>BSBN01000017.1:1214338-2428676 GCA_027924645.1 Cunninghamia lanceolata | reverse complement strand
TGAAGTTGATCTTTGAGTGAACCCATTGAAAACTCCTTCCAAGATCTTTCCTCGAGCTGTTAAGCTTCTTTTAAGGAACATCGCTTTGATACTAATTGTTGAATTAGGTCTAGACAACTAAGAGGGGGGGTGAATCAGTTGTCACACAATTTAACAATATCTTTCTCTTAATCTTCCTTTACAACTTATAATCAAATCAATGATGTAAACATTCTAGCATTAATCCATAACACATGAGTAGAAACATAAATAATACACTTGACACAGATTTTTGACGTGGAAACTTGGTTAAGGGAAAAACCACGGTGGGGGTTAACCCACAAAGATTATACTTCGTTAAAAGTATTACAATGGGGAATGCACATGCATTCAAGCTCACTACCTAGAGCTCACTGCTCAAAATAAGGCTCACTACCTATAATAAATAAGGGTTACAATAAATTTGAATTGATATTTGGCATCTATCAATGCTGGAGTTCAGTTCTAGTTAAGCATAGAAAACTGACTTGATACACTTCATCCTTACTCTCCTCCTCTTACTATTCTGCTAGCACCTGAACTTTGATCTCTACTTCTTTTTACAATTAGTCCATAGTCATAACACACACACACACCAAAATCATCCAATTCTATTGAATATATATATCCGCAACATGATCTACAATCATTTTACTAGTCGGCTTCAAGAACATTTAGAACTTTGTAGAGTACTCTGCTCTATCGGCTAGATCCATACATAATATGAGATGCGGATCAAAACTTGCACTTGTAAATCATTAATCATGTCATCTATCATTACTTATCATCACAAATTGCCAAATAAACAACTTCTATGCATCTGGAATTAACATCATTCACAAGGTTGACCTGTTCTTATTTTGTTTGTTCTATCAAACTGAAACCTGATACTCAGAAGCTAATATCTTTTGAGTTCTTCATCTCTGAAGGAAAAAACTTTGGATTTAGAGTGTCTTGATAGTGCTTACAACTACCTCAAATGCATAACAAACCATGCCTTTCCACTGGATAGAATCAGACCAAGATACCAGACCCTGTCACCTGCTCTGTTCCTGACTGCTCGGACTTAGATAAATTTTGATTCTAACTTCTAGTGTGAACAAATTGTGCTATGCAGATGATTGGGATGATCTTAGTTACCATTAATGACAACACCTATCATGCCTAGTAGTGTCTCTTGCCAACATAATCACCCAAGACTAATAAGAAAAAGTACAGATCCATGATTGGAGGATTGCTTTATCTAACTCAAACTAGACTTGATATTATGCATGTAATTTATCTTGTTGCAAGATTTCAAGCAGATCCAAGAGAATCACATGTGATGGCAATAAAGAGAATCTTGACGTATTTAAAAGGCACACCGGATCATGGCTTATGCCATCCAAAGGATAATGATTTCACTCTTAGAGCTTATACAGATGCTGATTGGGCCAGAGATGTTGATGACAGGAAGAGTACAAGTGGAGCTACTTTATTTTTTGGTAACAGATTGGTTTCATGGCTGAACAAGAAACAAGATACAATCTCCTTGTCAACTGTAGAAGCAAAGTATATTGCAGTAGCATATTGTTGTACTCAAGTGTTATGGATGAAGCAGACTTTGAAGGACATAAGAGTTGTGTATGAAGATCCAGTTGCAATATTCTATGACAATACAAGTGCTATAAATATTTCAAAGAATCCAGTGATGCACTCAAGAACAAAGCATATATTATAAGGTATCACTTTTTGAGAGAAAAGGTGACATAGAATGAAGTAAAAATGGAATATTTGTCCACAAAGGATCAAATTGCAAACATATTCACCAAGCCTTTACCTAAGGATACTTTTGAGTATCTCAGAGAAAAGTTAGGGGTCATTACCCCTCCTACCCTAAACTAAGATGCATAGGAATGCATCAGTCTAGTGGTGCCCAAAGTCTCATACTTTAATTTGGATTGATGTTTTGAGAGTTACCTCTCAGGAGCAGTAGCTAGATGAGTTCCTGATAAAGAAAGTTCAATTGGATTAGGACAATAGAATGCAATTATGTGCCCTTTGCCATTGATGTCAAAGGGGGAGAGAAATCATGTGAAAAACTTATAAAAGAAAGGGTGCAGATGTGTAAAGAGAAAGGGGAAGAATCCTATCATGATGGTCTTTATAGTTTTTCACATCATAGGTTGCCATCAATGATAAAGGGGGAGATTGTTGCAAGTATGTGCCTAATTGGTGTTGTCATTGATGTCAACATATCAGTGTTGTCATTGGTGTCAACTGTGCTCTTATTTTTGCTGCTTGCTTGCAATAAGTGAGATGCTTTAGATGATTTGTATTTGCCTATGTAAGTGTTGGAAAACCTGATATTGAGGATATTGAGAAAAGTTGCTCCTCCAGTAGAAACAGTGTGTTGCAGAGTATCTTTGTTTGCAGAAGAACAATCAAACAAATAGTTTCACATTTCCTATAGATTAAATATATTTTTTTGCAGATTGGAAGTTATTTAGAAGCTTGTCTGAAGATGCTATGTTCCAAGTTTGAGCCTCCAGTATGAAGATTTTAGTGAGTTATGTTCACCTAAGTGAAAACTACTTTTTTTGTATGTTTGGTGGTAACATGGAGAAAGTATTATGCTCCGCATTCCTCCGTATTGAAGTATTTTTGTTTGATATTCTAGAGTTAAGTCTAAGATAATGTTATGTTCCTTCAACTCCAATGGCTTGTGATTTGGTGGTCCGCAAGCGATCTTTTCCTTATGACAGTAGTTGGCAGTGGTGTTTGTGCTCTGGTTTGAAAAATCTTCTTGATAGAGTGGTTAGAAGTTGTGCGGTTGTTCCTGATGATTTCAATGTGCTTATGGATGTCTCTTGATCATGTTCCTACCCTTGGATTGGTCTACAAAGAGAAATTTGGATCATGGATTAAGAATGTTCTTAGTAGACCTAGTGTTCTCACCAGTCTTGTCCAACTTGGTTGATTTCACTATTTGCGGAGATGCCTTGAAGATTGTAGAAGTGTGTTATGGCGTGAAGGATGGGTTTTGAGTCCCAGCTAAGGCATGGCATGATTAGCATACATCATTACATCTTTCCCTTATCTAATTGTTGTATTAGGTCCAGACCTATTTCTATGTATGTTTTGTAATGCCAACCTTGGAGATTGTTCCAACGATTGATGAATGTATTATTGACCTTGATGTACATTCAAAGGTTGATGACTTGTATAAACACTTGTAATGTAATTGCGAAAAAGGTATGAGTGTGGAAAAATGGGAAGATAAGTGCGAAGAGTAAGTAGAGAAGAGTAGAGGAAGAATATTGTGCTTCAATGGAACTGAACTCAGGCATAGAGTAGATGCTATCAAATTAGTTCAAAAATCTTTAGTAGTTAGCCACCCCTTGGCAGTGAGCTGATCTTTGCAGTGAGCATTTTGGGTAGTGAGTCTTATAGGCAGTGAGCCTCTATTTTTTGGTATTGTTATAACATATATATTTCTATGGGCTAATACCCACCGTGTTTTTTCCTTATAGGGTTTTCCACATAAAAATCTGGTGTCTCCTGTGTTGAATGTGTGATTGTGATTAAGTCTATGGTTTCATGTTTTCATGGTTAAATCTGATTATCAGTAATTAAGTAAGTTGATGGTGTGATATTTATATGAGGTTAAGTTTTTGTGGCAACTGATTCACCCCCCCTCTTAGTTGTCCTATGTATTTCAACACATTTTGGATCAACGTAATGTTTTCTTGAATTATGTTTATATTTTCTTGCAAGCGATCCTCATCTAGTGGAGGGGGTGGGGGGTTTTGAGATGGAGGGGTTGAGGGGGTGGAGGGTTTTGTGGTTGAGGTTGGTTCATTTGCAAAATATCATCTAAATTGAGATATTCATCATGCGGAGATATTGGTTCCATTGGAATGTGTACAATGTGGAGGTCACCTACATTTACAATTAGAAGAAAAATAAATAAATAAATACTCGTACATAAATCAAAATTTTAAAGTTCACATGCACATATGTAAGTAAATATTCATCTTGAAAAATTATAAATAGATATCTAAATAAACATTTAATAAACTTGAATATTTATCACTAATTCAATATAATGTATGTACATCTATCAGAAATATTGTTCATAAATATTTAATATTTATCATATTAAATAAATAAATTTGAGTGAACTACTTTAATTTAATTTAAATCAAGTTTACATTTAAAATTTACATATATGTACACATGCACACACATGCATACATGCATGTAGATTATTCACATATGTGTATACATGTACATTTAAATATACTATAAAATAATTAAACAATAATAAACTTGAATGTGTACACCCTTATAAAATAAATTGACGAAATAGATGAAATTAAAAATAAAATAAATATTTATAAGAACCTACTTAGTTGGAAATTCAATGCAAACATATTGGAGATTTGAAAATGATTTGTTAATTGATATATCTAAGAAACTTTCAATGCTTGGATGAATGCTTCAAACTTTACAAAGTCATGTTGCTTGTCATTACAAATTAGTTTTATAATTGTGAGATCAATCATGCACCTACTATTGGCAACATGGTCAAGAGACACTACTAATATGATTGTGATATGGTGTTGTCATTGATGGCAACAGTCATATATGATTGGGAGCAGGTCTTGAGACAAGTTGTGTACAATTTATTTTTGGTCTAGGAAGAATGACTTAGTCAAATTGACCAAGTGTTGGCAACTTACTAAGTGAGTGACAAAGAGTTGGTTAGTATTCCTCCACAGATATAGATTTTGGTATGTAGTTTTGGTATGTTGCACATAGTTGTTTGATGATGCTATATTCCAAGTTTCATGTCCTAGCAATCTCTGGAAGCTACACTTTGAATTTCTTAAGTCTGGGTTAACAGAGTTCAGTCATGAACAGTGCAGAATACCTGAGTATTTCAGTTTGCATTTCTCCACTATTAGTTGTTTCAATTTTTGGTTTGGATGTGTTGTAAACACATGTTAGGAGTATCCAATTCCAGATTTCTAGAGTCTGAGGTTTACCGGATGATCATCTACAAGTTTCTAAGTATCAGCATTCAAGTTGACAGTATTTCACAGTGACAGAGATAGTAGTTCAGAGATCCACATTCTTCCACATAAGAATATTATGACTCGTAGTTCTAAAGTTATGTTGGATGATGCATAATGAATGTTTGATATGAATTTTAGAATCTTGTGTGGTTCGCATTGGGAGTTGTGGTATGACGGCTGATTTGGTTAAGTGTATACTTAAGGATGAAGCCAACATATAAGTTGAATTGATATGCGGTAAAGATATATTGTTTGGATGATCATTCTAAGTGGCTCTTTAATAGGTCCGCACCTATATGAAGGTTCTTGAAGGATTGTATTGGTCTACATAGCTTCTTGTGTAAAGAGTTCAAGTCGACAAAGTATAACCTTTTGTGTACATGTTTCATTTATGGCAAGCCAACCCAGTTTTGAGTTAGATCTTATTGCGGATATAAATACTTGATGGATTTCATTATTAAGTGGGTGAATGAGTGAATATTTGAACTATAAAGTAGGTGACAATAGCAGAAGAAGAGAGATCTTGTCTAATGTAAGAGCAGAACAGTGAAACAAAGCAGTGAAGATGAAGAGTTTTGAGATAGTATTTTGAGCATTCATTGGAGCTGTAATCATGCATATGTAGATGCAATTAGAGTAGTTCATTTTTGGTAGTGAGCCATCTCCTTTCTTCTTTCTTTCTCTAAGGCATTGAGCCTTCTTGCAATGAACACTTCTTTTGGGCAGTGAGCCCTAGGTAGTGAGCCCTGGGTAGTGAGCCCTAAGGCAGTGAGTCTCTATTGTAATTCAATATTGTTCCTACATAATATATTGTGAGCTAAAACTCACCATGGTTTTTCCCTTTTCTAAGGGTTTTCCATGTAAAAATCTGGTGTTCATGTGTGCATGGTGTTGATGTGTTTAAGTGTTATTTTTGCATTTCAAGTTTAATCTTCATAATAGCCTGAGTGGTTAAAGCAAGTGAATGTAATTGTGAATTGAGTTAAGTAAAGTTAAATTTTTGATACAACTTATTCACCCCCCTCTCAGTTTCTTGTGTGTTCAACAATTGGTATCAGAGCCTAGTTCCTTGAAATAAGTCTAACAACTTGAGGAAGATCTTGGGAAGTGAACACATGGTAGGAAAGATGTTTGCTACTCCTGAAGAAATTGATTCATTTGAAACCACAGAAGAAGAATTTTTTCTTGTTAATGAAGATGAATTAAGGGTTTCTCTTGAAGACCTTAAAAAGGTTGAATTAGAAAACAGGGATCTAAAAGATAATGTCAATGAAGCAGATGAGTGTATCAAGAAATTAAGGAAGCAAGTCAAGAGATTCAAAGAAAAATATGAGGCTAATGAGCAACTAATATAAAAAAATGAGACCTTGAATGATCTAAAAGTGGAGGTTGTGAAAAGAGAAAAAGTAGAAGAAGATTTAAATTAGCTAGTGAAAAATAAATATGAAGATTGTGCAAGACTTGAAGAAGAAGTTATAGATCTGAAAGTTGATTTGAAACATGCATGGATTCAAAAAGAGAAATCCAGAGAGAGTGCTGCTCAACTTGATAGAATTCTTGCAAGTCGGAAGAGTACTAATGACAAAGAAGGCTTGGGATATGAGAAAGGTGAAAGTTCCAAAACCAGTCAAGAAAAGAATGTTGGAATCAAGAAGGACAAAGGCAAATAGATCCAGGATTAAATGAACAGACCTAGAAGACCTCCAGTCAGGTAACCAAATGCTCAAAGGTACCCTTCTTTCAATGATTATTATAATTCATGCAATAAGTTTGGTCATAAGGCTACTCAGTGTAGGAGTAGAGTAAATCAAATGCTCCATAATTCTCTGGTTAGTGTTTTATTTGCAACAAAGTAGGTCACAAAGCTAATGAATGCAAAAGTCATATAAGGAATAATTAAAACAATAGAAGGAATGTTCAAAGTTTTAAAGGTAACTTCTTTAACTACAAGAGGTTTGGTCATAGAGCTAGTGAATGCAGAAGTCAGATTAGGAACAATTATAACATTGGAAGGAATGTTTAATCTTTTAGTGGGAATTGTTTTACATGCAATAGATATGGTCACAAGGCTAACCAATGTAGATCAAGGATGAATGAAAGGAACAATGTACAGAGAAATGTTGTATGTTTCAATTGCAATAAGCCTAGACATATTGCAAGGTTCTACAGAAGCAAGAATATGAAAGGGGATAATTAGGCAGAATTGAAGAAATTAGAGAAAAAGGTTGATCTAGCAGAGATAAAGAATGAGATGAACCAGATATGGGTGAAGAAGGAAGTACAAGAGGTCAAGAATGGGTCCACACCAACTTCTGGTGCAGACACTTCCTCTGGGAAGTAAATTGGGAGCTCTGGTTTAGGGGGGAGCTTTAATGGAAAGTCTTGATCCCCTAACTAGATAGTTAGTGCTGAGATCTAACACAAGGATATGAGTTAAAGAGCTATTTGATGAATCTTTTGAAGAAGTTACCAGCAGAAAAAGATCTAATACAGTGCATACAGAGCAATCTATATTGACGGTGCTTGACAATGAAGTGTCTGATAGCTTTTTGGAAGTTTGCATTTATGGCGATTAGGTTTTGGTGAATAAAGGATAAAAGTCTCGCATTTGAAAGAATAATCACTTTGCATTCAATTTTTCAAGTATCCAAGAAGATCTGAAGTGAGACCCTAAGCAATTTTAGTGATTTCCATCGATTCAAAGTGAAGAAACCCTAATCCAGTGAAAAGAGGTATTTACAGTTGAAACTTCTCTATGAAATTGTTTTAATAGTTGCGAAAAAATATCAGTCCCACAAGTAGTAGAGATCACAGAAAGGCCCCATCCAAAATTTAAGAAACACCCTTTCAAATCAATGGAAGTTGACCTTGATGGTGCATTTTTAGAAGTGTTGTATGGCGTAATGCATGAGGAAGATATTAGGGCATACATCCATGTTTCCCTAGAAGAACATGATGATAGAAAACTTGGGGAGCTGTATCTAAAACATCTGAGTGGTGATAGATTTGAATTGAAGGAAGAATATAAGGCATTGGTAGAGAAGAAATTCATACAATATCTAGACTTCCTAATATTCATTGAGGATTCATCAGTCCGATATGTGCTTAGAAGGATTCATGATGAGTTTTTGTGGCTTGAAACACCCTTCATGATCACAAAGGAATCAATAAGGGCTATAACTAGATTGAACTCCATCAGAACTATACCTGTGTTGAAGGATGTGAAAAATAGCACTATAATAGAGGCTACCGGTGCTCAATTTGACAAAAGGGCATTGATAGTGAACTCCATTGAAGACCATGCAATGAGATTTGCATCAATGGTGGTCAAGTATAAAGTGTACTTTACTAACCAAGAGAACTTTGTCTTCGATACCGCTATCTACACTACATATGAGATGGTGAAGAACATTGACTATGACCTCTATGAGTTGCTCTGGCAATAGTTGATAGAGAACCTGAAGAAGACCAAAGACTCAAAATATGCTTTTAAATATGGTACATTGATTATTTGCCTATTCTTCTATTTTTTGAAAGAACTTCCTGGAATGAAGAATTTGGTTTGGTTGGATAGCAAACCTATTACAATACAAATTAGGAATCATCTAAACAACATAGGCAATCATGATGCACAAAATGTAGCCCTGTGGGGCTACTTCAAAAACTTTCAAAAGGTAATACAATATAGGGCAAGGATACCTAGATTAGTAGTGCAAAAGTACAAATATGATATATGTTTTATTGTGAATAAAGATCAGTGTGTGATGGTAGTTGTAGAGCCAAGGACAGTATGGGTCCCTCTTATGGGGTACAAAGTAACTGAGGATGTGTTGATTGGCTTGGCTGAGCTCATGTTGAGAAATCCCAAGGACACCACTGAGGAAAGATTTGGAACATATGAGGAAATTTTAGTCAAGGTACATCTTGAATTGAAGAAGCCTAAAACTCTAAAGAAGGCTAGGAAAATGGTAGAGGAATATGCCCTGAGCAAGGGGTATACTAAAGAACAAATTGTAGAACAGAAAAGTCAGAGGCAAAAAAGGATGTTAGAGAAAAGGAGCAAGATGAACTGGCAAAGGCTCTGGAAGAGCCTAAGAAGAATTCAGAGGAGCTTGCAGTACCAAAGAGAAGAATAAGAAGCTCAACCTCTACTGAAATTGCATGTAAGTCCTTCGATCCCACTCCTTTAGTGAGTATGGAAGTACCTAAAAAGAAATCCACTGATAAAGGACATAAAAGAAAGAAAACTAAGTGCCAAAGAATGTATGTTAGTATTGGAGTTGATGAAGAGGAGTCTAAAATAGATGAAGTAAAGAAAATGAAGGCTAAGGCTAATGAAGCCTCCAGGAGTAAATAGGAGAAGCCCTTCGGTAAGGTAAAAAGTAAGAAGTCAATGAAATCAGAGCCCAAAGAAGTAGAGGCCATAGTAACATTAGAAGATATCTTAAATTCTATGGCAGCTCATGGTAACCTAAAACCAATAGCAGAATTATATGATGAGTATAATGACGTAGACAAAGGCATCATTGAGACTACAGTGATTAGATTTTTGGACTTGTTCAACAAAGCTCTCATTGAGGTGATTACTGATCTACTAGACAACTTGGCCAACATTATGTCTACTAGAAAGGAAGCAACAATGGCCAAAGACAAAGATTTAATAGAACATGCATTAATAAAGTTGTGTCCGGATATAACTGTTGAAGAGAAAACCAAGGTCACCAAGGTACTTGGGGAAAATTTTAAGACAAAGAAGAGGACCAACACTCTGATGTCTGGAGACATAGAGAAATTGGTGAAGGAAATAGAGGAAATAACTCTTGGTGTCTTAAGAGAGTTTAACATCCCAACAATTCATGATAAGGAAGGACCAAAAGATGGTGATGATACTTCTCCTCTAGAAATTAACACAGAACAGGGCTTGAATCAAATGGAGACAATTCTTCTAGAAAGCTTAGGAAGAGAAGAAGAAATGAAGGAGCAAGAAGAGGACAAAGCTCCAGAGAATGTTGAAGCCCCTCCGGAGTAGAATGTAACTGTTGATCAGGGAAATCAGGGTGATATAGGAGAATAGACTAATGAACAAGCTAAGGCTAGCCCTCCTTCGGAGCATATAACTAATGAGCAAGAAGCCATATATAAAGAACCTTCAGAGAAGACTTAAGAAGAAGAAGTGTCTCATGACATGGTAAGAGACACTGCTACATCTACACAAGATCTAGTTGATTTAGTGAGAGAGTTCTTGGAGAGGCAGCAAGAAGCTCAGATTTTGGATACACCTAAGTTGCTGCAATGCAAGGACCAATTAACTTAGCCTCCATGTCCCCTCTACAAAAATTAAAATTAGGGACAATTTTCCAAGTTAAGCCTTAGGGAGAAATTTTGAAGTCTCATATTCAAGATAGTGAGCTTATTGGTGAGGTGTCTGGTGTTTTCAAAAAGTTGATGCCTAGACTACACAAGGACACATCTTTATCCCCCACTGAACAACTTAGAAAGGTAATACACTCTATAAGTACACATTTTGAGTCTTTTGAAAAGGCTGTGGATAAAAAAGTTAGAACTGAGATTGATGATAAAAGATTAATTGAGCTGAAGAATAAGTTAGCTGAAGATAGAATTTTGTTGGATAATAGCATTAAGTATGTAGATATTTCTATCAAGGAAGCCAGCGACATATACAAATTTTGTCTAACATGGCCAGAAACTACAAAAGAAGTGAAGGAGAAAATAAATCCCATGGAAATTCAACTACTAAAATTTTCAAAAACATATGATCTAGTAGTTGATTCCATCAACAACAAGAAAGTAGAAGTTGAGAGTATTCATGCAAACATAAGTAGTCTGCTGAATCAGAAAGAGGCCATTAGAAATATAATGTGCTAGCTCAAAGAGATAGTAAGTTCTAATATTGATTCTATGACTGATCTAGTAGCTGAGGTAATGAAGATAAAGGCAATAACTGAAGTGCCTACCATTGTACATAAGGCAGAGGAATTCGTGTTCCAAGTGAATGGGAACATTCATATTTTGAGCAGTGATAATGCTCGGTGGGATGGAGAGACTATCCAACTAAAAACCATATACAAATACATCCTTTCCACTCCTATTAAGTTATGTGATTGCACTAGTACATATGCAGTCAAGTATAACAGTTTTGAAATTTTGATACAATCTTGTCACTTGCACATACACCTTTTCCATTGATGTCAAAGGGGGAGAAGAAGAACCAATGAAAAATATCTAAATATCTAAGGGGAAGAAGAAAAATAGGGTGTACATAGTAAGGGGGAGTAGTATGAACATTTTTCACTAAGTGTTGCCATCAATGCCAAAGGGGGAGATTGTTGGCAACATGGTCAAGGACACTATTGATATGATTGTGATATGGTGTTGTCATTGATGGAAAAAATTAGATATGATTGGGAATAGGTCTTGAGACAAGTGTATAGTTTCTTTTTGGTTTGGGAAGAATGACAGTCAAATTGACCAAGTGTTGGCAGCTTACTGAGTTAGCGATAGAGAGTTTGTTGGTATTCCTCCAAAGATATAGATTCTAGTATGTAGTTTTGGTATGTTACACATAGTTGTTTGATCATGCTATATTCCAAGTTTCATGTCCTAGCAATCTTTAGAAGCTACACTTTGAATTGCTTAAGTCTAGGTTAATAGAGTTTAGTCATGAACAGTGCAAAATACCTAAGTATTTTAGTTCACATTTCTCTGCTATTGGTTGTTTTGATTTATAGTTTGGAGGTGTTGTAAACACTTGTTAGGAGTATCCAATTCCAGATTTGTGGAGTATGAGGTTTACCAGATGACCATCTACAAGTTTCTAAGTATCGACATTTAGGTTGACAGTATTTCACAGTGACAGAGATAGTAGTTTAGAGATCCGCATTTTGCCGCATAAGACTATTATGACTTACAGTTTTGAAGGTATGTTGGTTGATGCATAATGAATGTTTGATATGAATTTGGGTCTTGTGTGGTCCACATTGGGAGTTGTGGTATGACAATTGATTTGGTTAAGTGTATACTTAAGGATGAAGTTGACATACAAGTTGAATCGACATGCGGTAAATATATAATGTTGGATCATCATTGTAAGTGGATCTTTAATAGGTCCACACCTATATGAAGGTTCTTGAAGGATTGTATTGGTTTGCATAGCTTCTTGTGTAAAGAGTTCAAGCTGAGAAAGTATAACCTTTTGTGTACATGTTTCATTCCTGGCAAGCTGACGTAGTTTTGAGTTAGATCTTGTTGCGGATATTAATACTTGATGAATTTCATTATTAAGTGGGTGAATGAGTGAATATTTGAACTATAGAGCAGGTGACAATAGCAGAAGAAGAGAGATCTTGTCTAATGTAAGAGCATAATAGTGAAACAGAGTAGTGAAGATGAAGAGCTTTGAGATAGTATTTTGAGCATTCATTGGAGCTGCAATCATGCATATGTGGATGCAATCAGAGAAGTTCATTTTTGGCAGTGAACCATCTCCTTTCTTCTTTCTTTCTCTAAGGCAGTGAGCATTCTTGCAGTGAGCACTTCTTTTGGGCAATGAGCCTCTATTGTAATTTGGTACTGTTCCTACATAGTATATTGTGAGCTAACACTCACCATGGTTTTTCCCTTTTCTAAGGGTTTTCCACATAAAAATCTAGTGTTCATGTGTGCATGGTGTTGATGTGTTTAAGTGTTATTTCTACATTTCAAGTTTAATCTTCATAATAGACTGAGTGGTTAAAGCAAGTGAATATAATTGTGAATTGAGTTAAGTAAAGTTAATTTTTTGATATCACTAATTCACCCCCCTCTTAGTTGTCTTGTGTGTTCAACACCTACATATATTACCTACATGAGTGTGCATATTTGAGATCTAGACATGTGGATCTAATATTTAAAAATCTTGAAGAATGTTCATGTCTTTAACCTTTCAAGATAACAAGAAGAGATTTATGGGATGCCCTAGATGATGATAGAATCTAAACAATGTCTAGTTAATATAAATGCTCTAATTTAATACTTCAATGATTTACCTATGAGATCCTTTTATAAATTCAAAATGTTAAATCTAGAAGTGTATAAGAATGAATTAAGGTTACCCTTTTAAATACAACTCCAAGGGTAGAGAGGGGAGGAGGGAGGGAGGGAGATGTAGGTAGAGAGATAGAGAGTGTGGGAGTAGTTAGAGAGTGAAAGAGAGGGCCTTGGAGAGAGAAGTTTGGAGAGAGAGAGAGGAGGGACTTGGAAAGAGAGAGTGGGGTAAGGTTAGTCCAAATGGATCTTTGTAAGACTAGTGTTTTGTAGTCCATTTCAATGTAAACTAATTCACTTATCAAAGGATAAAATTATGAATCTAAAATTTCAACATGGGACCTTTCCTTGTCAAGGGGGTCATCATTAAATTATTGGTAGGATTTTGATTTTCTAGGTTTTAGGATGTAAAGTTTTTGAGGTAGATACTGTTGGAAAGAGACACTGCTTTGCATTGATAGGTGTTGTCATTGATGGCAACTAGGTTCATCCCAATCATCCGCTTAACACAATTTGTTCATACCAGAAGTTAGATTTAGAATTTGTCTAAGTCTAGATAGTTATGAACAAAGCAGTAACAGGGTCCTGTATTTTGGTCTGGATCTCTCTGGTGATAAGTCATGATTACCTATAGATCTAAGGGAGTCATATGCATTTTAAAGACAATCTAAATCTAGATTTTTGTCCTCCGGTGATGAAGGATTCAAAAGATATTAGCCTCTGAGTACCGGGTTCTAGTTTGTTAGAACAAACAGAAGGAGAACAGACTGACCTTATAGAAGGTCTTGATTCCAGATATATGGAAGTTGTTTATTGGACAATTAGTGATGATCAATGATAGTGGCTAACATGAGTAGTGATTTTCAAGAGCAAGTTTTGGTTTGCACCTTAAGTTATGCTTAGATCTAGCCGACAGAGCAGAGCACTTATAAAAGTTCTAAGTGTTGTTAAAGCTAATTGATATAATGATTGTAGATCATGTTGCAGATATATATAGCTGATCAAATTGGATGATTGAACGTATGTGAAGTATGCGAATAAGGCATATGTGAGAAGAATAGAAATCCAAAGTGTGAATGCAGGTAGAACAGTAAGAAGAGTAGAGCAAAGATGAAATGTGTAAGATCAATTTTTGTACTTGATCAAAACTAAAATTCTTGCATAAGTAGATGCTATTAATCAGTTCAAATCTCTATCATTCTCTTGTAATATCTCCATAGGTAGTGAGCCTTCATTTGAGCAGTGAGCCTGAATGCATTTGCATTCCATTTGTAAAAATACTTTTAACAGGGTATTAATATTTGTGGGTTAACCCCCACTATGGTTTTTCCCTTAACCAGGTTTCCACATCAAAATCTTGGTCTCAAATGTGTTATTTATGTTCTCTATTCATATGTTATTGATTGATGTTGAAATGTTAAATTGATTATTAGTGGTAAAGGAAGATTAAAATTAAAAGGATTGAAAATGTGTGACAACTGATTCACCCCTCCTCTCATTTGTCTGGACCTAAACCAACAATTGGTATCAGAGTGAGGTTCCTTAAAAGAAGCTTAACATCTTGAGGAAAGATCTTAGAAGAAGTTTTTCAATGGGTTCACTTAAGGATCAACTTCAATTGGCTCTAAAAGATCTTGATCAGTCCAAAGCAAAAATTTATAATTTGAAATATGAAATCAAGGATACTGATGACACCATTGAAATATTAAAAGACAAATTAAAGAAATATTTGGGAAGGAATAAGGAGCTACTTCTGCAATTATCCAACTTAACTAAAGAAAATAGCATGAATGAAGCCTCGGAAGAAAAAACAAAGGAGTGTGATAAGCTGTCAGAAGAATTTACTATTCTAAAAGTTGAGATGGAATATGGGGTAATGAGGTTTACCAAAGAAATTGAGCAAAGGAAGAAGACTGAAGAAGATTTAAATCAAACTCTAAGAGAAAGAATTGATGAATGTCACAGATTGGACAGTATTGCTGGTCATCTAAAATCAGATCTACAAGAAAGCAAAGACAATGAAAGAAACCTTGAAAGACAAATTGTCATTCTCAGACATGATCTAGAAGTTACAAATGAATACAAGGAGAAGTTCAAGATAAGTTCAGCTAAACTTGAAGCAATACTTGAGGGTCAGAAAAAGGCTGATGAGAAGCATGGTCTTGGATATGAAAAAGGTGAAAGCTCCAGAACTAGACAAAGAAACTTTCAACCAAGGAATGAGAGAAACAGATCTAGAAGACCTCCGATAAGACAACCTAATGTTCAAAGGTATCGATCTTTCAATGGAAATTGTTTCAAGTGCAATAAATTTGGTCATAAAGCCACTCAATGTAGAAGTAGAGTAAATCAAAATAATCCACCCTTCTCTGGACAATACTTCAATTGTAAGAGGTATGGTCATAAATCCAATGAATGTAGAAGTATGATAATGAATGACTCATCAAATAGAGGAAATAGGAAATCTTTCAATGGCAAATGTTTTGCATGCAATAGATTTGGACATATGGAAAATCAGTGTAGATCAAGAGGAAATCAATCAAATGGGTAAAGAAATGTTGTGTGCTTCCATTGCAACCAATCTAGTCATTTTGCAAGAATCTACAGAAGTAGGACCAATGAAGGAAGAGGTCCAGTAAATAGAAAACCAGATGAGTAGAGACAAGACAAGGGCAAAATAAAAATTGAAGAGAATGAGATCTAGAATGAAACAAGTGAGACATGGGTGAAGAAATCAATTGTGAACCATATTGATGGGTCCACACCAGAATCTGGTGCAGATAATTCTTCAGGCAATTAAATTAGGAGCTCTGGCTCAGGGGGAGCTACATTAAAAATCAACAATCCCCTAGCCAGTAGTTGAGTGCCTAGTTCTGGTACAATGAGAAAAGGTGCCTTGAATTGACTTAGAACATTTGGAAGAATTTCTAGAAGAAAAGAAGTGATTATGGCAAATTTTAGAGTATTACATGAAAGACTATTCAAGAATAGAGCAACCAAATGTGCTAGTGTAGAGCATTTATTACAAAGGCAAATTAGGTGATGCAAAGCTTAAAAGGGTAATTCATTCCTCATTTGAAACACTTTGCATCTGAATAAAACAAGAAGAAAGAAGTGTATGAGCTTAGAGATGAGAATTCTCAAGATTTGGAAGTAAGAAAAGGATTTCCAAGAAAAAACCCTAATCTATGTAACAAGGTATTTTCTATTTTCTATGAAATCTCTTGAATTCTCAATTTCTACATATGGCTACTCCTCTAGTTGTTAATGTAACTGAAAGGCCCCGACCAATATTTATGAAGCATCCACACAAATCAGTTGAAGTTGAATTATTCGGTGCATTCTCTAAGGTTTCGCATGGTGTACTGCATGTAGAGGATATTAGGGCATACATCCACTGTAACATGGATGAATTTGGAAACCTAAAACTCTTGGATTTGCTTAACAACCACTTAACGGATAATAGTCACAAATTGAAACTGGATAACAAGGCCCTAGAAAGCAAACATTTTCTGCAAGTCATTAGGTTTCTGACATTTGATGAAAATGAATGGGTTTGATATATTTTAAGCCAAATACATGATGGGTTCATATGGCTATTGAAACCATTCAAGATCACAAAGGATGTTATCAAGATTGTGACTAGATTAAACTCAATGGTGGATTGCCCTTGCTGAAAGCCATGAAAAACCAGACAGTGACTGATGCTACCGGTGCCAAGTTTGATAGAAGGGTGATGAATATCAATGATATTATAGAACCAAATGTCAAATTCATCTCCATGGTGATTGGGTACAAAATTTACCACTCCAGTAGAGAAAACTATCTCTGAAATTGCAATATATGCAACCTATCAAATGTTAAAAGAAAATGCTAATTATGATCTTTGTGAATTATTATGAAATCTATTGATTGAGAACTTGAGCAAGATAAAGAAAGATAAGAAAAATTCCTTCAAGTATGGTTCCTTGATTATATACTTGTTCTTCTATTTCATGAATGAAATACCTAGAATTTAAGGTGTGCATTAGACAACTGGCAGGCCAGTAGCATGGCAAATAAGAGATCACCTTATTAGCCTTGGTGACTCTCAAACACAAAAGACTACCATCTAGGGCTACTTCAAAAACTTCTAGAGTTTAATGCAAGCAAGGGAGAGAATCCCTAAAACAATTGTGGAGAAGTATGAAAATGACATATGTTTTATGGTTGACACAGAAAAGTGCTTGATGGAAGCTATAGAACCAAGGACAGTTTGGATAATGCCTATGGGTTATGAGGTGGATGAAAGAGTTTTGGATATGTATGCTCAGCATCTTTTAAACACACCTAAAGATACCTCTATGGAAAGGTTTGGAACATACAAGGAACTAAGTCTAAAATTGCATGTGGAGCTTAGACAGCTTGATACCAAAAGGAAAGTGCAGAGACAAGTTGAAAGGTATGCTGAGAGCATTGGCCTAACCAAGGAGGCAGTAAAGCAGAATAGAGAAAAGTAATGAGCAAACTACAGAAGAAAAAGTAGAAAGTGAGCCGACAGTCGCTTTGGAAATCCCACCAAGCTCCTCAAGGAAGACAAGGAGTTCTATAACTCTTGTTGAGTAACTCAAGTCCACTTCCACCAAGAAGTCTGAAGCCACTCCATCCGATGATGGAGGGAAAAGAAAGAAAACCAAGGCCACAAGAACCCACAAGAGCACAAAAGATGATGAAGAGACAAAAATAGATGAAGAAGTTAAAGAAATAAGATCCAAGAAAGCCAAAACTTCAAAGACTTCTGAAGAACAGCCTTCCAGAAGCATTAAGGCCAGTAAAAGTTAGTCATTGGTAAGGTCACTATGACTATTGATGAAATTGTAAAAATAATCACTGTTCATGGAAATTTAAAACCTGTCAGAGTTTACTATGATAATTTTGATCAGGCAAATAAGAAAATCTTAGAAGATGCCATTATCACATATTTGAATAAATTCTATAGAGCTCTGCTAGAAATCTTACAAGAACTCCCTAAAAGCTTAAGGAAAGTATTGGAAATGAGGAAAGAAGCAGCTAAGGATAAAGACATAGAACTCATAGAGTATGTTCTCTCCACTTTGTGCCCTGTGATGACTAGAAGAGAAGTAGATAAAATCCTCAGAGAAGTCAAAGACAAGTTTAGAAGCAAAGTCCAGATGAACAAACTTATGCTTGATGAAACTGAGGAAATTGTAAAAGAAATAGAGGAAATTCTACGACAGAGAAACAAGTTGAAGAAGACAATTCTCTAGTTCTGAAACTAGAAGCTTCAGATGAAGAGATTAACAAGAAAATTGATGACCAAGGTGCTAATTTAGATCCTCTAGAGTCAATCTATGAAGACAAATGTTGAATTTGAGTCATCAAATTTAAATATTGGAGAAGTTTAGGAAGAGAAACAAGTTAATTAGGAGGACATAGAAATGGTAGATAGAATAGTTGATGCAGGGGTAACCCCTCCACCTAATCAATCTGGAAAAGAAGAGGACATTGCTACCATACAAAGCCCTCCAGATCAGATAGTAGATGGTGAGGAAACAAGAAAGAGTCCCTCTGAATAAAACATAGAGAAGAGTAAAATAGAGGAAGAGGAAGAAAAAGGAAAGGACAAGGTAGAAGAAGATGGTGTAAATGTTGAATCACCTCAAGTAGACACTAAGAAATTAGGAGAACAAAAGGATTGTTTTGAAATGATTGCAAGAGACACTGTAGATGTAGTAAAAGGTCTTCTGGAAAAAGAAATGATTGAACTTGATGAGCTCAAGCTACTCCAAGGCCTAGCTAATCCAGATATACTCTCTCCAATTCAATTAATGAAAATAGCATCATTCACCCAAGTAAAGGCTAGAGAAAAGATGTTAAAGTCCCACATGGAGGACAATGAGCTACTGGTGCTTTCAACCAAAATTTTGGAGAAATTAATGCCAACCTATCAAATGAATCAAAATGATTCCCCCTCTGGACATCTAAAAAATCTTGTAAGTCTAGTAAACTCTCACTTTGAGTCTTTTGAAAAGTCTGCGGAGGCAAAAGTTTAGAAAGAATTCCTGAATAAGAAATTCAGTCAAGTTAAGAATCTGATAAGGAGTGATAGGTCTATACTAGGCATTAGCATAAAGAGCATTCATAATGCCCTAAGTGATGGAGGAGATATATATAAGTTTTGCCTATCATGGTCTAAAGTCAATGAGGATATTGAAAGGAAGATAAAGGAGCAGGAACAGAAAATATCAGCTCTATCTCAAAAATTTTATTCTCTAACTGCCTCTCCTATAAGCCAGGAATGTTAGGTTATTAGCTTGATAGATGAAATAAAGGGACTTGAAAAAGAGAAAGGTAATACTATGAAGAGGATGTGTGAACTTTGGGGACTGATTGCCCCCAAGTTGGAATCTATGCATAATATCTTATCCGAAGCCTAGAATGCACTTCAAACAAGTGATCCTCTAGATCTGGCAAAAGCAAAAGCATATGCATTTTTTTTGAGTGGGCACATCTCTATTTTGGATGGAATGAAGAATACTTGGGCCTTTGAACTTGTGCAAATAAAAACCAGCTTTGCAGATGTTCTCAAGTTCATGTAAATAATACTTAATGATTATTTGTACATATGAGGCAGTATATACAAATTTTTTGGAGAAGTTTTGGCTTGCGGACCCCACCCTTTACTATTGATGTTAAAGGGGGAGTGAAGGGCAGTGAAAAATGAGGTATTCAGAAAAGGGGGAGCACCAAAATAAGTGAAGTACATAAGTGTACAGACAAAGAGGGAGTTGCACTAGACACTTAGTCATTTTTCACTAAGTGTTGCCATCAATGCCAAAGGGGGAGATTGTTGGCAAGAGACACTACTTTTCATTGATAGGTGTTGTCATTGATGGCAACTAGGTTCATCCCAATCATCCACTTAACACAATTTGTTCATACCAGAAGTCAAATTCAAAATTTGTCTAAGTCTGAACAGTTAGGAATAAAGCAGTAATAGGGTCTGGTATTTTGGTCCAGATCCCTCCGGTGATAAGTCATGATTAGTTGTGGATCTAGGGGAGTCATATGCATTGTAAAGATAGTCTAAATCTAGATTTTTGTCCTCCAGTGATGAAGGATTCAAAAGATATTAGCCTATGAGTATCCAGTTCCAGTTTGTCAGAACAAATAGAAGGAGAACAGGTTGACCTTGTAGAAGGTCTTGATTCTGGATATATGGAAGTTATTTTTTGGACAATTAGTGATGATCAGTGATAGTGGCTGACATGAGTAATGATTTTCACGAGTAATGTTTGGTCCACACCTTAAGTTATGCTTAGATCTAGCCGACAGAGCAGAGCACTTAAAAAAGTTCTAAGTGTTGTTAAAGTGGACTGATAGAATGATTGTAGATCATGTTGCAGATATATATAGCCAATGAAATTGGATGATTCAATGTATGTGAAGTATACAAATTAGGCGTATGTGAGAATAATAGAAATCCAAAGTGCGAATGAAGGCAGAACAATAAGAAGAGTAGAGCAAAGATGAAATGTGTAAGATCAGTTTTTGTACTTGACTGGAACTAAAATTCTTGCATAAGTAGATGCTATTAATTAGTTCAAATCTCTGTCATTCTCTTGTAGTATCTCCATAGGCAGTGAGCCTCCATTTGAGCAGTGAGCTCTGGGCAGTGAGCCCGAATGCATGTGCATTCCATTTGTAAAAATACTTTTAACATGGTATTAATATTTGTGGGTTAACCCCCACCGTGGTTTTTCCCTTAACTGGGTTTCCACGTCAAAATCTTAGTGTCAAATGTGTTATTTATGTTCTCTATTCATATGGTATTGATTGATGCTGAAATGTTAAATTGCTTATAAGTGCTAAAGGAAGATTAAAATTAAAAGGATTGAAAATGTGTGACAACTGATTCAGCCCCCTCTCTCAGTTGTTCAGACCTAAACCAACAGATACTTGGTGTGGTTATTTATCATTGATTTCAACTAAAATTTGAAACTCTACATTCACTAATCTATATTGTTATCATACATCTGTAATTTAAATATAATATTTTTTAGTTTACATTAAACCCTAAATCTAAATTAAACCCAAAATGCTAAATTCATACATTAAACCCTAAATTTACATGTTGAACACTAAACTTCTATCAAACCCAAAATGCTATTAATAAACTATCAAACTACATAAAAAAATAGGTAAATTTACATTAAAAAATTTAGTGAAAGTAGTTTAATTTATCCTAAAACCTAAAACTAGAAAAAATACAAAAAAAAGAAAAAAACCTACTTTGAGGTCTTCAGGAATTGAGTGTCTAGCAAGAGGAGGTGGCAAGTGGAAAATGGCAGTGGTAGATGGTCAAAAACTAGGATCCCATTCTTCTTTGTCACTGGTTTGTCGCTCTCCCTTTGTTGTTGTTGGAAAAATGATCTCTCAAGTCATTTTTAAAAAAATGCTTTTAAGAAACGGGGCCCCGTTTAGAAATAGGATCCCATTTCTAAGCAGGATCCTATTTCTAAATGAGATTCTATTTAGGCTGGGATACTGAACCATAATGGGTCCTCATTCCTAAATGGGGTCCCATTTAGGATTGAGACCTCAAGCCTAAATGGGATCCTATGTTTTTGAAATAGGATCCTATTCCTGTCAGAATTTTTTTTCCTGATGCTTCCCCTATATGTGGACCCAACTTCTTGCTTGGACCTTAAAGATATTTATATTTAGTAAAGAACTAGGAGTGATATAATAAAATCTAGAGATATTATATCAGTAGAACAATACCTGATAAATATTGTATGGAATAAATAGAATAGTGTTATGTCAAAAATTGTCCTCCTGCATGGAATGGTACAATTTCGCATAGTTTAGCTCCTCTCCTTTGGTGTCCTCTTTTCCTTTTTGTTTCTGGCCTACCTAAACCCTAATTGACCTATACCCAACTAAAGAAATGTCATATTTTGAAGGAACTATTGACTGAACCTAGAAAAAAGTTTGGATTTTGGATATTCTGGACCTCCTAAAGCCAGATCTTAAGTGAAAATTAGGGTCTGGACGAGGGCGCTCGTGCCCTAGTCCTGCCCTATTTTTTTGAATCTTGAATTTTGGGGTGGTGTCAGCTTGTTTCGTGCACCTCAGGATTTTGATTTCAAATTTTGGTTTTCACATGATGTCGGCATGTTATTTCGAATATTTGAATTTCTAAGGTTAGGTATTCAAAGAGAATTGAAAATCATTTTATCACACACAATCTATATGCAAGATTACTATGCCAAAAAAATTATGCTTTTGCTACTGAAGATAAGCACTTTGTTGAAGCTCTTGAAGGAATTGATATTTTCCATCATGGAGATATTCAGTGGAGATTAGGAATCAAGATCTTGAGTCTATCTTGCTCTTCCTAGGGTTTTGTCAAGCCCTTTGTATGATAGGGAGAAGGGTTGAAGCCTCCAACTTGAGCTTGGGAATCCTCCATGGATACGGCTGCCTCACCTTCTTGTTCTACAAGTCTTAATTGCTATCATCCCCTGGAGGTGATGTTGTTATTATTTCCTTGAGTGAAACATTTTGTTAATCTCTCCTTGATGCTTGAGTCATCTAGGGCTCTATATTTTTGCATACACACATGATTTATGAGCACACACATCTACAGATCTCTATCATTGGCTATTTTTGAGGTAGAAATACCAAAGACGGGGTTTGACTAAGGTAAACTCCTATATAGCCACAACCATCTTTCTTCTCCTTTTATATGTACAGGTCGTATTCAAAAAGATCTGACAAAACATAGTGGAAGGAGAAAAGGTATTACAAATATAGTTGTCACGAAACTTTGAGTTTCGGTATCAAGAAACTTTTCAGACACTGGGGTGGGTACCCTAGTCCAAATAGGCTCTATTTCTAGGATCTGGAACCCTCTAGAGGCACTCTGGTAGTAGGTACAATAGATTTCAACTGTTAGAAACTTTTGGGACACTGGGGCGAGTGCCCTAGTCTAATAGGCCCTCAATTTCTAGGTACATAGTCTCTGTGATCCCTTCTCTACATTTTTGTAATTTGTTTGTCAGTATCTATGCCAAAAATTAGTCTATCATCATATACCTTACAATTAGGGTTTCATGCTAGTTGGGTGCTTGAAGCTTGTAAAAACCTACTTGATGCATCTATTTATCTACAACCACATATAAGGCATTAGGAATCAGAAGATTGATCCTTTATAGTGAGCAAGCTTGGTTCCTAGTTCCTAATGTAATGTAGGTGAAGGAGAGACTTGATTTGGTTTATATAAACTATCATTGCCCCTCTTTTTCACACATTACATTTTGGTGAACCCATGCTTTAAAGAATTTGCATTCTTGTTAACATTAGATCTAAAATAGTTTGCTGTCCTAAATAACATTTAGATTGCAAACCCTCTTTTATGAAAAGTTTATATGTTGAATCTTGATTGATATCTTTAGCTTTTTCATTAAAAGAGTTTGAAATTACAACTTTGTGACTTGCATAGTGATACCTTGTTTCATTTTCACAAAGTTTAGGCTATCTTGTTTTACATTTACGACTTGGGTTAATTAGGACATGTTATAATTTTGGACTTCTTTTTACGAGAATTTAATGTGTATGATGAGTCATTTCATTGCGATGACTTCAATATGTTATATGAAGTGCTTGAGGACTTTATCTCGATTGAATATTCCACAACTCCTAAACCGTCATTGTTTTAGAGAATAGTAAATGTGATCTATGTTCCTAATCCTCAAGAAGATCTTGTGAAGCCAAAAATAGTGGTCAACCTATGTTTGGATGTGGTCCAACCACAATCTAAACTAGTGTTCACTATTAGAGGTCTTCCACCTTCTTCTCGACCTCCTGATTACATATAACTATGCTAAACAAATAACACATCGAAGTCAACAAGATGGATCACAACAACCTAGTCATACTATGGTCGCTCATACATATAATACATGGAATAAAAAATGAAGTAAACAACATTCAAGCATTCTGATATCTTTGCCAACTCCTCAACCTATGCTTCCTCAAGCACCTCATTTAACACATAAAGTTGGTCAAGATTATGATCTTGTTGAGCAGATTCGTGCTACTCCTACTAAGATTTCTCTTTGGGAACTTATACAAACTTTGCCTACATACCATGGAATGCTCCAAGAAGATTTATAAAAGGTGATTGTACCATCTGTTGCCAAGCTGAATGATGTAGCAGCTCTTCTAGACTATATGCATGTGACAAAAACATACATTCTTTTTCAACAACATGAGTTCCCTTCTATTGAATTTCAAAATCAATACGATCCTTTAATTATCTTCATCACAATAAACAAGAAATTGATCAAGTGAGTTATGATTGATAATTGATCATCTCTTAATGTTTGTGGTATTAATTTTTTTAATAAGATTAAGATTGATACTTCTTTGATTAAACTAGATAGAATTAGTATTCATGGATTTGATAATGCTGGAAGATAGTCTATAGGCACTATAACTTTACTTGTACATGTTGGGTCTATGAATTTATCTACCTTGATTCATGTCATGCCTAGTTCCTTATCATACAACATGATTTTTGGTAGACCTTGGATTCATACATTGGGGGCATATCCATCTACCCTTCATTGTTTAATCAAGTTTATTTATAAAAATAAACTTCATACTATTGAATTTGATCATGAATCAGATAGTTTTTTACATATTGAAATGCAAAAACAAGTTGTTCATCACAAGATTCTAAATAACTTGAGAATTGATTCATCAACTCCTTTGGCTATAGACAATGTTGTGCAATATTTTCAACAATCGAATGCATTCCTTGGTGATGATTGGGGTTCATTAGATTTTACTCCTGCCTATATGGGAGAATACATGCTTAACAACCCTAATCCTGAAACTTTAAATATTGCATTGATTTCATCTAAGAAATCTATTTAAAAACCTAAAGTTTCCTTGGTAAAAAACACAGATAACACTTTTACACTATAGATTATGAGACCTATGAGGCTCCACCTTCTTCTAAAGAGATGGCCTCTCTTTATGGTTAGGGATTTTAGATTCTTTATAAGAATTGCAACCATGTAGGTAATGGTTGCATTATTAATCAACAAGAAATTTGAGTACCTATAGATGTTGCAAGTAGGTGCTTACCGATGTTGTCATTGATGTCAACATGTCTATGTTGTCATTGGTGTCAACTGTGTTTTTGTTTTGATGCTTTCTTGTGTTGAGATAATTGGTTTGCAATGGCTTAGATAAGTGTTGAAGATAATGAGAAAGTGTTCCCGATATTGTGTTTCCAATTGCTTTTGAGAAAATTTGCTCTACCGGTGGAAAAAGTGTACTGTAGAGTATATTGGTTTGTAGAAAGACAATAAAGTATTTTGCTCTGCATTTCTTGTAGATTGAAAATCTTTGCCTGTGGTTTGGAAGTTAAGATGAAGGTTGTCTGTAGTTGCTATGTTCCAAGTTTGAGCCTCCGATATGAAGATTTGGGTGAGTTATGTTCACCAGAGTAAAAACTATTTTTCTGGGCTTTTAGTGGTGACAGGGAGAATGTATTCTACTCTGCATTTCTCTACAATTAATTATTATAGTTTGTGGTTCTAGAATTAAGTTTATAATGAGGATATGTACCTTTAGTTTTAATGGTTCATGATATGGTGGCCTACAAGCAATCTTTCTTTTATGACAGTGGCTAATAGTAATGTTCAAGTGCTCCAGTTTGAAGAATTTTGTGGGTAAAGTGTTTAGAGGTTGTGTAGATGTTCTTGGTGATTGTAACGTGCTTGTGTATTTCTCTAGATCATGTTCCTACCTTTTGATTGGTCTACAAAGTGTAATCCAGATTGTGCATGAAGCATGTTCTCAAAAGATTTAGTGTTAACACCAGTTTTAGACGACTTGGTCATTTTTACTTGTTGTAGTTATACTTTGGAGATTGTGATAGCATGTTGTAGCGTGGAAGATTGTGTTTGAGTCCCAGATAAGGCTTGGTTTGGTCCACGTTCATTCTTCTCTTTCATTAATTTGTTTAGGTCCAGACCTATTCTTATGTATATGTGTTTGCCGACCTTGGAGAATGTTCCAATGGTTGATGATTGTAATCCTAACCTTGATGATTATTCCTAGGTTGAAGAATTCTATAAATACTTGTAATAGAGTTGTGAAAATGTATCCAAGAACAAAGATGTAAAGATAATGTGAAGTTAAAAGTAGAGCATAGCACAGGATGTTTACAGTACTTCAATGAAACTAAACTTTGGCATGGTTTAAATGCTACCATCTCAGTTCACCAAATCTTGGCAATGAGCCACCCACTGGTAGTGAGTGACCCAATGGCAGTAAGTCACCCAATGACAATGAGCCACCCCATTGGCAATGAGCCTGTCAATTTGTAGTGAGCATCTAGGTAGTGAGCCCTAAGGTAGTGAGCCTTTAATTTTTGGTTTTGATATAACATAATATATTGTGAGCTAACATGCACTATGGTTTTTCCCTTATAGGGTTTTACACATAAAAATCTAGTGTCTTTTGTGTTGATGTACAAATGTGTTAGGTTTCTGATTTTATACTTTCATGGTTAAACTTAATAACAATAATTAAGTGGATGATATCTTAATGGTTTTGAAATATTGGTTACAACTGGTTCACCCCCCCTCTCAGTTGTCTTGCCTTGTTCAACAATTGGTATCAGAGTGAGGGTTCCTTTGTAAAGAGTCTAATAGCTTGAGGAAGATCCAAGATGGCACACAAGAAGGAATCACCATAGTTCGATGGAATGGATTATACTCTTTGGAAGGTACGAATGAAAAGTCATCTCATTTCTCTTGGTTATGGTGTTTGGAAAATAGCAGATACAAAATACACTATTCTTGAAAATGGTCTGAACGATGAAGATGAAATCAAACAATATGAATTAAATGGAAAAGCTAGAGATGCTCTATTAAATGCCATTTCTAACACTGAGCTGGTAAAGGTTATGGATTTGGAGACTTCTCATCAAATCTTGGACAAGTTGAAAAGTTTATATGAAGGAGATGATTTTGTAAAGAGTGCCAAATTACAAAATCTGAAGGCAAGGTATGAAGCCTTGAAGATGAGCGAAGATGAGAACATAACAGTCTACATGCAAAAAGTTGATGAAATTATCAATGGAATCAAGGGTGTTGGAGGAACTGTCAAGGAAGAAGAGGTTGTCATGAAGATTCTGAGATCATTGCCTAAATCATATGGTCACAAGGTATCTGCAATTGAAGAACTTATGGCTATGCAAAA
Source organism: Cunninghamia lanceolata (assembly GCA_027924645.1). Lineage (NCBI taxonomy): Eukaryota > Viridiplantae > Streptophyta > Pinopsida > Cupressales > Cupressaceae > Cunninghamia > Cunninghamia lanceolata. The sequence continues at coordinate 2,401,269 of BSBN01000017.1, read as the reverse complement.
GGTTACAAAGGATCAATTGCTTCATAAACTTACAACTTTTGAAATGAGAGAGTTTGGTGATGCTCTGTCGAAGACTAAGACTTCTTTCAAAGCCAACACTTCAGAAAAGACTTCAAGAGCTCAAAAATATGCTGTGGAATTTGATGATGATCTTGATGAGATTGAAGCCAACTTTGTGGACAAAATGGAAAGAGGTATCGATAGGTTCAAAGGCAAATTACCATTCAAATGCTTTTCTTGTGATAAGGCTGGTCATTATGCCTCCAGGTGTCTGGAGAGAATTGAAAGAGTTAGGAAGAAATTTGAAAGCAGACCTAGAGTTGTGAAGAAGTGTTATATTGTCAGAGATCTTGATGATGATGGTGTAACAGATGACGAGTCTGATGATGCTAATACTAGTGCAAATGAATGCTTGTTTATTTCTATTAAAGAAGAACCTATGTCGACTATTCTTGCTAGCTATGTGAAAGAAGAAAAGACAATATAAGAGAGTTCTTTGTCTATTCAGGTTGAGAAGGATAAGGATGAATAGATTATTGATAGTGGATGCTCACATAACATGATCGGTGATAAAACTAAGTTTGTAAGTTTGGAAAAGTATGATGGAGGACTGGTTAGGTTTGGAGATAATGCAGCTAGTAAGATATGTGGAAGAGGATCTATTTATTTTGATGGCAAGCATAATACAGATGATGTTCTATATGTCAAAGGCCTAAAGCATAATATTTTAAGTGTTGGTCAGATGTGTGACAAAGGGTATGATCTGAGTTTCAAGGATAATTCATGCAAGATCATGGAAAGCTTCAGAACAGTGATTGCAACTGGTAATAAGATTAGAGGTAATATTTATCATTTGAGAGGAACTAATGATTGTTGTTTGTTGGCTTAGACAGATGAGAGTTGGTTGTGGCATAGGAGGATGTGTCATATCAATTTTGACAATTTGGTGAAGATAAGTTCAGTGCAACCTGTGAGAGATTTGCCTAGGGCTGTGAAGCCTGCTAACACTATTTGCAAGGAATGTCAAATGGGCAAATAGACAAGAGCAAACTTCAAGAGTAAGGAACAATTTTCTACTAGATTTCTTGAGCTGGTGCATATAGATTTGTGTGGTCCTACAAGAATAAGAAGTCTACAAGAAGATAGGTATTTTATGTTGCTTATTGATGATTATTCAAGAATGACTTTGGTTACTTTCTTAAAGGAAAAATCAGAAGCTCTAAACAAGTTCAAGTTTTTCAAAGTGATGGTTAAAAATGAGTTAGATTTAAGGATCAAATGCTTAAGGTCTGATAGAGGAGGAGAGTTTACATCAAATGAATTCAATGCATTTTGTGAAGAACATGGGATAAAGAGATAATTTTCTGCTCCTGGAACTCCTGAATAGAATGGAGTTGTAGAAAGGAAGAACATGACAGTACAAGAGGCTGTAAGGACTATGATGAAAGAGGCAAACCTACCAGAAGTGTATTGGAGAGAAGCTATACATACAACTATCTACATTCAAGACAGAGTTCAAATCAAAGGTAATAATACTATAACTCGTTATGAATTGTGGTATGGAAGAGTTCCTACAGTGATATACTTCAAAGTTTTTGGAAGAAAATGTTATATCAAAAGAGATGAGGAGTTAGATAAGTTTGATGCTAGATGTGATGAAAGAATTTTCCTTAGTTATTCCACTACGAGCAAAGCCTATTGGTGCTACAATAAGAGATTGAAGAAGATCATTGAAAGTACAAATGTAAGAGTTGATGAAGATAGGGGAAGAATATCAGATCTAGGAGGCTACGAATCAGATGAACTTGATACTACAAAGAATGAAGAAAAAATTAAACAAATGGACAGTCAAGATGAAGAAGAAAAAGCTCTAGAAAAGACCCCCAGGTATGTAAGGATTAATCATTCTGAGGATCAGAATATTGATGACAAAAATAAAGGGGTATTGACAAGGAAAAGAGTTGTAGAAGAATGGGTGAACTATTGTTTACTTTCATAGATTGAACCTAAGAATGTAAATGAGGTCTACAAAGATAAAAGTTGGGTAAAGGCCATTAAAGAAGAGCTGATGCAGATAAAGAAAAATCAAACTTGGGAATTGGTTGCTAGACTTGCTGATAAGAATGTGATTGGAACCAAATGGGTGTTCAGAAACAAGATGAATCAAAATGGAGAAGTGGTAAGAAACAAAGCAAGACTGGTATGCAAAGGATATTCTCAAGTTGAAGGCATAGATTTTGAAGAGACATTTGCTCCTGTGGCAAGGATTGAAGCAATCAGAATGTTCTTGACATTTGCAACACACAAAGACTTCAAAGTATACCAGATGGATGTGAAGTATGTATTCATGAATGGAGAGATGGAAGAAGAAGTTTACATTGAACAACTAGAAGGATTTCAATCATCAGACCAAGGTGACATGGTATGCAAATTGAAGAAAGCCTTGTATGGACTTAAGCAAGGCCCTAGAGCCTGGTATACAAGAATGGACAAGTACTTGTTGTAATTAGGATTCAGTAAAGGTACTGCTGACAACAATCTCTATTTCAAAATCAATAATGATCAAATTCTAATTGTTGTGGTCTTTGTTGATGATATTATCTTTGGAGTTAATGAAGGTATGTGTAAGAAATTTGCAGAGGAAATGCAAAAAGAATTTGAGATGTCTATGTTTGGTGAAATGAATTTATTTTTAAGACTGTAGATTACTCAATCAGAAAAATTAATTTTCATTTCTCAATCCAAGTATGTCAAAGAATTGTTGAATAAATTTGGAATGGAGGATTCTAAGCCAGTATGTATTCCTATGGTAACTAGCTGCAAGCTGAGCAAGAATGATGAATCACCTAAGATTGATAAGAAAAAGTATAGATCTAGGATTGGAGGACTACTTTATCTAACCCATACCAGACCTGACATAATGCATGCAGTGTGTCTTGTGGCAAGATCTCAAGAAGATCCCAAAGAATCACATGTGATGGAAGTCAAAAGAATTTCGAGGTATTTGAAAGGCACTTCAAACTATGGATTGTGGTATCCTAAAGACTCTGATTTCACTCTCAGTGCTTATACAGATGCAGATTGGGCTGGAGATGCAGATGACAAAAATAGTACAAGTGGAGGTGCTTTCCTCTTGGGTAATAGATTGGTTTCATGGCTAATCAAGAAGCAAGAATCAGTTTCTTTGTCTACTGCAAAAGTAGAATATATTGTTGTAGCATATTGTTGTACTCAAGTGCTTTGGATGAAGCAAACATTGAAGGATATAAGAGTTGTGTATGAAGAACCAATTTCAATCTTTTGTGACAATACAAGTGCTATAAACATTTCAAAGAATCCAGTGATGCACTCAAGGACAAATCATATATCTATAAGTCACTTTCTGAGAGAGAAAGTAACTGAGAATGAAGTGAAAATGGAGTATGTGTCTACAAAGGATCAGATTGCAGATATTTTCACAAAGCCTCTAGCTAAGGATACTTTTGAGTATCTTAGAGGAAATTTAGGGGTTATTACTCCTACTCTAAACTAATATGCATGAGAAATGCATCAGTCTAGTGGTGCCTAAAGTCTTATTCCTTGATCTAGATTGATGTTTTGAAGGCTACCTCTCAAGGGGAGTAGGTAGAGGTCGCTGATATAAGTTCCTGATAAAGATAAGTACTGTAGAATTGATGACAGAATAAATTCTAGCTTGATCAAAATAGTTGTTTGCAAGTATGTGCAGAGAAAGGAGAACTAATGTCCTTTGCCATTGATGTCAAAGGGGGAGAGAAAACCATGTGAAAAACTCAAGGGGAGAAAGAATTTAGAAGTGTAAAAAAAAAGGGGGAGAAAGTAATCAGTGCAAAATCTTGTCTTGATGGTGTTTACATTTTTTCACATCAATGTTGCCATCAATGACAAAGGGGGAGATTGTTGCAAGTATGTGCTTACCGGTGTTGTCATTGATGTCAACATATCTATGTTGTCATTGGTGTCAACTGTGTTTTTGTTTTGATGCTTTCTTGTGTTGAGATAATTGGTTTGTAATGGCTTAGATAAGTGTTGAAGATAATGAGAAAGTGTTCCTAGTATTGTGTTTCCAAGTACTTTTGAAAAAAATTGCTCTACTAGTAGAAACAGTGTATGCAAAGTATCTTGGTTTGTAGAAAGATGGTATAGTATTTTGCTCTACATTTCTTGTAGATTAAAAATATTTGTCTATGGTTTGGAAGTTAAGATGAAGGTTGTCTGTAGTTTCTATGTTCCAAGTTTGAGCTTCTGGTATGAAGATTTGAGTCAGTTACACATTCACCAAAGTAAAAACTATTTTTCTGTACTTTCAGTGGTGATAGGGAGAATGTATTCTGCTCCACATTTCTTTGCAATTAAGTATTACAGTCTGTGGTTCTGGAATTAAGTTTATAATGAGAATATGTGCCTTCAGTTTTAAAGGTTCATGATATGATGGTCTGCAAGTGATCTTTCTTTTATGACAGTGGATGATAGTAATGTTCAAGTTCTCTAGTTTGAAGAATCTTGTGGGTAAAGTGTTTTGAGGTTGTGCAAATGTTCTTGGTGATTGTAATGTGCTTTTGGATGTCTCCAGATCATGTTCTTGCCTTTCGATTGGTCCGCAAAGTGTAATCTGGATCGTGCATGAAGCGGGTTCTCAAAAGCTTTAGGGTTAACACTAGTTTTAGCAGACTTGGTCATTGTCACTTGTTGTAGTTATCCTTTGGAGATTGTGATAGAGTGTTGTAGCATGGAAGATTATGTTTGAGTCCTAGCTAAGGCTTGGTTTGGTCTACATTCATTCTTTCTCTTTCATTAATATGTTTAGGTCTAGACCTATTCTTATGTATATGTGTTTGCCACCCTTGGAGAATGTTCCAATGGTTGATGATTGTAATACCAACCTTGATGATTATTCCAAGGTTGAAGAATTGTATAAATACTTGTAATAGAGTCATGAAAATGTATCCAAGAATGAAGATGCGAAGATAATGTGAAGTTAAAACCAGAGCAAGGTAGAGGATGTTTACAGTACTTCAATGGAACTGAATTTTGGCATGGTTTAGATGCTACCATCTTAGTTCACCAAATCTTGGTAGTGAGCCACCCATCAATAGTGAGCCACCTAATGGCAGTGAGCCACCCCATTGGAAATGAGCCTCTCAATTTATAGTGAGCATCTGGGCAGTGAGCCCTAAGGTAGTGAGCCTCTAATTTTTGGTTTTGATATAACATAATATATTGTGAGTTAACACTCACCATGGTTTTTCCCTTATAGGGTTTTCCACATAAAAATCTGGTGTCTCTTGTGTTGATGTGCAAATGTTGTAAGTTTCTAATTTTATACTTTCATGGTTAAGCTTAATAACAGTAATTAAGTGGATGATATCTTAATGGTTTTGAAATATTGGTTACAACTGATTCACCCCCTGCCTCTCAGTTGTCTTGCCTTGTTCAACAATAGAATCTACTTCACAACATTACTCAAGTGGCATTGGATATAATCCTTTCAAGGAAACCAAAGCCCGTAGATGACCTAATCTTAATGTGAACACAATATCAACACTCAATTTGATATTTCCTGAGATGATAGATACAAATTGTCCTCCAAGAGATATTCCTCTGGCTACCTTTTCAAATGATGAAGCAATACTTGAATTCTTGGGAGCCTATGACAATGTTCCTCATTATCACCACAAGCGGGGATTGCCTTATCGTTTAAACACTGATGCATACTTTGGAAAATCCATTGAATTGATAAATATTACTAAGAAAGAGTCTAAAGAATCATCACAATCACCTAATCTTATAGATCCAAGTACTTTACTTAATGGAAAGACTATGGAAGTTGTTATGGACAAAGATAATACTGAAAAGGTTATTCCTATAAGTGATTGTTTAAATAGTGAAGAAAAATACAATATGACCAAGATTTTACATGAATTTAAAGAATTATTTTCTTAGAGTTATTCAGATATGCCTACCATTAATCCTCAGATTGTAACACATAACATTGTATTACAACCTAATGCTAAGATAGTGAAATAGAAGATCCATAAGAGGAATCCTAAGGTTGCATTACTAGTTAAGGTTGAGATAGAAAAGATTTTACAAGCTAGTTTTATTCATCCTATTGATTACTTGCCTTGGATATCAAATATTGTGGTTGTTGCTAAACTTAACAACCATATTTAGATGTGTACCGATTTTAAGGATTTAAATCTTGCCTCTTTAAAAGATGATTTCCCCCTTCCAAACATTGATATGATTGTTGATTCAATAACTGGTCATGAATTACTTTCCTTCATGGATGGTTTTTCAAGATATAATCAAATTTTCATCAACCCTCAAGGTCAATATAAGACAACCTTTATAACCCTGTGGGGAACATTTTGTTGGGTTGTTATGCCGTTTGGATTAAAGAACACTGGAGCAACTTACCAACATGCTATGAATCTTATTTTTCACGATTACATGCATAACATCTTTGAGGATTATGTAGATGACATTCTTGCAAAGTCTATTCATTTCCAAGATCACGTCACAATCCTCCATAAAATCTTTGAGCGAATAAAGAAATACAACATGTGATTGAATCCTTGTAAATGCATCTTTGGTGTAGACAGTGGTAAACTATTGGCCTTTATAATCTCATATCACGGTATTGAAGTAGACACAAAGAAAATTGATGTGATTGTTAATATGCCAGCACCTAAAAACATTTCTCAACTTCATAGTTTACAAGGGAAGATACATTGCATCCGCTAATTTGTCTCACAACTCACGAATAGGACCCACCATTTTACTCAACTACTAAAGAAGGATTCAAAATTTCAATGGAATTCTAATTGTCAGAAAGCTTTTGAAGACTTTAAAAAGTTATCTAGATAATTCTCCTATTTTACAGCTTGCTACTACCAATAAACCTTTTCTTCTTTACACCTCAGCATCTAATAATTCTTTCATAGCTTTATTAGCATAACATGATATTGAAGCAAAGAACACATTGTATATTACATCAATCAAACTTTGCTCGATTATGAAGTGCGATATACTATTATTGAGAAGCAGTGCTTAGCTCTTATCTTTGCAACAAAAAAACTTAGGCATTATCTCTTAAATGTTGAAGTTCATGTCATGGTGAAATTTGATCCTCTGAAACATTTTTTTGCTAAAACCTATCTTTTAGGTTGCCTCACTAAATGGGTTATGTTACTAAAAAAATTTGATCTCAAATTTATTTCTCAAAAATCAATTAAAGAATAAGGTTTAACCGACCATTTGGTGGAAGTACCTTCACCTTTCTCTATTCAAAATCAAGAAGTATTTCCTGATGATCAAATTCTAAATATAAATATAGATGATAAATGGGAATTGTATTTTGATGGTTCACGATGTCAAACTGGCTCTGGTGATGGTGTCATATTAGTACCTCCTTCTGGTAAGCCAATTTCTATGTCTTACCATCTACACTTCTCATGTACAAACAATATTGCTGAGTATGAAGCTCTCATTACAGGACTTTGTGCCGCTTTAGCTCTCAACATCAAGAATGTCACCATATATGGTGATTCACAATTAATTGTGTGACAAATCACAGGATCATATCAAGATAACTTATCTCAGTACAGTGATCTTTCCTTCTTTTTATTAAAACAATTTACATCATTTTCAATTGATACTATTCCAAGGAAAGATAATCGACATGCAGATGCAATGGAAAGTGTAACTTCCCTTATATCCCCTGTCAATTTGCCTGACAACTATCTCTTTATCATTCATAATCTCAAAACACCTGCATTAGATGAGGCTGCACTTTCGAATGTTGACCCCTGTTGTAACATGAATTTTGATGAATGGTTCTCCCATATATTCTACCATTTACATGATGACACCATTCCTAACTTAAAATCTAAGAATTCACAAGTTTGCCTAAACAAACTCACAATGTGTTACATCATTCTATCTAATGTCCTATATAGACAAAGCTATAATGGTCTTATTTTCTAATGTCTTGGTGATTCATAGATCCTAATATCTTTGAAAGAAGCTCACTCTGGTGCTTGTGGAGGGAACTTTGGAGGAAAATAATTGGTATAAAAATTATAATGTATGGGGTATTATTGGCAATGCATGGAACAAGATTCTTTTGCATATGTTAGAAAATGCCCACAATGTCAAAAACACAAACATTTAATCTAAGCACCTACACAGGAACTTTGAGCTCAAGTTTCACCTTGGCCATTTTTTGTTTGGAGCTTAGATCTAATTGGTAAAATTTCTCCACCTTCTTCATAAGGACATACTTTTATCATCACTACTACTGATTACTTTATGAAGTGGGTTGAAGTTGTTCCACTATGATCCATGACTATTGAAGTAATCTATCATTTTATACAAGATAATATCATCTCTCGATTTGGTATACCTTTTTCCTTAGTTTTTAATAATGGTACACCATTTAAGAACAAGGATGTGAAGAAATTCCTTGAAAAATATCATATCCAACATTGATTTTCTATGCCTTACTATCCTCAATCAAACGGCCAAGCAGAAGCTTCAAATAAGATCATTGGACAAATCTTACGGAAAACTATTAACAAACATCAAAAAGACTAGCATACTTAACTTTCCTATGCATTATGGGCTTATAGAAGAAGTATTTGTATGGCTACTAGAACTACTGTATAATCTTGTCTATGGCGCCAATGCGATAATGCCTTTAGAGGTAGAAATTCCTTCATTGCGAGTTTCCCTAAAGGACATTCTTGATGATGACATGGAACAAGAAAAGAGATTACAATAACTTTAGATGCTTGATGAACAACGTATCAATTCTCTTGAGCACCTTAAGGCCCATAAGAAAAGCATCCAACAGTTGTACAATGAGTGTGTTATACACCGATCATTCGATGTTGGAGATTTGGTACTATATGAGAATCAATGTAATGTGAATGCACCTCCTGGAGAAAAAGGAAAGTTCAGCTCTAATTGGCTTGGACCATATGTTATTACTAAAGCCTTTGGATCAAGAGCATATAAATTAGCCGATGAACAAGGTACACTACTCAAAGAGCCTATTAATGTTGCACATCTCAGAAAATTTTATGTTTAATATTGTAGGTTAGATGTTATTTTCATAAAGCAAATTTGTTAGTTTAGCTTTAATTTTTACAAGATAGATTATTTTGTCTTAATTCATTTAACATAAAATCTTGTTCAGTTAATCATTGTCATATCTTGCTTAAACATGTTTCATTAAGATCACCTTTGTATTAACTGAATATAGCATAGAATTGTACTTATGTATGAAATTCATTAATCATTGTGGGTTTTTAATACATATTCTGCAAAGAGTTGTTTAGTATATATATCACATTAGCATTAATCACATTTCTGCATAATCATTAACATTTATCACTAGTCACATTTCTATAAATCACATGTGATAAATCAACAACATCATAAGCATTAATAGAAAACATCATATATATAAGCATCAATTTGAATATACATTATAATCGACTATCCCGTACATCAAAAAAGGATGTTATAGTACATAAGATACATCACATAGTTGTACCTCAGTCACTAGTTCCCTCAAGACCTGGTGGTGTGCATGTGACAAAGGGTTGCCCATGTGTGGCCACGGACTACGAATGACTCCTAGAGACACTTCATGACCGTAGACCCCTGAGATCACCTCTCAAACCCAACACCTCACCCTATAACTCTGTATACATCTGGTGGTACCAATCTCTCTCTAACTGAGCCCTGTCTCTATCAACTCTCACCTGATGTAACTTAGGAAGTAAGACCTGAGTCATGACAAGATCTCTATCAGATGAAGGTACTGCTGCAGCCTGATCTCGTAGCACCCGGAGCTCAGTCTTTGTGTACTCAACTCTTTACACTGTATGATCTAAAGTGGTCTCCATAGCCACTCTATATCTCACAAATGGCACAAATATCTATGCATGTCACCCTATAGAGTGATGTGGCAAATATCCTGTCCATACCCACTACTCAGTCACATCAGTAGGAACTATCTCTGTTATAACGTGACTCACAAAATCGCATCATGAATCAGTACCAACTGCAAAAAGAAAAATGAAGTTGATATCAATATCTCATCATACATACATATAAAATCATTAGTAATAATCAAAGCAATACATCAACATAATAATTGTTACGTCAGAAAATGTCTCCCTAGGACTTTTTCCCTCCTATGTTTAGCTCTTGGATCCTTTTAGTACAATCATGCATGTTTATTTTAACTCCTGATGGAAAATCCCTGAAAACCCATGTCAAATGGGGCCTAGGGGACTCTTGTGTGCTTAATCCTAATTTAAATAGGGGCTGAGGACTTGGGTGCCTATGCCCTAGTCCTGCCTTATTTAGCAGGGTCCCAAATTTTAAATGTTGGTTATGTGACTGTTAGTTAGGTCCCATGCTGACATCTCAAGTTTGAATTACAAAATTAAAGAGGGAATGTGTTTAGATGCATATATGAGCATGTTTAGGGATTCATTTGTAAACTAGAAGATGATTATGAACTTTTGGCACACTTATGATTTGAGAGCATTCAAAGTATTCATTATTACAGAGCAGAATTGTCTTGTTATTGTGTTTTTTATGTAGACTTGGCTTCATCTTCTCATGTGTTGAAGGATTTTCATCTACATGTGAGCTACAACTCTGAGGTGACATTTATTTGTGTTTTCAATCATTTATCAATTGGTTTTTGCCTCTATCCTATAGGGATACACACTCTTTATCTGATAATGGTGTTCAAAAGACTTGAATGTCTCTAAGGGGCTTGACTAAGGCAAGCCTCTAAACACCACAACCCCAACCCCCTTTTTCTGTGATTGCAGGTTACAGGTGTAGAAGCAAAAGGAGTGGAGTTGCAGGGAAGCATAATAGAGTGTCAAAATTTTAGATCAAAGTAGAAAAGTAGGACCTAGACTTGGGCGCCCACTCATTAGTCCTCAGGATCCTGAAACACAGAAATTCCTGAAACAACAAAAGTAGGTTATAGACAACTTTCAGAGATCTTGATGAAAATTGGTACCTTGGACTTGGGTGCCTACTGATTAGTCCCCAAATTTCCTACATCTAGAATCTCAAAGTTTGGTATGTATTTACTATGAATATTCTATCTCTATCTGTAAGCATTTGTCATGTTTCATCTGTTTGTTTACTATTTTACGAAATTAGGGTTTTAAGCATAATCGGGCTTTAATTAATTAATAGATCAAAAAATTCTAAATTTCCTCTTTGTTCTAATGGACACTAAATCTATAGTAGATCCCTCTTGTAAAAGATTGTAGCTTAACTCGATTTATGTCCTTGAATGTAAGGTGTGAAAGGAGGATTTAACCTACACATTCATTGAAATGGATAACCCCTCTTTTCACTCCTAAACATTTTGGTGAACCCATGATTTATTTGAATTTTGCATCTTGCTTAGTGTTGTACTTCAGATCTACATTAATTTAATTCATCATTTTCATCTTGCATTTGAAAATTTACAAAAAAATTGAAAAATTTAAAAAAATTGGCATTTTAGGCTTGCATTTTCAAATAATTTGAATTAATTTCCATTTAATTTCATTTAAATTTCTATTATTTTCATTATATCTGATTTAAAGTACATAAATTCATAATTTATTATTCATTTGCATTGCATTTTCATGCCTAATTTGTTAAATATTGCTTGAAATTGTGCATTTTTCATATAACCTAGTTTTTGCATTAGCTAGGGTTTGTGGTTAAAATCTTGTTTCAGATTTTACTATTGTTTTAAACACTCATTTAGGAGTGTTTTCTAACTATATTGTTTCATCATAGTGCATTTTTGCAGTTAGATTGCATGTCTAGGGTTTAAAATCTTGCATTTTCACTAGATTTTGACTTATTTTGCATATAGAATTGCATTAAAGGTGTGTTGTGAAGGATACTGCTGCATTATTGGATTGATATACATCTTATTATTCACTACCCCTCATCAATTTCCTTACAAAACCTCTTCTTTTAATCATTTGCATTGAAAAAAGTGAAAAAATCAAGGATTTTAGGTCATACATAGTTTTGCATTTATTTTCTTGCATATATCATGGATACTTCTTGTTATTCATCTTTGGAAGCTTTGTTTACATACATAATAGACATTGATAATTTTTCTAAATTTACTCATGAATATCCTCAAGTATTGAATCAAATAGCATGCATAAATGATGTTGATATCTCTATGTGTTCCACGTATGAAATCCTTTGCTATATATCTGATTTTGATAGCTTCACAATCCTCATGGGAATATATCCTTTGATATTAGATGATATCACTAAATTCATAGATAATAATACATTTATTAGTGATGAATTCACCCTTGTTAAGCATTCCACTACGACTCCTATTGCTATAACATGTGAGAGTAATTTAGCTCTACCTTATAATCTCTCTCCCAAAGATGTTCCCACTCATGAGGACACCTTGGCGAAAGGGGATGAACTCATTAACACATCCCTTAACATCATACCACCAATTCTTCATTTTAATGTACTCTCTGGCCAAGATGAAGCATTAGTGAATAAAGAACCACCACCTTCTCTCCATTCCAATGCTCTCTTTGGCTAAGATGAAGCATTAGTGAATGAAGAACCCCCTCCAACAATGAACATTCCAAGGATAGATAATGACCATTCATTTAACAATGTTACAAACTCTATGCCTACAATAGAACATGAAAACTCTATGGATCACCTCATTGCCCTTCCTCCTTTAATTGATTATTCACACACCTTGGATATCATTAAGGAAGAGAAGATCCTTAATCTCCCCCCTTTGATTGAACATTCAAGTCATTTGGATATCACTAAGGATTTAGAAACATTGACTACCTCTCCTTTGATTGTATGTTCTTTGAACATCACTAAAGGTATAATCTTTAACAATTACCCTCACAAAACCTTACCTTCCCTTCATTCCTATGCAGCACTAGTGAATGAAGAAAGGTTTCTCACATTAAATCCCTTAGGGATAGATATTGAGATCACTCAAAACAAATCACTTCCACCACCTAACATTGAAACAAACAAGGAAGAGCTTAAAAATGAACAACCTGAAAATAAGAACAAAAGTTGGGAGCTATGGTACCTTATGTACCTCTTTCCTATAATATTCGAGATTGGGAAGATGATGATGATTGCTAGTTTGATTGTCTCTATAGGTAAGTATTTCTAACCCTTTACCTTTGTGTTGTGTTTCCCTTGTGATGTGTTATGTGTTGTTTAGGCCTCCTTGGATGACCCTTAATACTCTTGTAAGGTCAAGGATACTAGGAGACCACCTCTTTTGTGACCCTTCTTCTATTTGTATCATCATTCTTCTATATTTCTTCTCTCCTCTATTTTCATTATTGTGCGTTGTGTCTTAGGGGCATAACGTTGTGGTTGGTGACTTGGGGTCACCTTCCTACATGACAACCCTAAGGCACTTGATCTCCTCTCTTGATTTATTGTTTACCTTCCTCTAGTGGTTCTATCTAGCTATTGGATGATGAAAAACAAAATAATACTGATACGAACCACATGTCCCTTCAGTGAGTAAGCAAAAATGGACCTAGTCCATACATGACGACAAGGTTGATATATATTATCTGACGCTTGGCTAGTAGAATCAGTCTATGTGATATTTTGATGATGTTTTATCATATTAACAAACTATAACAATACATCTACTCCGTGCACTTTGTTTATCTTTGAATCTCGCCTTGGTTACACTCAGTTTTGAGATTTCTACAGTATAGCCCCATGGTTATAATCAGTCTCCAAATCTGTAGTATAACCTTGGCTCTTGATGTGATTATAATTATGCATTTCTTTGATCATGTGATGTGGTTATTGTTGATGATTATTTTCACACATTCATAACAAAAGTTAAAATTCACAAAATGAACCTAAACTGTCTTGAAAGATATGAAGAAATCACTTAAGAGTTCTTAATCCCAAGTTTCTATATGGTCAGGACATGACCTTGTGGACAATTCAGCAGGTTGATGTGAAACTGTAATATTCAAGGGGCCTTACTTCATTTAAGATAATCTATAATGTACTACACTCAAATCATGCAAATTGTTACAAACATAGACAAATTATTCCTTCCTTTGCATGAACTTAATATTGTATCACAAAGCCTTGTATGGTTTATAGTGAAACAAGCTTTGCCTTCAAATTAATATGAAAATTGTCAGATATTCACACAAATTCTTCCTGCTTCTTTCAAATGTAAGACAATTTCCTTAAGATTTCTGCATTTAAGCTAATTATTTCAAATATTTGGTGAAAAGTTAGAGAAAATCATGTTAAGAATAATTTCCTATAGGATCTAAATGTTCTATTACTCACATCTTTAAGAGATACAACAAATTAATCAAATCAACACTAAATCTTCAAATGCAAAGTCTTGAGTATTTTCATGAACACACATCAAAGATTGCAAGCTTTCAAAGGATAATACTTCAAAATACCAGTAAGAGTTAGAAAACACTCTATAGTAGATGCATAATTCAAAGTTTACTTGTATTTAAAGTACATAGTCATATAAAATTTACAATGTATGAATGACCTTTTGTTTCATTAATTGAATAACAAAAGAACTTACAGACATTTTTACAGATACAGTAAGGAAACCAGACATTTTGCGTATTCCTTAGTGTAGACACGGGTGACCTCCTCCTCTAAACTAAAGAAATACTTCTCTATTCAAATGTTCAAACAAATTACAAGTGCAAGATACAATTCTAAAATCCCTGTGTAAGTAATATAAAAGTAGTAGAGCCTCTTATATAGAATTTGAAGCTTCATACTGCTACAACTACAAAAACCCAATCTACGGTCAGTATTCATACTTCCTTGATCAAGGGTGTATATTTGTTCCTAACCATTTCTCAAAATATCTTTATGGTATCTTTAATGCCTCAAAGGATGCCATTGGAATCTTTTCAAAACAGGATTCCCCTCCTTTGACTTCTTCTTTCCTATTGACCTTGCCCATAGGTACCCTTCAATTAACCCTTTCATTAGTATTGTTTGCCCCTTTTTATATTTTCCTACTCCTTCAGATATGCCTTGAAATTATTGGTTACACCTTCTATGAAGGTGCGATTTCCCCCTGGACTCCTTGTCCATGCATATTCTTGCATTGTGACCCCTTCTTTCAGTTTCTTTTCTTCTTTACCTGAACCTTCACTCTTCTTCTTATATTTCTTCATCTTGGCACTTGCCTCCATTACTGAATCAATCATTTGTTTACTTAAATATGCCTCTGGATTCTCCATACATGGTGCAAAGATGGCCTTGAATTCTTTTAATGCCCTTTGGAGTTCATATGCTGGTACATCCATACACTCATGATCTAAGAGCCTTTCAACTATCCTCTTATGCAAACTAATCATGCTATCTGCCTTCTCCTCTAAACCCTAAGTGGCTATGATGCACCTTCTGAGATTATCATCTTCAAATATTAACTCTAACTTGGCATGTGGCACTTGATTTGCCATTGAAGGAGTAATGACTCCTTCATTTATTAATTCATCTACTCTCTCTTCAATTTCTTCCAACTGTTCTAATTCAAACTTGCACTCTTCTTTTCTAAACTGACCATTATATATAAGTATATTGCATTTATTCTTTTCTATTGCAGCCAATTCCAATCCTGTCACTGCTTGTTTGATCACCTCTTCTCCTTCTTGCATGAATTCCCTGAACCACTCCTCAAAAATATTGGCTTTAAGCCTCTTATTTTCCATATCCTTCACTTCATCTTTTGACAATACTATTATTTCACTAGACAATTCTGGTATTTTAGTATTGGGATCAAATATCCCCCTAATGAATTGCTATAATTGGACAATGTGTCCTTTCAAATATTCATGTTTATCCTTATCTCTCTTTAAAATCTCTGTTGCAACCTGGTGCATATCTTCCCACTCACTTATGTGTTGCTCCCTTATTGTGTGTCCTAAGTCAAAATTAAGTATCTTATATTCATCTACTATTATTTCTCCTTTAGCTTTCTTTTTCTGTGGTATGGCCAAGTTTAGTGTTATGGATCTGTCTGGACCCCTTTGTATTGCTGACATGGTTCTAGCCTTCCTCTTTTCTTTTCTTGGCATTGCATCGCCTAATAGACTTTTGATGTCTATAGGTACTAACTGTACCTCCACTTTCTCTCTCCTTATTTCTACCCCCAACTAGTCTGGAGCCTCTTTTATGCTTTTAGTAGCCTTTTCTTCATTGATTACCTCTTCTTGAGGCCTTTCTAGTTCTCCTTGTTCTTGTTGCTACTATTGTTCTTCTCTTTTCTATAGTTGTTGTTCTTGTTGCTGTGGAGGAGGTTGATGTTTAGGGGCTGGTTCCTATACCATTGGATCATTTTGCTATTTAGATTCACCCTCATTATCCTCTTCTTCAATTTTTATATCTTCTCCATCCTCATTTTCTTCTTCTGGACCTTCTTTTCCCAATGAGTATTTTTCTTGATCTTCCTCTTTATTCTCTTGTTCCATATTTGCCATGTCTTTATCCTCTATTTGCTTTTTAGATTTATCTCCATCAATATTCTCTATATTCTCTTGGCTTTCAGGTTTATTTGTTGTTTCCTCTACTATTTCACCTTCCTTTTGTACCTTTTCAGGCATGTCAACTTGCTCTGCATGTTAAGGTGAACCTACTACCTTATCAGATTCTTTTGTCTCTTTTCCCTATTCATCTTTGCTTTCTACATTCCTTTCTTCTTCACTTTATTCCCCATACATGTTTAGAATATTCAACATATCCATAGCAGAAGTACCAACTCCTGTTTCATCTTTAGTTTGAGTAGGTGTTTCTTTCACTGCTTCCTCAGGTGCATCCTCTTTTTTAGATTCTCCAATTTGATGTGCTACATCTTGCACATCCCTTATTATTTCTGGAGATACCAATGTACCAAACGGATCTACTGCCCCTGATTCTTCTTGTACATTTTCTTGTTCAGACACTGGACCTTGTTCAACTTCCATATAAGCTTGAGTGTCTTGCTCCTCTTCTTCACATAAATATTCACTAGATTCTTCTTCTTCCATGTCAACTTCTTTTCCTATCCCTTAATCCATTTCTCGAACTTCACTTCCACTGTTGTCATCTTCAATGTTGACAGTCTTAGTAACTTGTTGGGCTTCATGTATTTTTGACCCATGCAACATTTCTTCAGCCAATTCTATTTTTACTTAGCATATGCTTGTATTTTCTCTACTGAGGTAGATGTACCAGGTATGTCACTTAATTTAGCACCTACCTATTGTGCTCCTATAACTTCACTCTGTTTTGAAGTTTCCCCTTTGGATATGTCTATTGGTATTGCCCTCATAACTTTCTTTTCTGTTAATTCTTTAGCAACCTATGCTTGCTCTTTACTGGTATCATGACTCAATGACTTTGCTTCTGCAAATGTGCCTGATGATACCACTATTATTACCCCTATTGCATAAGGATCCATCAATGTAGCATTTTTTACTTTCTCCACAATCTTTGCTTCTACAATCTTTCTTTTCTTTTCATAAAAGCACTGGAGATCATCTTGATGCTCTCTCACTCTCTTTTTGGCTTTCTTTGGATATGTAGGCTCAATTCCCTTAGCCTTAAGCTCCTCAATTCTGTCCTTCAACCATGTCTTGGAGAATAAAATAATAGGTGTGGACAATGTGTCCAAAGATGTAATCCATGGTTGCTACCAATCAGGCTCTCCAATGGGAGCAAGCTTGGTACTTTCATAACTATGATGTAACAATTTACCATCATCTTCAACTTTTGGGGGGACATAAATGTCTCCCATGGACCTCATTTGATCTACTGTTAGTCTTTTGTGAACTCTCTTTCTCACTTCTTTGTCATTTTCACAATCTGACCAGAAATCCTCAATGTGTACCTGATGTTTAAATTTAGAATCAATAGTATTTTGGATCCTGTGAAAAGGATCAAATCTTCTTGCTAACTCAAATTCTTCAAACCCATAAAACCTTAACTCCCTCTCTGAGTAACTAGCCACTTCTTCATTGGAATAGGTATATCTACCAATTGACCAAGGGAGCTTAAGATTTCCCTTGCTATACTTGTTTTTGTACATTCTGAAGGCATTCAAGTTTTGTCTTGAGAACTCTAGAACAATCAACTTGTTGGAAGGATACCTAGGCAGCATGAAAGTCTTTCCTTCAAATCCCTCAGTTCTGATATAAGTAAAATTCTAGAATTGAATGTACCATGAACTGTACAAACCAATTGTATCCTCTACATCTTTAGATAATCTCTTATCTGGCTCTTCTCTTAAAATTCTGACCATGTATGTATAAAATACATCATTCACTAAAACATACTTTATTAATACATTTTCCTTCTGTAAATCAAGATAATGTTCATATACAATCTTTTGATCTGGGCCACTTCCTAGGGTTCTAAATCTGTCAATCCCATGTATGTATGGTTGAACCATTACTGCACATGAATATAATGCATACGAGGATAAATAGAAAGGCATCCGTTTTTATTTTCTTGACATTGTCTGCCTCCATATGGCTGTACTAATAGCCTTAGCCTAGTGAATTTGTCCTTGTTCCTTCTTTGCTTCCCCCATGAATTGTATAATAGTGAACTCCCAAGGCCCACACTTAGTGCCATCCCTCAATCCCACCAGTCTACTTAACATTGTAATCATCAAATATATCTCTTCCTTAAAGTATATTCTTTGTAGAACCTTATGTACTCTTGCCATAGCCTTGGGCTTATTTTTTGCACTATACCAACTGTAGAAGATCTTGCTTCTACAATCCTTCTCATTATTAATGAAATCTTCATTATACTAGTCAATATCAATATCTACCATTTTTTCATGTATCTCTAGACCAAATATTCTTGCAATCCCCTCTATAGATAAGTTTGCAATGAGCCTATCATGGAACATTATTTTTCTGGTAACTAGGTCATATAAGTATATGCAATCCATACATAGGTCTTTAGCTTCCATAGCTAATGGGAAACCTGCAGCTCTGTATAATCCACTCTCCCATATACACCTCATGTTAGGTGTAGCATCATCTATTGTGATCTTCTGCAAAACATCATTCGCATCATAACTCCCTATGTTGGTGTCCATCCCCACTCTGCTTGTGCCTAGCAACGAAGGATACCCTTTGTATATTGACAACTCCTCCTTCTCAGTTTCTTTACAGGGCTTTCTTTCCTTTTTATCTTTTATTCACCCCCTGTATCCACCTTTTTCTATTTTGGGGCCATCATGTAAGAAACACATTTTTTACTTGTCATTTTACCTTCTTACCTAGGGTTTTACTATGAATTTTTTATTTTTTTACATTTACCCTAACCCCCCGTTTGTCTTTTCCAGTTTTGACTTTCGCATTGTTTAACCCAAACCAACTAATTAACAATCAAACACAGTAATTTAACGCTTGCTTACATTTTTAAAATGAAATTACTGAAATTCACTTTGCATTTTAATTAACTGAACTGTAATGGTGTTTAAGATAAATACCTGTATCTTTTGACAGCTCAACCTTATAGCATTGACTCACTTTACCGTTTTCTACTTTGTTCTTGCTTCTAGAATTCCGTCCCACGATGATTTTTCATTCAATTTCTGCAACAACTCCTCTTTCTGCAATTTTAATTTTGACAATGCAAATCTAAAAGAAAAATAGCTTTTAATTTACCCTAACCTGTTAAATTTTACCATTTTCAGTGTTAGATCACCATTATTATAGCAATTAATGCACCTACGGCTTCGGCTTCTTATTTCAACGTTTTATTTTAAACCTTCTATCCATTAGTTTACTTTCTGCATACATCACATTTTCTTGTATCTTTTCTTGTATATTATTTCTTGTATGTCCATTTGCATCTTTTCAATATACAAGTCTATATGCAACGAGTTCTAAAGAATGTTATCCCTTTTCCTTTATATCCACCCTTGTATCTTTTGTTTGTATATCGTAATGTATGTAAAATAGATACAAGCACACATACATGCACCCCATACAACCCCTTTTTACCTTTTATCTCTCCGTTGATGTCCTTTATTTCTTTGTATATCGGGATTGTATATCGTTAACATACAATCGCCCAAACATGTAAAGCCTTACCTTTATTTAACTTCTTTTTGAAATCTATCTTGTATCGCAACTCCTTGCATCTTTCCTTCTATGTCAGCTTGTATATTCATCTGTTGGTACAATATACAACCTCGATATACAACCTGTGGAACCCACTTGTATCTCGACGAAACAACACTTGTATCTACTCTTAGATACAAGCCTCCATACATGCAAACTCTTTTGTATAATCATCCTGGACTTCTCATCTTTTCTTAAACATATTGCAAACCCTTCAGATCCACACATGTATATAAAGTGAATTCATCTTTTTAATATACATTAAGGTATGATGCATCACTTGCACCCGATTTAATTCCCTTTTGACATCTGCGTTGTATGTATGCGCAAGATGCAAACCTGAAGTATGCAACATACAAACAACGAAACATACCTTAATAAAACTAAATTTTAGATTCTCTTCGGGTCCACGACATGTATATCACATTGTATATTGCTTTGTATCTTTCATTTCGACAAACATACAACTCAAGATACAACCCAGACCTAACCAATTATCCACTCTACTTCAGAAACACATCGAGTCCAACTTGTATGCAAAGAATAAAACACTAACCACATGCATACAAAATACCATGATTCATAAACCCGACCACTCCATGCGACTAATACAACAACTCCACATACAAATGACCTTGTACATGCAACATACAAAACCCTTATATAATGCATCTTACCAAAAACATGCATATCTTGTAGAATATTGGGAATTTTGAAATAGTTCAAAAAGTAACCCTTATTCATTTTTGACAAAGAATTCACCTCCATTCTACTCTGGTATTTAATGCTATTTTTTTCCAATTTTCAACAAGGTTTGTAACCTTTACCTCCTTTTTTCTTTACCACCAAGCAGATCCACACACAAGCAAAAAGCCATAGCCACATCAGGGGTCCTCATTTTGCTAAGAGGTAAAATGGGGTGTGTTGTGAGCATCACAACAACTAGCAACCAAACAAAATAATTAAATTAAAACCATTAAAGAAAATTAAATGAAATAAATTCATAACTTTCAACTTTCTTTTCTGCAGATCATTATTTAACCTGAGACTTAATGTATTCAATAAGGTGCATGAATCTCCTAATTGAGTTTAAGTGGGTCTATGTGATTAATAATCCTCATCTTGAAAATAAGTTGAATAAACTAGTGATTGATATTAAACTATATAGTTGATGTCATTCTCTCATAGCCAACCGGATAGAGCCTTGTTGCCAGTAGGCGTCTATAGCCCCAACAAGGTTATTGTTATAATTCTCCTAAGTAGAGCCCCACTACCAGCAAGCATCTATAGCCCCAGTAGAGTTACTTAAATGACTTAATCTAGATTTTTAGTAAAATCCATTTTATTTATTTACTTATTATTATATACTTTTTATTTTGTGTAAAATAGAGACTTTATAAGATATTACCATTGTAACTTCATGATGCAAGGTGTGATCACTTGCTAAAATTAAGCTGAGAATTGTAATGGTAGCAAGGGTAACCTCTGATTTTTCACCTAACACCTACACTGGTATGTTCAACAAACCTAAGGATTTTAGGTGTGTCATTGTGAGAAACTTCCCTTGAATACTCAACCCATAGTTATTGAATACAAAATTTCACAAGCCAAACCATTTTCTACATTCATGACAGTCACAACAAGTTATGCATAAGTTTCAAATAATTAGCCTGAATGTTCTAAATTTTCTATTGTTTTCAATGGTTGTTAATATTCTCCTGTATACTTCAAAACAAAATAAACATCCCTACCAAGGAAACACAACACACAGACCAACACAACAACAAAACAAAACAAAACCCAAGAAAACTGTACATTATTCACACTATAATACATAACACGACAACCACCTTCACCTCAAGCTTGAAAGTAATGTTTCAAATGTTGGCCATTAACAGGTAATGGCACATCTTCTACAATCAAGGTCTTAAGCCTGAACGTATTATCTCCTATTATCTCTGTGACTTGTAATGGACCTAACCATAATTTGCTGAACTTTCCATGATTTCCTTTATTTTCATGTGCTTTATCCCAACACAACACTAAGTCTGATATTCTAAATGTTTTGACTCTTGCTTTTTTGTGAAACCATCTTTTGACCACTACTTGATGTTTGGCAATTTTTTCAATGGCTTGATCTCTCTTCTCGTCCAATTGTAACATTTGGATTATCATGGCTTCTCTGTGATCATCAAATCCTAAATATTCATTAGCAAACTTCCAGATAGGTATTCTTAAATTCACTAGAAGTATGGGATCAGTCCCATAAACTAGGTGATAAGGTGCATTACCTAAGGCTAACTTAACCTTAGTCCTATCTACTCACAACACACATTTTAACAATGTATTCCATTCTCTGGGATTTTTTACAATTAGTTTCTTGATTATATCCAATAAAATCTTGTTTGTGGACTCAGCTAAACCATTCCCTTAAGGATAATAATTTGAAGAAAATTTTAGAATTATCCCATATTCAAATGCCCATTTAAAAAATTTCAGAGAAGAAAATGTAGGGCCATTATCACATACCAGTGAATATGGAGCTCCAAACCTTGATATGATGTTTTCTTCAAGAAATTTGATAAGTACCTTAGTAGTAGAAAACTTGCAACATGTGGCTTCAGTCCACATTGTACAATAGTCAGTCACTGTCAATATAAACTTATGTCCTGCAGATGGGTAAAAGCAAGAGGTTGGGTCCACATATAGGGGAAGTGTCGTGCAAAAAAAAATCCCGACAAGAACGGGTACCCGTTTTAAAGAAAATAGGTACCCGTTTAGGAATGGGCACCCGAGCCTAGAATGGGTACCCGTTTTAAAATGGGTACCCATTTCTAAAAATAGTAAAAAATAAAAACAGGTACCCATTTTTTTTACTATTTTTAGAAACAAGTACCTGTTTTGTTTTCCATTATTTTCTAGAACGGGTACCCGTTTTAAAACGGGTACCCATTTCTAAAATTTTAAATTTCATACCCACACTTTTGGTTTCGTTTTAGGCTCGGGAAAGACATGGGTAGCTGACCTTAAGCCTTGGACTTGCAAGTATTTCTCTAAGTATAGAACCAGAGGAAAGACTGATTTCACCTATATGGTTGATCACATTTTTTTCTAAATTTTTTTACGAAATTAAAACCCATTACGGATCATAGTGTCTAGTTTTCAAATATGTAATTTTTTTTGGATTGGACTTGTTTTTCTATTTATTATTTAATTTGTGAGCAAACTGATCCAAAAACTTGAAATGACAGGTGTTTGTATTTTTTAATAACTTTTAATTTTTAATTTTTAAAAAAAAATTATGTCATCAATCTACACATCATTCTTTACACAATGAAAAAAAAAAAAAATTTTATGATTTTTTTTGCTCAAATTATGTTGGCCGTACATGAGGGGTTTTCAAAAGTAGCAATTAGGCCTAATAAAAATTAATAAAAAAAAAATTATTTAGAAAAAAATTATAAAAAAAATTCTCATCAAACTTCACTGTACTACACATCTTTTCCCAAAAAGATTTTTTGAAAAATAATTTTATTTAGGTCAAATTATGTTGGCCGTACACATGCATGGTATGGTTAAAAAAAAGTGACTTTTAAATAGTGGTTTTTAGAAATGCCTATTGAAAATCAATTTGTATCATCTGGGTATTGAAAAAAATTACATATTTGGAAACTAGACTCTGAGTACTATATTTTATATTTAGTGACTTTTTAAAAGATTCTATTTCTAAGTGCTTCAAATTTTAAGGTCAAATGTGACAAATTCTAAAAATAAGGGAAAACACTTCCACTTTTTGGCCAAAAAGTGGACCCAACTTCTTGCACTTACCCAGATGATGGAGGATTTTAACTCCAATGAAATCCAAGCCCCACTATGCAAATGGCCTAGACTCAATGATTGGTTGTAATGGATTAGCTTGATTCCTTCCCTTGTCTGCTGTAGTTTGATAGGTGTGACAACTTCAAATATGACTCTGTATCTTTAAACATTGTTGGCCAATAGTATCCCACTCTTAATATCTTATGCGTAATAGCTAAATGAGAACCATGAGTAGTTTCGTACTTATCATGTAACTCGGACAATACCTTATCTGCTTCAATTCTGTTTGAACATCTTAAATATATACCTTCATGGTTCTTCTTGAATAGAAGACCTCCTTGTACCATGTATCTCTATGCTTTAATCTTTAAAGCTCTCCTCTGAGAAGACTTCATCTTACTTGGATATTTACTCGATACCAGAAATGTATTCAAATCATCATACCAACCTGATGTATCATTAGAGTTTAATACATACTACTACTTTACCAAATTTGGATCTGTGTTTGCTATGGTCAGAAATGGGCTCCTTAATATCTTCGAATGTGGCCTTGCTACTGGTGTCCATTCTATCTTTGCATCTTTCTTGAGCATTACGTTTAATGGTTGCACAATCTCTGCAAACCCTGTAATAAACTTCCTGACAAAGTTAATCTTACCAAAAAAATATTTTAATTCCTTCTTACTATTAGGTAATTGCAATTTTCTTATTCCCTCTACTCTGTCGAGATCAACGGATATCCCATTTTCAGAAATGACATGTCCTAACAATTTTCCTTCAGTTACACCGAATGAACATTTCTTTGGGTTAAGAGAAATCCCGTACCTTTCACATCTTTTAAGTACCCTTCTCAAATCTTCTACATGAGTGGATGCATCTTTAGAGTACACAATTAAATCATCCATATAAATAACAATGCATTTACCTGATAATCCACGAAACACAATGTCCATGGCTCGCTGAAAAGTGACACTTGCATTGATCAAACCAAAAGGCATTCTCCTATATGTGTAATTACCCCACTTGCAAGTAAAAGTAGTCTTCAAACTATCTTCTTTATCAACTAAGACCTGGTTATATCCTGAAAATCCATCTAAGAAAGACATCATCTTAGCCCCATTTACTGCTTACCATACTTCATCTATTGGAGGCAAGGGATAATTATCCTTTTCAGAAGCTTTGTTCAAATTTCTAAAGTCAACACATAATCTAATGTCTCCACTTTTCTTTCTCACGGGTACCAAATTAGTTAGCCAAGTTGAATGTCTTACTGAGAAGATTATCCTAGCAGACAACAATTTTTTCACTTCCTCAAAGATTAAAGGTTCCAAAATAGCATTCATAGGCCTTTGTTTCTGTCTAAATGGTTTAACTTCTAGTTTCAAGGGTATTACATGAGTTATGATGGACGTATCATATGTCTTCAAATCTTCATATGTCCATGCTATTACATGTTAGTATTCTTTCAAAACATCCACAATTTCTTTTCTTAACTTCTCAGAGCAAGCCTTTCCAATCAGTACATTCTGTGGACTTTGCTCTATTCCCAAGTTATATGGATCACATTTACCCCCTTCAGTTTTGGGCAAATCTTTTTGTCTAACTACCCCATCAAAGTCAAAAATCTTTTCCAACTTAATTATCCCCTTAGGTAAGAAATTACTTTTCAAGTTTATTATGTCTTCTTCATCAGAAGACACATCAAGCCTTTCCTATTAATCAATGATTTAAGCTTCAAACACTTCATTACAAGTGAGAAAATCCACAATTTGCTGATCCCTTTCAAATACCTAAAAATGAGTAACATTATCTAGTATGCTCGGGACATTCACTAATTCAATAGCAAATCATTTTAGACCTGACAATGTTAAGGGCTCCAAAGTGCTAGCAGCAACTGCTAATTAATCTAGTATATGATTCAATTCCCTAGGGATATGTTCTATGTTAAAGGCATCAAATGAATCTATTAAATTCCACACTCTATGCTTATAACAAACCATCTTCTTATAATTGCATGCATATAACTTTCTAACTTGTCTAACCACTGACTCAGAGTCTAAAAATACTCTGATCATTTTCACCTTTTTCTTGATAGCCATAACAAGTCCACAAATAAAAGCTTCATGCTCTGCTACATTATTAGTACAAGGAAATTGTAGCCTATATGCTGCTAGAAATGACTTACCATTAGGATCTATAAGTTCAACACCTGCGCCTGCACTTTGTTTGGACTTAGACCCATCACATTCCAGTGTCCACATGCCTTCTTTATTCCTTTGACCTTTTATTTTGGCATGTCTCACCCTTTCTATTACCTGCGATGTAATATCTTATTTCTCCATGGGTGATTCATTTTGACCTACTTGCGTATTTATATTCTCAATTTGTAAATTAGAATGACAAACACTCTTGTCCTTTGTTCCTTTCTCTAAATCCAGAATTAATACATCCATGTTATCATGAAAGTATACATCTGGTTTCTCAGGATTAACCTTTCCTTCCTGCAATTCCATCCCTTTTGTGCACTTTATGTATTGATATTCTATAATGTCTTTGCACATTCCACAATTCTCTTCTGAATGAGGCTTATTATGGACTCTACATATGCTTTTGTATAACTTGCACTGAACTGGAATTCTTTGTTCAATGCACTTTTCTATTTCCTGCCTAATGATCTGACCAAAACTATTTACTACATTGTCTTCCTCATCAGAAGAACTGCAATCAGACTCAATGAACACTATTGTTTCTTTACTGATAGGTTTTTCCTTAAAATTCAACATCAAGATTTCTTCAATTTGCACCCCCTTATTAGTGACTCTATAAACACCCGGTTCAACAGAAGCATATAATATCTCATTAGTCCTGTTGTATTCTGTAATCATGTGTTTCATTCTAGGTTCAAATTCTATCCTGATTTGATTTGGAACACCTCTCCAAGGTAACCGCATGTGTGAAAAATCAGTGGCCATATATCCGTTTAATGTTTTGGACTAGTCCCTACTTAACAACATCCCATAATTCATAGGTATATCCACTACCTTAATGTCAATAAATTGACTCACCCTAGGATCAGAGGCTAACTGCATTTGAATATGCATTAATTCTCCTATCACATTAACCTCATTTTTGTCTAATTATGTAACAACCTTGGCAGATTTGGTAGGAGTCGGCCCTAAATTTTTGCATATCCCTAAAGGTATTGCATTAGCTGATGTACCAGAATCTACCATGCAATTATGTATGTTCTTTCCCAACATCCTAATGGTTAACAAGAAAGGAGGGGCTTCCCTCTTATTTGCATACATGACCACGTTAGTGTTGGAAGGCTATTCAGTTTTCTTACTTTTTTCTTTGGACTATGGATCTTTACTAGGAACATTCATATCAACAGAGACCTCACTTGTCACAGATGTATCCAAGGATTTTATGAAAGCATTTTTGATCCCTAGACTTTTCAACAATTCACATAAAGGTATACTGACCTTGACTTTTTTATCTCTTCAGACAAGTAACTCATTAACCTCATTGTTTTCACTGTCTCTGTTTTTCTTTTTTGAACTTTTGATGCTACTGTCCCACCATTCACATGATGATTAGCCTTTAGTATAGTAGGGTTATTACTGGCATGATGATCTGGAGGAGTATTGAAATTGTTGGGAGGAGTGGAAGTAGTGAAAAGACCTCCAGGCCTAGTGTTACTTCTCAAATTGTAGGTATGATTTTTGTTAGATTGTTGAAAAGCATGTACCTCCTCTGTTTCATATAACACCTCATTTGCAATTTCAAAGGGAAACTGAAACACATTTAATACTAAAGCTGATTCAAGGTATAAGTTTTCACAAAAGTATGGCTCATCTTCTAACAGTTGATCCTCTTCCTCCCTAGTTGTAAAGGTAAAAGTCTCTAAGACTAAAGCAGTCTCAAATCCTGAGGGCACTATTTCATTACCTTTGGGAATGAGAAACTTAGAGGTGGGAGCTTATACATCCACATTGAAAATACTAGCCGCCAGATGAAACTGAGGGCAATCTAGTTCAGCATGTGCACTGGTATTGTGGATCCTACACCAGTTCTTTAATGCCACATTGGCCATTTGAATTCTGGCTATTTGTTTTATTTCCTAATTATCCAAAATCTCAAATGGAGAAGCAAGAGTGCCATTATTTGGCCCTATGTTCCATGTCCTAGGTGGCCTTGGTTGATTCTGATTTCTACTATTATTACCCCAGGTCTTGTTATCTACAACAAGTCATCTATTTTGCATTGCTTGTCCCTGATTATGATTTTGACTTTGATTATAATTCTGGTTTTGATTTGAACCCTAACCCTGGTTATAATTATGGTTATGGTTCTGATTGTATCCTTGATTATTTCTACCATAGAAATTTTCATTTCTTAGTTGTGTCATTTCAGTAGTCAATCTTCTCAAGTGTGCAGTAATTTCTTTGATCTCTTCCCTATCCTCTTATGCCTTTGCCACAAATGTATCCTGAGGAGGTTGGAAGAATGACTTACCATTACTCTGATTGTTATTGGTACTATTACCAATATAGGGAACTATAGTCTAGACTGGGGAAGGATCATACGCAGGTGTGTATGTAGGAATTGCGTTCAATAATGGAGTATGATGTAGAGGAACTCCATTCCAAGCTTGTGCTTGACTTTGCATCCTAGGGTTTCCTCCATTAAGAAACAGATTATAAGTTGTTTGCCTCATTTCCTAATTTACTGAGGCTACTTCCTTATAAGCTTTGGATATTGTATCTATATCAACCTTTCTTTTGACAAACATAGCAGTTAGTGGATCAAGAGTGACATAATACATGGCTAATAATACATCTGCATTCACTATGTAAGGAGCCACTAACCGAGAATAGGCCTTCTAAAACCTATCATTAAAGTTATCAATTATCTCTCCTTCACCTCTCTTAATTGCAGCCAATTTATGATATAAGGTGGAAGGGTCAACTGGTCCCCTAAACCTAGACAAAAATGCCTCTTCCATAAGTGCCTAAGAATAAATATAACCATTATGCAAGTTAACATACCAATTAGAAGCTTGCTCATTAAAGGTGTAAGGAAATAATCTACAGACAACATCCTCATATTCTAACCTGGCTCTAAAGCATGCCTCTTTGAATAACCTAATATGATTCTTTGGATCCTGATGCAATTGATATTTAGGACATATCCTTTTAGGATTTTTTGGCATCTCATGATAATCATTGAATGTTATAAGAGAAATGACATTGAAATAAGTCATTGCAGGGCCACGTGGTGGGCTTGGACCTCTAGTAGTACCTGGATTTCTAGGTGGACTAGGGCCTCTAGGAGGAGTTAAACCAAGATTTAAAAATCTAAATGAAGAACTATTTGGACTCACTATGTTATGGATGTTAAAAGGTGATCCAGGAGGCATTCCAGATGAGCCTCCTATGTGTGATATCTTAGGATTCTAGATCAAAGGACCTTTACTTTTCCTTATATCAGGTAATTGAACAAATATATCTTCTGAAATAGATCTAGACCTAGTCACACTACCACTGTAATGAGCCATCTTTGCTTAAATCCTACCTTAACTCCAATCAGGCCCTCCTTCTAGTGCCAAAAACTATTGATGATTATTTTTACACATTCATAACAAAAATTAAAATTCACAAAATGAACCTAAACTATCTTGAAAGATATGAAGAAATCACTTAAGAGTTCTTAATCCCAAGTTTCTGTATGGTCAGGTCTTGACCTTGTGGACAATTTAGCAGGTTGATGTGAAACTGTAATATTCAAGGGGCCTTACTTGATTTAAGATAATATGTAACATAATGCACTCAAATCATGCAAATTGTTACAAACATAGACAAATTATTCCTTCCTTTGCATGAACTTAATACTGTATCACAAAGCCTTGTATGGTTTATAGTGAAACAAGCTTTACCTTTCAAATTAATATGAAAATTGTCAGATATTAACACAAATTTTTCCTGCTTCTTTCAAATGTAAGACAATTTCCTTAAGATTTCTACGTTTAAGCTAATTATTTCAAATGTTTGAGGAAAAGTTAGAGAAAATTATGTTAAGAATCATTTCCTATAGGATCTAGATGTTCTATTACTCATGTCTTTAAGAGATATAACAAATTAATCAAATCAACACTAAATCTTCAAATGCAAAGTCTTGAGTATTTTCACGAACACACATCAAAGATTGTAAGATTTCAAGGGATAATACTTCAAAATACTAGTAAGAGTTAGAAAACACTCTGTAATAGACACAGAATTCCAAGTTTACTTGTATTTAAAGTACATAGTCATATAAAATTTACAATGTATGAATGACCTTTTGTTTCATTAATCAAATTGCCAAAGAACTTACAGACGTTTTTACAGATATAGTAAGGAAACCAAACATTCTGCGTATTCCTTAGTGTAGACACAGGTGACCTCCTCCTCTAAACTAAAGAAATACTTCTCTATTCAAATGTTCAAACAAATTAAAAGGGCAAGCTACAATTCTAAAATCCCTGTGTAAGTAATATACAAGTAGCAGAGCTTCTTATATAGAATTTGAAGCTTCATACTGCTACGGCTACAAAACCCAATCTACAGTTAGTATTCATACTTCCTTGATCAAGGGTGTACATTTGTTCCTAACCATTTCTCAAAATATCTTTATGGTATCTTTAATGCCTCAAAGGATGCCATTTGAATCTTTTCAAAATAGGATTCCCCTCCTTTGACTTCTTCTTTCCTATTGACCTTGCCCGTAGGTACCCTTTAATTAACCCTTTCATTAGTATTGTTTGCCCCTTTTATATTTTCCTTCTCCTTCAGATATGCCTTGAAATTATTGGTTACACCTTCTATAAAGGTGCGATTTCCCCCTGGACTCCTTGTCCATACATATTCTTGCATTGTGACCCCTTCTTTTAGTTTCTTTTCTTCTTTACCTAAACCTTCACTCTTCTTATATTTCATCTTGGCACTTGCCTCCATTACTGAATCAATCATTTGTTTACTCAAATATGCCTCTGGATTCTCCATACATGGTGCAAAGATGGCCTTGAATTCTTTTAATGCCCTTTGAAGTTCATATGCTGGTACATCCATACACTCATGATCTAAGAGCCTTTCAACTATCCTCTTATGAAACCTGATCATGTTGGCTGCCTTCTCCTCTAAACCCTGAGTGGCTGTGATGTAGCTTCTGAGTTTATCATCTTCAAATCTTACCTCTAACCTGGCATGTGGCACTTGATTTTCCATTGAAAAAGTAGTGACTCCTTCATTTATTAATTCATCTACTCTCTCTTCAATTTCTTCCAGCTATTCTAATTCAAACTTGCACTCTTCTTTTCTAAATTAACCATTATATATAAGTATACTGCATTTATTCTTTTCTATTGCAGCCAATTCTCATCATGTCACTGCTTGTTTGATCACCTCTTCTCCTTCTTGCACGAATTCCCTGAACCACTCCTCAAAAATATTGGCCTTAAGCCTCTTATTTTCCAAATCCTTTACTTCATCTTTTCACAATACTGTTATTTCACTGGGCAATTCTGGCATTGTAGTATTGGGATCAAATATCCCTCTAATGAATTGCTGCAATTGGACAATATGTCGTTTCAAATATTCATGTTTATTCTTGTCTCTCTTTAACATCTCTACTATAACCTGGTGCATATCATCCCACTCACTTATGTGTTGCTCCCTTGTTGTGTGTCCTAAGTCAAAATTAAGTATCTTATAGTCATCTACTGTCATTTCTCCTTTAGCTTTCTCTTTCTGTGGTATGGCCAAGTTCAGTGTTCTAGAGCTATCTGGACCCCTTTGTATTGCTGACATGGTTCTGGCCTTCCTCTTTTCTTTTCTTGGCATAGCATCGCCTAATAGACTTTTGATGTCTATACGTACTAACTGTACCTCCACCTTTTCTCTCTTTATTTCTGCCCCCAACTAGGCTAAAGCCTCTTTTGTGCTTTCAGTAGCCTTTTCTTCATTGATTACCTCTTCTTGAGGCCTTTCTACTCCTTGTTCTTGTTGCTACTATTGTTCTTCTCTTTGTTGTTGTTGTTGTTCTTGTTGTTGTGGAGGAGGTTGATGTTGAGGGGTTGGTTCCTGTACCATTGGATCATTTTGTTGTTTAGATTCACCCTCATTATCCTCTTCTTCAATTTCTGTATCTCCTCCATCCTCATTTTCTTCTTCTGGACCTTCTTTTCTTGATGAATCTTTTACTTGATCTTCATCTTTATTCTCTTGTTCCATATTTGC
Organism: Cunninghamia lanceolata; assembly: GCA_027924645.1. Classification (NCBI taxonomy): domain Eukaryota; kingdom Viridiplantae; phylum Streptophyta; class Pinopsida; order Cupressales; family Cupressaceae; genus Cunninghamia; species Cunninghamia lanceolata. The sequence goes on along the minus strand of BSBN01000017.1, from coordinate 2,368,952 downwards.
CATGTCTTCATCCTCTATTTTCTTTTAAGATTTATCTCCATCAATATTCTCTGTATTCTCTTGGCTTTCAAGTTTATTTGTTGTTTCCTCTACTATTACACCTTCCTTTTGTACCTTTTCAAGCATGTCAACTTGCTCTACATGTGAAGGTGAACCTACTACCTTATCAAATTCTTTTGTCTCTTTTCCTTATTTATCTTTGCTTTCTACATTCCTTTCTTCTTCACTTTGTTCCCCATACATGTCCAGAATATTCAACACATCCATAACAGAAGTACCAGCTCTTGTTTCATCTTTAGTTTGAGCAGGTGTTTCTTTCACAGCTTCCTCAGGTGCATCCTCTTTTTTAGATTCTTCAATTTGATGTGCTACATCTTGCACATCCCTTATTGTTTTTGGAGATACCAATGTACCAAATAGATCTACTGCCCCTGATTCTTCTTGTACATTTTCTTATTCAGACATTGGACCTTGTTCAAATTCCATATTAGCTTGAGTGTCTTGCTTCTCTTCTTCACATAAATATTCACTAGATTCTTCTTCTTCCATGTCAACTTCTTTTCCTGTCCTTGAATCCATTTCTCTAACTTCACTTCCACTACTGTCATCTTCAATGTTGACAGTTTCAGTAACTTGTTTGGCTTCAAACATTTTTGACCCATGCAACATTTCTTCAACCAATTCTATTTTTACCTTAGCATATGCTTGTCTTTTCTCTGCTGAGGTAGATGTACCAGGTATGTCACTTAATTTAGCACCTACCTGCTATGCTCCTATAACTTCACTCTATTTTAATGTTTCCCCTTTGGATATATCTATTGGTATTGCCCTCATAACTTTTTGCTCTGTTAATTATTTAGTAGCCTGTGCTTTCTCTTTACTGCTATCATGACTTAATGACTTTGCTTCTACAAATGTGACTGATGATACTACTATTGTTACCCCTATTGCATAAGGATCCATCAATGTAGCATTTTGTCTTTCTCCACAATCTTTCTTTTCTTTTCATAAAAGCACTGGAGATCATCTTGATGCTCTCTCACTCTCTTTTTGGCTTTCTTTGGATATGTAGGCTCAATTCCCTTAGCCTTAAGCTCCTCAATTCTATCCTTCAACCATGTCTTGGAGAATAAAATATCAGGTGTGGACAATGTGTCCAAAGATGTAATCCATTGTTGCAACCAATCAGGTTCTCCAATGGGAGCAAGCCTGGCACTTTCATAACTATGATGTAACAATTTACCATCATCTTCAACTTCTGAGGGGACATAAATGTCTCCCATGGACCTCATTTGATCTACTGTTAGTCTTTTGTGAGCTCTCTTTCTCACTTCTCTGTCATTTTCACAATTTGACCAGAAATCCTTAATGTGTACCTGATGTTTAAATTTAGAATTAATAGTATTTTGGATCTTGTGAAAAGGATCAAATCTTCTTGCTAACTTAAATTCTTCAAACCCATAAAACCTTAACTCCCTCTCTGAGTAACTAGCCACTTCATCACTAGAATAGGTATATCTACCAATTGATTGAGGGAGCTTAAGATTTCCCCTGCTATACTTGTTTTTGTACATTATGAAGGCATTCAAGTTTTGTCTTGAGAACTCTAGAACAATCAACTTGTTGGAAGGATACCTAGGCAGCATGAAAGGCTTTTCTAGAATTGAATGTACCATGAACTATACAAACCAATTGTATCCTCTGCATCTTTAGACAATCTCTTATCCGACTATTCTCTTAAAATTCTGACCATGTATGTATAAAATACATCATTCACTAAAACATACTTTCTTAATGCATTTTCCTCCTGTAAATTAGGATAATGTTCATATACAAACTTTTGATCTAGGCCACTTCCTAGGGTTCTAACTCTGTCAATCCAATGTATGTATTATTGAACCATTCATATGAATATAATACATATGAGGACAAATAGAAAGGCATCAGTTTTTGTTTTCTTGACATTGCCTGCCTCCATATGGCTGTACTAATAGCCTTAGCCTAGTGAATTTGTACTTGATCCTTCTTTGTTTCCCTCATGAATTGTATAACAGTGAACATCCAAGGCTCACTTAGTGCCATCCCTCAATCCCACAAGTCTGCTTAACATTGTAATCATCAAATATATCTCTTCCTTAAAGTATATTCTTTGTAGAACCTTATGTACTCTTGCCATAGCCTTGGGATTATTTTCTACACTATACCATCTGTAGAAGATCTTGCTTCTAAAATCCTTCTCATTATCAATGAAATCTTAATTGTACTAGTCAATATCAATATCTACTATTTTTTCATGTATCTCTAGACCAAATGTTCTTGCAATCCCCTCTATAGATAAGTCTACAATGAGCCTATCATGGAACATTATTTTTCTGGTAACTGGGTCATATAAGTATATGCAATCCAGACATAGGTCTTTCGCTTCCATAGCTAATGGGAAACCTACAGCTCTGTATAATCCACTCTCCCATATACACCTCATCTCAGGTGTAGCATCGGTTGATGTGATCTTCTGCAAAACATCAATCACGTCATAACTCCCTATGTTGGTGTCCCTCCCCACTCCACTTGTGCCTAGAATGGAAAGATACCCTCTGTATATTGGCAACTCCTTCTCAGTTTCTTTACGGGGCTTTCTTTCCTTTTTTATCTTTTCTTCACCCCCCTGTATCCACCTTTTTCTATTTTGGGCCATCTTGTAAGAAACACATTTTTTTACTTGTCGTTTTACCTTCTTACCTAGGTTTTACTATGAATTTTCTATTTTTTTACATTTAACCTAACCCCCCATTTGTCTTTTCCAATTTTGACTTTTGCATTGTTTAACCCAAACCAGCTAATTAACAATCAAACACAGTAATTTAACACTTGCTTACATTTTTAAAATGAAATTACTGAAATTCACTTTGCATTTTAATTAACTAAACTGTAATGGTGTTTAAGATAAATACCTGTATCTTTTGACAGCTCAACCTTACAACGTTGACTCACTTTACCGTTTTCTACTCTGTTCCCACTTTTCAAATTTTGTCCCGTGATGAATTTTCATTCAATTTTCGTAACTCCTCTTTCTACAATTTTAATTTTAACAATGCAAATCTGAAAGAAAAAATAGCTTTTAATTTACCCTAACCCGTTAAATTTTACCATTTTCAATGTTAGATCAGTATTAATTACAACAATTAATGCACCTACGGCTTCAGCTTCTTATTTCAACGTTTTATTTTATACCTTCTATCTGTTAGTTTATTTTCTGCATACATTGCATTTTCTTGTTTCTTTCCTTGTATATTATTTCTTGTATGTTCATTTGTATCTTTTCAATGTACAAGTCTATATGCAATGAGTTCTAAACAATGTTATCCCTTTTCCTTTATATCCGCCCTTGTATCTTTTGTTTGTATATCGTAATGTATGTAAAATAGATACAAGCGCACATACATTCACCCCATACAACCCCTTTTTACCTTTTATCTCTTCGGTAATGTCCTTTATTTCTTTGTATATCGGGATTGTATATCGTTAAAATACAATTGCCCAAACATACAAAGCCTTACATTTATTTAACTTCTTTTTGAAATCTATCTTGTATCGCGGCTCCTTGCATCTTTGCTTCTATATCAGCTTGTATATTCATCTGTTGGTACAATATACAACCTCAATATACAACCTGTGGGACCCACTTTACCTTCCCACTTGTATCTACTCTTAGATACAAGCCTCCATACATGCAAACTCTTTTGTATAATCATCTCGGACTCATCTTTTCTTAACCGTATTGCATAACCCTTCGGATCCACACATGTATATAAAGTGAATGCATCTTTTCAATATACATTAAGGTACGATGCTTCACTTACATCCAATTTAATTCCCTTTTGACATCTGCCTTGTATGTATGCGCAAGATGCAAACCCGAAGTATGCAACATACAAACAACAAAACATACCTTAATAAAACCAAATTTTAGATTCTCTTTAGATTTGCGACATGTATATCGCGTTGTATATTTCCTTGTATCTTTCCTTTCGACAAACATACTACTCCATGTGACTAATACAATGACTCCACGTACAAACGACCTTGTACATGCAACATACAAAACCCTTCTATACATTTTACCAAAAACACACATATCTTGCAGAATATTGGGAATTTTGAAATAGTTCAAAAAGTAACCCTTATTCATTTTTGACAAAGAATTCACCTCCATTCTACTCTGGTATTTAATGCTATTTTTTTCCAATTTTCAACAAGGTTTGTAACCTTTACCTCCTTTTCCCTTTACCACCAAGCAGACCCACACACAAGCAAAAATCCACAACCACAACAGGGGTCCTCATTTTGCTAAGAGGTAAAATGGGGCATGTTGTGAGCATCACAACAGTTATTATCTTAGAGAAAGATTTCTAACCTCTTCTTGCAAGAAATTGTGTGTTTGTGGGAACATTCGGCAATTGTAAAGTACATGTCACTTCTGGGGGCATGGGCTTTGTGAAAGCTCTTGTTCCCTTGTGTGTTTTCTTCCTACCTTAACGTGCTTGATATCGGTATATGATATCAACCACCTTAAGGTGGGGGCATATAAGGTAAGTTGTCTGATGATTTTGGTACTAACAAAGCATGTATGTAAGCCCTCTGTGGAGATGGGATGTTGTATCTCCATGTGAGTACACTTATTTATTCTATATTGCAGTCATTAAGCCCTCTGCAAAGATGGGATATTGTACATATCCTTTTATTTAAGCCCTCTACAGAGGTAGGATATCGCGCATATCCTTTTATTCAAAGCCCTCTGCAGAGGCGGGGATGGTGCATCTCTTGAGCTTGTGCACATCCTTTTTATTCTAAAAGTCCTTTGAGTGGGCAGGGTTGGTGTATCCTCCCTTAATCATGTCTTCGGCGATTGTTGTGTCATAAGCCCAACCATCAGGTGTGCCTGTAATGTGCCTGAGATGGTGGTGAACCTAGCAATAGGTTCTTTCCATTGCTTGTTTGTCATGTTTTAGACATATAGTATGTCTTTGGCATACTATACGGTGCTCATGTCTTTGATGTGTCTTCCATGTGTTTTCCCACTTGTGTAGTCTAAATATGTGTGGCGATGAATCCCTCCTACACTCGGGTTTTGTATAGCATGTTTTTTCCTAAGCATAGTCTAAAGACATGTGGCGATGCGTCCCTCCTATGCTTTGGGATTTGTATGGCATGTTTGTTCTCAAGTGTAGTCTAAAGACGTGTGGTGATGAGTCGCTCCTACACTCTGAGATTTGTATTGTGTGTCTATTGCCCCATATGTAGTCTAAAGACATGTGGCAATGAGTCCACATTTTAGGTTTGTGTTTACTTTCCATGTACTTGCATTTGTATTCATATATGAAAATAAAAAAGAAATAATCACTGCATTCACTGTGTTTTGCATGTCTTCAATGTTGTCTTCTCTATGGTTTGCGTGATTGTTACTGCCTTCTTAGTGTTTTGCATGCTAGTTACTGCCTTCATTGTATTTGACATGTCTGTGATGTGCCTTCTCTAATGTCTACCTGAGATCGAGGGATAGAAATAATTCTCAATCTTTGTGTATGCATTAGCTCTAAGTTCCTGGTGTGTTTGTTGTATTTGTTGACTGTACATTAATGCATATATGGGCCTTACATTCATGGATACATTAAAGTGGGGGATAAATGTTACGTCAGAAAATGTCTCCCTAGGACTTTTTCCCTCCTATGTTTAGCTCTTGAGTCCTTTTAGTATAATCATGCATGTTTATTTTAACTCCCAATGGGAAATCCCTAAAAACCCATGTCAAATGGGGCCTAGGGGACTCTTGTGAGCTTAAACCTAACTTAAATAGGGGCTGAGGACTTGGGCGTCCATGCCCTAGTCCTATCCTATTTAGCGGGGTCCTAAATTTTAAATGTCAGTTATGTGACCATTAGTTAGGTCCCATGCTGACATCTCAAGTTTGAATTACAAAATTAAAGCGAGAATGTGTTTAGATGCATATATAAGCATGTTTAGGGATTCATTTGTAAACTAGAAGATGATTATGAACTTTTGGCACACTTATGATTTGAGAGCATTCAAAGTATCTATTTTTGCAAAGCAGACTTGTCTTGTTATTATGTTTGTTATGAATATTTGGCTTCATCTTCTCATGTGTTGAAGGATTTTCATCTACATGCAAGCTACACCTCTTAGGTGACATTTATTTGTGTTTTCAATCATTTATCAATTGGTTTTTTCCTCTATCCCATAGGAATATGCACTCTTTATCTAACAATGGTGTTCAGAAGACTTGAATGTCTCTCCAGGGCTTAATCGAAGCAACCCTCTAAACATCACAACCCCCAACCCCCTTTTCTGTGATTGCAGGTTATAGGTGTAGAAGTGGAAGGAGTGAAGTTGCAAAAAAGCATAATAGAGTGTCAGAATTGTAGATCAAAGAAAAAAAATAGGACCTGGACTTGGGTGCCTACTCATTAGTCCTTCAAATCCTAAAACACATAAATCCCCACAACAACAAAAATCCCTGCAACAACAGAAACAAGTTACAGACAACTTTCAGAGATCTTGATAAAAACTAGCACCTTGGACTTGGGCACCTACTCATTAATCCACAAATTTCCCACATCTAGAATCTCAAAGTTTAGAATGTATTTACTTTGAATATTCTATCTCTATCTGTGAGCGTTTGTCGTGTTTCATCCGTTTGTTTACAATTTTATGAAATTAAGGTTTTAAGCATAATCAGGCTTTAATTCCAAGTTTCCTCTTCATTCTAAGGGACACTAAATCTGTAGCAAAGCCCTCTTGCAAAAGATTGTGTCTTAACTCGATTTATGTCCTTGAATGTAAGGTGTGAAAGGAGGATTTAACCTACACATTCATTGAAATGGAAAACCCCTCTTTTTACTCCTAAACAATAATATCTCACCTAGATCACCATCTCACTAGGATGGATCCCAAACTGTTGCTAGTATAATGAACTCTACAGCCAGCTCTATGCCTGGGGCATAGAGCTACTTGACTCCCCTCACCCAATTTGACTCGATCTCCTAACACCAATAGGTTCTGGACCATGAGCTCTTGACTTAGGTCTCTCCTTGGTCTCCTCATCAACATCCACCTCCTGTCAGTCCCGTCATGGTCTCGCTTTGAAGACATACTATGTTGGGATCTCATCATCATCATCATCATCATCATCATCATCATCATCAAGATCATAGTATGCAACAAAATCATTGACATCATCCTCTACCCTTGTGTCACTGACTCACCCATGGTCATGGATCACCTATGGGGTGACTGGTAGGGAAGATAGGAGCAGGCCATGCTATCATCGACTAGGTCTGATATGCTCATGTAACACCAATGTCATCTAACAGTGGCTTTGCATCCTCCACACTGTCATCATCACTCACCATTACCTTAGCTATCGTCAATCGTGGGGCAGCATTCTCCCTGACTGCGTTGCATGCTAAGTGTACATAGCTCTGATACATCTTAGGAACATCCTACCTGCATTCGAACTGCCATGCTACTCTATCAAAATAAAACTAGACAACTATGTGATCAAGGAAACCGACCATTAGTTGATCCCTTTGCATCCTCATTAGCTATCTTTGCTACTCCATCCATGGTCTCTGGCCGTGATATGGTCTCCAAAAAATGTCATCATGTTGTAGCCTATCAAATACCACTCTCCAATATAACAAGTCACCATGTCTCCAACATCTGAGAAGTGGATATGCATGTGCATGTGGATATGTCCATGTTGGCCCTATGGGGAAACCTATAGGCCATGTGCACCTGATTTTCTTAAACATCCATACCTGTAACAAGGTGCATACCATAAATCTCTGTGTCTCATAATGGACGTATCGTCCCAATTCATGATAGAGGTGTGCAAGCATACTGTGCCCCCATGCACATATCATCCTATGCTACTCCATTGACCTAATAGTGTGAACGAGACCCCTATGAAGGTGAGTGCCTCATCCATCCTATGCAACCACTAGGGCAATGGTAGCAATCTTGATATGTTGTACTAAAGGAATGTCAGTGCATCCCTACTCTAACCATTGAAGAATAAAATGTCCTCATCCTGTGGTGTAGAGGCAGCATGTCAAGTCATGTAAATATGGTCTTAGTTTGGTTTAAGGTGTGTTGAGTCTAAATGTCATGTAATAAGGTCATAATAGACCACTTTATGATGTTTTGGCTTTTCATTTTCCTTCTTCATCTCTTTTTCCTCTTTTTTCCTTTCTTGTTTCTTCTTAGCACCTTGTTTATGACCTTGTTTCTTCTTTTTTCCTTTCTTGATTTTTCCTTCTTCATCTCTACCTTAGCACCTTGTCCTCCTTCTTTCATTTTGAACTTTGGTTTGCTCCTCCTCAAATTACTATTACAACAAGGAAGTGATAGTTGTTTTCCTTAGCCTTTTGCCTTTGCAATGTAACAATGATTTCTTCATCTTTGGTCCTCATGTCTTTTTTCAGGTTCTCTACTCCAATTACCTCTGTCTAATTAGGTCTACAAAGCTCTGAAATGGTAGAGTATAACTGCCCTCTATCCTTTCTTGAAACCAATAGACAAAGCATTGTCCTAACCACAATACCATCATGCATCTTCAACACATCTTGAGTCTTCATAAGGAATTCATCCTTCCACTCTGCTGTGATAGCATCCTCTTGTTTAGGAATGGCTGTAATGTCCATATCTCCTTCATCTTCCTTTGCTTGTTCATTACCTTTTTCCATCAAAGGTTCTTTTGTCTTTACATCTGGTTCTAATGCTTTCATTTGTCTTCTCTTTTGCATTAGCCTTTGAATAGGCCATACAACCTTCTTCTAAATTGTCAAGTGCCAACTAAGTGCTCTTTTGAGAAACTTCTCCATCTCATCTTCCATTCTTTCTCTCATATCTTTTAGTTGTTCCATAGCCTACCTCGGTTCTTTTATCTCTTGGTCAAAATCCATTTGTTTTTCCTTTTCTTTTTCCTTCATCTCTTTTTCCTCTTTTTCCCTTTCATGTTTCTTCTTTTGTGAACCCCCGACCTGTAGGTACCTTCTCAACAAATCCATCTTCTCTTCAAGCAAGTCCCTTTAACCTTGCTTCCTCTTTTCTTTGCCTCAGCTAGGTCTCTTCTCTTTTCCTCTACCTAGTATTTTGGCAACTAGGTTCTCTCTTCAACCTACACAAACACAAACACACAAATACTAAACTCTCTTACCTAGACCTTATGAGCTTTGATACCACTTGATGCAGAGCATGGGTTCAAACTCAATTTAATGGAGGCATATTTCACAACAATGGGTTTCACTCTTCTCAGTTTTCAAGGCAATCATCTTTCGAGGCAACTTTTGGTTTACAAACTCACAGACCCAAACAAGGTCAATCACCACCTTCAAACTCCTTAGGAACTATATCTTACTCAAAACAACTTAGTATCAGGACCTTCATTCATTAATCAATGACTATTTCTTCCCAAACTGTCTTCAATACCAGTAGCCCTCCAAATAAAGACTTTTCAACATATCTTGCAAGAATAACTTTAAAACTACAAAAGAACTATCATTTAAAATACCCATTAAGGTGTTCTTCAACATATCAAGAATTAAGATAGGTTTGTTTTGAAACACCTTAGCCCAAAATTGACTGTCCTCTATTTTGTAGGCCTAATTAGGCCACTTTTCTAAAGCAAGTCTATGAAATTCTTCACCCAAACCACCAAAACCTATTCCACTACTCTCCTCAGGTCACCAATGGATAGAATCAATAGTTTTTGGCCAATGAAAGGCCTCCCACTTCACCTAACCACAATACACTTGCTCTAGGCCTAATTTAGGCTTGTTTCATGAGGGTTTATTGAAACTATGATCTCCACACCTTGCCAAAGGCTTAGACACCTTGTATTACACTTGCACATGCTTAATCCATCAATTGGAATGATCCTCCAACGTTCTTTTTCCAAAACCTAACCTCTAACCATCAAATTTGCCCAAAATGAAGGCTCTATCAGCCTAGGGCATCACCATGCATGCAAGAAAACCTCACACCTGCTCAGACCAACCATTTCAAAAAAAAAAACAAATCTACTTCTACATGTGCCATTCCACCAACTTGCAGCACTTTTCACAGGGTGGAATGGCCTAGGCATCTATTTTTGACCCTCAAACCCTTAAAACAGGGTTACAGACCAGTCCTCAGAAAATCCCAATAAAATTCTAAAACTCTATGAAATCCTTCCAAACCAATGCCAAAATGGAGTTAACACATATTTTTACCAATTACAATGCACTTCAGACTGAAAGCAAACTATATGAGGCCGTACAGATCTTGGGAGTAGCACAAAATAGTAAAAAACTTTAGAAAATAGAGTTCTTAGTATTATTTTGAATTCAAAAATATCTTCAGTATATTTGCCTCAAAGTTTTTAGGCATATTTAAACATGTTTCAAGGGAAACCAACGGTCTTCAACCACTATTTGAGTTCCATGACTGTTCAACTTCCACTTTTTGCACTTTTTTTACATTTTGCTCATGACAACTTTGACCACATTACAAAATATGACAATATGAACTCAAATGACTCCAAATAGACTAATTACATCATAAAGTGGTCTATTATGACCTTATTACATGACATTTAGACTCAACACACCTTAAACCAAACTTAAGACCATATTTACATGACTTGACATGGTGCCCCTGCACCATACTCCCAGTCAAAAGAAATTCCAAGCCCTCTTGGATTGAGGGAAGTAACAGGTCTTTATCCTCTATATGCTCCTCCTTGATGTCCTCTATGCATTGCCTCTTGTCCTCTTTGAAACAGCTCCAATTGATCTTCATTTTCACTTTTGGTTTCAACTTGTCAAAGTAAACTAGCTGACAAGGTGTCATTGTACCTCATCATTTAATCTATTTTTAGATGTCAAAATCCAGGGGCTGTGTCCTCGGCTATCTGCAATTAGGGATTCTATAGTTACCAGTTTCCCTAGCTAATCCTAACAGCTTCTACTAATTTGAAAAGATTAATCTGTCTACTTGCTAAATGAATTTAAGGAATGCTGAAAATAGAATTAAACAAGAAGTTTACTCAAAGCAATCTTAAAAATAGTAACATGCATCTATCCATCAAAATCAGTAAATACTTTTCATATCAAAATCTGAAGCAATAAAACAATGGTACTAGCCTTCTGCCTTGGTGGTGAGAGTGGGCCCTTGCTCCACACCCTTGGGGCTGAAGGCTACAATAAGGAATCAACACAAAAGAAGATCACATCTAATTTCTACCTAATTCCATTCGATTTGCATTCATGAAAAATATTGATATCATAGAACTGAGATTGTTGAGAATCAGAATAAATCAATCAATGTATATTTCTTCTATTGTTTCTATATGTATATATGAAAATGAGTGATGACATATCACTTATCTTATCTACCAGTTCTTCTATGAGATGACATCTATCTCTTTATTACACTAGATGTCTAACTATGGAAAATAATCATGCAATAAAAGTAGACTGAGTGGAACAAAAGTCCACTCAAAATTCTAAGTTTGAGTCTTAATACATTTAGGCAGCGAGGCCCTGAAAATATGGATATTGAATCAGTTCTATCCATAACTCATGCAAAAACTTTAAAAAGATAAAAACTCCAACAGTTTAACTAAGGATGACGCTTCACCACTCAGGTGATGATTTGAGTGAAATGAGGGGTATTATGATCACTGTTGAGAGTGCCTGGTCAGCAGCTTATGCTAGAAATATGCCCTACTCTTAGGAGGCACCGGAGATATCTGTCCCTGTCTGTAGTTCTAGAGATATGTCTGTAGCTCTAGAGATGCCATTGTGGCCTTCTTTGTTCAGCTTTGGAGAGGCTTTCTCTTTCCTTCAAAACTTCTGGTGTCGTGGTATTCTGGTATTGTCTCCGGAGATCGTTGAAAACTATCTCCGGAGATGCACAAAAATTATTGTTCCTGGCATCTACACCTGTTGATTCAAAAAGAGAGAAGTTTCTGCATTTTTCCATCAATTCCATGCACATTAGTCACTCAGTCAGAAATTATGATCTATTTTAATTAATCATTAACTAGAACGATCTTGCTAGCTTATTTGGGTGCAGACATTAGGAGAGATGGACTCAAGAAGGAGAAAAAGAGAGCTAAAAAGATGTATTTCATAGGTGCAACTTGGCACTCATCATCCCCCCATACCTAAGGTTTGGTAGGTCCACCTGCTTCTCATAATCTAGATTTATTCTGATGAAGTAGCTTGTTAGTCAAGCTATAATCCTGTGCATAGGTGGTCCAAGTTGTGCGGTTGGTATTATCATTGCCTCTGTATTGATCATCTTCTATCTGCTCAGCCCAGACAGGAAGTGGCTCAATTATGAGAGGGGGGTTGGACCATCCACCTATCCATTCCTACTTATGGTTATCCATCATTTTGGCTATCAACTTTGCTTTTCTCATAAATAATCTTAAGTTTGCAAGGGTGACCACCTCTCTCATTTTCTGCTCCAGGGTCAAAATATTCCATCTTTTCTTTGCTATGGCAAGTACTGGGTTTGCTGAACTGATCATGAAAAGACCAAAATCGATGGAGCACACTTGCAAACTTTTTAGGTGTAATGGCAAAGATGATAGATAAGGGACCTGAATTGGATCTTAAAAGCATTGGGATTGGGACATTCCTTCCTGATGAAGAGATCTATTTCTCAATCTTTCTTGAGATGATCTTCCATCCTTTCATTCTAGATCTGATGATTCCTCATTAGGGACATAAATGCTTTAAGCTGGCATTCCCCTACAAATGATTAAGAATGAAAGTTATATCATTAACACAGAACCCATGCAGGTATAATTCACATAGGAAATTCTTGTCCTCATCATTACTCCTTGTATATGTTGTCATGAATCCTTTTGTTGTCTTTGTATCCTCAACCAGGTCAAATAGGACTAAAGAGAATTTCCTATGCAGTACTCCTTGTAAGAACATAGAATAGCTGGCACTTGGAGGCCTACAGGATAGAATTTTTGAAGAAAGGGAGGCCATTTTAATAATTTTGCCTTCCAGAGTTTCTATTCTTTTTGTTTTGGCAATGACTGCCCTTTGTAATTGCAACATAGGCTTGGAAGCCTCATAGTCTCTACACTTCTTCTCCCAATGGAATAGGGCTTTAGGAATGTCAATGGGGATTGGACCCACATATGCATCTATTCAGATTTCCTATTCATTGGTTGCCCTTGGGCCAGCCAATTCTTGAATATATTCCTCCTAGTCATCTAGTTTGTTGTTGGCCCAAGTTAATTGTCTATCCTGGCTATGTATTTTCTCAATCAATGCTGCCATTATTGTGAGGCTATTGTCTCTAGCCATGGTGAGCTCAGAAACACTCTATGCTGCTTCTTTCTTTTTTTCTTCCAACAGTTTGACTGCCTCAATTTTTTGGGCCTCCAATTCTGCTTCTTTCTTAATTTTCTAGGCCTCTAATTATGCTTCTTTCTCCTAGATGGTCTTGTTTTTGCTTTGGAGTTCTGTTTGTAGATTTCAATGACTTGTTTCTGCTCCATTTCTACCTCTATTCTGACCTTCTTAAGGTTAGTAATAATTAGATTTTTCCACCAGAGTAATCTCTTTAGGTTTTCAATTTCTTCTAACAATTGTTGTTCTTTTGGAATTTCAACATCCTCTTGATCAGAGGGATGAGAGAAGGTTTCTGGTTTTGCTTTTGTTGTTTGCTAATCATTAGGGTTTTCCATGGCCATCTGCCCTATATTGCCAACTGTACCCATTTGTCCTATTTCATCTTTTTCTGTAGATTGCCTATCCTGAGGATCCTATTAGGGTTCCTCTGCTTCTGTTGGCATCGATGAAGGCCCAACCTTATCCTCATATGTTCTAAAACCTAGGAGTACATCAGCTAGGAGAGTAGTATCTTTCTCAACCTGTGAGAGATGTCTTTTTCTTTTGCTTCTCTGTAGCAAAGGTGGGGCAGGTGCCTTCAGAGCAGGTCTCTCATCCTTCGAATCTGAGGAAATAGTAAGAGTTTGTCTGTGTTCTATCTTCGAAGCACATGATGGTTCTAAAATTGGGCTTGACCCCAGATGAACAGATGGTGCTGGGGAAACTTCTCTTTGTTTTCTCTTCCTGACTAGATGGATCTCATCTAAATCATGAGATGGTTCCTCAACCTAGAATCTCTCTGCTCTCTATCCTGGCCTCTCCTCTGTCAATTCCTTAGGGAAAGATTCCTTAGTTAGAGTCATCTTTCTCCTAACTGATCGAGTCATATATAGGGTTTGTTTAGGAGCAGGCTCTACAATTTCTTTGCCTTTCTTCTTTTTAGTAGGAATAGGGTCTGCAGATGAAGTTGCCTCATGTGAGGACTTTTTCCCTCTTTGAATAGCTATGGAGGAGTCTGAAGGCTCAGTTTCTTCTTCTTGGTGAGTAGGAGAACTCTCACCTCCTGGCTGTGCCATCTCTAGTCCTCTATCTTGGGAATTTTGTTCAAGAAAGTTTTACCATAATTCCTCCCCATTGGCCTGAGATAGGAAGTGGTGTTTGACTACTAGAAAAATGAGGCCATGATGTTTCATGGGACCCTTATTTTGCTGATTTTTTTTGCAGTTGCCCTAATGGAAAAATACAGGAAATTGGGAATGTTTATGCTAAACTCAGGGTGTGCATTCCCATGCCTTAGAAAAATCAGTATTTTCATGATTGGTCCTAAAACTAGGGAGAATTGACCATCACAAGTAAAATATTTCATCATCCAGGTGGCAACATATTGCTAAGGGTTTGGAAGGGTGGACCTAAGAATTCATTTTACTTCATTTTTATTTGAATGTAGTTGAATTGCAGGTTCACCTCAAACAAAGAAATTCTTAATTAAATTAGTGTATAAGGTTTTCAAGTGATAAAACCTCTCACCTTGTTCAGGAAGTCCAGAAATGTGGCTGATAGTGGCTGAGGAGAAATTGATTCAGACTCCTCTGACAGCTATCTGATTGCCCCTTAGATTTCTGAGGAATTCATCCACGACATCTTCCTGAAACCCTTCAAATTGTTCTAGAAAGTCCAGCCATCCTGCAGTTCTTAGAATGTTTGCTGCAGCTTCATCTTGCAGAAGACCCGCAGTATTCTCTAGTTCAGACTTCTTCTTTACCCCCATTGCTAAATTGGTTCCACCTTCTGTGCTTAATTCCTCACTCTCCTCAATCTGCAGTTTATTGTTTCCTCTTAACTCTGTAGGCTCTAGAGGACTATTCAATTTGCTCTGTTCTTTAGGGTACTTCAAAGGTTCGAATGAGGATTGTGATGTGTCTCAGCTTAGGCTTATGGAAGATTTACAAATTAGTTAGAGTACCTAGGTAGTCATAAATGCGACAGAGTGATAGGACACTCCGGAGGCAATGTGGTAGTATAGCACAGATGGTGGCTTGCATGAATTTAGAAAAGGAAATGATGGCTGGAGGACGTGTCGTAGTGGCAGCACCCAAAAACAGAAAGACAAGACAATTGCTATTAATGATTAATTAAAGATAGAATTACCTAGATCATTTTTAATGATGAGGGCGATATACATGGCAGAGATGCTGCATCATTTTATGAGACTGCATGCATCGCAGCACATGAGCAGCTTTTGGTGGCTTAAGATGGCACCTACTACTTCATTGGTATGCGACCTACAATCATTGCACTGAGTGGTTCGAGAATCCACGTTCTTTGGGTGACGTCAGCACCATCTTTGTGAATACCCCTGCAAATGAAATACATGCTGATTTATTTTATTCCTGTGATAAAGTAGAGGATGAGTCATGATGACCTCATCATGTGATGTGTCCACTTTATTGCCTGGAGAGGTGGGTCCCCTCCCTTATTTTTGAAATTGACTTCTTTATTGATAGAGCACCGGAGGTGCTCCTAGTTTGGAAAGTGGCAGAGGTGCTCCTGGTTTGGGAAGCACCGGAGGTGCTCCTAGTTTGGGAAGCACCGCTGGCACCTGATCATCTCTGTAGCTCGATCGTTTTCAACTGTCCTGAAGAAGGGAACCACCATTGCTAGTTTTCAACTCCCTTGGTCAAGAAAGGCAATCATTTACTGGTTTTCCATCTTTCTCTCTTTTTTTTAGAAGGCCGCCATTTGTTGGTTTTCAACCTTCCCTTTTTTTCTTTTTTTTAGAAGGCCACCATTTGCTAGTTTTCAACCTTCCTTTTTTTTTTAATCCAACACTGTGACAAAGGAGGTATCCCCTGTATCAAAACACAAATCATTAAGAAACTCCTCTTTAGTAGATGGTCTTTTATAGAGTCTGATTTGGTGATCATTTACTAAGAATGTGTCTAAGTTTCCATCAACAGGTTGCAATAATATTGTTCCATTTTGAAAAACTTCCTTTATTTGATAAAGACCCATCTAATGAGTTTGTAATTTCCCCTTGAACTCTTTGAATTTAGAATCATAAAGAAGAACCCAATCACCATTTTGAAATGTCCTCCTTTTGATGTGTTGGTCATGCCATTGTTTCCTTGATACTGAACCAGTTTTGTTTGCTGAATGGCCTCTATCCAAATTTCATCTAACTCATTGAGCTGAAGAATTCTGTTCTGTTGAGCTATAGACACTGGTAGACCAATATCCAATATAGTTTTAAGTGTCTGGAGTTCAAATTCTATAGATAAAATAGGCTTTTTTCCATAAACCAATTCATATGGTGAGAACTTTGTTGTGGACTTCCAAGTGGTATTGTAAGCCCAAACTACTTTAGGTAATCTGCTAGCCCAATCTTTTCTGTTCATTGCTACTATCCTTGTTAGAATATTTTCAAGTTCCCTATTAGTTGCTTCTACCTGTCCATTCACTTGAGGATGGTAAGGTGAAGATTTTCTGTGCTTGACTTGATATAAATTTGTGAATGCTTTGATTACCTGTGAAGTAAACTGAGGTCCTCTGTCTAAAACTATTGATCTTGGGGCTCCAAACCTTAAGAAAATCTTATTATAAAGGAAATCAACAACTTTTTCTTCTCTTGCAAATTGTAATGCTTGAACCTCATCCCACTTAGTAACATAGTCTGTGCATACCAGAATGTACTCCTTACCTGATGATTGTGGAGAAATTGGTCCCACAAAGTCTAGACCCCACTACTCAAATGGTTCCATCATGACTTGAGGATGCAATAACATCTCCTGGGTAAAGGTTGGCTATCCCATCCTTTGGCACTAGTCACAGTGCTGCACATACTTCTTTGTATCTTTATGAAGAGAGGGCCAGTAGTAATCAACTCCGAGGATCTTGTGGATTGTCTGGTGGAAGGAGTAATGGCCACCTAATGGTTCATCATGACATGCTCTCAACACATCAAAAATCTCATCAGCTTTTAGACACCTGTGTAGAATAAAATTAGGACGACATTTAAATAGTAAACCATTCAACCATTTGTAAGATAAACTTTCTTTAACTAAACATTTTTTTTGTTTTGAGGTAAAATGGGATGGATACAAGCCTATAGCTAAAAGATTAGCTATGTTAGCAAACCAAGGTGCAGTAGAGGAGATAGCAAAAAGATGTTCATCTGGGAACTTGTCCTCCACTGGTTGGTTTTCTCCTCTTGTATGCAATCTTGACAAAAAATTAGAAACCAAATTAAATTTTTCTGGATTATCAAATATGGTAGTATCAAATTCCTGCAATAGCAATATCCACCTGATGATCCTTGCACCCACTACTAGTTTATTCATTAGGTACTTGATGGCTACATGATTAGTGTGTACAAATATCTTATATCTAGTGATATAATGCCTAAATTTATTTATAGCATAGATGACTGCCAATAATTCTTTTTCAGTTGTGGTGTAATTTCTTTCTGCAGAGGTAAGGTTTTTGCTAATGTAATAAATGGCATTCATACTTTCTCCTTCCTCCTTTTGTCCTAAAACTACCCCAATGGACTCATTTGAAGCAACAGTCTATATGTGAAATGGCAAAGTCCAATTAGGTCCTCTCAAAATCGGTGTGACAGTAAGCTTTTCTTTCAAGGTTTCAAATGCTGATTGACTTTCTTCTGTCCATAGAAATTCTATCTTTGTTAAGCAGGGTAAACAGGGGGGCAGCTATTCTGCTGAAATTTTCTATGAACCTCCTATAGTAGCCTGCATGACCCAGAAAACTTCTAACATCTGTCTGATTTTTGGGTGAAGGCAACTGCATGATCACTTCTATCTTGTTTTGATCCACTTTGATCCCCTTTTTTGAAATGTGGTGTCCCAAAACAATTCCTTCCTCCACCATCATGAAGCATTTTTCATGGCTAAGGGACAATTGATTTTTCTCACAGCATTTCAGTACTTTCTCAAAGTTTTTGAGAGCTTCTTCAAAATTATCCCCATACATAGTAAAGTCATCCATATAGACCTCCATGCATTCATTAGCTAGTTCAGCAAAAACAACTAAAACAAGTCTCTAAAATGTAGTTGGGGCATTGCATAGTCCAAAGGGAAGAACTTTGTAAGAAAAAGTCCCCCATGAGCATGTGAAGGTGGTTTTGTCTTGGTCTTTAGGTGCTACTTAAATTTGATTATACCCACTGAATCCATCTAGAAAAGAAAAATACTTTCTCCCAGCAAGGTTGTCCAGTACTTGGTCAATGAATGGTAAGGGAAAGTAGTCCTTTTTTGTGGCCTTGTTTAGTTCTCTATAATCAATACACACCCTCCATTTCTCATTCTTCTTAGGTACTATGACAAGGGGTGAGACCCATTGACTATCTAAGATTGGATATATGAACCCTTCTTGAAGTAATTTTTCTATTTCAATTTTGACAATGTTCTTTAAAGTAGGATTTAATCTTCTCTGGGGTTGTCTAGCAGGTTTAATATCCTCAGTGTATATATGATGGGTACAGATCTTAGGAGGTATGCCTTTCATATCTTGGTATTCCCAAGCAAAAGATGTTGAATGGGAAATCAAAAGTTGGATAAGTTTTTCTTCCTAATTTGTTGTTAACTGAGTATTGATATTAAGTGTTTTCCCTGGTAAAATCATGACCTATCTTGTGATTTGATCCATAGATGTAGTTAATCCATACATTGGAGTCATGGTATTGAGAGGACAAGAATGTGGAAGCAACATATGGAAAGTGGCTAAGTCTTTGTAAAAGGTTTCCCCACAAGGAATGATGTTGGTGAGGGTACAATGAGAAGAAGTAAGAAGTTCTCTCTTAGAATCTTGGGTGAGTTCCATCACATCCTTATTGATTAGGATGTGAGTGATGTCTTCTGTTGTATCATAATATATTTCTTCTTCTAACTCTCCCAGATGTTCCTTGATGGTTGCCATAGCTATTGAGGCACTATTGTCATTGTTCTCTAGTTCATCCACCCATACTCTTCCTGTATAATGTATTGATGGTTTAGCTGGAGGATACAAAGATATTTTCTTCAAATCTATCCCATTAGAAATGACCCTATCTCCAGCTCGACAATCAATAGATGTTGTTGCTGTAGCCAGCCATGGTCTTCCTAAAATGAGTGGATAAGCATTTCTTTGGTTTCTAGGTTCTAATATCAGGAAGTCCACTAGAAATTCCCATGAATCTATCACAACTGGTACATCGGTGATTACTCCTTTTGGAACAGCTACTGACTAGTTAGCAAGTTGAAGAATTGTAGTTGTGGATTGGATACCTGATAGAGCTAATTTGTTCATTGTGTGAACTGTCATCACATTAATTGTTGCTCCCAAATCAACCAGAACATTTGAAATTTCTACCCTTGAGATGAAAACAGTTATGATAGGATTTTCAGGGTCTCCATATTTTGGGAGGAGACTTTCTCCCATCTACAGATCTACTACTTTTCCTTCCACCTATATTTTGGAGGGAAAGTTTTTCTTCCTGCCCTGTGTTTTGATACAATACTGTTTAATGAAATGATTTAGTTCTGGTATGTCTCTGATTGCCTAGAGAAGAGGAATTTCAATGTTTAGTTGCTTGATTTCTTGTAAAAGTTCTGATTCCAGGTTGGTTTGGACTTGTTTTTGTAAGATCTTTTTCTAGGGAACATACTGTTTAAGCCGTTCTGGATATGGTGCTAGTTTTCCCATCTCTGGAGCATCTTCAGAGCTCTTGTTAGAATTGTGTTTAGGAATGTTCTCCGGAGTCGGTCTTTTAGGAGCAACTCCAGAGTTGTCCAAGGATGATTCTTCTAGCACTTTTTCGTTAGTAATCTCCTCCGGGGGTTGAATGGATGGATTTTTAGGTTCCTCATCATTTGTTACTTCAACTATAGTTGGAGGAGATGGTCTTGGGAATGCTTTCCCAGAACACAACTGGAGATTATTTGAATATATAGCATTAATTCCAGCAAGATTTTCTTGCTATGTCATGTAAACAGCTACTCCCTGTTTATTCTGTGGGTTTGGTATAGGATGAGCTGGTAAAGATGGTTGGCTAACTGGTTCATTTTGTGCTTGACTGTGTTGGAGGGTCTAGTTAGTAAAGCTTTTTGTTAAGGTTGGAAACGTCTAGGTTGTCCCTAGTATTGTTGATTATATCCCTGCTGAGAACCCCATTGAGGTTGCATTTTTTGTTATCCAAACTGTGGTGGCCAATGTTGATTTCCCCAAGGCTAATTTTGCCAATTTTGGTTTTGCCAATGCTAACTTGGCCAATCCTGCTATCCCCAAGGAGGATTATTTTGAGGCCCATGCCAAGTTGGATTCCATTGATTATTTCCCCAATTAGAAGGACCCCTATAAGAAGGCTGGTTTGGATATTGATTATAAGGGAAATTCCTAGTTTATTTTTGTCCCACATAGTCCAATTCCTCTTCTATTACAGCATTCTTCTTACTCAATCTTTTCAAGGCTGGAAGTTGACTACATTGACTGGTAGGATGTTCCCTATCAAAGATTTGACAAATCTCTAATTTGTCCAAAGGGCATTCTCTCAACAGATGTTTGTTTCTACACCTAAGACAATAGATGGAGTGTGGTTCAGTTGCTTTGTTTTGATCAGTTGTTCTGGTTTTTGCTTGAATTCCATCCAATGTGGTATTTAATTGGACTAGAATATCTGTTTTTAGATTTGCAATCTCTTCCATTAACTGTCCTATTTTATTTTTCCCTTTAAAAGTTTTGGATGACCTCACTCCATCTTGGGTTCTAGAATAGTTCCTATAGAGTTCTTCTATAGCAGGTATATCCATTTTGTTGATATTCCCTTTTCCCATTAGATCCAGTGCCTGTTTTGATTCTTTATCCAATCCTTTTACAAACAAGGTTCTGGCCAAGGAGTGATCTACTGGGTTACCATACCTTCTCAAGGAAAAATTAAACCTATCCACATAGTCCTCTAAGGTCTCTTCCTCCCCCTACCTAATTTTAAACAATTCTTCATTTTTATTACTAGATCTATAGTAATCTTGATACTTTCCCAGAAACTTTGTTTCCATCTGATCCCAAGAATGGATAGAATTCTAGGGTAAACCCATAAACCATCTCATCACAGAATCTTTCAAAGTTGAAGGGAACAGTTTGAGTTTTTGGTTATCTGATCCATAATCATAGGTTTGGCAGACTACTTTGAATTTGAACAAAAAATGATCTGGATCCTCAGAAGAGAGTCTTCTAAAATTTGGCAAGTGTGCTGGTGAGATATTCTTCATAGGAGCATTGTCTCCAGCAGCCAAAACAATAGGATATGAGAAGGTTCTTGGAGCCTAATTTTCTTCTTCTTCATGATTATCATTATCCATGTTTAGCACTGGTTCTTCTCCCTAAGGTTCTAGGAAATTAGGTTCTATCAAAGGATCTGGCTGAAACTTTTGTTGTAACTCCTGGATATAATTGGCAAGTGGAAGATTTGGAGGATCTAAGGGATTATTGTTTTGAGGTACAACTTCCAAGGTAGGTTCTAGGTTTCTCTCTTCAACAAGATCTTGTACCACGCCACTGCTTTCCCCTATGGCTTGTTTTTGGGGTGTCCGCTTTATATATCTTCCTTTTAAATCTCTAGATCTAATCATGCAAATCTATCCTAAAAATAGTTTTAACTAAGTTTCCCTAATTAACACAAGATTTCCTCAGCAATGGTGCCAAAAAAGACAAGGTGTTGTTGTACCTCATCATTTAATCTATTTTTAGATGTCAAAATCTAGGGTCTGTGTCCTCGGCTATCTACAATTAGGGATTCTACAGTTACCAGTTTCCCTAGCTAATCCTAACAGCTTCTACTAATTTGAAAAGATTAATCTGTCTACTTGCTAAATGAATTTAAGGAATGCTAAAAATAGAATTAAACAGGAAGTTTACTCAAAGCAATCTTAAAAATAGTAACATGCATCTATCTATCAAAATCAGTAAATACTTTTCATATCAAAATCTGAAGCAATAAAACAGTGGTACTAGCCTTCTACCTTGGTGGTGATAGTGGGCCCTTGCTCCACACCCTTGGGGCTGAAGGCTACAGAAGGGAATCAACACAAAAGAAGATCACAACTAAATTCAACCTAATTCCATTCACTTTGCATTCATGAAAAATATTGATATCACAGAACTGAGATTGTTGAGAATCAGAATAAATCAATCAATGTATATTTCTTCTATTGTTTCTATATGTATATATGAAAATGAGTGATGACATATCACTTATCTTATCTACCAGTTCTTCTATGAGATGACATCCATCTCTTTATTACACTAGTTGTCTAACTATGGAAAATAATCATGCAATAAAAGTAGACTGAGTGGAATAGAAGTCCACTCAGAATTCTAAGTTTGAGTCTTAATACATTTGGGCAGCAAGGCCCTGAAAATATGGATATTGAATCAATTCTATCTGTAACTCATGCAAAAACTTTAAAAAGATAAAAACTCTAGAAGTTTAACTAAGGATGACCCTTCACCACTTAGGTGATAATTTGAGTGAAATGAGGGGTATTATGATCACTGCTGAGAGTGCCTGGTCGGTAGCTTATGCTGGAAATATGCCCTGCTCTCAGGAGGCGTAGGAGATATATGTCCCTGTCTATAGCTCTAGAGATATGTCTGTAGCTCTGGAGATGCCATTGTGGCCTTTTTTGTTCAGCTTCGGAGAGGCTTTCTCTTTCCTTCAAAACTTTTGGTGTCGTGGTATTCTGGTATTGTCTCCAGAGATGCACAAAAATTGTTGTTCCTGGCATCTACACCTGTTGATTAAAAAATAGAGAAGTTTCTACATTTTTCCATCAATTCCATGCACATTAGTCACTCAGTCAGAAATTATGATCTTAAGTAATCTATCTCAATTAATCATTAACTAGAATGATCTTACTAGCTTATTTGGGTGCAGACATTAGGAGAGATGGACTCAGGAAGGAGAAAAAGAGAGGTAAAAAGATGTATTTCATGGGTGCAACTTAGCACTCATCACTAGCCTTCTAACTATCTTGACACTTTGAATCTGATCCTTCATGCTTTGATGTATCCCAATCTCTACCTTAGCACTTTGTCCTCCTTCTTTCATTTTGAACTTTGGTTTGCTCCTCCTCAAAATTGCTATTACAACAAGGAAGTGATAGTTGTTTTCCTTATCCTTTTACCTTTGTAACGTAACAATGATTTCTTCATCTTTGGTCCTCATGTCTTTTTTTAGGTTCTCTACTCCAATTACCTCTATTTGATTAGGTCTACAAACCTCTGAAATGGTAGAGTATAACTACCCTCTATCATTTCTTGAAACCAATAGACAAAGCATTACCCCAATCACAATACCATCATGCATCTTCAACACATCTTGAGTCTTCATAAGGAATTCATCCTTCCACTCTGATGTGATAGCATCCTCTTGCTTAGGAATGGCTGCAATGTCCATATCTGCATCTTCATCTTCCTTTGCTTGTTCATTACCTTTTTCCATCAAAGGTTCTTTTGTCTTCACATCTGGTTCTAATGCTTTCATTTGTCTTCTCTTTTGCATCAGCCTTTGAATAGGCCATACAACCTTCTTCTTCATTGTCAAGTGCCAACTAAGTGCTCTTTTGAGCAACTACTCCATCTCAACTTCCATTCTTTCTCTCATCTCTTTCAGTTCTTCCATAGCCTGCCTTAGTTCTTTTATCTCTTGGTCAAACTCCATTTGTTTTCCCTTTTCTTTTTCTTTCTTCATCTCTTTTTCCTCTTTTTTCCTTTCTTGTTTCTTCTTTTCTGAACCCCTAGCCTACAGGTACCTTCTCAACAAACCCATCTTCTCTTCAAGAAAGTCCCTTTAACCTTGCTTCCTCTTGTCTTTGCCTCACCTAGGTCTTCTCTTTTCCTCTACCTAGTCTTTTGGCAACCAGGTTCTCTCTTCAACCTACAAAAACACAAACACACAAACACCAAACTCTCTTGCCCAGACCTTTTGAGCTCTAATACCACTTGATGTAAAGCATGGGTTCAAAATTAATTTAATGGAGGCATATTTCACAACAATGGGTTTCACTCTTCTCAGTTTTCAAGGTAATCATCTTTCAAGGCAACTTTCATTCACAAGGAAACTTTTGGTTTACAAACTCACAGACCCAAACAAGGTCAATCACCACCTTCAAACTCCTCAGGAACTCTATCTTACTCAAAACAACTTAGTATCAGGACCTTCATGCATTAATCAATGACTATTTCTTCCCAAACTGTCTTCAATGCTAGTAGCCCTCCAAATAGAGACTTTTCAACATATCTTGCAAGAAAAACTTCAAAACCACAAAAGACCTATCATTTTAGGTACTAATTAAGGTGTTCTTCAACATATCAAGAATTAAGATAGGGTTGTTTTGAAACACCTCAGCCCAAAATTGACCGTCCTCTATTTTCTAGGCCTAATCAAGTCACTTTTCCAAAGCAAGTCTATGAAATTCTTCACCCAAACCACCAAAACCTATTCCACTACTCTCCTCAAGTCACCAATGGATATAATCAATAGTTTTTGGCCAATGAAAGGCTTCCCACTTCACCTAACGACAATACACTTGCTCTAGGCCTGATTTAGGTTTGTTTCATGAGGGTTTATTGAAACTATGACCTCCAGACCTTGCCAAAGTCTTAGACACCTTGTATTAGACCTGCACATGTTCAATCCATCAATTGGAATGATCCTCCAACATTCTTTTTCCAAAACCTAACCTCTAACCATCAAATTTGCCCAAAATGAAGGCTCTGTTAGCCTAGGGCATCACCATGCATGCAAGAAAACCTCACACCTACTCAGACCAACCATTTAAAAAAAAAAGAAATCTACTTCTACATGTGCCATTCTACCAACTTTCAGCACTTTTCATAGGGTGGAATGGCCTAGGTATCCATTTTTGACCCTCAAACCCTTAAAACAGGGTTATAGACCAGTCCTAAAAAAATGCCAATAAAATTCCTAAAACTCTATGAAATCCTTCCAAACCAAAGCCAAAATAGAATTAACACATATTTTTACCAATTACAATGCACTTCAGACTGAAAGAAAACTATACGGGGCCATACAGATCTTGGGACTAGCAAAAAATAGTAAAAAACTTCAGAAAATAGAGTTCTTAGTATTATTTTAAATTCAAAAATGTCTTTAGTATATTTGCCTCAAAGTTTTTAGGCATATTTAAACATGTTTCAAGGGAAACCAATGGTTTCCAACCACTATTTTAGTTCCATGACTGTTCAACTTCCACTTTTTACACTTTGTTTACATTTTGCCCATGATAACTTTGACCACATTATAAAATATGACAATATGAACTCAAATGACTCCAAATAGACTAATTACATCATAAAGTGGTCTATTATGACCTTATTACATGACATTTAGACTCAACACACCTTAAACCAAATTTAAGACCATATTTACATGACTTGACATGGTGCCCCTGCACCATCTTGACTGAGTGATGACACAACCTAAGTAGTATAAATGGCTCTCTTGGGTGTACTCCTCTGAGCAATTCTCTATAATCCTCATTGTCTCTCCTTGGACAAGCAGTCATAGGATGTGATACACATCCTCTAGAGTAATAGTCATCTCACCTGTGGGTAGATGGAATGTAGATGTATTTGTATCCCACTTCTTCATGAGTCCCATCAGCATACTATAGTGGACTCTCATAGTGGGCATCCTAAACACCCACCATAGGCCCACTACCTATAGGAAACCCCACTCCTCATCGGTGATAGTACTAATGTGGTCCCATAGAGTGTCATAAGGTGACCACCTATGTCCTCACGTGTCTCAGGGACATCCTGCACATCATACATTCAAAATCTAAATCAGTTCGCATCATCAAAACATCAAACAACATCTAACTTATCATTTAGTGCCCTGTTCCTAGGGCCCTTGTCCTTTCTACACTTGGACACCCTAGGAAGACCTGGGTGCCCTAGGAGGACCTGGGCACCTAGAGAGGACTTGGGTGCCCTAGCTAGACTTTGGTGCCCTGGTGGGGTACCCTTGTCTAGATCATTCTACACGGCACGTAAAATGATGAAAACAACAGAAATAAGAAAGAAAGTTGAAAGAAGTGAAGTTTAAGATCCTACCTCTGGCTTGATGTGTCTATCCATGACTCGGGATTAGAGTACCTCTAATCTCAGAAGCTGGTATGGATGTCGTATTAGCATGACTAGTCTCTTTCTCCTTTTCCTTCTCTCCTCTACAAAATGAGAACAAGAATGAATGGTGAAAAAGTGAAAACTCCCTTTACATATAGTAAATGGTTGAGAATTTCTATCACTATCTAGGTGTAAAACTCTACAACTTTACTCATGAACCTATATCTTGGGCTATCAGACTTGGATTTTTGTGCCATTTATTGCATTAGAATCTTAGTTTTTCCCTACATCTAACCCAATGCCTTGTGCTTCTGTGTTGTTTGTAAAAACAACCCTCATGATGCATCTCTCATCACGTTTCACTAAAATCTATACACATAGATAACCACCTTATTTCTCCTCTTCGGACTAAGCAAGCAGAAACAAGGGGGCATGTATCTCCCTCAATTTCTCAACCCCTTAGTGTTTATAACTCACCTATTTGTGTGATTGATTGCAAGTTGATTTGATTTCAATTATCTGACAAGTGTTCCTTTGCAAGATGAGGTTCCTAACTTTGTGGTCTTGTAGGATTATAGACTGGGGCCTTCTTCCTCTCGCATGAGAACACTTCAGCTTTCTCTATAGTATCCTTTTGGGTATCCTTTTCATGATTGATGTATTTACTTTCCTTTAGTTGCATATGCACGAGTGTCATATGGCCACTAAAGTGGGGGCTAAATGTTATGTTAGAAATTGTCCTCCTGCATGGAATGGTAAAATTTTACGTAGTTTAGCCCCTCTCCTTTGGTGTCCTCTTTCCTTTTTTGTTTCTAGCCTACCTAAATCCTAATTGACCTATACCCAATTGAAGAAATGTCATATTTTGAAGCAACTACTGATTGAACTTGAAAAAAAAAGTTTAGATTTTGGATATTCTAGACCTCTTAAAGCTAGATCTTAAGTGAAAATTAAGGTCTGGACTAGGGTGTCTATGTCCTAGTCCTGCCCTATTTTTCTAGATCTTGAATTTTGGGTTGGTGTCAACTTTTTCCGTGCACCTCGAGATTCTAATTTCAAATTTTAGTTTTCGCGTGATGTCAGCATGTTATTTCGAATATTTGAATTTCTAAGGTTAGATATTTAAAGAGAATTGAAAATCATTTTATCACACACAATCTATATGCAAGATTACTATTCTAAAATTCTACCGCTTTTGGTACTGAAGATAAGCACTTTGTTGAAGCTCTTGAAGCTATTAATATTTTCTGTCATGGAGATATTCGGTGGAGATTAGGAATCAAGATCTTGAGTCTATCTTGCTCTTCCTAGGGTTTTGTCAAGCCCTTTGTATGACCGGGAGAAGGGTTGAAGCCTCCAACTTGAGCTTGGTAATCCTCCACAGATACAGCTACCTCACCTTCATGTTTTACAAGTCTTCATTGCTATCATCCCCTTGAGGTGATGTTGTTATTGTTTCCTTGAGTGAAACATTGTGTTGATCTTTCCTTGATGCTTGAGTCATCTAGGGTTTTATATTTCTACATACACATGATCTATGAGCACACACATCTGTAGATCTCTATCATTAGCTATTATTGAGGTAGAAATACCAAAGATGGGGTTCGACTGAGGCAAACTCCTATATAGCCACAACCATCTTTCTTCTCATTTTATATGTGCAAGCCGTATTTGAAAAGATCCAGTGAAAAGGAGCAGAAGGAGAAAAGGTATTGTAGATATAGTCATCACGAAACTTTGAGTTTCAGTATCAAAAAACTTTTGGGACACTAGGGTGGGCACCCTAGTCCAACTGGCTTTATTTCTGGGATTTGGAACCCTTTGGAGGCACTTTGGTAGCACATACAACAGATTTCAAGTGTTAAAAACTTTAAGGACACTGGGGTGGGTGTCCTAGTCTAATAGTCCCTCAATTTCTAGGTAGATACTCTCTATGATCCGTGCTCTACATTTCTATAATCTATTTGTCAATATTTGTGCCAAAAATCAATCTGTCATCATATACCTTGCAATTAGGGTTTGGTGCTAGTTGGGTGCTTGAATCTTGCAAAAACCTACTTGAGGCATCTATTCATTTACAATCGCATATAAGGCATTAGGAATCAGTAGCTTGATCCTTTATAGTGAGCAAACCTGGTTCCTAGTTCCTAAGTTAATGTAGGTGAAGGAGAGACTTGATTTGGTTTATATAAACTAACATTGCCCCTCTTTTTCACACATTACAAATAGATATAGAATAGTTTTTAGAAGAAGGAAGATATACTCTATCTTAGATATAATTTGTTTTTTTTTAAGAATCTAGAATAAAGGTAGGCAGTTTTATATCTGTGTGCTCTGAGGTATTGAATTTGTCTCTATTCCATAGGTGTGGAGCAAGGGCCCATTTCCACCAAAAGAAAGAAGGCTAGTATTTATTATTTTGATTTACTACTTTATTGAATTCTTGATTTGCTGATTTATTGAATTCTTGGAAATGCTTAGTATAGTTTCACTGCTTTGGTAATTTTAGATTAGATTGTTGTTTCATTTTATTTACTATTTTCTTCTAGTTTTTTGATTAAGTAGTTCATTTCAATAAATTTTACTTTCAGATTCTTAGATTAAATTTTTCTTTGAGTAAGTGGTTAAATGCTTGATTTTAATGGATAAGTAGGTTTAGTTTTAGGAGATAGTACTAGGACTATTGATTATTAGTTTTAGGAGAATAGCTGCCCCCATGTTCTCCCTCTTAACAAAAGACACTGAATTCTACTGGGCAAAAGATTGTGAAATAGCATTTGAGACCATAAAAGAGAAATGTATTGACAGTCACTCCTTTGTTGAGAGGATCTAACTAGAGTCTTCTATTTCACAATCACACAAATGTATCAAATGAATCAATAGGAGTAGTCCTAGGAAAAAAAGAAGGGGACGGGATGTATGCAATCTATTGTATAAGTAAAAACCTTACCCCTACTGAAAGAAATTATACCACAATTGAAAAAGAATTCTTGGTTGTGATTTATGCAATTAACAAATTCAGACATTACAACATAGGCTATAAAAATTTTGTGCATACTAATCATGCAACCATCAAATATTTAATGAAAAAACCTGTAGTAGGTGCAAGAATTATAAGATGGTTGTTATTATTACAAGAATTTTATATTACTATCATAGATAACCTAGGGAAATTCAATTTAGTTGTTGACTTTCTATCAAGACTGCACACAAGTGGAGAAAATCAACTTGTGGAAGATGGGTTCCCTCATGAACATCTATTTGTTGTTTCTTCCAATCCTCCATGGTTTGTTAACATTACAAATTTCCTGGTTATAGGCTTGTTTCCCCCACTTTTCACCTTCAAATAGAAAAAGAGATTGGTAAAGGACAGTTTTCCTTATAAATGGTTAAATGGTTTCTTGTTTAAATGTGTGCTTAATTTTGTCATGCGCAGGTGCCTAAGAGTTGTTGAAATTTTTGATGTGTTGAGAGCTTGTCATGATGAACCCACAAGAGAACACTACTTCTTCCAAAGGACAATTCACAAAGTTCTAGGTGCAGGATATTACTAGTCATCCCTCCATAAGGATGTGAAGAAGTATGTGAAGCAATGTGAATAGTATCAAAGGATGCATCAACCCACACCAACAAATGAAATGTCTCTACACTCTCAAATGGTTTTAGAACCATTTGAGTAGTGGGGACCGAATTTTGTTGGCCCAATCTCACTAGCATCTACAAGAAATGAGTACATCTTTGTGTGTATAGGCTATGTGACAAAATGGGTAGAGGTGTAAGAACTATAGTTTGCTAGAGAAGAAAAAGTTGCAGACTTATTGTATAACAAAATTTTCGTAAGGTTTGGAGCCCCAAGGGTTATCGTTTTAGATAGAGGTACACAATTTAATTCTCAAGTAATACAAGCCTTTATAGATCTTTATCAAGTAAAATAGAGAAAGTCCTCACCATATCATCCCCAAGCTAATGGACAAGTGGAAGTGACAAATAGAGAATTGGAGATCATAATGACGAAGACAGTGGCAGTAAATAGAAAAGATTGGGAAAATGGGTTGTATGAAACTGTATGAGCCTATAACACTACTTGAAAGTCCACTACAAGGTTCTCTTCCTATGAGCTCATCTATGGTAAAAAGTTAATCCTTCCAATAGAATCTAAGCTTCAGACACTTCAAACTTCCATGGACATTAGCCTCCCTTTGAATATTGCACATCAAGACTAAATCTTACAGCTCAATGAATTAGATGAGACTAGAATGGAGACAATCTAGTAGATGGAGATAATCCAACACCAAAGGAAGAAATGGCATGACCAACACATTAAGGAGAGGAAATTTCAAGTGGGAGACTAGGTTTTGTTGTATGATTCAAATTTCAAAGAGTTCAAAGGCAAGTTGTAGACACACTAGATGGGGCTATATGAGTTCAAAGGAGTCTATGACAATGGGACAACTCTAATATAACCAATTGCTAGTGAACCAAAATCATTTCTAGTAAATGGGCAGAAACTTCGTATTTACCAACGTCCATCCACCAAGGAGTTTGTAAAAAATCTAACACAATTAGACTTATGTTATGCAAAGGAGGTAAAACTCCCTTGCCAAAATGATAATTGAACAATTTAGAAAAAAATAATTGAAAACTAGTAAAATGGTAGTTCTTCTTAAAAAAGAGAAGCATTGAAAAATGGTAAAATGGCAGTCCTTCTCACCAAAAGAAGCGAAAACTAGCAAATGGAATTTCTTTTTCTTTATGCAAGGATCAACCAAGATCATCTTTAGAGAAAACTAGGAGCATCTCTAGAGTGGACTAGGAGCATCTTTGGAGCGACTTAGGAGCACCTTCGGTGCTCATAGGGTAAAGAAAATTCAACACCTCTATAGTTCACATCTCAAAAGAGACATTCAACAAAGGCATAATGACATCATCATGTCTTTATGAATCACTAATGTCA
Source organism: Cunninghamia lanceolata (assembly GCA_027924645.1). NCBI lineage: Eukaryota > Viridiplantae > Streptophyta > Pinopsida > Cupressales > Cupressaceae > Cunninghamia > Cunninghamia lanceolata. Next base: position 2,337,440 of record BSBN01000017.1, on the reverse strand, counting down.
CTCTCCAAAAATTGAATGAGTCATAGGGATAGTTGTCACTCATCTATCGACAGACCTTTTTCCAATCATTTTATTGACATTAGCAATAAATCATTTGCTGACAATAGAAATTTGTCCCATCAACAAGTTTAAAATTATAGATTTGTCACATCATATGCCATGAACATCGAAGTATCTTGTCAAGGGTTGCAAAGCAAGGAAGTGGTCACATCATCTCCCACTAAAGAAATAACATAAAATTCTAGCATGATGCCTCATGACTACAATGGTAAATGTATGTATTACTCTTAACTAATTAAATAAGTCTTTATCAGTTATTTTGTACAAATCACATCATTTCCATACATCTCTGCTCCTTCCAAATAAATTCCAACACCTGCCATGTCAAGATTAATATGTGACACTCTACCATCACAACTCTGGAGTGACATAAACCCTCAAGAAAAAGTACCAAGCTTTAATTTCTATTCTTGAAACCATCATTTCTTGCATAACCATCTTAGTAGCTTAACACCCCAATGAGAAAGCAATCAAGTCCATAATGTTGAAATCTTCTTGCTGACAACCATTAAAGTTCTAGCAAAACTCAAAGATGAGGGTTTTAGAGCTAAGGGTTTGAGAAGTGTAGAAATTCAAAGATGAGAGTTTAGAGGATTAGGAAGTCAAAGACAAGGGTTTGAGAGATGAAGGTTCAAACTAGAATAATTTGTTGTTCTAATCTTGTGGTATGAGCATTGAGTAAGGTTAGAGCCTCAGACAACATAGAAGCTATTGGAAGATCAAGCATTTGGAAACATACTAAAAAATGCAGGTTGGTTAGAATTCATGGAGAAATTTGAGGTATTCCAAGAGGATATTGTGGAGGAATTCATTTCAAACCTTCAAGATGGAAAGATCAAGGTGAGAGGTGTGACCATTCTTGTATTTGCCTTAATCATCAGCAACATAGCAGGCATTCCAGAAGAAGGTGAGAGGTTTTACCATTTCAAGACTTTGTATTTTGATTTGATTAAAAATCTCTCAATTTATAATGAACCTAAAATCTAAACCCATGAAAGTAAAGGGGAAGTTAAGGGGATTCTTAGAACTAGCCTCCCTCAACCATGGTAGTCCCTTGCCACTTGGTTGATGAAATATTTTACATGTCATGGTTAGTTTTCCATTGTTTTAAGGCCAATTATGAAAATGCTTATTTTCTTAAGGCATGGTCAAAACAACTTTGAGTATAGGGTAAATTTGTCAAACTTTCTCTTTTCTACCATCACCACACTTGCTGATAGGTATCAACAAGGAAAAGGACAACTTAAACATCATGGTATTATCTTTCTTACTGTTAAACATAATTTCATTTCCAAAAGAAGAGGGGAGGCTTAAAGGCAAGCTTTTTTAGATAGCAACCATGAGGGAAAGAAAAAGGAGAAAACAATCATAACAGATGAATCATACCCCACTCAAGAGGAAGGGAAGGGTAAGATAGTCTAGTCAACATCCTCCCCAACTGAAGGGGAAGGGAGGAAGGGAAAGAAGGTCTTAAGAGGATAGTCCTCTACACCAAAACAAAGTAAAAACAACATACTTCTTGATGATTCCCCTCAGGCCTCATAAAGAGCAAAAAGGAAGTTGACACTAGTTGATGAGCCTACCCCAACTCTGAAAAGAAGAATGCAAAGGGTCCTCCCCAAGATATAGAAGGGGAAGGTGAAAATGTGATAAAATAGGAGCCTGCAAAGACTCCAAAATCAAGTCAAAAAGAAAGAAAACATAAAAAGAAAAATGAAGAGAATCCTCCACATGTTTCAGAAGGGGAAGGTGAAAAGAGGAAAGAGGAGGAGCCTACAGAGTGTCCAAGACCAAGAAAACATAAAAAGAAGAAAGGAGAGGAGATGAGAAGTGAAAAAAGTCCTCCAATAGTGAGAAGAAGCAAGAGAGGAAGGACAACATAAGGTACTCAAGAGAATCCTATTGTACATACCTCTGGAGCACCTGAGGCTACAATAAATGAACCTTAAACAATTTCCTCAGGATCAGAAGAAGGTCACCAAGCTTTGTAGACATAGGAAGAGTAGTCACAACCAGTGCTTCAGAGGAGTAAGTAGTAGAGATAGAAGACCCAATGGGAAAATGACTCAAGATTAGTTGCAGAGGTCCTCTTTGAACTTTGAGCATCATCTACACCTGACAGTCCTCCAGAACACCAAGATAATAGGCCTCCTGAGCATGAAATTGGGCCATCACATGCCCATGACTTTGTTGATGTTAGAAATCTTAAACAATATGTAAAACTTAGGAACTTTATAAGAGATATTCAAATTTACATAAAATAAAATGAAAAATAGGAGAAAACCAGCGATTCTGAGAGATATGCAAATGTTGATGTGACAAAATTGCATTAAGAGATCAAAGCTTCATACAAAGAATGGCAGAGTAACTAGACAATGTATTCAAGATGTAAAATACAAGCTAGGTAGTGAGTTTATATAGACCAGAGAGAGGGGAGAGGTGGAAAAATTGACCAATAGGGAGAGGCTACCATATGGGATAAAGATAGAAAGAACATCTTCCCAAGATAGCAAATGCCACCTCCCTTGTAGGATGCTGACACCTCAAATCACCCACTCACTAATTAAACTCGCTTTATTTAACCTAAGAAAGCTTAATAAAAGTGTAGGAAAAACCTAGGAAATAGGGCAAATAACTAACCCACTAGGAAAATAAAAACCTACACTAACACCCCCTTAAGCGTAGCTTAGGTGGGTGAAAAGATGGGTCCCGACAAATCAAGCCTGATGAGGTACCCATGTACAATTAATTCCCCCCCCAAAGAGAAGAATACCCACCATAACAAAGTAGAGAGAACACCCACTCAAAATAGAGAGAAAAGAGAAGGACTAAGAAAACCCCTGAAGTGGACACCAATCGCACCCCCAACAAAGCTTGCAAATGAAGAAACTTGCTCTCAGTGAAGGGTTTGGTGCAGATGTCTATGATCTACTCTGATGTTAGATATGTTGGCAAGAGACACTATATGGATTCATGGTTGTTGTCATTGATGGCAACAAAGGTCATCCCACATATCCGCAAGTCATGATATATCTCTACCGGAAGTCAGATTGAAGATTGTTGTGGTCCGGTGAACAAGAACAGAGCATGTGGCAAGGTCCGACAGATTGGTCCGGATCTCTCAGAGGAAGTGTCTTGGCACAGTGCGGATCTGGGGAAGTCAAGAGGACTATCTTGAGTAGTATATTCCAAGGATTTAGCCTCCGGAGATGGACAAAGAAAAAGATATGAATAGTTGAGTACCGGATTCCTGAGAGACAGTGAAAACAGAGGAAGAACTGACTGATAGAGTATCAGACTACTTTCCGGATGTGTTACAGATGATGATAAAGGTTGCGGAGGCATGAATCATGTTTGGCCGACATAATTGATGATATCTACAAGTATATGCTTGATCTGCATTGCTTGGTGAGCAAGGATTCAGCCGACAGAACTAAGTTTGTAAGAAAATAGACTGTTCCGGATGCCGACTAGAAAGGTGATGAAATTACTTGTGCGGATATATATAGAGGATGGATTTAGTTGTAAAGAGGGTGAAGTGTGTGAAAGGATATGCGAACAAGTCCAGAGTAGAGCAGAAGTAGCAAGAAAGATCCGGTATGTGAAAGGATAGCAGACTAAAGAACAGAGGAAAGATGAAGTGCAGCAGATCAGTATACTGAACTTAACCGGAACTGAACTCCAGCATATGCAGATGCTTCCAATCAGTTCAAGACTGTGATTCTTATCACTTTGTAAGACAGTGTGTCTTCTTGTAGGCAGTGAGCCTCTTGTGAGCAGTGTGCTCGGGCAGTGAGCCCTAATTGGCAAGTGCCATTTTTGTAATTTCCTATTCTTCTAACAGAGAATAATTCTTGGGTTAATCACCCCGTGGTTTTCTCCCTTAACAGGGTTTCCACGTCAAAAATACTGTGTCATGTGTTTCTTATTTCATGGTTAATGTTTTGTGTTTGATTTTATGCTGCTTCAATTAAAAGGAAAGTTCAATAAGGGAAATAATTAGGATAACTGATTCACCCCCCCCCCCTCTCAGTTATCAACAATTGGTATCAGAGCTAAGTTCCTCCTAATAGAGCCTAACAGCTTGAGGAAGATCTAGGATTTCAAATGGATGCATATGGTTTAAGGGAGCAACTCAAGACTGCCCTTGAGGATCTTGAACAGTCAAATTCTGAAGTCAGTGAATTAAAGGAAAGACTCAAACAGGCTGATGAATTCATGAGAGAATTAAAAGACAAATTAAGTCTCTCTATGAAAAAGAGAAAGGAGCTGCTTCAACAGTTGGCAAGACAAAGTGAAGAAAGCAATACAAGTGAGGAATTGACTGAGCAAACCAAGTTATGTGAAAAGTTATCAAAAGAAGTCATTATGTTAAGACATGAAATGGAATCAGGAACTATAAAGTTTACTCAAGAGATTGAAGAAAAAAGAAAGGCTGAAGACAATCTAAGACAATCTCTTAAAGAAAAATCAGAAGAATGCCACCAGATGGACAGGATTATCAGACACCTTGAATCTGATCTTGAAGATTCCAAAGATAATGAAGGAAAACTTGAGGATCAAATTGCCTCCCTCAAAAGAGACCTTCAAACAGCAAATGAATATAAAGAGAAATTCAAGATAAGTTCTGCTCAACTTGAAGTTCTTCTTGGAAGTCAAAAGAGGACAGATGACAAGTATGGCTTGGGATATGAGAAAGGAGAAAGCTCCGGATCCGGTCAGAAGAATCTTGGATCAAAAAATCCAAGGAGCAGGCCTAGAAGACCTCCGGTAAGACAGCCAAACGCTCAAAGATATCCATCCTTCAATGGATACTGCCACAGCTGCAACCACTTTGGTCACAAAGCTAATCAGTGCAGAATGAGAGTGAATCAGATTAATTCATCCTTCTCTGGACAGTGCTTCAACTGCAAAAGGTATGGACACAAATCCCATGAATGCAGAATTATGCAAGTAAACAAATCATTCAAAGGTAGATGCTTTACATGCAATAGAATAGGTCATATGGCTAATCAATGCAGATCAAGGGGATATCAGTTAAATATGCAAAGAAATGTTATTTGCCAAATCTGCAATAGGTCCGGTCATAATGCTAAAGTCTGCAGAAACAAGAATCAGGACAAAAGAGGTCCGGTATATAATCAGAATCAAGACAAGGGTAAACAAAAGATGAATGCGGATGAAGTTAGGAATCAGATGAGCAAGATTTGGGTGAAGAAAAGCTCAGAGAATGTAGAGGTTGGATCCGCACCAGATTCTGGTGCTGATATTTCTTCCGGAAATTAAAAAGTGAGCTCAGGCTCAGGGGGAGACTCAAGGAAGATTCTGTTCCCCCAGCCAAACAAGTTGTGCCGGATGTGGCACAAGATGCGGATTAAAGGGTTTGTAGATATAAGTCCTGAGATGCTTCAGTCAAGTTTTCAGAGGTCCGCATGGAGTTATGAAGAAGCTGTGTTCGATTAAGTTAGACCTGTTCAGGGAGGTGCTCCGGTATGATAAAGGATTACAAAAAGGTCCGGAGAGATCCGGAAGTGCACGATCTTGTCTTGCGGATTGGACAGAGTGTTTGGGATGTTCTTGTAATATGTTACCTAGATTTATTCATGATTTAAAGATCCGGATGATATTCAGTGATCAGGACTAATCCGGGATACTCCAAGCTGTCCAGACATGGTAAACCGGAATAATGCAGGTGAAGCATTTATTGCAGACAGATATTAGGGTTTGCGGAGCAATATAAGGGATTTCTCAAAAGTTATCTGCTCATTCTACACTTGAGAAGAAGCGAATAGTGGAGCTCTGCAACAAGGTTCATCAAGCACACCAAGGATCTCCTGCCGAAGCTATTGCATAAAGAAATCAATCCAACCACTCCGTGCAAACCGAAGGCGCATAAGGTATTCTTCGTTTTCATTGCCTCACTGCAAATCTTTGAAGAATGGCTACTCCAAACATAGTTAAGATCTCTGATAGACCTCGCCCCTCATTCAAGAAACATCCCTACAAATCATTGGAGGTAGATCCACTAGGAGCCTTCTCTAGTGTTCCCCACGGAGTCTTACATACTGAAGATATTAGGGTTTACATACACGCAAACATTGAGGAATTTGGGGAATTCAAATTAAGAGACCTCTATCACAAGCAACTGATAGACAATGCTTTTGAGCTCAAACCAGAGTATAAGGGTATCTAGAAGAAACAATTTGAGCAATTCATTCATTTCCCTAGCTTTGAAGAAGATGAATGGGTCCGGTATGTACTGAGCAGGATGCATGACAACTTCCTTTGGCTAGATAGACCCTGTAAGATCACAAAAGAAGCAATTAGAGCGGTAACTGGTCTATACTCTTCCGGGGGGTACCTATCCTCAAATCTGTCAAGAACAACGTTGTAACTGAGGCCACCGGATCAAAATATGATAAGAGGGCAATGACCATTGAAGATATTTCGGATCCGGATATCAAATATGCATCAATGATAATAGGATATAAGATCTATCACTCCAGCAGGGAGAATTCTGTATCCGGAACTGCAATATACACAGCATATGAAATGCTAAGAAAGAATGCAGATTATGATCTTTGTGAACTACTACTAAGCCAATTAATGGAAAATGTTCAGAAAATCAAGAAAGACAAGAAGAACTCCTTTAAGTATGGTACTCTCATTGTATGTCTATTCTTTTACTTCATGAATGAGCTACCCGGAACAAGTGGATGGGTATGGCAGAATGACAAACCTGTTGCAGTCCAGATAAGAGACTATTTGCATGGACTTGGGGATGCAAAAGCGAGAAATACAGCTCTATGGGGATACTTCAAAAACTTTCAGAGCATGATGCAAGCAAGAGAGAGAATTCCCCAGTCTCTCATTGAGAAATACAAGGACTCAGTATGCTTTATGGTTGACACTGATCAGTGCCTAATGGAGGCAGTGGAGCCAAGGACTGTCTGGATCATGCCCATGGGGTATGAAGTTGATGAACAGATAGTAGAGCTGCATGTTCAACACATGCTAAGTCAGCCCAAAGATCCTAAGGCAGAAAGGTTTGGAACCTTTGAGGAGCTGAGTGTGAAATTACATGTAGAACTCAGGGAACCTGAGATTAAGAGAAAAGTGAGAAAAGAAGTAGAGCACATTGCTCAAGGCCTAGGCATCTCAAAAGAGGCACTTGATGCCAGCCGGGAAAAGAGGAGAAAGGCTGAGGAAGAAGAGAAAAGCAAAGAAAGTGCTCCGGTTGAAACCCCCACCCGGACCAGATCATCAAAGAGATCTGCACCTTCCACAACCAAAAGCTCAAAACCGGAAGTCCAGGCATCCGGTAAAAGATCCAAGACAAAAGCATCAAGGGCTTATGAAAGCCAAAAGGATGAAGAGGAAACAGAATCAGATGAGGAAGTAAGAGAAGTAAAGAAACAGAAGAAGAAAGGATCCGGTAAGCCCTCCACAGGCCAAGACAAGGATGAAATGGCAGAGGTAACTGTTGAAAAGCCCACTCTGTCACTAGAGAGCATAATCAAGTCGGTCACGGTGGATGGAAACCTTCAACCAATGACTGAATCCTATGATGACTTCAGTGAGGCAGACCAAAAGACTCTGCAGGAGGCCACAGTGAAATATCTTAACATATATAATAAGGCTTTCATTGAAATAATATCTCTTATTCCTAAAAGCCTAGAAAAGGAAATGGAAGTGAGGAAAAATAATGCTCATGCTAAAGATCTTGAGATCCGGGAGCAGATAGCTATTCAGCTATATCCTCAAATTGATCCCAAGACAATGAACATGATCTTCAAGGACTGCAAAGATGAGTTCAGAAGTAAAGCCAGGATGAATCAGCTCATGCTTGGTGAGACTGACAAAGTGGCACAAGAGACAGAAGAGATCCTCCGGAAGGCCTTCAAAAGGTTCAATCTTCCTGTTGTAGAGGACTTAGGTGCAGAAACAGCTGCTGATTTGGAATCTTCTGTTCCGGAAGAAGTGAGCCCTGAACAGACAAGTGAGGACTTGGGACCCTCTGCTCCAGAAGAAGTGGCCCATGAACAAGCAAGCATCTCTCCTCCGGTTTCCCCTACAGTCTCCGGATCCAAAGAAGAAGAGCAATTGCAGGAGAAGGAAGCAGTGGTGACAGACAAAGAGGTTGACAGTTCTAAGACTGCAGAAGAAAAGAAACATCTGTCTCCGGCAAGAGACACTGCACAAACTGTTCAACAATTTTTGAGCAAAGAAACTCTAGAGATTGATGAACCGGAGCTTCTAAAAGGTCCATTTGATTTTGACTCTCTCTCTCTCCGGTACAAACAATGAAGATAGCTTCATTTGCAAATGCCAAGGCAAATGAAAAGCTCCTGAAGTCTCATATGGAAGACTGTGAGTTGATAGAGGCTGCTTCCGGAGTACTTGTAAAGATCATGCCATCAATCCAAATAGATCCGACAGCCTCCACTTCCGGTAATCTAAAAACCTTAGTCAGCAGTATTGATACACATTTTAATTCTCTAGAAAAATCAGCTGAAGAAAAGGTCCGGAAGGAATTTTTGGATAAGAGATTTTCTGAAATATTAGAATTAATCTCTAAGGATAGGAAGATTGTAAGCATTGGAATAAAGAGCTTAGAAAATGCTCTTAAGGATGGCGGTGACATCTACAAATTTTGTATATCTTGGTCAAAGGCAACAGCAGCAATTGACAAGAAAATAAAAGAGGAACAGGACAAGCTTCAAAGCTTATCTCAAAGTTTTGATCCTCTCTCTTCCTCTATAATAAATCAAGAATGTCAGACTATTGCAGTCTTGAATGAAATAAAGAATCTTGAGAAGGAGAGGAAGAACATTACCAACCGGATGGGAGAACTTAGAAGGATTATAGTCCCTAAGTTGGAAACTATGCATGAGGCCATCAGTGATGCCCAGACCACCGCCCATACAAAAGATCCGACAGATCTCAGGCGGGCAGAAGCTTTTGCATTTTTGTTGAGTGGTCACATTTCAATCTTGGACAGAATGAAGCTTAGTTGGGCTACTGAAATGGTTCAACTGCAGACATCCTTTGCAGACATTCTGCAGTATATGTGAATATGTAAATATGCGGCTATATATAGAAAATTTTTGAAAATTTTGGTGTGCGGACCCTACCCTTTGCCATTGATGTCAAAGGGGGAGTGAGGAGCAGTGAAAAATGAGGAATCCAACTCAGGGGGAGTTCCGGAAATTGTATATAAAGACAAGAGCATCAGCAAAGGGGGAGCATAGTGTAAACACTTAGTCATTTTTCACTAAGTGTTGCCATCAATGCCAAAGGGGGAGATTGTTGGCAAGAGACACTATATGGATTCATGGTTGTTGTCATTGATGGCAACAAAGGTCATCCCACATATCCGCAAGTCATGATATATCTCTACCGGAAGTCAGATTGAAGATTGTTGTGGTCCGGTGAACAAGAACAGAGCATGTGGCAAGGTCCGACAGATTGGTCCGGATCTCTCAGAGGAAGTGTCTTGGCACAGTGCGGATCTGGGGAAGTCAAGAGGACTATCTTGAGTAGTATATTCCAAGGATTTAGCCTCCGGAGATGGACAAAGAAAAAGATATGAATAGTTGAGTACCGGATTCCTGAGAGACAGTGAAAACAGAGGAAGAACTGACTGATAGAGTATCAGACTACTTTCCGGATGTGTTACAGATGATGATAAAGGTTGCAGAGGCATGAATCATGTTTGGCCGACATAATTGATGATATCTACAAGTATATGCTTGATCTGCATTGCTTGGTGAGCAAGGATTCAGCCGACAGAACTAAGTTTGTAAGAAAATAGACTGTTCCGGATGCCGACTAGAAAGGTGATGAAATTACTTGTGCGGATATATATAGAGGATGGATTTAGTTGTAAAGAGGGTGAAGTGTGTGAAAGGATATGCGAACAAGTCCAGAGTAGAGCAGAAGTAGCAAGAAAGATCCGGTATGTGAAAGGATAGCAGACTAAAGAACAGAGGAAAGATGAAGTGCAGCAGATCAGTATACTGAACTTAACCGGAACTGAACTCCAGCATATGCAGATGCTTCCAATCAGTTCAAGACTGTGATTCTTATCACTTTGTAAGACAGTGTGTCTTCTTGTAGGCAGTGAGCCTCTTGTGAGCAGTGTGCTCGGGCAGTGAGCCCTAATTGGCAAGTGCCATTTTTGTAATTTCCTATTCTTCTAACAGAGAATAATTCTTGGGTTAATCACCCCGTGGTTTTCTCCCTTAACAGGGTTTCCACGTCAAAAATACTGTGTCATGTGTTTCTTATTTCATGGTTAATGTTTTGTGTTTGATTTTATGCTGCTTCAATTAAAAGGAAAGTTCAATAAGGGAAATAATTAGGATAACTGATTCACCCCCCCCCTCTCAGTTATCAACAAGATAATACTTGAGATCAATGATCTAGTCATGAATTAGCTCCTAAATGTAGTGCATGTGGATATCAATGTGTTTTTTCTACTAATGATGGACTAGATTGTGAGAGATTTGTATCACACCTTAGTTGTTACAAAAGATGAGTTCAGGCTTTTGGAAGGGAATACCAAACTTAGTGAGAATGTTCTGAAGCCAAATGGCCTTAGTAGTATCATTAAATACTTCTTGATACTTAGCCTGTATGGATGAAAGAGCAATTGCAGACTACTTACTCGACCAAGAAACTGGACTGGAACCAAGGGAGAAGAAATCCTAAGGTAGACTTGCAATCCTAAGAATCACCTGCCCAATATGAATCTATGTGTCCCACCAAGTCAATATCCACATCCATTGCATAGTGAATCCCATAACTATGAGTACCCTATACATAGTGAAGAATATGCTTTGCTACTTTCTAGTGCAGCTCATGTGGCTCCTACATGAGCCTGAAGACCAAGCCCACAACATATGATAGATCAGGCCTCATGTGAGTCAAGTATATGAGACTCCCAACTAATAGTAAATACAAGGTAACATTCACCAATAGTAAAGAATAATGAGCCTCAAGTTTGACCTCTTACAAAAATAGATTCGACGCAGGCTTACAGTTAGCTATGTGAAGAGCATATCAAGTGCATACTTGGGCTATGTCATGAAGATATCAAATGAAGACTGAGTGATCTCAATCCCCAAGAAGTAATGCAAAAGGCCTAAGCTTGACATTAGGAAATGATCATGAAGGGAAGTTTTCACTACCTTGATGGTGGATGAGGTACTCTCTATAATTAAGAAGTCATCAACATAGAGAACAAGGAATGTGAGAGTATCATCCTACTCTAGAATTTACACATTTGGATTAAAATGGCACTGAGTGAACCCAAATGATAGGAGGAAGGAGTCCATCTTGGCATGCCAAACCTGAGGGGCCTATTTTAGGCCATAGAGAGGCGTCTAAAGATGGCAAACAAATGAAAGATCATGTACAAACTCCTATGGTTGCTCCATGTAAATATTTTCTTGAAGGTCACCATGAAGAAAAGCACTCTTCACATCCATTTTATGAACTTCCCAATGATGGGCTACAGTAATAGAAAGGACAAATTAGATGGAGTTCATTTTGGCAACTAGCGCAAAAGTCTCAAAGTAGTTAATCCCAGGCACTTGGGAGAATCCTTTCATGACCAGGTGAGTCTTATGTTTATCAACCAAACCATCTGCAAAAAAAATTTCTGATAGATCCATTTGTATTAAGCAAGTTTCCTTCCATTAGGAAGGGGCACTAAATCCCAAGTATGGTTCCTCTCCAAGGAATTGAACTCTTCTGCATAGCAGTATCCCACTCACGTGTTGCAAGTATGGGCTTAACCGGTGTTGTCATTGATGTCAACATACTCCTATTGCATTGATGACAAGGATTGGATGAGTTGTATGCTGAGGATATTGAGAAAATTAGTCCTAACAGAAATAGAGAAGAACAGTGAAGATAGTGAAGTAAAGATCCTAGCTAAGATGAAGATCAGAGGATACACATCATAGGGTTTGTAGATATGTGTCTTAAGATGATCCAGTAAAGATTTGAGAGGTCCGCATGAAGATCTGAAGAAGTTATGGCCACTTGAGTAAAACTAGTTCTAGCAGATGTTCAGAGGTGACAGATTGACACAGATAGGTCCAGTGAGATCTGAAAATACAATATCTTGTTCTGTTGATTTAGTGGAATGTTTAGGAAGTCAATGTGAATTGACAACTCAATTGGTTCATAGTCTAGAGGTCCGCAAGCATCTATTCCAATATGACAGTGATGACAGACTATGTTCTTGAGGTTTTAGATGAAGGAGAGAAAGATTTCAATAAGCGAAAGTAGTGTGGATGTTCTTGGTGATTCAGGAAAGCTTGTGGAGGTCTTTGGATTGTGTCCAGTTCATGTTGGTGGTCCACATTGAAGATTGAGCTCGTAATTGAAGAATTACTTCTGGATGATGATGTTCTTCCTAAGTCTAGCTGACCGGATGAGTTACACATCCTGCAGATGATCTTGAAGATGTTCTGTGAAGCATGGTGTGTTCCTAAAAGAAGATTGAAGTCCTAGATCTATGTGGCCAACAATGTGATGATCCGCATGAAGTCTTTTGTAATTAGTCAAGTTGTATTTTCTTTATAAAGTGTGCCGACTTGAATGTGTAGACACCCAAATTTGTCCCAACTTTGTTCATGTCTAGCAACACCTTGTCAAAAACATTATCCTAGACATCATGTAGCATTTTGTCCTAAATCCCACTCTTAATCCCATTTATCCATTAGCCAATTAATTAAATAAATTTTATTTATTTAATTAAAATCCCATTCAATCCCATCCTCATCCTACTTAGCTAATTAATTAAATAAATTTTATTTATTTAATTAATTCCACATCATATCCCAATCATATCCTATCCTCATCCCAATTAATTAAATAAATTTTATTTATTTAATTAATTTCCACATCATATCTTATCTCATCCTATTCATTTATCCAATTAATTAAATAAATTTTATTTATTTAATTAATATCCAACTCATATCCCAACTAATTCAAATATTTTATTTGAATTAAGTTCTCATCATAAGCTGACTTTCTAATTAATTAAATAAATTTTATTTATTTAATTAATTTATCTTATCATTTAGCTGACATGTGTGCCTCTTTCATTTAAAAAAGATAAGTGGTACTACAGCCTTTTATTTAATATCTTTTATATGTAGTACTTTTTATGTACACACGCACACATGAGCCCTATCCTCCCTCCACTTGTCAAATGACTACAACTCCCTTAAAGAGTGGGATAACCGAATCAATCCTAGCCGTCCACATCAATCAATTAGCTTTTTAATCTCAGCCATCCATTTGAACCAAGCCTTTTCTATAAATCAACCCCTCACAAGCCATTAGCATGCATTGAGCCTTAAGTACCCTTATTCTGCCAAATTTTCTAAAATGCATTGAGCCTCAAGTACCTTTATTCTGCCAAATTTTCTAGAATGCATTGATCCTCAAGTATCCACATGCTATTGAAATATCATTAAAGCCTTTGCATCTTTCATCTATTATCCTCATATCATCTTCATCTTAATGTTATGCTGCAGAAATGAGCACCCAACATTCCTTCAAAATCTTGCATGCTCATGCGAGGTGGAGAAGAGCAATGGAGATAAATCAAGTTTGACATGGAGATTGGTTTGCATTTACATTTGTTATTTTAATTTTCATGTTGTCTTGTGCTTCATTGTGCATTGCTAGGGTTTTTATCATTATTGTTTATTCATTTGCCCTGATTTGCAATTTTACCCTAACTACAGGATGATTATCCCTAAGTCGATGTCTTGTATAAATAAGAAGTTGTGAAGCCATTTCAAATGCATCTTAGCAGAAATGAGAGTGTGGTAGAGAGGAGTAGAGAAAAAGGCAGAGCATAATTATTGGGCTTAAATGGAACTGACTCAAGCATGGTGAAGATGTTATTCTTTAGTTCAAGTATTTAATATTTATCATTTTGTAGACAATGTGTCTCCTATAGGTAGTGGGCCTCTTGTGAGCAGTGTACTCGGGCAGTGAGCCCTAATTGGCATGTGCCATTTTGTTCTTCTTATTCTTTTAACAAAGAATACAATCTTGGGTTAGTCACCTTGTGGTTTTTCCCTTAACTGGGTTTTCCACATCAAAATCTTGGTGTCATGTGTTAATGTGTTTCTGCTCTTGAATTGTTACATCATGTTTCCATGATTGATTTATTATTATGCTGCTAAATTACAAAGAGGATTTAAGTGATTAATAGGAAGAAAGTTTTGGACAACTGATTCCCCCCCTCTCAGTTGTCTATCTTAAATCTAACAATTGGTATCAGAGCCAAGTTCCTCTAAAAGGAGCTTAACCGCTTGAGGAGATCCAGGATGTCTTCCTACAAGAAGGATAGTATGAGGTATGACAGAACCAATTTCACTCTTTGGAAAAGTCGCATGGAATGTCACTTGCAATGTATGGGAATGAAATATTGGATCATAACTTCAAAGAAGTATGTTCCTCCACAGAATGGTCTGAAAACCGTAGATGAAATCAAAGATGCTGAAAAAAATCTTTAGGTGAAAGAAGCTCTTCTAAGTGCCTTATTTGATTCAGAGTTGACAAATGTTGTAGATCTAAGAATTGCATATGAGATTTGGGAAAAATTGGAACTTCTGCATGAAGGAGACAAGTGTGTTAAATGTGCCAAGCTATAGAGTTTGAAAGGAAAATTTGAAAACCTGAAGATGAGGGAAGATGAAAATATCACTACTTTTATGTCAAGAGTAAATGAGCTTGTTTGTGGCATTAGATGTGCTGGCGGAATCCTGGATGAAGATGGGATTGTTGCCAAAGTTCTCAAATCCCTACTTCTTACAAATACAAGGTTGCTGCCATTGAAGAATTTAGATCTTTTTCAAATATCACAAGAGATCAATTGGTTGGAAAATTAGCTGCATTTGAATTGGTCGAGTTTAGAGATGCACCCTCCAAGACTAAATTTGCATTCAAAGCTAGTGCCTCTATAAAAGGCAAACAAAAGTTTGATCTGGGAGAGAACTCTTCAAAGAAACTATCATGGTATGAAAAAGTAAGAAAAGATCTAGAAGAAGATGAAGCAGAAGTTGCTCAACTAGAAGCCCTTATTGCAAAAAGACTACCAAGAGGATTCGGTAAGTATGAAGGAAAATTACCCTTCAAATGTTTCAACTACAATAAGATTGGTCATTTTGCCTCAAGGTGTCTAGAAAGATTTTCAAGAGAAAATCCAAACAGATCAAGATTCCAAAAGAAATGTTACTATGTTCATGAAGATGAGGATGATGAAGGAGTAACATATGATGAATTAGAAATAAGAAACAAATCTGGAAGTGACTGGGTGTTTATTGCCATCAAAGAACAAGATCCAATGCCCTCTGAATCTGTCAATCATAAAATGGTAGAAAGAGCTCTGGCTACCCAAGTTGAAGAAAAGGATGATTGGGTCATTGACAGTGGATGCTCCCACCATATGATAGGTGACAAAAATAAGTTCATAGATTTGGAAAGATATGAAGGAGGGGTAAATTTTGGTGATAATTTTGCTGGCAAGATCAGAGGTAGAGGAACTATTTCTTTTGATGGAAAGAACAAAACTAATAATGTACTAAATGTTGAAGGTCTAAAGCACAATCTTCTCAGTGTTGGATAGTTGATGGGCAAAGCCTATGATCTCTGATTCAAAAATGGAAAATGTAAGATCTTTGAAAGTTTTAGAATAGAGATTGCATCCGATACTCAAACAAAAGGTAATATCTTCCACTTGGTTGGTACTGGTAAAAGTTGTTTATTTGTTCAAATTGATTAGAGTTGGTTGTGGCATAGGAGAATGTGTCATGTGAATTTTGATAATATCATCAAGATAAGCAACACTCAGGCTATAAGAGATCTTCCAAGACTATTGAAACCTACTAATAGTTTGTGCAAAGAATGTCAGTTGGGTAAGCAGAGTAGAGTCACATTCAAAAGTAAGGAACAATCTTCTACCGGATTGTTGGACTTAGTACATACTGATCTATGTGGTCTAGCAAGAATCAAGAGTTTGCAAGGTGATAGATACTTCATGTTACTAATTGATGACCACTCCCAGATGATGTGGGTGACTTTTTTTAAAGAGAAATCTGAGGCTCTTGAGAAATTCAAAATATTCAAGGCTATGGTAGAGAATGAAACCAGATTGAACATAAAATGTCTGAGGTCTGATAGAGGTGGAGAATTCACATCTAGTGAGTTCATAGAATTTTGTGAGAAACATGGGATAAAAAGATAGTTGTCTGCTCCAAGGACTTCATAGTAGAATGGAGTAGTGGAGAGAAAGAACTGGACCATCCAAGAAGCATCTAGAACCATGATGATGGAAGCAAATGTTCCTCAAATCTACTGGAGAGAAGTTGTAAGAACTGCAGTCTATACTCTTAATCGAGTACAAATTAGAAGCAATACTGGTAAGACCCCTTATGAACTCTGGTTTGGCATCACTCCCACTGTGAAGTATTTTAGAGTCTTTGGTAGCAAATGTTATATTAAAAGAGATGAAGACCTTGGCAAATTTGATGCTAGAGGTGATGAAGGAATATTCTTGGGTTATTCTACTCAAAGCAAAGCATACCAGTGTTATAACAAGAGATTGAGAAAGATTTTAGAAAGTACAAATGTGAAGGTTGACGAAGGTATTGAAAAACCCTCAAGGTTTTATGAATATGATGAAGTTGATCAAAATGATGTTTTGGTCCAAGAAGTCCAAGCCCCTTCTAAAATTCAGATCCAGACTGATCTGAGAATTAGGAAGAAGAGATAAGTTTGAATGAACATATTCAAGAAATAGAAGTGCAAGAAAGTCCCAAAATTCCTAGGTATGTAAGACTAAATCACTCTAAAGATTAGATCATTGGTGATAAAATCAAAGGTGTTCAAACAAAAAGAAAGATTTCTCAAGACTCAGAAGAGTATTGTCTGATTTCAAAGATTGAACCAAAGATAGTGAACGAAGCATGTAATGATGAAAGATGGACTAAAGAAATGGAGGAAGAGCTGATGCAAATTAAGAAAAATCACACTTGGGATCTTGTTCCTAGACCTAGAAACAAGAATGTGATTGGAACCAAATGGGTCTTCTAGAATAAACTGAATGAAGATGGTGAAGTAGTAAAAAACAAAGCCAGATTGGTCTGCAAGGGTTATTCTCAAGTAGGAGTTGATTTTGAAGAAACTTTTGCTCCGGTGACAAGAATTGAAGCAATCAGATTATTTCTTGCCTTTGCTGCCTTCAAGGACTTCAAAGTATATCAGATGGATGTCAAGTCTGTCCTCCTAAATGGTGACTTGGAAGAAGAAGTTTACATTGAGCAACCGGATGGATTTCAATTGTCTGATCATGGTGATATGGTTTGGAAGTTGAAGAAAGCACTGTATGGACTCAAACAAGCCCCAAGAGCCTAGTATGAAAGACTAGATAAGCATCTTTTGAAGATTGGTTTCAACAAAGGTACTGCTGACAGTAACTTGTACTTCAAAATTGATCACGAAAATATCTTAATTGTTGAAGTGTTTGTTGATGATATCATTTTTGGAGGAAGAGATAGTATGTACAAAACTTTTGCAAATCAAATGAAAAGTGAATTTGAGATGTCCATGTTTGGGGAAATGAATTTCTTCTTGGGTCTGCAAATCATTCAAACAAAGAAAGGAATCTTCATTTCACAGACCAAATATGTGAAAGAATTGTTGAAGGAATTTGGGATGGAAGACTCAAAACCAATGAGTACTCCCATGGCAACCAGATGTAAATTAAGTAAAGATGATGACTCTCCTAAGGTTGATTAGAAAAGGTACAGTTCAATGATTGGAGGACTATTGTATCTTACTCAAACTAGACCTGACATTATGAATGTTGTTGGTCTTGTTGCTAGATTCCAAGTTGATCCTATAGAATCTCATGTCATGGCAATCAAGAGGATTCTTAGATATCTAAAAGGGATAGTTGAGTATGGTTTATGGTATCCTAGAGATCATGATTTCTCTCTTCATGCATATACAGATGTGGATTGGGCAGGAGATGTGGATGATCAGAAGAGTACCAGTGGTGGAGCATTCTTTTTGGGGAAAAGATTGGTTTCTTGGCTGAGCAAGAAACAAGAGGAAATATCTCTATCCACTACAGAAGCAGAATATATTGCAGCAGCAGGTAGTTGTACTCAAGTATTGTGGATGAAGCAAATGCTAAGAGACATCAGAGTGGAGTATGAGGAACCTATCATAATCTTTTATGATAATTCAAGTGCAATAAATATATCAAAAAATCCAATGTTGCATTCAAAGACAAAACATATATCCATCAAGTTTCATTTCTTGAGAGAGCAGGTGAACAAGAATGAAGTCAGATTGGAGTTTGTGCCCTCCAAGGATCAAATTGTAGATATTTTTACTAAATCTCTACCTAAGGACTCTTTTGAGTATCTTAGGGAGAAGTTAGGGGTTATTACCCCTCCAGTTTTGAATTAAGGTGCACTGATGTGCATCAGTCTGGTGGATCTCACAGTCATATCTTGTGGTCCGAATTGATGATGGGAAGCTGCTACTCAGGGGGAGCAGTTGGTATGATTCTGAGTGATGCAAGTATGTGCCCTTTGCCATTGATGTCAAAGGGGGAGAGAAGACATGTGAAAAACAAAAAGTGGTTGTTGATCAAAGGGGAAGCAGTAAAGGAAGAGAAGACATGTGAATGGTTATTGCTGATAGGGGGAGTTATGTCAGTCAGTGAGGAGAAGTTCTTGTCTTGATGGTTAAAATAATTTTTCACATCATATGTTTCCATCAATGATAAAGGGGGAGATTGTTGCAAGTATGGGCCTAACCAGTGTTGTCATTAATGTCAATATACTCATGTTGCATTGATGACAAGGATTGGATGAGTTGTATGCTGAGGATATTGAGAAAATTAGTCCTATCAGAAATAGAGAAGAATAGTGAAGACAGTGAAGTAAAGATTCCAGCTAAGATGAAGATTAGAGGATGTGCATCAAAGGGTTTATAAATATGTGTCTTAAGATGATCCAGTAAAGATTTGAGAGGTCTGCATGAAGATCTAAAGAAGTTATGGCCACTTGAGTAAAACTGGTTCTGGCAGATGTTCAGAGGTGACAGAGTGACACAAATAGGTCCGGTGAGATCCAGAAATGCAATATCTTGTTCTACAGATTTGGTGGAGTGTTTAGGAAGTCAATGTGAATTTACAACTCAATTGGTTCATAGTCTGGAGGTACGCAATCATCTATTCCAATATGACAGTGAGAACAAACTATGTTCTTAAGGTTCCAGATGAAGGAGAGAAAGATTTCAGTAAGCAAAAATAGTGTGGATGTTCTTGGTGATTTAGGCAAGCTTGTGGAGGTCTTTGGATTGTGTCTAGTTTGTGTTGGTGGTCTGCATTAAAGATTGAGCTCGTAATTAAAGAATTACTTCTGGATGATGATGTTCTTCCTAAGTCTGGCTGACCGGATGATTTTCACATCTTGTGGATGATCTTGAAGATGTTCTGTGAAGCATGGCATGTTCCTAAAAGAAGATTGAAGTCCCAGATCTATGTGGCTGACAGTGTGATGATCTGCATGAAGTCTTTTGTAATTAGTCAAGTTGTATTTGCTCTGTAAAGTGTGCTGACTTGGATGATTATCCCTAAGTTGATGTCTTGTATAAATAAGAAGTTGTGAAGTCATTTCAAATGCATCTTGCTGGAAATGAGAGTGTGGTAGAGGGGAGCAGAGTGAAAGGTAGAGCAGAAGTATTGGGCTTAAATGGAACTGACTCAAGCATGGTGAAGATGCTATTCTTTAGTTAAAGTATGTAATATTTATCATTTTATAGATAGTGTGTCTCTTATAGGCAGTGGGCCTCTTGTGAGCAGTGTACTCGGGCAGTGAGCCCTAATTGGCATGTGTCATTTTGTTCTTCTTATTCTTTTAATAGAGAATACAATCTTGGGTTAGTCACCCTGTGGTTTTCCCTTAACCAGGTTTTCAATGTCAAAATCTTGGTGTCATATGTGTTAATGTGTTTCTTCTCTTGAATTGTTGCATTATGTTTCCATGATTGATTTATTATTATGCTGCTGAATTACAAAGAGGATTTAAGTGATTAATAGGAAGAAATTTTTGGGACAATTGATTCCCCCCTCTCAGTTGTATGTCTTAAATCTAACATCGGGGACACCAAAAGATTCCTAAAAGGACTGTGGATCAAAAGTTGAGGCAATGAAGAGATGTGGAGCCTACTCAAACTGTGACCTTTTTCTTCTAGCATCTCAAGGATCACCAACCCAATCACCTGTTGAATCTAATGTCTGATGAGCCCAAAGAGACCCAGCAGGAGAATTTGGATGAGAATCATCATCCTCTAAATGATGACTAGGAGCAAAGGAAGATGTTTCCTTAGCATCATCACCTCCATCTAAAGTGGAGGAAGAAGTGTCCTAAGGAAAAGTAGTAGTATTAAGATCCTGGGAAGAACTATCATGATGCTGTAAAGCCTCCAAAGTGATGGTGGATGGAGAAGTGGTAGGAGAATAAATGGAAACACCTTGAAATGAGTAATTCTCTTGATGAGCAACTCATGAGTGGTGGGCCGAAGAATCCTATAGCCTTTGACACCATCTAGGTACCCAACAAATATGCAGGGCTTGCTCTACATATCCATAATATTGTGTTTCTCTACTAGAATGTGGGCTCATGTAGGAGAAACAAACACCTAAAAGTGCTTTACTTTGGGCTTTTGACTAGTCCAAGCTTGAAAAGGAGTGACCCCCTTCACAACTCGATGAGGAACCTGATTCTACATGTAACACACACAGTTGATGGCCTCCACCCAATACTGAGGTGCCATTGACCTAGAGTGAATCATACGGTTGACTATCTCTTTCAAGGACCTATTCTTGCATTTTGTGACACCATTCTATTGTGGATTGTAGGGAACTATGTGCTGAAGATCAATGCCCTCTGAAATATAAAACTACTCAAACCTCTAGTTGATATACTCCCCCATTGTCTATACATAGAATCTTGATGGACTTCCTTGGCTATTTCTCTACAAAAGATTTGAAGTCCTTAAAAGACTCAAGGACCTTAGACTTTTGTTTGTGAAAATAAACCCACATGTATCTGGAAAGATCATCAATGAATGTCAGAACATATCGAGCCCTATTGAAAGAAGGATATGGAAATGGTCCCATCAAGTCACTATGTACCAAATCCAGAAGTTTTGTGGCCCTCCATGCTTTGCCTTTATCAAATTTATCTTCAAGATGCTTACCAAGGATGCATCCTTGGAAAACACCATCAAAAAACCAAATAGGGGGGAACCCTAAAACCATGTCCTATTGACTGAGTTGCTGCAAGTAGCGGTAGTTCAAGTGGCCAAACTGCTGATGCCACAAACAAATCACCTCATCTGAGTGAGTGAACAAAGAAAGTGAAGGAGAATTAGGAACAAAGTGATAGAACTAATATATTCTAGACTGATGATCAATTTTTCCCACAGCAACTATAGACCCATTGTGCAACTCATTGATTACCACTTTGTCTGAAGTGAACTCAACTTGCTTGCGAGAGCCAGTGTGAGTGATTTGATAGACAGATATGAGATTAGTTGACAAATATGGAACACAAATAACATCATGAAATGGTCCTTCACCTATGTCAATAGACCCTCTCCCATGCACTTCAGTAGGAGTGTCATCACCCATTAGTATAGATGACATAGAACATGGCACCAAAGAGGCAAAACCATCTTGTGATGAAGCCATGTGGTATGAAGCACCTGAGTCAATAATCTAGGTATCAGGTTGTGAAGCAAGAAGAACTAGGGCCTTTCCCTTTCCTTTCCCTTTACTTTTATTTATGTCCTTTGAAGATTCCCGAGATGAACTCTTTTTGACTAAATCAGGCACCTTGATATTGTTCTTCTCAAGAAGATGTGTCAAGTGATCAATCTGCTTCTTAAGACACTTATATTCATCATGACTGGGTTTCTAGAGATAGCCACACTTTTCCTTCTCCTTCTTAGGCTTGTCACCTTTGGAAGAAGAGGACTGATTAGCTACTTTTGGAGTAGCCAGTTTTTTATCTTGTTTCTTCTCTCCTTGATTCTGTTGTTTCTTGTTTTTCTTACCAAACCCTTTCTGATCTTTAGTGCCCTGATTTATAGCCAAGTAATGAGATTTAGAGGGCTTAATTGTGCCCATTTGAACCAATTTATCTTTGTTCTTTGTAAGTTCATTTGCAAAATCACCAAGAGAAGGCATTGTATAATTATTTCCTAAGGCACTTTTAATTGCATGAAATGTAGAAACAAACATAGAATAGTTAGGACCAAGCTTGGAAAGAATACTTAAGATCAATTGAGAATATTTCTTCTCAATCCCACATTATTTCAACTAAAATATTATGACCTTTAGCTTAGTGAAGAGGTCCTAAATAGTATCAAAATTGGTAGAACTTAACCCTATGAGCTCATTCTCCAGTAGATTGTTGGAAGAATGAGGAGATGTCATTGATGCTGCTATTGACAACATGAGCCTACAATCATACATTGTAGTGTTGTCATTGATGTCAACATTGTTCTATATTGCATCTTCATTTTGGATAATTTGCAAGAAGGTTTGATCCAGTAAAGAACCCCATGATGAAATTTGGCTAAGTATCAGTTATGGCATTTTTATGTTACAGAGCTCCGATAATTTGGTCTACATTGATCCACTATTGAAGATCTAGATATATAGTTCTAATATGTGTTTTTTGGTTGTTAGGAGTATCTAATTCCAAAATTTTATCTGTTTATGATCTCAAGTGTGAAAGTTGTGATTAACAGAAGTTTAGCCTGACAGTTTATAGTTGCCTCTGGTATAAAGCATTTGAGAAAATGAGTCCACATTACTCCATGGATAATTTTATGGATTTGCAGTTCAAAAGAGGTGTTCATAGGTGTTAATAGATGACATACTCCAATTTTTATGATTTGTGGAGATCCGCTTATTAGGATGTGAATGTACAGTTGGCAAATTTTTGAATTAGGTATTCATCGGTGCCGACCCAATCAGTTGAGTGATTTGTGGAAAATGAATATGTTTTGGTCCATTGTGTGGGAGCTATTTTTGGTCCATGCTGACCTATTTCAAGTTGTTTTCAAATTTTGAATCTTGGCATGAAGCTTGTGTATAAAGGGTTGGGGCTAACAAGTCATATATTGCATATTTTGCACATTACTATTGCAAGTATGAGCCTAACCGGTGTTGTCATTGATGTCAAGATACTCCCGTTGCATTAATGAAAAGGATTGGATGAGCTGAGTGCTGAGGATATTGAGATAATTAGTCCTAATCAGGAACAGAGAAGAACATTGAAGACAGTAAGGTAAAAGTCCAAGATAAGATGAGGATCAGAGGATGCGGTTTAAAGGGTTTGTAGATATGTGTCTTAAGGTGATCCAATAAAGATTTCAAAGGTCCGCATAAAGATCTAAAGAAGTTGTGGCTGTTCAAGTAAAACCAATTCTGGCAGGTGTTCAGAGGTGACAAAGTGACACAGATAGGTCCGGTGAGATCCCGAAATGCATTATCCTATTCTGCAGATTTGAGGGAGTGTTGAGGAAGTCTTTGTGAAGTGTCAACTTGATTGGTTCATGGTTTGAAAGTCCACAAGCATCTATTCCTTTGTGACAGTGGTGACAAACTGTGTTCTTGAGGTTACATATGAAGGAGAGAAGGATTTCAGTATGAAGATGAAGTGCGGATGTTCTTGGTGATTCAGGCAATCTTGTGGAGGTCTTTGGATTATGTCCAGCTTATGTTGGTGGTCCACATTGAAGTTGGAGCTTGCAATTGAAGAATAACTTCTGGATGATGGTGTTCTTCCTGAGATTGGCCAACCAGATGTATTACACATCTTGTGGATGTTCTTGTAGATGTTTGCTGACTTAGATGACTATTCCTAAGTCGATGTCTTGTATATATATGGAGTTATAAAGTCATTTCAAAGTGAGTCTTGTGGAGATGTGAGTGTGGTAGCAAGGAGGAGAGAGAAAGGCAGAGTAAAAGTATTGGGCTTAAATGGAACTAATTCAAGCATGGTGAAGATGCTATTCTCCAGTTCATGAATGTGATACTTAGTACTTTGTAGACAGTGTGTCTCTTGTAGGTAGTGAGCCTCTTATGAGCAGTGTGCTCGGGCAGTGAGCCCTAATTGGCACGTGCCATTTTGTTCTTTCTATTCTTCTAATAGAGAATACAATCTTGGGTTAATCACCCCATGGTTTTTCCCTTAACCAAGTTTTCCATGTCAAAATCTTGGTGTCTTATGTGTTGATGTGTTTCTACTCTTGATTTAATTCATTATGTTTCCATGATTGATTTATTGATATGCAGCTAAATCACTAAGAGGAATTAAGTGTATAATTGGAAAGAAAGTTTTAGACAACTGATTCATCCCCCCTTTCTATTGTCTGTCTTGAATCTAACAATTGGTATCAGAGCCAATTTCCTCTAAAAGGAGCTTAACCACTTGAGGAGATCCAGGATGTCGTCCTACAAGAAGGATAGTCTGAAGTTTGATGGAACCAATTTTAATCTTTGGAAAAGTTGCATGAAATGTCACTTGCAATGTATGGGAATGCAGTGCTGGAACATGGCTTCAACAAAGTATACTCCTCCTCAGGGTAGTCCGAAAGCCCCAAAAGAAATCATAGATGTTGAAAACAATATGCGAACTATAGAAGCTCTTCTAAGCGCATTATCTAACTCAAAGCTCTCGAATGTTGTTGACCTACCAACTGCTTTTGAGATTTGGTAAAAACTGGAACTTCTACATGAAAGAGACAAGTATGTTAAATGTGCAAGGTTACAAAGTCTGAAAGGGAAATTTGAAAATCTGAAGATGAGAGATGATGAAAATATCACTACTTTTATGCCAAGGGTAAATGAGATTATCTATGGCATTAGATGTACTGGTGGAGTCTTGGATGAAGATGAGATTGTTAGCAAAGTTCTCAGATGCCTTCCTGCTTCTTATAAAATCAAAGCTGCTTCCATTGAAGAATTCAGAGCACATACAACTGTCACAAGAGATCAATTGGTTGGTAAATTGGCTGCATTTGAAATGACCGAGTTTAGAGATGCCCCCCCAAAGACTAAATCAGCATTCAAAGCCAGTGCCTCTGTAAAAGGTAAACAAAGGTTTGATCTGGGAGAGAACTCTTCAAGGAAACTATCATGGTATGAAAAAGCAAGAAAAGACCTGAAAGAAGAAGAAGCTGAAATTGCTCACCTTGAAGCTCTTTTTGCAAAAAGACTGCCAAGAGGATCTAGTAAGTATGAAGGGAAATTTCCTTTTAAGTGTTTTAACTACAATAAGATTGGTCATTTTGCCTCAAGATGTTTGGAAAGATTTTCAAGGCCAAATTCTAAAAAATCAAGGTTCCAAAAGAATTGTTACTATGTTCATGAGGAAGATGATAATGAAGGAGTAACAGATGATGAATCAGAGACAGGAGACAGATCCGGAAGTGACTGAGTGTTCATTGCCATCAAGGAAGAAGATCCAATGCCCTCTGAATCTGTCAATCATAAAGTTATAGAAAGAGCTCTAGCTACCCAAGTTGAAGAAAAGAATGACTGGGTCATTGACAGTGGATGCTCTCACCATATGACAGGTGACAAAAACAAGTTCATAGATTTGGAAAGGTATGAAGGAGGAGTGGTAAAATTTGGTGATAATTCTGCTGGTAGAATTAGAGGTTGAAACTGGTAATGTTCTGTATGTTGAAGGATTGAAGCACAATCTTCTCAGTGTTGGACAGTTGGTGGACAAAGGCTATGATCTCTGATTCAAGAATAGAAAATACAAAATCTTTGAAAGTTCTGGAATAGAGATTGCATCCGGTACTCAAACTAAAAGTAATATCTTCCACTTAGTTGGTACTAGTAGAAGTTGCTTATTTGTTCAAGTTAATTAGAGTTGGTTGTGGCATAGGAGAATGTGTCATGTGAATTTTGATAATATCATCAAGATAAGCAATACTCAGGCTGTAAGAGATCTTCCAAAACTGGTGAAACCTACAAATAGTTTGTGCAAAGAATGTCAGTTGGGAAAATAAAGCAAAGTCTCATTTAAAAGCAAGGAACAATCTTCTATCAGATTATTGGACTTAGTTCATACTGATCTTTGTGGTCCAGCAAGAATCAGGAGTATGCAAGGTGATAGATACTTCATGTTACTAATTGATGACTATTCCCAGATGATGTGGGTAACTTTTCTGAAAGAGAAATCAGAAGCTCTTGAGAAATTCAAAATATTCAAGGCTATGGTAGAGAATGAAACCGGATTAAAATTGAAATGTCTGAGGTCTGATAGAGGTGGAGAATTCACATCCGGTGAGTTCATAGATTTCTGTGAGAAACATGGAATAAAGAGACAGTTGTCTACTCCTAGGACTCCACAGCAGAATGGAGTAGTTGAGAGAAAGAACCAGACCATCCAGGAAGCATCTAGGACCATGATGATGGAAGCAAATGTTCCTTAGATCTATTGGAGAGAAGCTGTCAGCACTGCAGTCTATACTCTCAATCGAGTTCAAATTAGAAGCAATACCGATAAGACTCCTTATGAACTTTGGTTCGGCATCACTCCTACTGTGAGGTATTTCAGAGTCTTTGGTAGCAAGTGTTACATTAAAAGAGATGAAGATCTAGGCAAGTTTGATGCTAGAAGTGATGAAGGAATATTCTTGGGTTACTCTACTCAAAGCAAAGCATACCGGTGTTATAATAAGAGACTGAGAAAGATTATAGAAAGTACAAATGTAAAGGTCAATGAAGGAATTGAAAAACCCTCAAGATTTTATGAATATGATGAAGATGATCAGAATGGTGCTCTAATTCAAGGAGCCCAAGTCCCTTCTAAAATTTAGATTCAAACCGATCCGGTAAATCAGGAAGAAGAGATGAGTTCAAATGAGCCTGATCAAGAATCAGAAGTGCAAGAAACTCCCAAAGTTCCCAGGTATGTAAGACTAAACCACTCTGAAGATCAAATCATAGGTGATAAAAGCTAAGGTGTACAAACAAGAAGACGGATTGCTCAAGATTTAGATAAGTATTGTCTGATTTCAAAGATTGAACCTAAGACTGTGAATGAAGCTTGCAATGATGAAAACTGGACTAAAGCAATGGAGGAAGAGCTGATGCAAATTGAGAAAAATCACACTTGGGATATTGTTCCTAGACATAGAAACAAGAATGTGATTGGAACAAAATGGGTCTTTCGGAACAAACTAAATGAAGTTGGTCAAGTAATCGGAAGTAAAGCCAGATTGGTCTGCAAGGGCTATTCTCAAATAGAAGGAGTTGATTTTGAAGAAACTTTTGCTCCGGTGGCAAGAATTGAAGTAGTCAGACTATTTCTCACTTTTGTTTCTTTCAAGGATTTCAAAGTTTACCAGATGGATGTCAAGTCTGCCTTCCTGAATGGTGATTTGGAAGAAAAAGTATACATTGAGCAACCGGATGGATTTCAATTGTCTGATCATGATGATATGGTCTACAAATTAAAGAAAGCACTGTATGGACTAAAGCAAGCCCCAAGAGCTTGGTATGAAAGATAAGATAAACATCTTTTGAAGATTGGTTTCAACAAAGGTACAGCTGACAGTAATTTGTATTTCAAAATTGATCATGAAAATATCTTGATTATTGAAGTGTTTGTTGATGATATCATTTTTGGAGGAAGAGATAGTATGTGTAAAACTTTTGCAAATCAAATGAAAAGTGAATTTGAGATGTCTATGCTTGGGGAAATGAATTTCTTTTTGGGTCTATAAATCACTCAAACAAAGAAAGGAATCTTCATTTCTTAGACCAAATATGTGAAAGAATTGTTGAAAAAATTTGGGATGGAAGACTCAAAGCCAATGAATACTCCCATGGCAACCAGATGTAAGTTGAGCAAAGATGATGACTCTCCCAAGGCTGATTAGAAAAAGTATAGGTCAATGATTGGAGGACTATTGTATCTCACTCAAACTAGACCTGACATTATGAATGCTATTGGTCTTGTTGCTAGATTCCAAGCTGATCCTAGAGAATCTCATGTCATGGCAATCAAGAGGATTTTTAGATATCTAAAAGGGACAGTTGAGTATGGTCTGTGGTACCCTAGAGATCATGATTTCTCTCTTCATGCCTATACAAATGTTGATTGGGCAGGAGATATGGATGACCGGAAGAGTACCAGTGGTGGGGCATTCTTTTTGGGGAAGACATTGGTTTCTTGGATAAGCAAGAAATAAGAGGCAATATCTCTGTCCACTACAAAAGTAAAATATATTACAGTAGCAGGTAGTTGCACTCAAATTTTGTGGATGAAGCAAATGCAAAGAGACATAAGAGTTGAGTATGAGGAGCCTATCACAATCTTCTATGATAATTCAAGTGCAATAAATATATCTAAGAATCCGGTGTTGCATTCAAAGACTAAACATATATCCATCAAGTTTCATTTTTTAAGAGAGCAAGTGAACAAGAATGAAGTGAAATTGGAGTTTGTGCCTTCCAAGGATCAGATTGCAGATATCTTTACTAAACCTCTACTTAAGGACTCTTTTGAATATCTCAGGGAGAAGTTAGGGGTTATTGCCCCTCCGGTGATGAACTAAGGTGTACTGATGTGCATCAGTCCGGCGGATATCACAGTCATATCTTGTGGTCCGGATTGATGATGAGGAGCTGCTACTAAGGGGGAGTATCTGGCATGGTTCTGAAATGGTAGAGTTGCAAGTATGTTCCCTTTGCCATTGATGTCAAAGGGGGAGAGAAGACATGTGAAAAACAACTAGTTCTGATCAAAGGGGGAGCAGGAAAGGAAGAGAAGACATGTGAACGGTTGTTGCTGATAGGGGGAGTTGTGATAGTAAGGAGAAGTTCTTGTCTTGATGGTCAAAATAGTTTTTCACATCATATGTTTCCATCAATGACAAAGGGGGAGATTGTTGCAAGTATGAGCCTAACCGGTGTTGTCATTGATGTCAACATACTCTTGTTGCATTAATGGAAGGGATTGGATGAGTTGAGTGCTAAGGATATTGAGAAAATTAGTCCTAATCAGAAATAGAGAAGAACATTGAAGACAGTAAGGTAAATGTCCAAGATAAGATAAGGATCAGAGGATGTGGTTTAAAGGGTTTGTAGATATGTGTCTTAAGGTGATCCAGTAAAGATTTTAGAGGTTCACATAAAGATCTAAAGAAGTTGTGGCTGTTCAAGTAAAACCAGTTCTGGCAGGTGTTCAGAGGTGACAGAGTGACACAGATAGGTCCGGTGAGATCCGGAAATGCATTATCCTATTTTGTGGATTTGAGGGAGTGTTGAGGAAGTCTTTGTGAAGTGTCAACTTGATTGGTTCATGGTTTGAAGGTCCTCAAGCATCTATTCCTTTGTGACAGTGGTGACAGACTGTGTTCTTGAGGTTCTGGATGAAGGATTTCAATATGCAGATGAAGTGCAGATGTTCTTGGTAATTCAGGCAATCTCGTGGAGGTCTTTGGATTGTGTCTAGCTCATGTTGGTGGTCTGCACTAAAGTTGGAGCTCGCAATTAAAGAATAACTTCCAGATGATGTTCTTCCTGAGACTAGTCGACTGGATGTACTACACGTCTTGCAGATGTTCTTGTAGATGTTTGCCAACTTAGATGACTATTCCTAAGTTGATGTCTTGTATATATGTGGAGTTGTAAAGTCATTTCAAAGTGAGTCTTGTGGAGATTTGAGTGTGGTAGCAAGGAGGAGAGCGAAAGGTAGAGCAGAAGTATTGGGCTTAAATGGAACTGATTCAAGCATGGTGAAGATGCTATTCTCCAATTCATATATGTGATACTTATTACTTTGTAGACAGTGTGTCTCTTGTAGGCAGTGAGCCTCTTGTGAGCAGTGTGCTCGGGCAGTGAGCCCTAATTGGCATGTGCCATTTTGTTCTTTCTATTCTTCTAACAGAGAATACAATCTTGGGTTAATCACCCTGTAGTTTTTCCCTTAACTGGGGTTTCCACATCAAAATCTTGTTGTCTTATGTGTTGATGTGTTTCTGCTCTTGATTTAATGCATTATGTTTCCATGATTGATTTATTGATATGCAACTAAATCACTAAGAGGATTTAAGTGTGTAATTAGAAAGAAAGATTTAGACAACTAATTCACCCCCCCTCTCAGTTGTCTATCCTGAATCTAACAATTACATCCAATTAGGCCAACCTAATTAATATTATAGTTGAAGCAGATATTTAAAGAAGATTGTTTTCAGTGTTTCAAGATGAAGTATGATATATGGGTGATCTGAGTGATGTGATAAGTGCTTGTGAATGCAAATTAAGTAAATGCAAAACAGAGCAATGCGATATTTCAGATCTGTGTGAAGAGTTTTGTATCTGTATTTTGAGATTTCATTAGAACTATATTTCATGCATATGTTAGATGTAATTGTAACAGTTCAAAATTGGTAGTGATCCACTATTTCTTCTATCTCTCTCTTTGAGGACAGTGATTCCTTTGGCAGTGAGCATTCTTAGACAGTGAGTTCACCAATTGTATCAACCTTAACTAGTTTCTTTATTATAATGTACTGTGAGCTAATACTCACCGTGGTTTTTCCCATTTTGGATTTTCCACACAAAAATCCTATTGTTCATGTGGTTTGAATTATTTTTGAATGCTTCATGCTTTATTTCATCTGTTGCAATTAAATATGTTAAATGGATTGGATGCTCAATGCTTAAATGGTTTAAAGGAATATTGATTCACCCCCCTCTCAGTATTTCAGGTGTTCAACAATTGGTATCAGAGCCAAGTCCTTTGGAAGAAGCCTAAACACTCAAGGAAGATCTTGGAGATTGAATACATGGTTTCTAGAAGATTACCTATTCCTTCGGAAGAGATTCTTGCTGTTAATTTCACTGAAGAAGATTGTATGCTTGACAAAATAGGAGAACTTAATGCTGCTCTTGAAGATCTTGAAAGAACTAAAGGTGAAAATAGGGATCTGAAAGAAATTGTCAAGGAAGCAAATGAATGCATCAGGAAATTGAAAGAGCAAGTCAAGAAGCTCAAAGAAAAGCATAAGGAAGTCAGTGATCAATTGGGACAAGCAAATGAAACCATCACTGGTCTAAAAGTACAAGTTGAAGAAAAGAAAAGAATTGAGAAATGTTTTAATGCAGCTACAAAAAGGAAATCTGAAGAATGTACAAGGCTTGAACAAGAGGTTGTGAATCTGAAATCTTACCTAGAGAAAGCAAGGAGTAATGAAGACAAATTTAAGATGAGTACTGCGAAGCTTGATAAAATGATTACAAATCAAAAAGGTCCTAATGATATTGAGGGTTTAGGATTTGAAAAGGGTGAAAACTCAAAATTAGGTTAGACATCGAATGCTAAAAATAATAAGAATAATGGAAAACAGCTCTAGAACAAAAGAAATGAAGCTAGAAGACCACTGGTCAGACAACCAAATGCACAAAGGTACCCATCTTTCAATGGTTTTTGTCATTCTTGCAATAAATTTGGACACAAGGCAATAGAATGTAGAAGATGAATGAATCAAAATGTTCCATCTTTCTTTGGTCAATTTTTTACTTGCAAGAGATTTGGTTATAGAGCTAGTGAATGTAGAAGTCAAATGTTGATTGGCTATTACAGTGGTAGAATGGTTCAATCGTTCAAAGGCTACTGTTATACATGTAATGGATTTGGGCATAAAGCTAATCAATGGAGATCTAGAATGAATGAGAGGAATACTGGTCCAAAGAATGTTATATGCTACAATTGCAATAGGCCTGGACACATTTCTAAGTTTTGTAGAAGCAGAAACATGAAGAAGGATAAACCAATTTAAAAGATTGATCCTACAGAAACTGAGAAGGAAATGCAAACTATATGGAGAAAAAAGGAAGAAAAAGAGGTTAAGGAGATACATGTAATTACATCTGCTGCAGAAGTTTCCTCTAGAAACTAAGTTGAGAGCTTGGGTTCAGGGGAAGCTTTAATGAAAATATTTCATCCCTTGCCAAAGAAAAGGTATTGATGCTTCAACATGAGGATATATGGTGTAGGTCAATATGCTTGAACTGTTAAAGAAAATTCTAGTAGAAAATCTCATAATAAAGAAGTTTGCGGAGTAATTGAAGGTGACTGTGTATACAGAGAAACATGTGACAACTTTATCTAATGAAGCATTTATGATGAATTAGGTTATGAAAAGGGGTTTTATAAGTGATTGCATTAAATCAAAATTCATCTTGCAATCAAGTTTTCAAGTGAAGAAGAAGAGCAGACCAAGAGCTGAGAAGTGAAGAATAAATTAAGGCATTTTGTGATTTGGCACATTCAAACCCTAGTTTTTGCAAGTGAAGGAAAGGTATTCTCTAGTTAGCCCTAATTTCTTAGAGAAATTTATTTGTGAAGCATTTGATTTCTTTTACAAATGGCCACTCTAAGGGTCATAGAGGTCAGCGAGAAAACACAACCTAAGTTCAAGAAATACCCTGCTTAATCAATCGAAGATGACCTGCTAGGTGCATTTTTATCTATTCCTTTTGGGCTTTTGCCAACTGAGGACATCAAGATTTACATTCATGGCAAGATTAAAGAATTTAATCATAGAAAGTTAGACTACATTTGGGTAAAAAAACTTATTGGAGATGATTTTTCCCTAAAGCTTGAATATCAAACCTAGTTGTGAAGAAGCTTGATGTATGGTAGTGGCTCCCAAACTTTTTCTTTGATGACAAATGGGCCAAGATTGATCTGAACAAAATTTATGACAAATTTGTCTGGTTAGATATGTTGGGAATGATAACTAAGGAAGTTATCAGAGAAGTCACAGGTCTTTGCTCCACCGGACCTATTCCTGTGTTGAAATCCATCAAAAATGAAATTGTAATGGAGTTGACTAGTGCAATGTCTGATAAGAGAGCTCTCACTATAAATCCCATCCAAAATCCCACTGTGAGATATGCAGCAATGATGATAGGTTATAAAATCTATTTTACTAACAGGGAAAACTTAGTTTATGCCACCGCAATCAATGTGGCATATGAGATGGTTGAGAAAGGAGTAGATTATGATCTTTGTGAGTTTAAGGCAACAACTGTTATAGAATCTAAAGAAAACAAAAGAGAAGAAGTATCCATTCAAATTTGGAACTCTTGTTATTTGTCTACTCTTCTATTTCCTACAAGAGCTTCCTGAAACACACAATGTAAGATGGATACAAGGGAGACCTATGGCACATCAGATTGTAGACTTCATGAGAAGTCTTGGTGATGGCTAAAGCACAAGATGATGCTCTTACTGCATTCTTTACAGTGTTCCAGAAGAAGATGTAGAAAAGATAGAGGATACCCATAAAAATGGTAGAAAAATATCAAAGTGACACCACCTTTCTGGTTTCTACAGATGAATGCATGATGGAAGCCATGGAACTGAGGTTAGTATGGATCCATGCAATGGGATATGAAGTTAGTAAGAAAGAAATTGATGGTCTGGCTAATGTTTTGTTGAAAAGGGCTAAGGACACATCCAAAGCTAGGTTTGGCACATTTGAAGAGAAATCCATGGAGGTACATTTGGAGCAGAAAAACCTTGTTATAAGGAAGAAGGTTGAAAGAATAATTGATGACTACGTGAAAAGAATGGGAATCCCCAAGGAGCAAGTACAACAGGCTAGAGCAAAAGCCAAGGGAGAATCCAATGCTGCGGAGAGCTCAGGGTGCACAAGAAGATCAGGTAGAACTGCTAACCCCCCTCCTACAATCTAGAAGTCCTCCAAGACTATGCTTACTATTGGAGAGAAGAGGAAATCTACTACTAATCCTCTAGCAAAGGAGAAATCTTCTTCAGTTTTTAGGATTGAAAAGAAGAAAATTGCCATAGCAACTCCTCCTGCATCCCCTGCCAAGAAAATAATAAACACTAAGGTAGTAAGAGAGGAAGATGCAAGTGCAACTATATAGGAAGAGGAAGAAGAAGAGGAAGAAGAGGAGGAAGAAGAATCACAACTAATTTGGAAAAAGAGAAATGTTGTTTCACAAGATGAAGCTAGTGCTAAAAGAAGAAAAACTCATATGGTTGAGACTAATAGTGAAGAAGAGTTGGAAAATAAAAAAGATAAATTTGTTACTCATATGAGAGAATAGAAGAAGGTGTCTCCAAATAAAAAGAAAGTAGAAATACCACCAAATGAATGCAAAATAGAAAAACAAAAACAAACTAATCTGGTAAGACCTCACTCACCAATGAAATTGGAAGCTTTATTTAGTAGCATGTTGGAGCATGAAGCACTAGGAGAGACCACTGCTCTCTATAATAAGGTTGATGAAGTAGATAAGGCACCATTGTTGAGGCCATTGTGAAATATATTATCGTATTAGAAGTAGATATGAAAAACATTGAAGATCAAATCCCTACAAAACTCTAGAATGTCCTATTGGACAGGAGACAAGAAGTCATTCAAGAAGAGGGAAAGATAAAAGAATATGCTCTTGAAAAAGTTGATATTTCTTTGTCTATGGAGAACCGAGCTACATTGGCTTAGCTTTACTCAACTATAGGCCCAAAAAGAGAATATTATTTTGTAGTTTGGAGAAATAAAGGATTTGGTGAATCCCAAATTTGTGATTGTTTCCAGAGCTCTGTTGAGTGCAACTAAAGCTTCACAAACAAATCATGTACCCAGCACTCTGGAAGAAGGAGAAGATCTTCTGATGGAATTTGAAACTCAATGTAGAATACTTGAAGAAGCCAAGCATGCTTGGGATGAAGGAAAATAGGAATGGCCGGCTCAGTTATAGAAGTTGCAGGCACCTACATCTAGATGATAACACTTTCTACCTTTTATACATTTTTAGCTTTCAAATTCAAATTCTGTGTATATATGTAGAATATATAGAGCAGTTTTCAAGACAAAATCTTTGGTTCCAACTCTGGTACATGACTTAGGGGGAGTCAAGTCATTTTTTTTTAGTTTGTACATATGTTTCTCAAGGGGACTTAGTTCAAACCTTTACTTTACATGTACATGAGTATACTTGATAGGGGGAGATCTGGTGTGAAAAAAGACTACTATATATGCCCTTTGCCCTTGATGTGAAAGGGGGAGAGTATTTTGGAGTAATGTTTTGGCATGTTTCCATCAATGACAAAGGGGGAGATTGTTAGAAGAATGAGGAGATATCACTGATGATGCTATTGGAAACATGAGCATACAATCATACATTGCAGTGTTGTCATTGATGTCAACATTGTTCAACATTGCATCTTCATTTTGGATAATTTGTAAGAAGGTTTGATCCGGTAAAGAACCCCATGATGAAATTTGGCTAAGTGTCAGTTTTGGCATTTTTATGTTATAGAGCTCCGGTTATTTGGTCTGAATTGATCCATTGCTAAAGATCTGGCTCTGTAGTTCTAATATGTGTTTTTTGGTTGTTAGGAGCATCTACTTCTAGAATTTTATCTATTTATGATCTCTGGTGTGAAAGTTGTGATTGACCGATGTTCAGCCTAATAGTTTATAGTTGTCTCCGATACAGAGCATGTGAGAAAATGAGTTCGCATTCCTCCACGGATAATTTTCTAGCTTTGTAGTTCAAAAGAGATGTTCATAGGTGTTAATAGATGACATACTCTAGTTTTCATGATTTGTGGAGGTCTGCTTGTCAGGATGTGAATGTACAGTTGGCAAATTTTTGAATTAGGTATTCATCAGTGCTGACCTAATTAGTTGAGTTATTTGCGGAAGATGAATATGTTTTGATCTATTGTATGGGGGCTATTTTTGGTCCATGTTGACCTATTTCAATTTTTTTTAAATTTTGAATCATGGCACGAAGCGTGTGTGTGAAGGGTTGAGGCAGACAAGTCCTATATTGTATATTTTACATGTTACATCCAATTAGGCTGACCTAATTAATATTATAGGTGAATTAGATATTTAAAGAAGATTATTTTTAGTGTTTCAAGATGAAGTATGATATATGGGTTATCTGAGTGATGTGACAAGTGCTTATGAATATGAATTAAGCAAATGCAAAGTAGAGTAGTGTGATATTTTAGATCTATGTGAAGAGTTTTGTATCTGTATTTTGAGCTTTCATTGTATATTTCATGCATATGTTAGATGCAATTGTAATAGTTCAAAATTGGTAGTGAGCCACTATTTCTTCTATCTCTCTCTTTCAGGGCAGTGAGTCCTTTGGCAGTGAGCCACCTGTAGTGAGAATTCTTAGACAGTGAGTCCACCAATTGTATCAACCTTAACTAGTTGCTTTATTATAATATATTATGAGCTAATACTCACTGTGGTTTTTCCTGTTTTGGGTTTTCCACATAAAAATCTTGGTGTTCAATGGTTTGAATTATTTTTGAATGCTTCATGCTTTATTTCATCTACTGCAATTAAATATGTTAAATGGATTGGATGTTCAATACTTCAATGGTTTAAAGGAATACTAATTCACCCCCTCTTAGTATTTCACGTATTCAACATAGATGTCCTCTAATTTCATCTTGTGTACCAAAGATTTGTTCCAAAGTGGTCCATACATCATTTGGTGTAGAAATAGATTCAATATGGAAAAGCAGATCTGAAGATACAGACATACATAGAGTTTCAAAAGCTTCATCTAACTTATTAAACCATTTAGGCTTTTCTACATCTATAGTAGGTTTCATTTCAAGCCCCATTGTTACTCTAAACAACCCTTGCCTCTTAAGATAGATTATCATTTTAGATTTTCAATCAAAGTAGTTGTAGGGCATGAGTATTGGAACTATAAGTTGATTCATTTTAGTGTAGAGAAAATATTGTTTGTTGTAATTGTGCAGAAAAAAATGTAGAAACTCAAAGAAAGCACACAAGACACCCCCCTTTTTCACTTAATCAAATAACCCCCCAAGAAAATATGATTTGGCACTTTATATTTAGTGTGATTACAACTTCCACTAGCGAGAAATATTGAGTGGACTTTATCTCAATGCTTTACAAATTCTCAATCAAATGAGTGTACACTGAAAGTACAACCTTGGAACCAAACCAAGTGAAACTAATAACACCACTGTGAATAACCTGAAAAATCATGCACTTTCAAAAAAGAATCACCTCGATCCGAGGTTGTATGCAAAAGTTGAGTCTTCAAATTTCTAAAAATAGGAATTGTGTAGCGTCACCTATGAGAATTTGTAATTTCTAGAAAGACTGTGCATTGAAATCATAAATTGTCAACACTAGTGCATAGAGAGTGAAAAAATAGCCTCAATAAAAAATTGCTCAGAAAATGGAGTCAATATGAGCAATAACAGAGCCTTTGAAAATTGCCTTCCAAAAACAACTTGTCAATGAAGAGGGATCTTGAAATGCAAAAGTGAATCTTATTGCAAAATTTAGCCAACTTCTACTAGTTTAGAGAAACCTCTAGATGGAATTAGCTTTACGTAAAAATAGGAAATTTCTAGCTAAATTTAACTATGTCCAAATATAGAAAACACTACCAAACATTTATCAACATTTGCTAAAAATAAATCCAAATTTGGCACACAATCTAGACTGATGTGTAAAGAGGTAGAGATTAAAAAACAAAATTAAATGTCGACTTCAAGGGCCAAATACATAGGCAGTACAGGGTTGAATGGCCAAAAGGTTTATTTAGAAAGGTGGTTGGGGGGCCAAAGGCCACACCCCATGACCAAGGAATGGATGTGGTCTCTTAAGAGAACTGCAAGCCTTCCAAAATAGGCCTTGACTTTTAAAGTGGGCATGGGCAGTGATAAATGGGGGTTGAAGCCCTCATTTAGGGCCAAAGCCCTTGATGATATATACAACACTTTAGATAATGCTTACCTCATTACTTTAGACAACACTTAGTTGCACTTAAGACAATGCTAATGAAAGTACTCAACACTTAGTAAAGTTTTTTACAAATTTTGATTAAACAAACTACTTCGTATAGCATGCTGGGGGGCTGAAATGGCCTTTTAGCATTTTTTTTCCTCGAATGCTCCCAGCACTGAAATTGGGAAAATTATATATCAAAATTCATCAATTTGGCCTTCTAGATGCAATGGCAGGGTCCTTTTGTCTTGAAAATACCCTGATTGAAAAACAGAGTTCCAGATCTGAGCAAGAAACCTTTGTTCACAACTTTGTCATATGATCTCCAAATATGATGAAACAAAATCCATTTCTAACTTTCTCGAGCCTCCTAGATGCATTGGAACAAATATAATTGTTGTGAGTATAACTAGAATTTTTCATGCGCAACCAGATCACACAAAAAATGCATGCAAAATAAAGAGGTTAATGGGTCTTGTTAAATCCTTTCTGATTCTCCAGATCATTAAAAAATACAAGAGAAGAGCATACAAGATTGACAAGATCTAACACAGAACTCTATCTCTCAATCAAGAATCAAATGAACTCAAAACTCTCAAAACTAAATCTCTAATACTATGTTAGAAATCTTGAACAAGATGTAAAACTTAGGAACTTTATAAGAGAGATTCAAAGTTACATAAAATGAAATGCAAAATAGACAAAAACTGATGATTCTGAGAGATATGCAAATGTCAATGTGATAGAATTACATTAATAACTCAAAGATTCATATAAAGAATAGAAAAGTAACTAGACAATGCATTCAAGATGCAAAATACAAGCTAGGTAGTGATTTTATATAGACCAGGGAGAGGGGAGAGGTGGAAAAACTGACCAATAGGGAGAGGCCACCATACAGGCTAAAGATAACAAGAGCATCTTCCCAAGATAGAAAATGCCACCTCCCTTGTAGGACGCTGACACCTCAAATAACCCACTCACTAAATAAACTCACTTTATTTAACCTAAGAAAGCTTAATAAAAGTGTAGGAAAAATAGAGGAAATAGGGAAAATAACTAACCCACTAGGAAAATAGAAACCTACACTAATGGTTGAGGAAATAGAAACAGAGGTAGAAAAAGATAAAGCAACAGAGGATGAGGTAGAACTAGGGGAGACAAAAGAAAGAGAAATAGAGGTTGAGACAGGGAGCCAATCCTATCCATAAGATTATGAAGACACTAAAATCTCTTGGGAACAATAGTCAATGGAGGAAATTGAGAATTTGAAAAGGATGATTTGGCGTAAAAACCTGATCATCATAGATATAAAAAAGGTTATGAAAGAGAAAGAGGCCACCAGAGAGCTATTACAAGTATGAGCAGTAAGTGTTTTCATTGATGTCAACACCTAAGGTCGGCATTTCAGGAAGTCATTTGAATGAGTTTGAGCAAGTGTTTGAGAAGTTAGTATAATTGCAGAATTGTTCTATCTCCCAGAACAATACAGTGTTTTGCTCCACATATCCTGTAGAGTGAATATCTTTGTCTATGGTTTGGAAGTTATGTTAAGGAATGTCTTTAGTTGCTATGTTTCAAGTTTGAGCCTCCGATGTGAATATTTGAGTGAGTTTTGTTCACTAGAGTAAAAATTGTTTTCTGTGTATTCAATGGTGACAGGGAGAATGTATTCTGCTCCAAATTTCTCCACATTTAAGTTTTATGGTTTGTGGTTCTAGGATTAAGTCTAGGATGATGATATGTACTTTCAGTTGAAATGGTTCATGATTTGGTGCTCCACAAGTGATCTTTCCTTTATGACAGTGGTTGACAGTAATGTTTAAGTGCTCCAGTTTGAAGAATCTTCTGGATAGAATGTTTGGGGGTTGTACAGAAGTTTTTGATGATTGTAATGTGCTTGTAGATGTCTCTAGATCATGTTCCTACTTTTTGATTGGTCTACAAAGTGTAATTTAGATCATGCTTGAAGCATGTTCCTAAAAGTCTTAGTGTTAACACTAGTTTTGGCCAACTTGGTTGTTTTCACTACTTGCGGTTATGCTTGGAATTTCTGATAGAATGTTGTTGCATGGGAGATTGCAATTGAGTCCCAACTAAGGCATGGTGTGGTCCACATTCATTCTTTTCATTCACAAATCTATTTACATCTAGACCTATTATAATGTATGTATGTATGTTGACCTTAGAGATTGTTCCAATGGTTGATGATTGTAATGCCAACCTTGACGTACATTCCAAGGTTGATGAATTATATAAATACATGTAATGAAGTTGTAAACAATGTATGATGACGCAATGATGTGAAGATAAGTGTGAAGTGTAAAAGTAGAGCAGAGCAGAGGATTTTTATTACACTTCAATGGAACTAAACCTTGGCATGGTATAGATGCTACTATATCTAAGTTCACCAACTTCTAGTAGTGAGCCCTTTTGGCAGTGAGCCTATTCCTTTGGCAGTGAGCCCCTTCTTTTGCAGTGAGCATTCTGGGTAGTGAGCCTTGTTGTAAATTTTGATATATCATTTATACTATGAGTTAATCCTCACCATAGTTTTTTCCTTATTGGGTTTTCCACGTAAAAAATCTGGTGTCTCATGTGTTGAATGTGTGAATGTGTTTAATTTTCTGATTTCATGCTTTCATGGTTAAATCATAATAACATTGATTAAGTGGTTGATGTGTTTATGTTTAAAAGAAGTTAAGTTTTGGTTACAACTAATTCACCCCCTCCTTAGTTGTCTTGTGCATTTCAACAATTGGTATTAGAGCAAGGGTTCCTTAGAAGAAAGCCTAACAACTTGAGGTAGATCCAGGATCGTGCACAAGGAGTCTCCACAGTTTGATGGAATGGATTATGCTCTCTGGAAGGTACAAATGAAAAGTCATCTCATTTCTCTTGGTTATAGTGTTTGGAAGATGGCAAATACAAATTATACTATTCCTCCAAATGGTCCATCATCTGAAGATGAAGTTAAACAATATGTGTTAAATGGAAAGGCTAGAGATGCTCTGTTGAATGCTTTATCTAACACTGAGTTAGTGAAAGTTATGGATTTGGAAACTGCTCATGAGATCTAGGTTAAGTTGAAAAATTTATATGAAGGAGATGATTCTGTAAAGATTGCTAAATTACAAAACCTGAAGGTGAAGTATGAATCCCTGGAGATGAGTGATGATGAGAACATAACAATCTACATGCAAAAAGTTGATGAAATTGTCAATGGAATCAAAGGTCTTGGAGGAACTATTGACGAAGATGAGTTTGTGCTGAAGATTCTTAGATCATTGTTTAAATCCTATAGTCACAAGGTGTCTGCAATTGAAGAACTTATGAGTGTGAACAAGATTACAAAAGATCAATTTCTTGGAAAGTTCACTACTTTTGAGGTGAGAGAGTTCAGTGATGCTCTACTAAAGACTGAGACTGCTTTCAAAGCTAGCACTTCAGAGAAGACTTCAAGATCTAAGAAGTATGCTGTGGAATTAGATGATGAACTTGATGAGATTGAAGCAAACTTTGTGGATAGAATGCAAAGAGGTACTGGTAATTTCAAAGGTAAATTACCATTCAAATGCTTTACCTATGGTAAGATTGGTCATTATGCATCCAGGTGTTCGAAGAGAATTGAAAAGCCAAAAAGAAATTTGAAAGTAGACCTAGGATTATAAAGAAATGCTATTATGTTAGAGATTTTGATGATGATGGTGTAATGGATGATGAGTCTGATGAAACTAGTGCAAATGAATGCCTATTTATTACTATCAAGGAGGAACCTATATCTACTAATCCTGCTAGCTGTGTGAAGGAAGAAAAACTAGTTGAAGAAAGTGTTTTGTCTATCTGCCAAGTTGAGAAACATAAGGATGAATGGACTATTGACATTGGATGTTCACATCACATGACTAGTGATAAAAGTAAGTTTGTAAGTTTGGAAAAGTACGATGGAGGATTGGTTAGGTTTGGAGATGATGCAGCTAGTAAGATTTGTGGAAGATGATCTATTTCTTTTGATGGAAAGCACAATACAGATGATGTTCTCTATGTGAAGGGTTTAAAGCATAATCTTTTAAGTGTTGGTCAGAAGTGTGACAAAGGGTATGATCTGAGATTCAAGGTTAATGAATGCAAGAACATGGAAAGCTCTGGAATAGTAATTGCTACTGGTAAGAAGACTAGAGGTAATGTTTATCATTTGAGAGGAACTAATGAATGTTGTTTGTTGGCTCAAACAAATGAGAGTTGGTTGTGGCATAGAAGGATGTGTCATATCAATTTTGACAACTTGGTGAAGATACGTTCAGTACAAGCTGTGAGAGATTTGCCTAAGTTTGTGAAGCCTACTAATACTATTTACAAGGAATGTAAATTGGGGAAACAAACAAGGACAAGTTTCAAGAGTAAAAAACAATTTTCTGTTGGATTTCTTGAGCTGGTGCATATAGATTTGTGTGGTCCTATAAGAACAAAAGGTCTGCAAGGAGACAGGTACTTTATGTTGCTTATTGATGATTATTCTAGAATGACTTGGGTCACTTTTCTAAAAGATAAATCAAAAGCCCTAGACAAGTTCAAATCCTTCAAGGCGATGGTTGAGAATGAATTAGAATTGAGGATCAAGTGCTTAAGGTCTGATAGAGGAGTGAGTTTACATCAAATGAATTCAATATTTTCTGTGAAGAACATGGGATAAAAAGACAGTTGTCTTCTCCTAGAACTCTCCAGTAGAATGGAATTGTTGAAAGAAAGAACAAGATAGTTCAAGAGGTTGCTAGGTCAATGATGAAGGAGGCCAACATATTAGAAGTATACTGAAGAGAAGCCCTACATACTGTTGTCTACATTCAAAACAGAGTTCAAGTCAAAGGTAATGGTACTAAAACTCCTTATGAATTATGGTATGGAAGAATTCCTATGGTGAAATATTTCAATGTTTTTGGAAGCAAATGTTATATCAGAAAAGAAGAAGAGTTAGGTAAGTTTGATACTAGGTGTGATGAAGGAATTTTCCTTGGATACTCTACTAAGAGTAAGGCCTACTAGTGCTACAACAAGAGATTGAGAAAGATCATTGAGAGTGCTAATGTGAAAGTTGATGAAGAGAGGGAAAGAATATCAGATCTGAGTCAGTATGAACTAGATGAACCTGTTGCGACAACAAATGAAGAAAAAGTTGAACAAGAAGACAATCAATTTCAAGAAGAAAAAGCTCTAGAAAGTGCTATTAAGACTCCCAGGTATGCAAGGATTAATCATTTTGAGGATCAAATTATTGGCAACAAAAGCAAAGGGGTATTGACAAGGAAAAGAGCTATAGAAGAATAGGTGAACTACTATTTACTTTAAAAGATTGAACCTAAAACTCTAAGTGAAGCCTGCAAAGATGAAAATTGGATAAAAGCTATGGAAGAGGAGCTGATGCAGATAGAGAATAATCAAACTTGGGAACTGGTTCCTAGACCCGCTAATAAGAATGTGATTGGAACTAAATGGGTATTCAAAAAAAAGATGAATGAAAATGGAGAAGTAGTAAGAAATAAAGAAAGACTGGTATGCAAAGGTTATTTTCAGGTTGAAGGCATAGATTTAGAGGAGACCTATGCTCTTGTGGAAAGAATTGAAGCAATAAGAATGTTTTTGGAATTTGTAGCACACAAAGATTTCAATGTGTATCAGATGGATGTAAAGTCTGCATTCTTGAATGGAGAGCTAGAAGAAAAGGTTTACATTGAACAACCAGAAGGATTTCAGTCATCAGACAAAGGTGACATGGTGTGCAGATTGAAGAAAGCTCTGTATGGACTAAAGCAATTTCCTAGAGCTTGGTATGAAAGGTTGGACAAGTATTTGTTGCAATTAGGTTTCAGTAAAGGTACTACAGACAATAATCTCTATTTCAAAATTAATGATGATCAAATTCAGATTGTTGTAGTCTTTGTTGATGATATTATATTTGGAGGCAATGAAGGTATGTGTAAGAGATTTACAGAGGAAATGCAAAAGGAGTTTGAGATATCTATGTTTGGTGAAATGAATTTCTTTCCAAGACTACAGATTACTCAATCTGAAAAAGGAATTTTCATTTCTTAGTCCAAATATCTGAAAAAGTTGTTGATGAAGTTTGGAATGGAGGATTCTAAGCTAGTAGGTACCCCTATGGTAACTAGTTGCAAGTTACTCGTAAGAATGATGAATCACCTAAGACTAATCAGAAAAAGTATAGGTCTATGATTGGAGGACTACTTTATTTAACCTATACTAGACCAGATGTAATGCATGCAGTTGGTCTTGTGGCAAGATTTCAAGAAGATCCTAGAGAGTCACATGTGATGGTAGTTAAGAGGATCATGAGATATTTAAAAGGCATTTCAGACTATGGATTGTGGTAACCTAAAGATACCGACTTCACTCTTAGTGTGTATATAGATGTAGATTGGGTTGGAGATATTGATGATAGAAAAAAATACAAATGGAGGTGCTTTCTTTTTGGGTAACAGATTGGTCTCATGGTTGAGCAAGAAGCAAGATTCAATTTCTTTTTCTACTATAGAAATAGAATATATTGCTGCAGCATGTTGTACTCAAGTGCTATGGATGAAGCAAACACTAAACGATATAAG
This sequence comes from Cunninghamia lanceolata, assembly GCA_027924645.1. Lineage (NCBI taxonomy): Eukaryota > Viridiplantae > Streptophyta > Pinopsida > Cupressales > Cupressaceae > Cunninghamia > Cunninghamia lanceolata. Next base: position 2,292,831 of record BSBN01000017.1, on the reverse strand, counting down.
AGTTCTATATCGAGAACCAATTTCAATCTTTTGTGACAATACAAGTGCTATAAACAGTCACAAGGTGTCTGCAATTGAAGAACTTATGAGTTTTTTGAAGGCTACCTCTCAAGGGGAGTAGGTAGATATTGCTGATATGAGTTCCTAATAAAGAGTAGTAAGTGTTGTAGTATTCCTGACAGGGGGAGTAGTGCAGTAAGACCTGAATTGAGCCATGATAACTAGGAGAGAGAGAAAAGTGATGGGGAGCGCGCAGTGGAAGCACACAACTGATCAAAAATTGATTGGTGAGAGTTTGACTCGTGTCTTAGTGATCTTCCCTTCTCTTTTTGTTATCGGCATGACTTAGATCATCGGAGAACACTTATGAACCTTGGCCGATGTATCAATGGACCAACTACTCATCGGTGTGATGAATGCCTTCGGCCAAACCCTAAGATCTCTTACTGCCAGCTGATTCCTCTCAATGGATCTCTGACGGAAACACTTGTCTCTTATCACCCTGATAAGAATTTTTAGACCACGACTTCCTTTCAATGGCTTAAACCTCTCTTCGGCTAGACTATCCTTATCACTTTGAGTGAGGAATGTTTTTTCGATGACCTCTGTCTCACCGATAACAGCTCCAACTTCTCCAATCAAACCCTAGCACATGGAGATGCTAGGCCGTCTACTGTGCACAATCCTCAGTCTGGAACTTTTGCACCACCGAACAATGAAACAAAATAGGAAGCAAATGAATATGATACAATGAAGCCATTCCATTGATTTCGACAAAAATCTCACCAGTGGAATGCTTCACATCGACATTTTTCAACAACGAAAGTATAAAAAGGAAAATAAATCTACAGCTATACAATTTTGTATTTACAGAGAATGGAAAACGAATTAACAACACAAAATAGTTCAATTTCTCCTTAACAAAATGCACAATTACATTCAACTCTTCTCTTCGATCTGATTACAATGCTTACAATATCTAATCTATATGCATTTGATTCATTTCTCTGGGGTTTATAAGCTTGCCCCGAGGAACACCAACCCTATTCCAAGTGGCTAGGAGAATGATTCCAAGCAGCTAGGAGAAAACTAACCTATGAGGCCTACTTTTTACACTTCTATTCATGAGACTATTTGCAGTGCTATTTCTATTATGTTTATGTTAAGAATCTATTGATCCTGGAATCTTGTTATTAAACCTAATTGATTTTCAAGGAAATAATTGTGCAAGGGTAATTAGATGTTGTTTTTGAGAAATGATGAATGGATGATATTAGAAATAGAACTTTAATATGATTTCAGTACGATTATATGGTAGAATGTTTAGGTATGCATGTATTTAAATTGCTTCGGCTATGATATCTTTATGTGATATTAACTTCGAGTTTGAGTGTGCAGGTATTGCTAATGAAACCACAAATACAGGAGACCATCCATGCCTTATGTTGTATCCCTTGTGAGCCGATCTAGTTCCACGAGGAACTAAGATCAACCTTGTGTTTGGTGAAATGTTGTAATGTTGCAATGTTGTAATGTTTCATGAGGTCAAAGGAATTAAGGTTACCTTCTGATTTACTTTTATTGTGATAAGTGTTGTAAGAAATGTTGTTTTGTATCTTGTTTAAAGTTTATTTCTTTTAGACCCTTTTCTTGTGTTCTTATTTGACTCAGGGAGTTCTAACTAGGCAAAAATCAACCCTGGGTTATACCCCATGGGTCTAGGGACCCTTTTGACTAGGTTAACCTTGGGGTAACCTCCATATGGTCACTCTAACTTCACTGTGAAGTCAAGTGACGAATTTGGAAGCATGGGGACAATGGGATGAGTGGAATCCACACTCAGGCCCACTTCCAAGTCATGGAACAACTCCATGATCGCCTATAATGGAGTGCTTGTCTCTTTGTGCCTCTCTTTTGGTGGGGTTCCCCTTGATAAGGGTAGTGTGTCATCCACTCCCCTTTTTATTTTTATTTTACTTATTGTATTTTATTTCTCCATGTGTTGTAAAAGGGCTATAATGGGGGACCTCTTGAGTGGGGTTAATTGTTTTAAGTCCACTAGGATAATGGATGAGTTGTGGATTAGTTGTTTAATGCCACTTGGGAAATAAAGAAAATGGAGGGAATTAGTTTGAAAAGAGAGAGGAAGAGGAGAGGAAGGGGGTTGGATTATTGGGGAAAGAAGGAGAACTTGGAGGAGGAGGCTAAGAGTGGAGCTCTTCATCAAATTTCATCCATAATTGGGCTTGAGAAGGTTGGTGAACAAGACTTCTCACTTGTATGATCTGTTGCTTGTTATGTATGTTTTTTCTTGCTTGATGAATGAGATTGCAAATGTTTTCAATGTGTTTTTCTATTATTTTGGGGTATGTGTTGGGTGTTGAAAGAGCTCCTTCCAGTTGGAAGGCAATGTTCATCATGTATAGGGAAGGGAAGGTGTGAACCTCCTCGGGTGTCCTTCTTGCTTTCTTGATATATGAAATGCCTTGTGGGCATGTTGGTACTTTTGAGCCAAGAGGGCTTAAGGCTTTGAGAGCCTATTTGGGATATCCCTGGAAGTTTGATTAATTGGATGGCTTGAGGCCATGAGAAAGAGTAATTTTGTTGGCTTGAGGCCATGTGTTAAGTTGTGACAAATGTGTAAAGAATGACACCTTGAGTGAGAGAGTCTACTTCCCTACCCTCCCTGAACTCGCCACAGCTGAGTCTTTGTATTGTGAGTAAACCATGGGAGTGTGTGTTATTTGCTTTGTTTGTTGTTGTTCAATGTTGTGAAGTGTTTTGGTCTATTCTATCCTAGGTATGTGGATGGTCTCCCTAGCTTGGGGGTGACCCTCTTGTGGGTCTAAGGTAGGGAGGAGAGCTAGTTGGTTGTTGTTTTCTCCCTTGTTGTCATGCAGGTTACTGTTAAAGCATGTTAAGAGAATTGAATGAATTTTTGCCTTGTTAAAGAAAATGTTCTATCTTCCTATTTGTAATGAGAGCTTGGTCTCTTTAAATTTTTTCCTGTAATAGTTTCTTTTGAAGAGGAGAGATTGCTCCCTGTGAAAGTTGTAGAAAAATTGTATTGGGAGAAGAAAGTAAATTCCTTCCTTAGAGTGTTTTGTGAGTTGTGGGATCTTTCAGTTGTTTGTTCTTGTTTATCAAATTTGTAAGTTGTGAGATCGGATGTTGATTTGGTTCAGTTGTTAAAATATATCTCTTGTATTATTTAGTGAGAAAGTATTTTTACAGTAGTATGGAAGTTGTAAATTTACCCTTGAAAACAAAGTTTAAATTTGATTTAAGTATGCTATGAAAGATAGTCTAAATCACACTTACTTGTCTATTTACTTGAAGTGAAAGATTTGATAGTTCCTGTATTTATTATATCTCTTAAAATTTATTTGAATTAAAATGTCTACTTGATAGATTAAAATTAGTTGAAAATTACAGGTTTAAATGATTATGTACTTTCCATTTCTCTCAAGGAAATTGTTGAATTGTAAACTAAATTGTTGGAAAAAATGTGAAATGAAATTGTAAATTGTAAACTAAAATGTTGTAGAAAATATAAAGATTCGATATGTTTTAAATATATAAATAAATAAATATATATATATATATATATATATATATATATATATATATATTTCTATTATTTGTTTTTTGTTTATTTGTGAAAAGGTGTTATATATATATATAATGAGTATCAATTTGTATTGATGAAAAATTACGAAATTGAAATGAAATAAACTGAGGAGTCGTTGTAAAACACAGTCAAAATTTTGAATGTATATATGGTGGGGGTTTAAACCCCCACCAAAATCTCAATACAATGGGTGTGGGGAGGGGTGGAGCCCCACCCACACCCCACTTCGCGTGGCCTCCAAACACCCACAGATCTGCCACTCACCGCAGTCTATTCTGCCGCCGTTCTCCTTGCCTGCTGCCTGCGACCATCCCACACACTGCCCTTTGCGGCATACACACCACACCCCCCACCATAGTCCTCCACCTATCTCCGCCCACCTCAAATGCTTTAGCCTCCCTTGCGACAACATCCACCTCTAATGCCACCGCTGCTCCTCCTCTGCCCTGCGTACAAACACAAACACACAGCAAGAAATTTAGGGTTTTAACCCCCATTCTATGAGTTGTAATTTTTATAAAAAAAAAGAAACTCTAAATAAAAAAATATAAGTGGAGTTTCCACTAGCATGGGATAAAAGGTATTTAGATAAAAATAAATGTATATATATATGTGTGTGTGTGTGTGAATGTATATATATATATATATATATATATACATTTTTTATATGAATTTGTTATGATAAAGTGGGTTTTCAATTAAAAAGGAAGTTTATTTCATTAGAGATATTTAAAAAAAATGATTTATATATATATATATATAATAAATAACTGTAATGTAATTTAAATGTAAATATATAATTAATCGTATTTTCTTTTTTTTTTTTAAAAAGGATTGCAAATAAAAATATGAATGTTAAAAGAAAATAAAATATTTAAATATATAATTATTTAAATATTTATTTAAAGAATTAATGGGACAATTTATTTTGACATTTAACTATTTAAGTTCAACGGATCGATCTATAATAGAAACTGCAATCTCTAAGTTAAATTAATATCGAAAGGGAGATTATGAAAATGAATCTATTTATTTGGAATAAATAGATAACTAAATAAATAACGTTAGAAAGTAATAAAAGGAAAATGCGAGCCAAATTTGTAATAGATTAAGAAAACCAATAAAAGGTCAACAACCTACCAAGGGAATCCTAAACGTTGCAAATTAAACCGACATAAACTTAGTGACAACCTACACACGTAAGAAGATTATTCCGTTAGCAACAGTGACATTGACGACTCAAACTTACGCAATCAAGCACGCTTACGCGTGCGAGGGGGAACCTTACAAGTAGTAAAGGAAAATTTTTGATAGTTCATATCATGAACACATGTCGCATGTGGACATGACACGCGTGTTTGCATGTTGTGACTGCACGTGAAATGTGGGCATGACATTTGGTATCAGAGCCCAGTCGTTTTAAAACACTAGGCTTGTTTAGGCACATTATCACTTCCACAACCAAACTAACTAGAGATTACCTCATTTTGTAGGATGCCTCCCAGACAAGTTCGGTGAGTACTGCCCTACCGTACTCCACCCACCAAGGTGTGTACTGATTCTTTAGCTATGGGACCGGATCAGCCAGCCCCACCAGAACAGCCAATTCCACAGGTTTAGCTAGTTTTACAGGCACAACCAGTTCCTCAGGAACCACAAGCACCACTAGATATGGGACCACAGATATTACAGGCCTTATAGGCTATCTTGGATAGGCTTCCACCAGCTGTAGTTGAGCCGCGCGTAGAGCCACGTGATGAGCCCCGCGATGTTCCATGAGAGGAGCCACGAGCCAAGTCTCATGCCGAACCACGTATGGAACCCCGCGTAGAACCGCAGGGGGTACTACGTCTGGAGCCTTACATCGAGTTGCCGGATACAGAGGAGGTTGGTTCGGCTGACAGGGCCTGTAGCAGGAGCCCCACACATTATGCCAGGCATGACAAGACAGTGAGAGTAGAGCAATTTGGTCCCAGGCCTTATGATTATCATGCAGATGAGCCTTATAGGGGGCACAATGATAGAGGAGATCCCATTAGGGATATATTAAGGTTGAACCCTCCTACTTTCATTGGAACCATAGAGGGAGCTGAGGTAGAGGCCTGGCTTATCAGTTTGGACAGGTGCTTTGCGTTGCGTCCATATGTAGGCAACATGAAGGCCCATGTGGCAGTACACTTATTACAAGATATAGCAGCTACATGGTGGCGCATTGAGGAATGCAAGCATTGCCTTTCCTTAGACACCCTATCATGGGAAACCTTTATTGAGCGCTTCAATGCGCGTTATCTATCAGATCATTACAGACAGCGTCTTATAGATGAGTTTCATGACCTACATCAGAGGGGACTCTCAGTGGCACAGTATGAGAGAAAGTTTACAAAGTTATCCAGATATGTAGAGTATCTCCATGACGAGAAACTCCTGTGCATAAGTTTATTAGAGGACTAAACCATAGTATAGCAAGACCTGTTCGGATGGCAGATCCCCAAACTTTGAGTGATGCTGTCGAGAAGGCTTATATTGCTAAGGAGGTTCAGGGATGGGGGTAGAGTTCTCACCCTTAGTTCTAAGATTGGGGATAGTAGCAGCATCAACAGAATTTCCGTAGGCCAACACAGCCACCCCCTAGAAGAGGATATAGTTTAGCACCATTACCTCCTAGGCCCCCACAACAGAAAGCTAAAACACAATAGAGGTCACATGGGGGAAATAATAGAGGTTGGCAGTAGTAAGGCCCGTGCAGAGATTAGAAGCAGCTAGGAACACCTGCTGGACCCGCGAGACCACAGCAGTAGTATAGAGGCTCACAGGGGTCTACTAGTAGAACAGGACAATAGCAGTCGAGTAGGACTCAGACTATATAGGTATAGGTTAGGGGCCCTTGTTATACTTGTGGTGAAGCTAGACACATAGCTAGAGAGTGCCCATAGGGTTTTACAGCAGGGGGATAGCATCATGCAGGAGGTTCCGAGCAGACTGTGGGTGATGTGGGTAAATCCCACCGTATGTTTGCAGCGGTTGACAACCGCCAAGCTAATTTTTAGGCTTCGGTTATTGAGACAATAGGTATGATTGTAGAATCTCCCATCTCTATCCTTTTTTACTTTAGAGCTACCAACTCCTTTATATCTACATCGTTAGTGGAACGTTGCAGGCTAGTGGCTTCTAGGCAGGACATTAGGTGGGAGGTCAAGTTGGCCTCTGGGGCCAGGATGTCAGTTGATACCGTTGTTAGAAATTGTGAAGTTTCCTTGGGTTCATTCATTACAACATGGGATCTTAGGGTGATGCCATTAGGAACCTACAGCATAGTTCTTGGCATGGACTGGCTTGCAACTCACAAAGCCAAGCTAGATTACCATCAGAAGATGATTAGTTGCACAAATGATCATGGCACACCGGTTGAGATAGTGGGCATACAGAAGCCCATGACTGCTTGAATGGTATCCGCTCAGCAACTTAAGCATTGCATGCAGAAGGGTTGTTAGATGTTTGCTATCATAGTCAGTGATAGATCAAAAGATGAACCTAAGACTACATTAGATGATCACCCCATCCTGAGAGAATTTGCAGATGTTTTTCCACCAGAGTTACCTGGTATGCCTCCACACAGAGAAGTTGATTTCCACATCAATTTAGTACTAGGGGCAAAACCAATATCTCGTGCACCTTATAGAATGACTACACATGAGCTTACAGAGCTTAAACTGTAGTTAGAAGAATTATTAGAGAAGGGACACATCCGACCTAGTGTTTCACCATGGGGAACACCAGTTATCTTCATAAAGAAGAAGGATGGATCTCTTCAGCTATGCATGGACTATAGGCAGTTGAACAAAGTGACGGTGAGGAACTGATATCCTTTGCCGAGGATTGACAATCTCTTTGACCAAATGTAGGGAGCCAGAGTGTTTTCAAAGATTGATCTTAAATCTAAGTATCACCAATTGAGAATTACAGAGGTAGATATTCACAAAACTACTTTCTGAACTAGATATGGCCATTATGAATTTACAGTGGTACCTTTCGGATTGACTAATACCCCTACAGTGTTCATGAGTCTCATGAACGAGGTATTCCGCACTTACCTGGATCGGTTTGTGATCATTTTCCTAGACGACATTTTGATCTATTCACGGACCGAGGAGGAACAGGTGGACCATTTGCGTCAGGTAATGCAGTGTTTATGTGAGCATCAGCTTTATGGCAACCTAGTGAAATGTGCCTTCTTTAGGATAGAGGTGCAGTATTTGGGGTATATATTATTAGGTGATGGTATCTCCGTAGATCCATCAAAGATCAGAGCAATTCAGGAATGGCCAGCACCCACCAGTGTAATAGAAGTAAGGAGCTCTATGGGACTAGCCGATTACTACCGTAGGTTTGTCGAAGGGTTCTCCAGGATAGCTCATCCTATCACTTCCCTTCAGTGAAAAGGGAAAGGATTCACCTGGACTGAGCAGTGTGAGAAGGCCTTTGGAATCCTTAAGGAACGGCTTACCAGCACTCCCATATTAGCTATTCCTGATCCAACAGAAGACTTTGTTGTTTATAGGGATGCATCATTAGAGGGATTTGGAGCTATGCTTATGCAAGGTGGTAGAGCGATTGCTTATGAATCGTGAAAACTTAAAACACATGAGCTAAACTACCCTACTCATGATCTAAAGCTACCAGCTGTTATTCATGCTCTCGTTCGTTGGAGACACTTTCTTTTAGGCTGATGTTTTGAGCTCCATTCAGATCATCATAGCTTGCAGTATATTTTCACTTAGCTAAATTTGAACGCCCACCAGCGGCGTTGGATGGAGTTCTTATGTGAGTACAACTTTGATGTCCACTACATCAAGGGAAAGGAGAATGTGGTTGCCGACGCTTTGAGTCCAAGGCGCCATGAGATCCTGACTCTGACTTTGAAAGTGGATTTGAGAGAACATATTCTGCAACATCTACCTAAGGACGAGTGGTTTCTTGAGGTACAGCGGGAAATCCAGAATCAGAGGGTCCTGAAGGGTAAATTCGTAGGATATTCCCTGGAGTCAAATGGATTACTTAGACATAAGCAGCACATCTATGTACCCCGTGTGGGTGATCTGCGTACAGTGATACTCTCTGAGGCTCATAGAACACCCTATGCAGCTCATCCAGGAGTGAAGAAGATGCATGCGGATTTGCGGTAGTTATATCATTGGGTTGGGATGAGACGTGATATTGTAGAGTTTGTCACTCAATGCCTTGAGTGTCAGAGGGCCAAGGCCGAGCATCAGCATCCAGCAGGACTTCTGTACCCTCATGAGATACCTAAGTGGAAATGGGACACCATTTCCATGGACTTTATTGTTGGTCTACCTATGTCATCACGACGCCATGATGCCATCATGGTGACAATTGACAAGTTGACCAAGGTGGTGCATTTCTCACCGGTACGCACAATGTACAATGCACCATCGGTGGCGAGAGTGTTTCTAGATCAGGTTGTTAGACTGCATGGAGTACCTTGCCGCATCATATCTGATAGAGACTCCATTTTCACATCTTCATTTTGGAGAGCCTTACATCGGGTATTGGGCACACAGCTCAACTTCAGTTCTGGTTACCATTCTAAGACCGACGGCTAGACAGAAAGAGTTAATCAGGTGTTAGAGGACATGCTTCACATTTATGTTATGGATCATCAATCGAAATGGGAGGAGTACCTGTATTTGGTTGAGTTTTCCTACAATAATGGGCATCATAGCTCATTGGGTATGCCTCCTTACCAGGCTTTATACGGCAGACTTGGCAGGATGCCTTTGAGTTGGGATCGATTAGAGGATCGAGTTGCTATAGGACCTGAAATAATCCAGGATATGGAACAACAAGTCACTTTGATTAGACAGAGACTACAGGAAGCTCAGGATAGACAGAAGAAGTATGTAGATGCGAAGAGAATGGATCGAAGCTTCTCAGTGGGTGATAGGGTATTCTTGAGAGTGGCGACCACATAAGAGTCCAATCCGTTACGAAAAAGGCTTTAAGTTCGCACCCCGGTTTGTAGGACCTTTCAAAATTTTGGAGAGGATAGGACCTGTAGCCTATCATTTAGCCTTGCCACCTAGCCTTTCTCAAATCCACGATGTCTTTCGTGTTTCAGTTTTACATCGTTATATATCTGACTTGTCTCACGAATTGGATTGGAGTGCTCTTCAGGTAGAGGTAGATGGACAGCTGGCTTTGGAGCCAATATGCATATTGGCTCGTCGGACACTGGGCCTTCAAGGTCGAGAGCTGGACTAGGTTAGGGTCCAGTGGGATATGTACGATGAGGTCACTGCAACATGGGAAGATGCTATGAGATTGAAGACACTTTACCCTCACCTCTTTGATGACTTCCAGGAGGAAGTACAATCTTAGGGGGAGAGGATGTGAGGCCTATTTTTTACACTTCTATTCATGAGACTATTTGTAGTGCTATTTCTATTGTGTTTATGTTGAGAAACTATTGATCCTGGAATCTTGTTATTAAACGTAATTGATTTTCAAGGAAATAATTGTGCAAGGGTAATTAGATGTTGTTTTTGAGAAATGATGAATGGATGATATTAGAAATAGAACTTTAATATGATTTCAGTATGATTATATGGTAGAATGTTTAGGTATGCATGTATTTAAATTGCTTCGGCTATGATATTTTTATGTGATATTAACTTCGAGTTTGAGTGTGCAGGCATTGCTAATGAAACCACAAATATAGGAGACCATCCATACCCTATGTTGTATCCCTTGTGAGCCGATCTAATTCCACGAGGAACTAAGATCAACCTCGTGTTTGGTGAAATGTTGTAATGTTGCAATGTTGTAATGTTTCATGAGGTCAAAGGAATTAAGGTTACCTTCTGATTTACTTTTATTGTGATAAGTGTTGTAAGAAATGTTGTTTTGTATCTTGTTTAAAGTTTATTTCTTTTAGACCCTTTTCTTGTGTTTTTATTTGACTCAGGGAGTTCTAACTAGGCAAAAATCAACCCTGGGTTATACACCATGGGTCTAGGGACCCTTTTGACTAGGTTAACCTTGGGGTAACCTCCATATGGTCACTCTAACTTCACTGTGAAGTCAAGTGACGAATTTGGAAGCATGGGGACAATGGGATGAGTGGAATCCACACTCAGGCCCACTTTCAAGTCATGGAACAACTCCATGATCCCTTAATAATGGAGTGCTTGTCTCTTTGTGCCTCTTTTTTGGTGGGGTTCCCCTTGATAAGGGTAGTGTGTCATCCACTCCCCTTTTTATTTTTATTTTACTTATTGTATTTTATTTCTCCATGTGTTGTAAAAGGGCTATAATGGGGGACCTCTTGAGTGGGGTTAATTATTTTAAGTCCACACGAGTAATGGATGAGTTGTGGATTAGTTGTTTAATGCCACTTGGGAAATAAGGAAAATGGAGGGAATTAGTTTGAAAAGAGAGAGGAAGAGGAGAGGAAGGGGGTTGGATTATTGGGGAAAGAAGGAGAACTTGGAGGAGGAGGCTAAGAGTGGATCTCTTCATCAAATTTCATCCATAATTGGGCTTGAGAAGGTTGGTGAACAAGACTTCTCACTTGTATGATCTGTTGCTTGTTATGTATGTTTGTTCTTGCTTGATGACAGAGATTGCAAATGTTTTCAATGTGTTTTTCTATTATTTTGGGGTATGTGTTGGGTGTTGAAAGATCTCCTTCCAGTTGGAAGGCAATGTTCATCATGTATAGGGAAGGGAAGGTGTGAACCTCCTTAGGTGTCCTTGCTTTCTTGATATATGAAATGCCTTGTGGGCATGTTGGTACTTTTGAACCAAGAGGGCTTGAGAGCCTATTTGGGATATCCCTGGAAGTTTGATTAATTGGATGGCTTGAGGCCATGAGAAAGAGTAATTTTGTTGGCTTGAGGCCATGTGTTAAGTTGTGACAAATGTGTAAAGAATGACACCTTGAGTGAGAGAGTCTACTTCCCTACCCTCCCTGAACTCACCATAGCTGAGTCTTTGTATTGTGAGTAAACCATGGGAGTGTGTGTGTTATTTGCTTTGTCTGTTGTTGTTCAATGTTGTGAAGTGTTTTGGTCTATTCTACCCTGGGTATGTGGATGGTCTCCCTAGCTCGGGGGTGACCCTCTTGCAGGTCTAAGGTAGGGAGGAGAGCTAGTTGGTTGTTGTTTTCTCCCTTGTTGTCATGCAAGTTGCAGTTAAAGCTTGTTAAGAGGATTGAAGGAATTTTTGCCTTGTTAAAGAAAATGTTCTATCTTCCTATTTGTAATGAGAGCTTGGTCTCTTTAAATTTCTTCCTGTAATAGTTTCTTTTGAAGAGGAGAGATTGCTCCCTGTGAAAGTTGTAGAAAAATTGTATTGGGAGAAGAAAGTAAATTCCTTCCTTAGAGTGTTTTGTGAGTTGTGGGATCTTTTAGTTGTTTGTTCTTGTTTATCAAATTTGTAAGTTGTGAGATTGGATGTTGATTTGGTTCAGTTGTTAAAATATATCTCTTGTATTATTTAGTGAGAAAGTATTTTTATAGTAGTATGGAAGTTGTAAATTTGCCCTTGAAAACAAAGTTTAAATTTGATTTAAGTATGCTATGAAAGATAGTCTAAATCACACTTACTTGTCTGTTTACTTGAAGTGAAAGATTTGATAGTTCTTGTATTTATTATATCTCTTAAAATTTATTTGAAATAAAATGTCTACTTGATAGATTAAAATTAGTTGAAAATTACAGATTTAAATGATTATGTACTTTCCATTTCTCTCAAGGAAATTGTTGAATTGTAAACTAAATTGTTGGTAAAAATGTGAAATGAAATTGTAAATTGTAAACTAAAATGTTGTAGAAAATATAAAGATTCGATATGTTTTAAATATATAAAATATATATATATATATATATATATATATATATATATATATATATATATTTATTTATTTATTTATTTCTATTATTTTTTTTTGTTTATTTGTGAAAAGGTGTTATATATATATAATGAGTATCAATTTGTATTGATGAAAAATTATGAAATTAAAATGAAATAAACTGAGGAGTCACTGTAAAACACAGTTGAAATTTTGAATGTATACATGGTGGGGGTTTAAACCCCCACGAAAATCTCAATACAATGGGTGTGGGGTGGGGCTCCGCCCCTCCCCACACCTCGGCCGTGAACCAACCCCTCCGCGGCCTCCACACACCCATAGATCCGCCACTCACCATGGTCTATTCCACCGCCGTTCCCCTTTCCTGCCACCCGCGACCATCCCACATGCCACCCTCTGCGGCATACACACCACACCCCCCACCACAGTCCTCCACCTGTCTTCGCCCACCTCAAATGCTTCAGCCTCCCCTACGACAGTGCCCACCTCCAACGCCGCCGCTGCTCCTCCTCGGCCCTACATACAAACACAAACACACAGCAAGAAATTTAGGGTTTTAACCCCCATTCTATGAGTTGTAATTTTTATAAAAAAAAAGAAACTCTAAATAAAAAAATATAAGTGGAGTTTCCATTAGAATGGGATAAAAGGTATTTAGATAAAAATAAATGTATATATATACATTTTTTATATGAATTTGTTATGATAAAGTGGGTTTTCAATTAAAAAGGAAGTTTATTTCATTAGAGATATTTAAAAAAAATGATTTATATATATATATATATGTAATTAAATAACTGTAATGTAATTTAAATGTAAATATATAATTAATCGTATTTTCTTTAAAAAAAAAGGATTGCAAATAAAAATATGAATGTTAAAAGAAAAATAAAATATTTAAATATATAAGTATTTAAATATTTATTTAAAGAATTAATGGGACAATTTATTTTGACATTTAACTATTTAAGTTCAACGGATCGATCTGTAATAGAAACTGCAATCTCTAAGTTAAATTAATATCGAAAGGGAGATTATGAAAATGAATCTATTTATTTGGAATAAATAGATAACTAAATAAATAACATTGGAAAGTAATAAAAGGAAAATGTGAGCCAAATTTGTAATAGATTGAGAAAACCAATAAAAGGTCAACAACCTACCAAGGGAATCCTAAAAGTTGCAAATTAAACCGACATAAACTTAGTGACAACCTACACACGTAAGAAGATTATTCCGTTAGCAACAGTGACGTTGACGACTCAAACTTACGCAACCAAGCACGCTTATGCGTGCAAGGGGGAACCTTGCAAGTAGTAAAGAAAAATTTTTGATAGTTCGTATCATGACCACATGTCGCATGTGGACATGACACGTGTGTTTGCGTGTTGTGACTGCACGTGAAATGTGGGCATGACATAACCATCTCCAAGCGGCTGGGAGACCAACCATCTAACAACTTAACAAATGCAACCTAATTACTTGGGACTTACAAACATAGGTTCTAGGTCTTGAAGAACCCAGATACAAATAGAAACGATGTACATTGGTCAAATAGACCTTATTACAACACAAAACTTGATTTAAAACAAAACATGAACTTAAACACCTCACAGAGGCCACCTTGTGTTAGGTGCTCCTGCACCATACACCCCACCATGAAAAGAACGCATGTCCCATGAGTTGAGTCTTTGTCTTGCACCACCGTTATCCTTTGTTGCTGCATGCCTTCCCCATGAGCTCTAGACTGCAGCTGGCTTCCATGGAATCAAAAACTCATGCCTAGCATTGTAGGCTCTACTCACACCTTGCCATGAGTGAGTGCTTGCAACCAAACCTATCCTTTGCTTGCCATTCTTTCTTACTATCATCTTTGTCTGAACACCTGCATTCAAAATCTGGTTTGATGCTTCTTGTATTGCTGCTATGGTAGAATATGTTTGCCTTGCAACTCTTGTTGGCTCTAGAGGACAAACAATGGTTCCTACTATGATAGCATCTCTTTCTCTCCAATCAACTTGTGGCTGCTTGCAGACCTGCTCTTTGACCTTCATTTGATCCATTTCAGACATCACTATCTGATCTCCATTATTTAAAACTGAAACCACCTTCAAACTTTGACCTTTGGCAACCCCACTCCTTGAGGTATCCTCAACTGTCGTTGTCTCTTCTTCATTGATCTTCACAAACCCTTTCTTACCCATCAAAATGACCTTGGCTGCCTTCTTTGCTTCACCATCCTCCTGCAATGGTTGCATCAAAAAAGTCTTCCCATCCTTCTTGATGGTGTATGTGTTAGCAATCCATCATATAATGCTTGCCTATCAAATTGCCATGGCCTACCTAAAAGTAGGTGACAACACTCCATGAGTAAAATGTCACATAAAACCCTATCCTTATATTCTCCAATCTAAAAATCAACATATGCTTGTTCACTTACCAAAAGTGATTGACTATCACTTACCCAAGATGCCTTGTAAGGAGTTTGATGAGAAATTCTTTGTAGGCTCAATTTATCCACCATTTCCCTAGATACCATATTATCTGTTGAACCAGAATCTATGACTATCCTACATATTTTACCTTTACTTTTGCAATTGATCCTGAAAAGTGCTCTCCTTTGTGATGGTTCAGTCTGCACTGGTTCTTTGAGCAGTGTCCTCTTGATCATTAGATTCTCTCCCACCTCTGATGTCAAATTCACTTCAAGAGATGTCACACTCCTTGCATCCTCTTGAGTCAATGTGGTTCTTCTCTCATTACCATGAGAGGTTGAGGCCTTCTCTAGACAATTGTATGTTGGGTGCCTCATCTGATTGCAGTTATAACATCTCATGTTGGAGAACTTGGATTCTCTACCTCATCCATTTGTCCCACCTCTTTCATTTGGCCTTCTTCCGCGGTAGCTTCCTCTACAACTTGATTCTACAACTTGGTTAGACTCACCACTAGGCCTCTGGTTAGGACTTCTTCCTCCAAAACTACCTCTAAAATTTCTATCACGTCTTCCTCTACTCTGTTGCTCACCTTTCCTCTTCATCTTCTCTTCAGCTCTTAATGCTACTTGAAAGCATTTTTCCACAGTTTCAGGGGTAAATAAACTTATCTCATCTTGAATATTGATCCTTAGACCACTTAAATACCTTGCTACCTTGGCTTTTTCATCCTCCATGTACCCACAATGAAGAATGTATTTGTGAAACTCCTCGGTGTAAGTAGCCACATCCATATCTTTTTGCTTAAGGTTCTGCATTTTCCTGTAAATCTGCACCTCATAGTCAGATGGAGGGAACTGGGACTTGATCTTCTGTAGCATTCTGCTCCACGAATATATCATACTCTTCCCATTCTTTACCCTTTCTCCTTGGGTGTAATTCCACCATGTAAGGGCAGCACCTTTGAGTTTAGTTTTTGTTAACTTAACTCTCTTACTTTCAGGAACTTCTTTGTATTCAAAATAATTGTTTAGAGCTTCAATCCACTCCATGACTTCATCGGCATTCATCTTTCCACTGAACATGGGAATATCTATCTGAGCCTCTGAAGAATCCTTGCCAATTGCCTTGATGGCTTCAAGGAATTGCTTTTGTTCAGCCGGTATCTTTGCCTCTTCTTGTTCTTCTGCTTCTTCCTCTTTCTCTTCTTCTTCATCTGAATCTTCATTACCCTTTTACCTATCTTCATTGCCTTCAATTCTGCTTGGAGTGCTTCCCTGACTCTAGTTTTGATCATCTCTTCCATCTCTTGAAATTTCTTGACCACTTCAGTGGTCATCCCTTTTGGAGGCATATCGCTAGCCTCTCCTTCACTTTCTCTATCTGACATAAACATTCGCAGACAATGCCAACACTTCTGCAAATCCTCAATTTGACTACAACACAATGCTCAATCAGTTGTCCATCCTACGCGCTACTTCACAAACCCATTCCTCTCGTCCAATAGCAGATCCTGGAGATGCACTACCACTCTCTCTTAGTGGCCTCACTCTGCACCCTTTCCAGCCAAACCTCTATTGGTGAATGGTCTTGATAGACCTCATCATCGTCTGCCCACACACTATAGGAATAGGATTCATCTGCCTTCAGAAAATCAAATACATAACTGCCTAGACCTTTTGCTAGCTCTGATACCAATGTGATGGGGAGCGCTCAATGGAAGCACAAAACTGATCAAAAATTGATCAGTGAGAGTCTGACTCGTGTCTCAGCGATCTGCCCTTCTCTTTTTGTTATCAGCATGACTTAGATCATCGGCGAACACTTATGAACCTTGGTCAATGTACTAATGGACCAACTACTCATTGATGTGATGAATGCCTTTGGCCAAACCCTAAGATCTCTTACCACCAGCTAATTCCTCCTGATGGATCTCCAGCGGAAACACTTGTCTCTTATCACCCCGATAAGAATCGTTAGACTGAGGCTTCCTTTCAATGGATTAAACCTCTATTTAGCTAGACTATCCTTATCACTCTGAGCGAGGAATGTTTTATCGATGGCCTCTATCTCACCGATAACAGCTCCAACTTCTCCAATCAAACCCTAGCACATGGAGATGCTAGGCCATCTACTATGCACAATCCTCAGTCTGGAACTTCTGCATCGCTGAACAATGAAACAAAATAGGAAACAAATGAATATGATACAATGAAGCCATTCCACTGATTTCGATAGAAATCTCACCAGTAGAATGGTTCACATTGACATTTTTCAACAACGAAAGTATAGAAAGGAAAAGAAACTATTTTTCTGAGTATTCAATGGTGACAGGGAGAATGTATTTTGCTCCGCATTTCTTTGCATTTAAGTTGTATGGTTTGTGGTTCTAGGATTAAGTCTTGGATGATTATATGTGCCTTCAATCAAAATGGTTCATGATTTGGTGCTCTGCAAGCGATCTTTCCTTTATGACAGTGGTTGACAGTAATGTTTAAGTGCTCCAGTTTGAAGAATCTTCTCAGTAGAATGTTTGGGGGTTGTACAGAAGTTCTTGATGATTGTAACATGCTTGTAGATGTCTTTAGATTGTGTTCCTACTTTTTGATTGGTCTGCAAAGTGTAATTCAGATCGTGCTTGAAACGTGTTCCTAAAGGTCTTAGTGTTAACACTAGTTTTGGTCAACTTGGTTGTTTTCACTACTTGCAGTTATGCTTGGAATTTGTGATGGCGTGTTGTTGCATGAGAGATTGCATTTGAGTCCTAGCTAAGGTGTGGTGTGGTCCGCATTCATTCTTTTCCTTCACAAATTTGTTTAGGTCCAGACGTATTCTAATGTATATATGTATGCCAACCTTGGATATTGTTCCAATGGTTGATTATTGTAATGCCAACCTTGATGTACATTCTAAGGTTGATGAATTATATAAATACATGTAATGAAGTTGCAAATAATGTATGATGATACGATGATGCGAAGATAAGTGTGAAGTGTAAAAGTAGAGTAGAGTAGAGGAGTTTTATTGCACTTCAATGGAACTGAACCTTGGCATGGTATAGATGCTACTATCTCAGTTCACCAACTTCTGGCAGTGAGCCTATTCCTTTGACAGTGAGCCCCTTCTTTTACAGTGAGCATTTTGGGCAGTGAGTCTTTGGTAGTGAGCCTTGTTGTAAATTTTGATATATCATTTATATTGTGAGTTAATCTTCACCGTGGTTTTTCCCTTATTGGGTTTTCCATGTAAAAAATCTAGTATCTCATGTGTTGAATGTGTGAATGTGTTTAAGTTTCTGATTTCATGCTTTCATGGTTAAATCATAATAACAATGATTAAGTGGTTGATGTGTTGATGTTTGAAAGAAGTTAAGTTTTGGTTACAACTGTTTCACACCCCCCTCTCAGTTGTCTTGTGCATTTCAACAAGAGCAAGAAACCAATGACCTGAAGGAAAATATAAATGAAAAAGAGAAGGTCATCAAAGAGAAAGAGAAATAAATTTTGGCAAAAGAGCTAGAGATGACACAAAAGGGAATGTAGATCTTGGAGGCTACCAAAGCCAGAGATAATTGTATTATCTTGATGAAAGTCCTAAAAGAGAAAGTTGATAGTCAATCCTTGGAGTTGACAAAGGCTAACAACAAAATTTCTAAATAGGAAGAACTAATTAGGGAATTGACTGTCCCCATGTCTGCAGCTGATCAAGGGACCCAAATAGATATCTCCCTAGAGATATTCCAAGTGAATATCCCTAGGGATTTACTTGTTAGGGTTAGCTGGCAGAAGATATCAATTAAATGCAAATAAAGATTAAACAGAGGAATGGAAATAAACAAAAATAATAAGAGCGAGAGACAAGTTTTAACATGGTTCACCCAAACTCGGGCTACATCCACCAAACAGAGAGTCCAATATTATTATCCAGTACAAACTGATTACAATCAGCAATCCCTGCAACTCAATACTACTGTAAAATGCTACAATACAATACAATACCAAAACCCTAACCCTTAGCCGCTTTTTATCAAGCTTTTTATCGGTTACAAAAATAAGGTTTTCTTATGTCGGTCAATAAAAAATAACTCCCAGTGCTTTATAAAATAATAAAAAAAACCATGTGAGGTTTCAGGGGCGTTACCCCCGAGCCCCATGGGGGCGCTACCCCTTGACCCCGTAGGAATTTGGGGGGAAACCGCGCTGATAAAAGTGGGGAAAATTTAACCTCCGAGTCTAATTAGGCTCCATATAACAACAATCTCCCACTTGGAGACTGATCAGACTCCACACCATATCATATCCCACTTGGAGACTGATCATAACACCACTGACCCTGTAGCCCCCACTGGAAATAAGCACCCTAGACTCTACTGTGTTGTTTTTGTTGTTTTCAGTCTAGAAGACCAACCGAAGCTGAAGAGGAGCTCAGCTTCTCCCTTGTCACTACCTTTGTAAACATATCTGCTGGATTGTCATCTATATGTATCTTTGCCAGCTGTAACTGTCCATCATCCAACACCGACCGAATGAAGTGATACCTCAACTATATGTGTTTGGTCTTTGAATGCAAGGCAAAATTCTTTGCAAGATGTATGGCACTCTGACTATCCGTAAACAAATAACTGTTAACCTGTTGTGTGCCCAATTCATTCATGAAAGATTGCAGCCATATCATCTCCTTGCTTGCCTCTGTTGCAGCTACATATTCTGCCTTTGTGGTGGATAAAGCAACCACCTTTTACAACCTGTAAATCCAACTCACCGATGTTCCACCTACAGTAAAGACATAACCTGTAGTACTCCACCTGGTATCAATATCCTTGCCAAATTTGAGTCTACATAACCTGCTAAATCAATATTAGAGCCCCCAAAACATGAGTGTTTATTAGACGTACCTCTCAAATATCTGAGAATCCATTTTACCACATTCCAATGCTCTAATATGGAATGATTCATATACCTGCTAACGACTCCTACAACATGTGCAATATCTGGTCTCATGCATACCATGGCATACATTAAACTTCCTATAGCTGAAGCATATGGTACCTTAGACATTTTCTCTTCCTCCTCTTGTGTCTTAGGACACATGTCCTTAGTCAATTTCAAATGATTAGGCAAAGGTGTGCTGACAGCTTTTGCATTCTCCATGTGGAATCTTTGCAACACCTTTTCAACATAAGCAGCTTGAGATAGAGTCAATTTTCTGTTCTTCCTATCTCTGCAAATTTTCATACCAAGGATTTATTTTGTTGCCCCCAAATCCTTCATATCAAATGACTGTGCTAACTGCTATTTTAACTCTCTTATGTGATCCATGTTAGACCCAGCTACAAGCATGTCATCAACATATAAACATAAAATAATGTAGATGTCATTATCCAACCTCTTAAAATAAACACAATGGTTAGAATTACACCTGTTGTAGCCTTGCTCAGCCATAAAACTGTCAAATTTTAAATACCATTGCCGAGATGCTTGTTTCAGGCCATACAAACTCTTCGTCAATCTGCACACCTGTTTCTCCTTACCTTTGACCTCAAATCCTTGGGGCTATTCCATATATATCTCCTCCTCCAAATCACCATGGAGAAAGGCAATTTTAACATCTAGCTATTCCAAATGTAAATCTTTAGCAGCCACAATACTTAAAACAGTACGAATAGAAGTCATCTTGACAACCAGAGAAAATATCTCATCAAAATCAATGCCCTTTTTCTATGCAAATCCTTTTACAACTAACCTGGCCTTAAATCTTTTCTTACCTCCATCTTCCTCTTTCAGCCTGTAAACCCATTTATTTGGTAAAGCCTTTTTACTTGCAAGTAACTTACATAATTCTCAAGTCTGATTTTTCAGCAAGGAGTCCATTTCTTCTTTCATTGCAAGCTCCCACTAAACCTGTGTATCCACCTGCATAGTTTCATCATACCCTTCTGGTTCACCAGCATCTGTTAACAAAATATAATACAAAGAGGGAGAAAACCTTTCAGGAGATCTACTTATCCTTGTTGACCATCTAACATTCATTGGAGTTTGTGGTATTTCTGGTTGCTGTTGCGGAGCGTGAGGAACCACTGGAACATCACTATTTGGAGTATCATCCAACACCACATAATCCTTTTCTTTCTTCTTATGTTGCTACAACTGATCTTTGTACAACACCTTCTCATTGAATATAACATCCCTGCTTCTCACAATTTTCTAATTTTTAAAATCCCAAAGCCTATAACCAAATTCATCAATGCCATATCCAACGAAGGTACATTTTTTTGATTTCGCATCTAGCTTGGTTCTATTTTCAAAATCTATATGTGCAAATGCTTCACAGCTGAAGGTTTTCAGAAAAGAATAACTCACCTTCTTGCCTGTCCATGCTTCCTCTGGAATACCACAACCCAAAGGAACTGAAGGACCTCTGTTAATTAAATATACAGCAGTGTTGATAGCCTCTGTCCACATGTTTAAAGGCAGTCCAACATGCAATCTCATGGTCCTTGCATGCTCCATTATTGTCCTATTCATGCATTCAGCTACTCCATTTTCCTGTGGAGTCCCTGGAACCATTTTCTACCTACGAATTCCATTAAAGGAACAATAATATTCAAATTCTTTACTGCAATACTCACTGCCATTACCAAACTATCCCAGCTTTCAGGCAATGAACATAATATCAAGAGAGCTCTGACTTCTTCATCAAATTTTACATTTACAGAAGTCAATTGACTAACAATCATATTAAATTCATTTAAATGATTTGTCACAGATCCACCTTCAACCATTTTTAGATTAAACAAACGCTTCATGAGAAATACCTTATTTGAGGCTTAGGGTTTTTCATACAATTTTGCCAAAGCTTTCATCAGACCATCTGTTGTCTTCACTTCCATTATATTGAATGCCACCGATGGTGCCATGCACAACCAAATGTTTCCCGGTGCCTTTCTGTCAAGAAGATTCCAATCCTCATCAGACATTGTTGCCAGTTTCTTGGCCACTCCTTCCAATGGCATCCATAAATCCTTTTGATAGAGGTACTCCTCCATCTGCATCTTCCATAATTGATAGTTCTTCCCATTGAATTTATCGACCTTCAATTTACCCTCATCCTCCATTGCTCCCACTCAACCGTGAGACTTTCCTGCAGACGATAATCGAACACAACCCGCTCTGATACCACTTGTTAGGGTTAGTTGGAAGAAGATATAAGTTAAATGCAAATAAAGATTAAACAGAGGAATGGAAATACACAAAAATAATAAGAGCGAGAGACAAGTTTTAACGTGATTCACCCAAACTCAGGCTACATCCACCAAACAGAGAGTCCAATATTATTATCCAGTAAATCAAACCAATTACAATCAGCAATCCCTGCAACTCGATACCGCTGCAAAATGCTACAATACAATACAATACCAAAACCCTAACCCTTAGCCGCTTTTTATCAAGCTTTTTGTCAGTTACAAAAATAGTGTTTTCTTATGTCGATCAATAAAAAATAACTCCCGGTGCTTTATAAAATAATAAAAAAAACCGTGTGAGGTTTCGGGGGCGTTGCCCTCGAGCCCCCACAGGGGCGCTACCCCTTGACCCCATCTTGGGGGCGCTGTCCCCAAACCCCCGCAAGGAGCGCTACCCCTTGACCCCGTAGGAATTTGGGGGGAAACCATGCTGATAAAAGTGGGGAAAATTTAACCTTCGAGTCTGATTAGGCTCCATATAACAACAATCTCCCACTTGGAGACTGATCAGGCTCCACACCATATCATTACTAAATTGGGAGAGTAGGTGTAATGATTTGTCTGGAACTACTACAATGCTTCAACTACAAAGAATAGTTTTTGCATTAAGTGCAAAGGTGAAACATTAGAAGAAAAAGTAACAACAATAGTCACCCTATCTTTTGACATACTCTCATGTAGAACACCTAGTGGTAGTTATACCATGTTCCTTAGGGAAATATTCCCTTAGAGGAAAATCTCACTGGTCATCACTAATATTACTGAGTCCATAGAAAATGGACATGATTTCATGAAATTATACATGCTCAATAGTGATGAGGATAAAAACTTCCTCTGTGAGTTGTTTTTGCACATTTTACTTTTGGCTGAGCATAATACACTCTTTATAAATCTATTTGTGGGTGAATGCCAGCTAAGGGAATTTATGTCTTTAATGAAGAGTCATGACATTTGGTTAGAAAGAATGGAGGCACACTCACTGAATATGGAAAACATAGGGCTATTCCTTAGACATCAAATCCCCACTCTAAGTGGCTTTGAAACTCAATTTTGGGTATTTGTCTATTCTCCAAAGCTGTTGCCCCTATATCAGTGGAATTTAGAAGAATGTGTAATAGAGTTTGGCTTCTTTGTGCACTCCTCAGCCAACAAAATTATGACTAATTGTAGAAGAAGGTGGAAAACCTTGTCTCTAGAGTAGAAAATGAGAGAGATGGTATGCCCATCCAACCTCAAATGGTTCATCAAAAAGGCCAAGGCTGTGGTAAATCTCATAGAAAAATACAAGAAAGATTGGGTGGGGATGTGCATTAGGCCTCCTTTGATTATTGAATCCCTACCCAAGTGGGCCGAGCAGATGGAGGATGTCAAATTCCAAGAATGGTTGCACAAGGTAGAGGAATATAAGGGAAATATTAGTACTACTCAAAAAAACTGAACAACATTTAAAAGCATCTATAATATCACAGAGAGATTATATCAGCTCAACAGGTCAAGACTTCATGATAATGTAGGAGGACATGCAAACCATCAACCTCAGGGGGAATGATGAGTGTCAAGTAGTACTCATCAAAATATGCTTTTATGTCTCCCTTTCTTGTCCTAAACACCATTCCAATTGCTGATTTGTACTTTAAGACTATTAAAACCTTATTTAGTTATGTTAAATTGAGATGTGATACTGTAGTAATATTTGTGGTTAAAAGGTTTCATGTTTTGAGTTTGAGCTAACAAAAATGTGTAGAAATATCTCTTTTTGATGACAAGAACCCATTCATTCCAGATTGCAAGGTTTTTGAAGACTCTAGAGAAGCTTTTACCATCTCTGGATCTTTGCAAAATGAATGTTGTGAGGTCTCAAGAATTTTATAGAAGTATTGAAGGATCTCTAGGGCTAAGTACCATGGAGTTGTATAGATATACATACTGCATAATCTCTAGAGCTATGTTCAACGGCGCTGTAGTAGTTAGGTTGTTGCAGACATCTCTGGAGTTGCTCTCTGTGAAGCTATCTAGATAGACTATGTAGAATCTCTGGAACAGTTTTAGGAGTATCTCTAGAGTTTTGCATGAAGGCATCATAGTTTTTGGGAGAAGACTATAGTAGTGGCTTAGTTGAAGAAGAACACTTGTTGACTACTTTTGCATGGATTAGGAACTTTTGTTAACAATTGTTTTAAGTTAATTGAACCTTTTCTTTATTAGTGGCCTTCACAGCCTTATTGAACTTAAGTAAAAACTCTTGATTTAAGGGACACCTTCAGTGTCACTTTAAATCTCTTTAGTTTCCACACAATGCTCTTTTTGAATGAATAGTTGCATGCTTAGAATAAGGAATAAAGATCTTTGTATCTAGTAGAGAACTAGGAGTGACATAATAAACTCTGGAGATATTATATCAGTAGAACAATACCTGATATTTTGTATGGAAGCAATAGAATAGATATAGAATAGTTTTCTGAAGAAGGGATATATACTGCCTTAGATATACTTTGTTTTTTTGAAGAATCTGGAATAAAGGGAGGCAATTTTATATCTATGTATTCTGAGGCATTGAATTAGTCTCTCTTCCATAGGCATCGAGCAAGGGCCCACTCCCACCAAAGTAGAGAAGGCTAGTATTTATTGTTTTGATTTACTACTTTATTGAATTCTCGATTTACTTCTTTATTGAATTCTTGAAAATGCTTAGTATAGTTTCATTGCTTTGGTAATTTTAGATTAGATTGTTGTTTCATTTTATTTACTATTTTCTTCCAGTTTTTTTATTAAGTAGTTCATTTCAGCAAATTGTACTTTCAAATTCTTAGATTAAATCTTTCTTTGAGTAAGTGGTTAAATGCATGATTTTAATGGATAAGTAGGTTTAGTTTTAAGAGATAGTACTGGAACTGTTGATTATTAGTTCCTACTATAGATAACCATGGATACATTTCCCTAGATTTAGCAAATTAATATAATTAAATGCAAGGTATAGCGACCCTTGTCAATGTGAGTGGCAAGGGTCAATTACATGGCTCAAATCAAACCCGCAAGTCAACCCTACACCCCTAAATTGATCATATGGGTCAAAATTATGTCTAATAGGTTGATCTCATGGGTCCCATCTAAACTAAAAAAGGAACCTACATGAATTTTGCAAAAGATAAAACATTTTTCATAAAATACAAAATTGGAAAAACAAAAAAAATTAGGTAAAAAATTAACTCAATGTGTCTATGAGCTAATCATGCTCAATACCAACTTAGATCCCATTTCCTCATGAAGGGATGCTACTCCTAACCATCATGATCAACTGCAAGAATAGTTTTGATCTCTAAAATGCAATGTTCTATACGGGTATGCATGCAAATGAAAGTGACTTTTCACTATTCACCCCTATATAAAGCTAGGTAAAAATTTGCAACTCACAAACCCTACATTGTATGACCTCCTATTTAAAACCAAATTAATCATATGGATGATGACATAAATTATTGATGGTGATAGATGCCTCACTCACATTTTAGCCTATTTTTAACCTATCATGCATTTATTACCACCCTTATATGCTGGCAACATATGTCTCCTATGACACCAAGAACCAAGTTGATTCATGATGCCTACCTATTTCCCTTGACACATTTTTGGGACCACATATGGGTTAATTTTTCTTTGATTTCATTATTATGCCATGTTCCTTAAGCATTTATTTTAAAATAAATCATAGGCCTTAAGAGAAAACCTTGATAGAAAAAACACAAGATGACGTGTTTCACAATCACATCATTATCCATTTATTCTAATGTATACTTATCTATTGAAATGATCACCTATATTATTGGTTATCACATGATGTCCATTGGGCCACTAAGGGCCATCATACCTCATTATTAGTGGTAGTTATACATTGTTTATGATTCATACCCATTACACTGTTTATTCCTTATTACACTATCTCGCCCATGTGGAAGCAATCATTTTGACATGTACTCTTAAATAGTCATATTTTACATTGTTTTCTCTAGCATGACCTAACCATGTTTTAAGAACCAACTTACCACATTGGGAGCATTGTGCATTATTCCTTCCCTATAAAATTGTATTCTCACGTGACCTAAACCATGTTCTAAGAGTCACACTAGGGACATGATAACCTTCCCCACTTTATCCATTACATGTTATGTCATGTATCAACATCTTTATCACCACTAGGGTCTTATTACCTCACCTAATCAATGTGTGCTAATGTTCTTGGATGACATATTGGGGGCATATGTTAGCATAAAATCCTATGTACTTACATGTATGTTTTTGGACATTGAGGACAACATCACCATTCTTCATTTGTCTATGTTGGGGGCAATGTTATACACCTTGATGATCATCCCTAGCCCATGTGTTTAGCACACTTATTAGTTGAGATGCTTCACATGCTTGTTACATGATGCATTTATTATAGTTATACTTTACATGATTTACATGCTTACATGCTTAGTTTACATTATAAATTTCATGTATTTCTTCTCCCATTCCACCAATTTCTTGCATCTAATGGATGCAACCAATTGAAGCAGGGGCATATTCTATCACTAAAACTCTTATGTTGAGATTATAAACCGTTACATGTGCTTATAGAGATCGATTATCATGACCAGATAAAGCATGAACACTATGACATGGTAGTGCACAATATGTCATGCCATACCACAACCATTGCACTAGGTGGATCATTACCAATTTCAATACAAGTAGAATTTTTCTAACCCTTCTCTCCTCTCTCTTTCATTGTTGTTGGCAATAAATATTAGTTTGCATTTCTGATTATTGCTACTTACATAATAGAAGCTACTCAACAACACATTTTTCTCTATTTTACACAATCCCATGGAGTGTGCATGCCATGGAATGGAGTTACATGATGAGATTTAGAGGGGTCCATTACTTTATGTGGATTTAAGTATCCTTTTATGTCTGAACATTTACTTTGCATGCATGTTTGTGAGTTCTACATACTTTGAGATACTTGATCATTCTAGGATTCACATGCACCTCAAAGTGGGGGCAAACTATAATGGTGAAATTTTCATATCTTTATCATTTCCCATTTACTTTTGGGTCCATTTTGAGAGAATGGATTAGTACATTTACATATCAACAAATGACGAACTATTGTGCAAAGTTGAGTTCATTCCCCTATGTCATTACTCATCCTCACTTTATCCATATTCACACACAATCTGATACATTCACCATGATTATCCACTTATTGCGTCTATCTATGCACTTATTGCTAAATGTTCTATCTCCTCCTTAATTATAACACTTTTTTTTATCCTAGGTCAATCCCACGAACATGGGATTGATCTCTCACCCATGGATTTGATTCCCAAAATTTCAAAATTAGTCGACTCCTACCCATTTCACTAGCTAGTACGAGTTGACTAACACATATTTACATCATTTCTTGATGTATAATTGTATTTAAAGGAATTCAATTGCTCTCATTTATTATATGATTATGTTTGAGTATCATTTACATTTAAGTAAGGAACATGCTAGGAACATCTTAGTTGGAGCACTTAAAGTAAATCTATTTGCATCATCATTTGCATGCCTAAAACTTGTTGTCCTTAATATTTCCCATGACCATAAAGCATGTGCTATCAAGGCATTCAACCTAAGAGAACCTCTCCCCTTGTGACTTGGTGATCTCCCCTAGGTTTTTATAAATAGTGCCAATCCTTGACATTTAGCAAAGCATGAAAAATTAGACGAATCAAGAATCAAGAGTGCACACTATATTAGATCAAATCCATGGACGACAAACTAATTCCATGTCCATGGAAACAACATACAATCATGTACTCAACCCTACACAGAGTTAACACACTATTCCAGTTTTGAGGCATAATACAAATAGAGATTACTCATTTATGGTACCAAGACACATAGATTTCAACACATCATCATAATTATTCCTTGTCTTTCATTCTAGTGCTAAGTACCCTTATTCTTTCACATTTACTTTCCTAAAATAACATTTACTATCACACCTCTCTTTTACGACCGGCCATGTTAGATTCTTTGATCTCCTTTGACAGTCCTTCTCCTCTTCCTGTATGTTGAATCGGAGGGATGTCAGATGATGTTTCATGGCTTTAAATTTGGCTCTGAATGTTTGTCGTTTTAAGGGGCCCTGTTTACCCCATTTTGTATTCTGAATTTTATCTTATCTTAATTAATTTGAGTCCGAGGTTTATCCTCTTTCTTTAAAAAAAAAAAAAAAAAACATTTACTATTTCTAAATTATTTAACTCCCTTATCTCTAAATTAATTAATTTTATTTATACTTTAATTGCTGCATTTATTTAATAATCCTAAATTAAGCCTAGTGAAAATTAATTTTCCTTTACAATTGTTTATTTAAAACTTTCCTTGTTGTCTTCCTTAGCTGTTCTTAAATATCATCCACTTCATCAGTCAAAGGACAATTTTGACCAATAAAAATAGGACAAATATTTATCACTTTTTATTGTGAATGAGGTATAAAATTGCTATTGATTATTTGACCATTGAAGTGGATGATATTTAAATAGAGTGGTCTTCCTCACTAGAGTTTCTTTCCTCTCATTCTTGTTTTATTTGTCTGTCATTTATAATCCTAAAGCATTTTTCTGCACCTAGAATTTCGATCCAAAACTTTGATATTAAGTACAACAGTTCTCAATTCTCATAAATAATACATTTTGTACTGAAATCAATTGCAAGCTTTTCCCATATCAAGGTATGATCTTTAAGAAGAAAGATAAATTCAAAATTAATTGGGCATTGCATTAACATTTAAAACAATGGTATAAACTTAAGGTTATATTAGAAAGAGTTGTATGACTGTTCATTGAAAGCAACCAGTCGTAGAATCATTCCTGCATCTATCCCCAAGTCCGACATGTTTGCTTCTTCTGGAAGATTCTTCTGCCAACCCATGTCCTTGAGGAACCTCACAACAAAAAGACAATGACAATATGTTGTATACAAAAGGAATTGCAGAATTTATTCTTTCACTGCAGCTGATCTCTGACTCTTATCTTATCTTCAGCAATGAATATTCTCTCACAAAACATGTAAATTCTACAGGACATTTTATTTGCAGCAGGGTTGAAAATTCAGACAAACAGATACTGACGAAGTATGCTTGCAACTTTAGAAAGAAAGAAAAAGAAAATCTGTATACAGATTTGGATTATAACAAATAAACTAATCATCACCACACTTACTAAATTATCTCCTTAGAATTAATTATCAGACGGTATTTCTTAAACATCTTCAAGCAAGACAATCCCACAAAACATTAAAAGGGTTATGGTTCCAAAATCAATCATGGCGTACTAACGACAAGTAACAGAGTTTATATTGCCGTTCTTCAATTTCCCAGCATTTTATGGTGGGATGTACCTTAATATCGGTACGATGGGGTTTATACTGTCCCTACAAACCACAATCAAATATAATATAAATAAAAAAGCAAGTCTTTATTCTTAATTAAGAATTGAATTTTTATAGGTAATTAAGAAGGATGGGTACAATCTTTAAGGTAAAAGAACTATATATTAAATATTATAAAAGAAAAACAAGTAATAAAAGAGAGAAGTTTTGTAACTAGTCGAGGTAGTAGCTTGTTTAGTTTACTTCTCCAATTGCCACTTCTATCTAAAGATTGATCGTGTCAGTTATGGGCTCTCGATGATCCGTAAAACACCTAAGTTCATATAGGGAACACATTTTATAACTCCCAAATTTAGTCTAAGGGGTTGAGTTTAATTGGTTAAAATGTTGGGTTCTCATTGTGGAGACCCAAGTTCAAATCCCCATAGGGACATGTAATGTGGGATTCTAAAGTTGTGACTCTTAGTCTTCCATAGTTGGCTTCTAATGTCGATGTGATTTCTAATGTGTTTGCTCGTAACGAGCTTGTATTGGTTTCATGTTGATGCTCGTATGATCAGAATATTAACAACTGCCATTTTACAACACCAAAGTTTTTCTTAACATTTAATGAGCAAAGCAACTCATGCTAACAATATATTGTAAAAGATTAACCCATATTAATTCAATTAACTTCCATTACAATATAGATCAGATCTAATGACCATTTCCAATAATAGAACCAATCCTAAATACATGATCCAATAGTACATTGGGTCAATATGTCATTTTCATTTAGAAAATCCAAGTATGTAGACAATATGCCCAATCCACCACATAAACACTAGTGGTCCAATACAATAATGCAATGTACAAGAGTAATGCTTGCCAACCATGAACAACTCCCTCCAAGCTGTTATTGCACATGGGGAAGGTATTTTGAAGCCACACACCAAAGCAACCCTATCTTCCCCATCCATAAATTTGGCTTGAAATGATAAATAGATAACCCAAGAACAATGATGTAGTAAATAACGTAACAGTATTATCTTATTAAGTTCTTTCCCTTCTTTTTACACATAAACAAACATCCATAAACATAAGCCAAAAAAGATAACCATTTTGTTCCACTTTCACAACACATGCCAACATCATAAAAGACATCTAAACACACCTCAATCATAAATCTAAGGCATTACAACACTTCATAACACATATGTTCTATCAACATAAATCATGTAGAATGCATAAAAGGATAACCAAGATATAAGTAATCAAGAAGGCCAATCTCTAAACACCCAAGATCATATACAACACTTCAAATTGACTATCACTTGCATTCCATACTATGAAAACAATCATTCCTCAAAGTCATAAGTCTTAAAAAAATTAAACTAGCTCAAGATAGAATATGATGCAGGAGCATCTGGGTTCACGTGCAATCCTCATCAACCAAAAAGATTTACTTTACTTTCTTGTTATTTGTTTTGCTGCAGGCGTTGATTGATCAATTTCTGGAGAATTTTCCTAAAGATTTTGGCCAAGTGATGACTTGATCTTGAAGAAGGCCCAAATGGGCATCTGTATTTCAAATTTGGTGAAAATCCACTAAAAATTGAAGAAGTTATGCCTCGGCGAAGTTTTTGTCTGTCATTGGATCTGCATGTCACGAGATGCTTGATTTCCCCGTCGGGCACTTTCAAACACTTTGTGCTAAAAATCTTCGCCACTGGATTAGCGCTAAAATTCCTTATCATCAGACATATCCTTTGATGCCCAAAAATCCTGCAAATTCGGTCGAAGGCAAAAGGCCCGCCGGTGAAGGTATAAAAGATGCTTAGTGCTAAAATTGGACATCACTAGACTTGCATTAAAATATGCCCTTGCAGGATATGTCCAGTAAGACCTAAAATCCCCACTGATCCAATGCAAGTTGAAAATCCCGCTAAAACCTTCATAAAGATGTTTGCGCTGAATTCAGAGTTGACCAGATATGTGCTAAAAGGGAGGTTCACTGGACATGTCCGGTTGTGAGTAAAACCTTCGCAGATCCATTTCTAGTATTTTTCCCCGCTCGCAAAGGTTTATGCATTCAGCACTAAATTAACTAAACACAGGACAAAATCTTGTGAAGCCCAAATCTCTCACTTTATCCAGTGAAGGCCAATTTGCCCGCTTGTCCTATCATGCCCTTAATGCCCACTTTCTCTGATGTCCTATGACACGTGAAAACCCCGCTTTGTCCGGTGAGGCTCAGATCTCCACTTTAGATGGTCATGACCCAAAAGCTGCATCTGGTGACACACGATATCCCCACAAAATGCATAAAAAGTGACAAATTTAGTTTTAACCGTCGATATCACTAGTTTTGGAGAAAATAAGGATCTGACACATGTCATGTACACATAATGAAGTCAGTGGCCACCTCAGGGGTCTATAAATACGTGGATTTTGTACTTTGAGTAGAGATTCTCCTTGGTCAACAATTGGTAATATGTTTTGGAGTTTCCAGAAGATTTCTCTAGATTGCAAGATCTACTTGATCTGAATCTTGAAATGTTGTAAGGTTGAGGCCAATGTATGTGTAACGCTAATTGTACTCCTGTTGTAATCCTTCTATTGCATATGAATAAAGAATTGTTTGTTTTGTTGTCTTGTGTTAATCATTCTCACTGCTTGATCTGGTAGCTTGACAAAGCCCCTAGATCCTAAGCTGCATTAAGTGGTATCAGAGCCAAGTTTTGCATTCTTTGAGGCTATGGGATTACTGCATAAGAGATCTTAAGGAGATTGTTGTAGGCTGAGTGAAGAAGAAGCCTGCAACTGTAGAGGATCTGTAGACATGGCACGCCGAGCAAGAGGAAGGAGAGGAGCTGCTCCAAGAGCAGGAGATACAGCATTGGTAGAGATGCTGAGAGGCATCACAGCTAGGCTGGATGCAATGGAGAGAGCACAACACAGAGGAGTACCCATAGCAGATGTGAGTGACAATGAGGAAGAGGTTAGTAAAGAGGAAGTAGAAGGAGAAGATGGATATGAGAGGAGGTTTCTGAGTGCAATGACAAAGATTGCTAGTAAACCCCATGTTGAGTTACCCAGTTATAATGGTAGTCTGAAACTAGATGAGTTGATAGACTAGATTTCAGAAATGAAAAAATATTTCAAGTTGGAATCCATTGAAGACCCTAAGAGGGTAAAAATTGTGGCTTCAAAGTTGAAAGGACATGCATCTCTATGGTGGGATCATGTCCAAGTTGAGAGACAAAGAAAAGGAAAGGAAAAGATTAAGACCTAGGAGAGGATGTTAACCAAGTTGAAGGCAAAATTTTTGTCTGCCGATCATCAGATCACCATGTTCAAGATGTTGCAAAACCTAAAGCAGAGGGAGAAAAGTGTACAAGACTATATTGAAGAGTTTAACAGATTGAACATCAGGGCTAGTCGTATTAAAGATGGCACCGAGAAGATCTCCATGTATGTAAATGGGTTGCATTCTTTGATCCAAGATGAAATTAGCATGGTCAGAATTACCAGCATAGAGGAAGCCTATCAATTTGCATTGAAGGAAGAAGAAAAGATCTCTAGAAGGCAAAATAGCTCTAGAGGAAGAGGTAAACCCTCCAAAGGAAGAGGGCAGTCAAATTCTGGACGTGGATCTCAAGATAAGTAAGGAGAAACAAGTTCTTCTCATGCCAATACCGAAGGAGGTAGAGGAAGGGGTGATTACCCTCGACGTAGAGGAAATTTTGGAAGAGGAAGAGGGTTCAGTGGAACATGTTTCCAGTGTGGACAGACTGGACATAGGGCATTTGAATGTCCTCAAGTACAATAGAGCAGTGGCAAGGGAAAAGAGACTAGAGTCCATATAGCACAAGCTGAGGAGGAGAGTGTGGCTAGTGCAGCCTCACCGAAGTTTGGAGAAGAAGCTAAGGATGGAGAATCCTTGATGATGAGGAAAGTTCTTCTAACACTAGAGAAGGTACAAGAGGAACCAGAACAATGAAGATGTCTATTTAGAACTAGATGTAAGTCTGGAGGGAAATACTGCAAGGTCATTGTGGACAATGCTAGTACTGACAATTTAGTGTCAGAAGAAATGGTGGCAAAGTTAAATCTGAAATGGTTAAAACACCCCACTCCTTACAAAGTCTCTTGGCTGCAAAGGGGACATCAGTTATTGGTAAGTGAACAATGCCTTGTCAAATTTCATATTGGAAATTATAAAGATGAGATAATGTGTGATGTTATGCCAATGGATGCATGCCACTTTCTATTGGGCAGACCTTGGCAGTATGATAGGCAGGCCATTCATGATGGCAAGAGTAATTACATTAAAATCAAGAAGGATGGGGTTGAGTATGTGTTGAATCCTCCAAAGGATAAGGATGAGGATGTTGAGAGAAGAAATAGGGTTTGTCTATTGAGTGGGAAATAGTTCCTAAGGGAAATCAGAAAGGAGAAGGTATGTTATGCCTTCCTACCTCAAGTTGCAGAAATTATGACAGCTGAGAGAGGGGCAGAAGTTCCCACAAAGGTCCAAGAAATTCTGAGGTGAGTTTGATGACATACTAATGAAAGACTTACCTGATGGATTACCTCCAACTAGAAGCATAAGTCACTGCATGGATTTGATACTGGGAGCAAGCCTACCAAACAAGGCACCATATAGGATGACACCTATGGAAAATGAAGAGGTGAATAAACAAGTGCAAGAGTTGTTGGATAAGGAACTAATTAGGAAAAGCCTCAATCTGTGTGTTGTACCTGTAGTACTGGCACCTAAGAAAGATGGGAAATGGCAGATGTGCACTAATTCAAGGGCTATAAACAAGATAACCATTAAGTATAGGTTTTCATTGCCTCGTATGGATGACTTGATAGATTGCTTGAGTGGAGCAAAGTAATTCAGCAAGGTTGATTTGAAGAGTGGATACCACCAAATTAGAATTAGAGAAGGGGATAAATGGAAGACAACATTCAAAACCAAGGATGGACTATATGAATGGTTAGTGACACCATTTAGGTTGACAAATGCACCCAACACCTTTATGAGATCTTGATGAATGAGGTAATGAAGTTGTTCCTTGGAAAATTTGTCTTAGTTTATTTGGATGACATTTTGATTTTTAGTAAAAATAAAGGAGCATCGCAGTCTTGCAGAGGTTAAAAGAAGAGAAGTTGCTGGTGAATGTGGATAAGTGTAGTTTTATGCAAAAAGAACTAGTATATTTGGGTTTTGTAGTGTCTAAAGAGGGGTTGAAGATGGACCCTGAGAAAGATAAGGCAATACTGGATTGGCCTTCACCTAGAAACATGTTTGAGGCCAGAAGTTTTCATGGCTTGGCGAGCTTCTATAGGAAGTTCATAAAAAATTTTAGTGGAATATGTGCACCAATCACCGAAACAATGAAGGGTGTTAGGAAAGAGTTCTTGCTTCCGTCAGACTAATAGTACTCCTAGTAGGATTAGATATCATGACGTGGATTCTTTGTTATTACGTTGAGTTGTTTATGGACCTATTTCTAGGATGACGATTGATAATATTGGATTATTGATATTTTATGTTTCATAGTTTGATGGACATACTTGATATAATGGATTAATGTTATTTCTGAGTTAATGTGATATTTAATCAGGGTTATGATGCATTAGTAGTAATTGTTATACTAGATCGTATTGTTATTGATTATTCTATTTTCTTGTAGACAACTGAATACTTAATTGTTGATGTAATTATGTGAAAAGAACGATGTTGCATTACTCGTGTCCGAGTACCCTGCCATGCTGCGATTTCTATTTACTGTGTGCATGTCTTCATGTTGTATATATATGTTTAACCTTGAGGTTTGCTGCAGGATGCAGGTACCGGGCATCGACTCCACTTGAACTAGCAGGTCTGAGTGTGCCCTAGCCAATGGAATTGTTGATGGGAGTTAGCATAAGGTTTCCTAGTTTATCCGTCATCCTTGTAGAGGATAAGTCTTCAGTTTTGTGGCTGGTCATTGTTCTTAGTTTCGTTTGTTCCTTGGGTTGTCATCTTGCTTTCTCTGCATGCTTGATGGTCGAGTAATTGCATGATTATGATTGGTTAATTGTGGTATACAAATAGATAAATTTGAAAAATGTTTATTAAATAGATTTATAAATAATCATTGGTTGTTATATAACAAATATATATTAAATAATAAATAAATAAATAAATAAATAATTAAGGAGATAAATTAGTTATAAAGTGTCATTATAGTTGTGGAATTGTTCTATAATTAATAAAATCAACATGAAAGTAATGATATGTGGCCAAGTAAATAAATGATTAAATAAAGTAATAAATATTTATGAGTTGTTGTATATTATATTTGTATAAAATACTAAATTAAATAAAGTAAAAATTATAAGTTGTATTTTATTAAATGAAAGTTACCCTTGAGTAAATAAAAGAATTGGGGTTATATTGTAAGGTTATTAAAAAAATTAAATGAATGTAGGCTGTATTTTCTTTGTCGGTTGGCATTGGATCGTGTGTTTCCCTAAAGGTGGAGTACAAGCAATTAGGGTAGGGGATTCTATATAATAGGTGGAGAGAAGGAGAGAAGGGGGAAAAGGAACAGGAATTGGAGATCTGGGAAGAAAGACGGAGCTGCGAAAAACAGATTGAGGACATTGCAGCATATACAGGTTCTTTTAATTGTGTTAATGTTATTTTCTCATTCTACATTAGAGGATTATACCTAGGGTTCCGGTCCTGGAATCCAAGTCTCTTGGTGACTATGCATATAACCTTTATTTTAAAAATTGCTATTATGTAATTTTAGCATATGAATCTTTAATCTAATTGACTAGGTGACCCTCACTTTGTTCATCATAAACATTGCATAAGCACTTGTAGCATATGACTTTGTAGTATCTCATGTAGTCATGCATTATTATCAAGAAGCACTGTAAAGACCAATATAATAAAACACAGAAACTGATGGCGAATAGTTATATACCTTCAAAGCAGTTTGTCACCATGAGACATGGGATAGAGGTATGGGACATCATTTGAAATAGGTATACTTTATGAATAAGAGTATGCATATATTACATTTAGATATAATCACGAGAAGATTTGAATATAGTTTAGGGATAGGGTTGCCATCCTGGAATCCAAGTCTCTTGGTGACTACGCATACTAGCAAAACTGTACTAGGTGTTTTGTTAAACCGTGTATCATAGAAAGGCCAATGGCACCCTTATGAGCTCCCCGCATGAGTTCTGAGGCTGCCATCACAAACATTTCCCCTGCAAAGTGGGCAAACTCTATGAACCTCTCTCAGCCTTTTGTCAACACAAAGTTGATGAAATTCATGATGGCATGGTAACACTCTCATGTGCTCTCCTTCTTCATATTCCACAAGACATATATAGCACTGTGCGGCATCCTCATTAATGTTTTTTCCCTTTTGGCTGTACAACCGCACTGGGATGGCCTCAACAACATCGTCAGGAGCAAGGAATGATCCAAGTGAAGAAACTGATGATCGTGAGGATAAAGCCATAGACTGGTGATGAATTTTGTCAAGAACCTCAAACAAAGCTTCTGCCAACATGATAATCCTTGAGATGCTTGAACTGGTATTTGAATCTTCTGTCACCCCAACATTTTGGCACGAACAAGGTGCCATTTGATTGTGGCCAGGTTAATTACATGATCTCTCATGGCCTGCTAAATTCTCAAAACTGCTACTTAAACGTTGCAAAGAACGGACCTGAGATCTTGCTCGCTGCCTCCGTTCGTCATGGTTCAACCCTCTACTTTCCTATATTCTGTTGTTATAACTAGAGGTGTTGTTGTTCATTTGGATCCTCTCATCCCAGTCCCTCTGACTGGCACTCATAGATCTAAGAGTGTGAAGAAACTGATCCTATACAATAGTAGGTGGTGTTCCAGTATACCTACTTGAGGAAGCTCTACTTAAGGCTTCCCAAAATCTTCTCCCATTATGTATTCTTGCTTCCCTGTTAACTGCATCTCCATTGCTAAATGAGTCTTCAAATGATGCTATCCTCCTAAGCACTCTATCACGAAGTCGCCCAACACTGCGTGTTCTTCTGAAACTTATATTACTTTCATAGTGGTCGGGTGTCCCTCTTCTGTGAAACTGTCTTGCATCTATTGACTCTACCAAAGTTGAAGGACGAGTCCCAAAAAATGCATTTTGATCAGAGATTGAAGCTTGATTGTTGTTGAAAGTCGGGTTCCATTGTGGACCTCTAATGCCAACACCTTGGACACTAGAAGATTCTGGAAATACATCTTCCCTTTCTAGCATATCTGAAGGATGATCTTCATATTCTTGTAATCTTACTTGCATTGAACCAACAGTTTGTTGCCTAGCTCTACTTTCATACAGATTATGTGATCTGCTACCCTGCCCTCCGTGTAGATCTGTACCATTTATAAAGTGGCCGTCGTCATTCTGCCCAATGCTTGATGGCTGATTCCTGGGTCGTCTTGCAAATAAGTTATATGATTTTGATGACCCTAAACTTGTGGCCCTGTTTAACCTGATATCAGAAGCATGTTTATTGCAGTTAGAACCATTTGGGCAGCGATTATTAGCAGAGTTACTTTCCCGTCTGCTTGAACTTCTACTTGGAAAACTGCTTGAAGGTGCTGACACCTGAGCATTGCAAAATTGTATGGGGCTCGCACTTGAGTGAGAAACTGAACAAATAAGCCTCTTTTTGCTTCTTTGGTTGCCGTCTCTCTGGCTTAAATGCATCAATTGCAATTACATCATTTCTGTCTGTAACTGAATTAGCAAGAGTCTTTTAGAATTGCAGATAGGAGAAGTAGAAATGAAGTCTTCTTAGAAAGTTTCCATATTTGATTCCACGAATATCTGGCAGTAAACATTTGCATAGAGGATTATAGTTATGTGTGTAAGTGAGTGGATTAAATAATAGTTTTTAGGGTTTTCTCTTATGTGAGAATTAAATTATGTCTTTTTTTTTTATTAAATTATATTATTTCTTCTCAGAATTAAAATATAGAATGAGATTATTATTAAGGTTGAGATTTAAATTAGAGGTAGATATTTACCTAATTTACTTTATTCTAGTGCTGTTATTATAGTTTTAAAATTATGGATTTGATATGTAATTATAATTATTTTTCTCGTAGTTTTATTTAAATCTTAAATAATATTTATATTGTGTTTAGAGTGTAACTAAATATAGAAGTAAATTGTTCTAAATTAAAAATGAATTGTGAGTTATGTTTAAATCTAATTTGCTTAAATAATATTGTTGATTGTAAAATGAACGTAAATTATTTATAAATTGGGTAGATATGATGAGAGCAATTTGCTTATATATTAAGGTTACAAAACTTGATTTACAAAAGTAATTTAAGTATGTCTTCATGGACCCTATGTCATTGCATGTACCCAAGTGGTTAGTTCCAGAGGCATAGGTTGTTTGTGTTTTGATTTCATGAGACATGTTGATAAGTGTTCGAGACCATGAAGTTATATAAGTGTGTTGCCACTTGTATGACAATGGAATATGATGAATATTCAATGTAGTGAATGCATAATCCTTTTTGTGGATGTATTGACTGTAAATATCTTATATTGAGATTTGTGTTATGGGGAGACATTGAGTACTAGAATAGGAGTAATGTTTATGTATTGCTATGGACAATGTTTTGTTAGTTGACCTTGTGATTAAGATGACATGCAAGATGGTTAATTCCTTGCATTGCTATATACACACGTTGATATGAGGATAATTGTGTGCAAGATGGTTGATTCCTTGCATGGTTCCTGTATCCTCGTTGTCCTGATGATGTTTTCTATGCTTGTTGAGTGGGGTTTTCTAGTTGCAGGTAGGGGAGTGGCTCTCAATGGGGGCCGGAGCCCAAAAGTGGCGTCCAGGACAACCCATGTGGGAGTTTGTTAACTCAGTGATAACCTAAATCATGAATTAGGGGGTTGGGTTGTTAATCACACATAAATAAAGATAAGTGGATCCCTCACTCATGGCTCAAGTGCTCGTTTAGGCTTGAGATGAGCTGAGAAGGCCTGGAATGGCAAGATCAACTACATTGTCCTCATGAAAGGTATGTTGATTCCGCATGAGCGTTGTATGGGGGCCGGGAGTCGGGAGAGGCTACCAGGACAACCCAAGATGGGGGCCGAGGCCTAGGAAGGCTTGCCAGGACAACCCATGACAAGCCATGTGATGACACTCCTCCCTACTGCAGCCTAGCATTCCCTAGTTGTACTCTCCCCATTCGTTATGTGGTTGCTTCTGGAAGTGTTGTTAAGTTGTTCGTGATATGGGCTTGTGTTGTTGGAGTTATGTGTTGTCTTGTTGTTATAGTTTACTGTCTACCCGACTGTATTTTATAGTGGGAACCTTATGTTAACTCCTAGCTCGAGGGGTGGACCTTAGGGTTCCACATGGTCGGGTGGAAGAGCTTTTATACATTGGTTTTTTCTCCTTACTATTGTTCGTGTGCGAGGATGTTGTATCGTGTGTATTAGCCATCAGATCTTGTATTAGGTATGAAGTAAGTGATTTGTATTCATGTACTTGTTTGTGTATCAGTTGATTTATAATATATGTGTTCAGAAGGTGTTAAGTAACAATGTATTGATGTACTCGTATGTGAAAAGAAATTGTAACTACGTACTAGATCCTGATGATTATTTATCTGATGTTATGGAAATGTAAATGTTTATTGATTTAAAGTTCAGAATGATCTTTTAATGTGAGTTAAGGATGTATGTCATATTATGTTGTTTGATTTGACAAGTAATGCTACCATGATATCTTAGAGGACTAGTTGATAGTTTATTGATGTGTAGTGATGTGTTAAACATTACTTTGTTACTTTATTCTTTAAAAAAAAAAGAAAAAAAAAAGTTCCGTTTTTGCATAGCGTAGCTGTGTTGTTCTCTAAGGTGTTTGTGCGGGGTGTTACATCTGGTATCAGAGCCAAGTTTCTAACACTGGGTAGTCTGGTTTTATATTAGCCCATTAAGCTACACTAGTTGCTTAAACTCTGAAAAATATATTTATTTGTAGTCTTCGCCTAGCAACCTAAAGTTGTGCTTAGGTATGTTTTCCAGAAAGATGCCTAGGGTTCGAGGTCAAGGTCGTGGACGAGGTAGGGGTCGTGGGAGAGGTGTTGATAATAGCCCTCCTCCTAGTTCCCCTCATGTGAGTGCACAAGAAGGTGGGGGCGAGAATCAAGAGAATCAAGGTCAACCAGAGGGTGCTCAACTACGTTAGCTACTTGAGGAGGTTCTTGCTCATCTTGATCCTAGGCAGGAGATGGATCAACCTGAAGTGAGAGAAAGAGAATGATCTCCTAGAAGGAGAGAAATTACAGCTGAACAAGAAGCTATTCTTGCAGGTCACATGAGAGACCTTATGAGAGCCCGTCCTCCTACTTTCGATGGTTCTGGTAGTGGTATGGAAGCAGAGACATGGCTAATTGACCTGGAGAGGTGTTTTGCCATGCATCCTTATGGCAGCAACACTAAGGCAAGATGTGCCATCATGCATCTCCGAGGCTTCGCCTCTACATGATGGCGACTAGAGGAACAGAAGTTGCATCTAGATATTGCCACAGTGTCTTGGGAACTATTTCTAGATAGGTTCAGAGCTCGATTCTTATCAGACCATTGGAGACAACGACGAGCAGACGAGTTCCATGGGTTGAGATAGATGGCCATGACAGTGGAACAGTATGAGCGCAGGTTTTATGAACTCAAGCAGTATGCAGGCATTGGAAACGATGAGGCCATGTTAGTTCAGCATTTTATTAGAGGTCTAAATGCACGCATCAGTGGAGGAGTTCATGTTTTCGAGCCGAAGACCATGGAGGTAGCAGTCGAGAAGGCTCGATTGGTGGAGGAGAATTTGACCATGGCCCTAGGAGGTCATGCAGGCGTGCAAATTGGGAGTGCACCGTCAACAGGCTTAGGTTCTCGAGATGGTCAACCTCAAGCAACAAGTTCGTCTAGAGGTCATCATGCACCCACTAAGGGCGAACAACAGCGGTAGCAGTATTCTCAATCAAAACCAAAGAATACCCAACCTCAGCAAGGAGGTGGTTCTCAGTTGGGGAAAAATCATAATTGGCTGCGGGCCAAGAATTATCATCCCAACCAACCAGTTCAGAGTCCACAGCCTGCGTTTAGTAGGGGAAGTTTTCAGCAGTCTAATGCACCTGTAGGTGGTGGAGGTTTTGGCAGGGGAACAGGATGTTTCTTTTGCGGCCAGCAGGGCCATATTGCTAGGCAGTACCCACAACAGAACATTGCACGATTTAGCCAGAGGCCAACAATTTCAGAGCCAACAGTGGGTGATGCAGGGAGGGCTCATAGAGTGTTCACAGCAGTTGATCACCGCCAGACAGAGCATCAGGGGACAGTCTTGGAGGCCACTGGTAGAGGACGAGCAGCTTTCTTTGGAGCACGTGCACGTTCTGCAGTTTGGGGGCTAACCCTCATAAGTAGGGGTCCAATGGGATCCTAATGACGTGGCTTTAGTTGCCTTGGAAGATGCAACCTTTATGTTAGAGTGATACCCGTACTTGTTGCAGGCTTCCAGGAATAAGCCTGATCCTAGGGGGGGAGGATGTAGTGCCCCTCACCTTGCTTCCGTCAGACTGATAGTACTCCTAGTAGGATTAGATATCATGACATGGATTCTTTGTTATTACATTGAGTTGTTTATGGACCTATTTCTAGGATGACGATTGATAATATTGGATTATTGATATTTTATGTTTCATAGTTTGATGGACATACTTGATATAATGGATTAATGTTATTTCTGAGTTAATGTGATATTTAATCAGGGTTATGATGCCTTAGTAGTAATTGTTATACTAGATCGTATTGTTATTGATTATTCTATTTTCTTGTAGACAACTGAATACTTAATTGTTGATGTAATTATGTGAACAGAATGGTGTTGCATTACTCGTGTCCGAGTACCCTGCCATGCTGCGATTTCTATTTACTGTGTGCATGTCTTCATGTTGTATATATATGTTTAACCTTGAGGTTTGCTGCAGGATACAGGTACCGGGCATCGACTCCACCTGAACTAGCAGGTCTGAGCGTGCCCTAGCCAATGGAATTGTTGATGGGAGTTAGCATAAGGTTTCCTAGGTTATCCGTCATCCTTGTAGAAAATAGTCTTCAGTTTTGCAGCTGGTCATTGTTCTCAGTTTCGTTTGTTCCTTGGGTTGTCGTCTTGCTTTCTCTGCATGCTTGATGGTCGAGTAATTGCATGATTATGATTGGTTAATTGTGGTATACAAATAGATAAATTTGAATAATGTTTATTAAATAGATTTATAAATAATCATTGGTTGTTATATAACAAATATATATTAAATAATAAATAAATAAATAAATTAATAATTAAGGAGATAAATTAGTTATAAAGTGTCATTATAGTTGTGGAATTGTTCTATAATTAATAAAATCAACATGAAAGTAATGATATGTGGCCAAGTAAATAAATGATTAAATAAAGTAATAAATATTTATGAGTTGTTGTATATTATATTTGTATAAAATACTAAATTAAATAAAGTAAAAATTATAAGTTGTATTTTATTAAATGAAAGTTACCCTTGAGTAAATAAAAGAATTGGGGTTATATTGTAAGGTTATTAAAAAAATTAAATGAATGTAGGCTGTATTTTCTTTGTCGGTTGGCATTGGATCATGTGTTTCCCTAAAGGTGGAGTACAAGCAATTAGGGTAGGGGATTCTATATAATAGGCGGAGAGAAGGAGAGAAGGGGGAAAAGGAACGGGAATTGGAGATCCGGGAAGAAAGACGGAGCTGCGAAGAACAGATTGAGGATATTGCAGCGTATACAGGTTCTTTTAATTGTGTTAATGTTATTTTCTCATTCTGCATTAGAGGATTATACCTAGGGTTCCCGTCCTGGAATCCAAGTCTCTTGGTGACTATGCATATAACCTTTATTTTAAAAATTGCTATTATGTAATTTTAGCATATGAATCTTTAATCTAATTGACTAGGTGACCCTCACTTTGTTCATCATAAACATTGCATAAGCACTTGTAGCATATGACTTTGTAGTATCTCATGTAGTCATGCATTATTATCAAGAAGCACTGTAAAGACCAATATAATAAAACATAGAAACTGATGGCGAATAGTTATATACCTTCAAAGCAGTTTGTCACCATGAGACATGGGATAGAGGTATAGGACATCATTTGAAATAGGTATACTTTATGAATAAGAGTATGCATATATTACATTTAGATATAATCACGAGAAGATTTGAATATAGTTTAGGGACAGGGTTGCCATCCTGGAATCCAAGTCTCTTGGTGACTACGCATACTACCAAAACTATACTAGGTGTTTTGTTAAACCGTGTATCATAGAAAGGCCAATGGCACCCTTATGAGCTCCCCGCATGAGTTCTGAGGCTGCCATCACAAACATTTCCCCTGCAAAGTGGGCAAACTCTATGAACCTCTCTCAGCCTTTTGTCAACACAAAGTTGATGAAATTCATGATGG
The DNA here is from genome assembly GCA_027924645.1 of Cunninghamia lanceolata. Lineage (NCBI taxonomy): Eukaryota > Viridiplantae > Streptophyta > Pinopsida > Cupressales > Cupressaceae > Cunninghamia > Cunninghamia lanceolata. The sequence continues at coordinate 2,248,656 of BSBN01000017.1, read as the reverse complement.
CATGGTAACACTCTCACGTGCTCTCCTTCTTCATATTCCACAAGACATATATAGCACTGTGCAGCATCCTCATTAATGTTTTTTCCCTTTTGGCTGTACAACTGCACTGGGATGGCCTCAACAACATCGTCAGGAGCAGGGAATGATCCAAGTGAAGAAATTGATGATCGTGAGGATAAAGCCATAGACTGGTGATGAATTTCGGCAAGAACCTCAAACAAAGCTTCTACCAACATGATAATCCTTGAGATGCTTGAACTGGTATTTGAATCTTCTGTCACCCCAACATTTTGGCACGAGCAATGTGCCATTTGATTGTGGCCAGGTTAATTACATGATCTCTCATGGCCTGCTAAATTCTCAAAACTGCTACTTAAACGTTGCAAAGAACGGACCTGAGATCTTGTCCACTGCCTCCGTTCGTCATGGTTCAACCCTCTACTTTCCTGTATTCTGTTGTTATAACTAGAGGTGTTGTTGTTCATTTGGATCCTCTCATCCCAGTGCCTCCGACTGGCACTCATAGATCTAAGAGTGTGAAGAAACTGATCCTGTACAACAGTAGGTGGTGTTCCAGTATACCTACTTGAGGAAGCTCTACTTAAGGCTTCCCAAAATCTTCTCCCATTATGTATTCTTGCTTCCCTGTTAACTGCATCTCCACTACTAAATGAGTCTTCAGATGATGCTGTCCTCCTAAGCACTCTATCACGAAGTCGCCCAACACTGCGTGTTCTTCTGAAATTTATATTACTTTCATAGTGGTCAGGTGTCCCTCTTCTGTGAAACTATCTTGCATCTATTGACTCTACCAAAGTTGAAGGACGAGTCCCAAAAAATGCATTTTGATCAGAGACTGAAGCTTGATTGTTGTTGAAAGTCGGGTTGCATTGTGGACCTCTAATGCCAACACCTTGGACACTAGAAGATTCTTGAAATACATCTTCTCTTTCTAGCATATCTGAAGGATGATCTTCATATTCTTGTAATCTTACTTGCATTGAACCAAGAGTTTGTTGCCTAGCTCTACTTTCGTACAGATTATGTGATCTGCTACCCTACCCTCCATGTAGATCTGTACCATTTATAAAGTGGCCGTCGTCGTTCTGCCCAATGCTTGATGGCTGATTCCTGGGTCGTCTTGCAAATAAGTTATATGATTTTTATGACCCTAAACTTGTGGCCTTGTTTAACCTGATATCAAAAGCATGTTTATTGCAGTTAGAACCATTTGGGCAACGATTATTAGCAGAGTTACTTTCCCCTCTACTTGAACTTCTACTTGGAAAACTGCTTGAAGGTGCTGACGCCTGAGCATTGCAAAATTGTATGGGGCTCGCACTTGAGTGAGAAACTGAATGAATAAGCCTCTTTTTGCTTCTTTGGTTGCCGTCTCTCTGGCTTAAATGCATCATTTGCAATTACATCATTTCTGTCTGTGACTAAATTAGCAAGAGTCTTTTAGAATTGCAGATAGGAGAAGTAGAAATGAAGTCTTTTTAGAAAGTTTCCATATTTGATTCCACGAATATCTGGCAGTAAACATTTGCATAGAGGATTATAGTTATGTGTGTAAGTGAGTGGATTAAATAATAGTTTTTAGGGTTTTCTCTTATGTGAGAATTAAATTATGTCTTTTTTTTTTATTAAATTATATTATTTCTTCTCGGAAATAAAATATAGAATGAGATTATTATTAAGGTTGAGATTTAAATTAGAGGTAGATATTTACCTAATTTACTTTATTCTAGTGCTGTTATTATAGTTTTAATATTATGGATTTGATATGTAATTATAATTATTTTTCTCGTAGTTTTATTTAAATCTTAAATAATATTTATATTGTGTTTAGAGTGTAACTAAATATAGAAGTAAATTGTTCTAAATTAAAAATGAATTGTGAGTTATGTTTAAATCTAATTTGCTTAAATAATATTGTTGATTGTAAAATGAACGTAAATTATTTATAAATTGGGTAGATATGATGAGAGCAATTTGCTTATATATTAAGGTTACAAAACTTGATTTACAAAAGTAATTTAAGTATGTCTTCATGGACCCTATGTCATTGCATGTACCCGAGTGGTTAGTTCCAGAGGCATAGGTTGTTTGTGTTTTGATTTCATGAGACATGTTGATAAGTGTTCGAGACCATGAAGTTATATAAGTGTGTTGCCGCTTGTATGACAATGGAATGTGGTGAATATTCGATGTAGTGAATGCATAATCCTTTTTGTGGATGTATTGACTGTAAATATCTTATATTGAGATTTGTGTTATGGGGAGACATTGAGTACTAGAATAGGAGTAATGTTTATGTATTGCTATGGACAATGTTTTGTTAGTTGACCTTGTGATTAAGATGACATGCAAGATGGTTAATTCCTTGCATTGCTATATACACATGTTGATATGAGGATAATTGTGTGCAAGATGGTTGATTCCTTGCATGGTTCTTGTATCCTCATTGTCCTGATGATGTTTTCTATGCTTGTTGAGTGGGGTTTTCTAGTTGCAGGTAGGGGAGTGGCTCTCAATGGGGGCTGGAGCCCAAAAGTGGCGTCCAGGACAACCCATGTGGGAGTTTGTTAACTCAGTGATAACCTAAATCATGAATTAGGGGGTTGGGTAGTTAATCACACATAAATAAAGATAAGTGGATGCCTCACTCATGGCTCAAGTGCTCGTTTAGGCTTGAGATGAGCTGAGAAGGCCTGGAATGGCAAGATCAACTACCTTGTCCTCATGAAAGGTATGTTGATTCCGCATGAGTGTTGTATGGGGGCCGGGAGTCGGGAGAGGCTACTAGGACAACCCAAGATGGGGGCCGGGGCCTAGGAAGGCTTGCCAGGACAACCCATGACAAGCCATGTGATGACACTCCTCCCTACTGCAGCCTAGCATTCCCTAGTTTTACTCTCCCCATTCGTTATGTGGTTGCCTCTGGAAGTGTTGTTAAGTTGTTTGTGATATGGGCTTGTGTTGTTAGAGTTATGTGTTGTCTTGTTTTTATAGTTTACTATCTACCCGACGGTATGTTATAGTGGGAACCTTATGTTAACTCCTAGCTCGAGGGGTGGACCTTAGGGTTCCACATGGTCGGGTGGAAGAGCTTTTATCCATTGTTTTTTTCTCCTTGCTATTGTTCGTGTGCGAGGATGTTGTATCGTGTGTATCAGCCGTCAGATCTTGTATCAGGTATGAAGTAAGTGATTTGTATTCATATACTTGTTTGTGTATCAGTTGATTTATAATATATGTGTTCAGAAGGTGTTAAGTAAGAATGTATTGATGTACTTGTATGTGAAAAGAAATTGTAACTACGTACTAGATCCTGATGATTATTTATCTGATGTTATGGAAATGTAAATGTTTATTGATTTAAAGTTCAGAATGATCTTTTAATGTGAGTTAAGGATTTATGTCATATTATGTTGTTTGATTTGACAAGTAATGCTCCCATGATATCTTAGAGGACTAGTTGATAGTTTATTGATGTGTAGTGATGTGTTAAACATTACTTTGTTACTTTATTCTTTAAAAAAAAAAAAAGAAAAAAAAAATTTCCGTTTTTGTATAGCGTAGATGTGTTGTTCTCTAAGGTGTTCATGCAGGGCGTTACAGTTCCAATGGATGGTTGTAGCAGAAAAGAGTTTTTAGTTGTTGAAGAAGAAGGTGACAAAATAGCCAATGTTGGCATTGCCAAATATTGGTAAAGTTTTTCAAGTAAATTGTGATGCTAGTGGTAGTGCAATTTGGGGAGTGTTAAGAAGGTAGACCCATTGCCTACTTTAGTGAGAAACTCAATGAAGCAAAGAGGAAGTACTTAGTTTATGACCAAGAATTCTATGCTATAGTGCAGGCCTTAAAGAAGTGGAGACATTATTTGTTGTCAAATGAATTTGTGTTGTATACCGATCATCATGCCTTGTAGTACATCAATAGTCAAGGTAAGTTAAACTAGAGACATATGAAATGGGTGGATTTCTTGCAAAATTATTCTTTTGTCTTGAAACATCAAAGTGATAAGTCAAACAAGGTAGCAGATGCACTTAGCAAGAGATGTTTATTAATGAATGAGTTAAGGGTCAATATTGTTGGCTTTGATGTAATGAAGGATTTGTATCCTGATGATCCTAGTTTTAAGGAAGCATGGGAAGTTAGTAAAAGTCTAGTGGAGGGAGATATGACACCTTGGTTGGAATATTTTATCCAAGATGGCTTGTTGTTCAAAGGACAAAAATTGTGTATACCTAGAGGTACAATGAGATAGAACTTAATCAGAGAAAAGCATAGTAGAGGCTTGAGTGGACATTTTGGGTAGTTAAGACAATGGTATAGCTAAATGAAAGTTATTTTTGGCCTGGGATGAGTGCATATGTGAAGAGACTGGTACAAGGCTGTAGGATTTTCCAGCATGCTAAAGGAGCATGACAGAATACAGGATTGTATCAGCCATTACCTATACCTGACAGACCATGGGAGTATATAAGTATGGATTTTGTTTTGGGACTACCTCAGACACAAAGAGGTCATGATTCCATTTTGTTGTTGTGGATAGATTTTTAAAGATGGTTCATTTCATACCATGTCAGAAGACTAGTGATGCATCCCACATAGCTACATTGTGTTTCAAAGAGGTAGTCAGGATGCATGAACTGCCTAAGAACATAGTTTTTGACAGGGACACGAAGTTTGTTGGCCATTTTTGGCGTACATTATGGAAGAGAATGGGCACTGAATTAGGATTCATTTTAGCCTATCATCCACAGTCTGATGGACAAACTAAGGTTGTGAACAGAAGTTTGGGAAACTTATTGAGGTGTTTGGTGGGAGACAAACCACATCAATGGGATCTTATCTTGGCACAAGTAGAATTTGCTTACAATAAGTAAGTGAACAAAAGTGCAAGAAGGAGCCCATTTCAAATAGTTTATGGGTACAACCCAAGAGGTGTTGATGAGCTCCAAGATAGTACAAATTTGAATAGGAAGAGTTCTATAGTAAAAGATTTTGCAGAATATCTTCATGAGGTTCACAAGGAGGTGAAGGGACAGTTGGAGAAAAGTGCCAACAAGTAAAAGGAGTATGTTGATGTGCATAGGAGGGAACAAGAATTCCAGGTAGGAGACTTAGTTTTGGCACATTTGAGGAAGGAAAGGTTTCCATAGGGAACATATAATAAGTTGAAATTCAAGAGGATAGTCTGTGCAAGGTGTTGAGGAAGTTCTCATCTAATGCCTATGAGATCGAGTTACTAGTAGGAATAGACATATCACCTATTTTCAATGTTGCTGATCTATATAAGTTCTATGAAGGAGAGCCAAGTTTACAAGGGGGTACACATTCACATTCACCAAATGCACAAGGGTGGATAGATCAGTTTCTTGAAAAAGAAGATGGAAGAAGTGGATAAGGTGATTGACTCCCGAGTGGCTAAGAAGACTAATTCAGTTACCTAGTGTGTCTAATTCAGAAGCATCCAGGTTCACGTGCAATCCTCATCAACCAAAAGGATTTGCTTTACTTTCTTGTTGTTTGTTTTGCTACAGAAGTTTTTGTAGGCATTGATTGATCAATTTTTAGAGAATTTTCCTAAAGATTTTGGGTATCTGTATTTCAAATTTAGTGAAAATTAGCTAAAAATTGAAGAAGTTATGCCTTGGTAGAGTTTGTGTCTATCACCAGATCTGCATGTCACAAGATGCTTGATTTCCCCGCTGGGCACTTTCAAACACTTTGAGCTAAAAATCTTTGCCACTAGATTAGCACTAAAATTCCTTATCACCAGACATATCCTTTGATGCTTGAAAATCCCACAAATCTAGTTGAAGGCAAAAGGCTCATCGATGAAGGTATAAAAGATGCTTAGTGCTAAAATTGTACATCACTAGACTTGTGCTAAAATATGCCCTCGCAGGATATGTCTGGTAAGACCTAAAATCCCCATTGATCCAATGCAAGTTGAAAATCTCACTAAAACCTTCATAAAGATGTTTGCACTGAATTTAGAGGTGATCGGATATGCGCTAAAAGAGAGGTTCACTAGACATGTCTGGTTGCAACTAAAACCTTATTAGATCCACTTTTGGCAATTTTCCCCACTCGCAAAGGTTTTTGCATTCAGTGCTAAATTAACTGCACACAGGACAAAATCTTGTGAAGCCCAAATCTCCCATTTTATCCAATGAAGGCCAATTCGCCTGTTTCTCTTGTCATGCCCTTAATGCCCGCTTTCTTTGATGGCATGTGAGGCATGAAAACCTCACTTTGTCTGGTGAGGCTGGAATCTCTGCTTTATCCAGTCATGACCTAAAAGCCACATCCGGTGACACATGATATCTCCACAAAACACACAAAATGCGACAAGTTCAATTTTAGCTATCTGTACGGATGGTTCTAGAGAGAATAAGGATCTGAGACATGTCATGTGCACATAATGAAGTTGGTGGTTGCCTTAGGGGTTTATAAATATGTGGATTTCATACTTTGAGTAGAGATTCTCCTTGGTCAACAACCGGTAATATGTTTTGGAGTATCTAGAAGATCTCTATAGATTGCAAGATCTGTTTGATCTGAATCTTGAAATGTTGTAAGGCTGAGGCCAATGCATGTGTAAGCTAATTGTACTCCTATTGTAATCCTTCTATTGCATATGAATAAAGAATCATTTGTTTTGTTGTCTTGTGTTAATTATTCTTGCTGCTTGATCTGGTAGCTTGACAAAGACCATGGATCCTGAGCTGCATTAGACTACCATGTAGCCCATACTAATGACTTCCTTAAAACCTTAGTACAATCTCGTACTTTATCATAGATTCACACACTATTCAATTACAATGCATGAACACACACAATGACAATCAAGAATATAAACACTCAACAGCCAAGTCATAAAAGAATGAAATCAAGATAGAAGACACATAATAGAAAAAGTACAACATAAATTGATCACAATCTACTAGAAACATAAGGAAAGATTGTTGGAACATTGGTGTGCTATTCACCTACAAAGAATACTTGGTAAGGTTTCTAATGGAAGTAGATAATGGATTTTTCTCTAAGTTCATGTTGACTATTGTCTAGTAGACTAGTAAATAGTTGCAGTAAGCTATAGAAGGTTGTGGTTTAGCATGGAGACTTATATAAGTTTAATGTTTCTATATTCTTCATTGCAAGTCATTTTGAAGGAGAACTCACAACTGCATAATTGTAGGTATGCCACTAGAAGTGTGTATGATAGTGTAGGTGCAATTATAGTGATATTGGAATACATCCAATGATGATTATTAACATGGTTATGTTCTAGGAGATGCCTAAAGTTACTACAAGTAGCTAGACTTAATTAAGAGTTTGTCTCTACTATCACAAGCCATGGGTAGTGTTTGGCTATAATGCAAGAAGACATGTACATAATTTAGGAGAAGCGAATAACCAAAATTTCACCAAGTGTGAGTAGCACCAACTTATTACATGCAATGATCATCTATATGGAGAAGTCATGTTACATGTAATAATTTATGGCATGTTGACATCATGCTATGGTCATGAGATGGATGTGTGACTATTGGTATTTATGTGGTAATTAGATAGTTAGACATTTGAAATTCCTTGTTGGATGGTTCATCAACTATATATATATATATATATATATGTATGTATGTATGTATGTATGTATGTATGTATGTATGTATGTATGTATGTATGTATGTATGTATGTATGTATGTATGTATATGTATGTATATATATGTATGTATCTATATATATATATATATATATGTATCTATATATATATGTATGTACACATACATATATATACATACATATATATATATATGTATATATATGTATGTGTACATACATATATATATAGATACATATATATATATATATAGATACATACATATATATACATACATATATATATATATATACATATATACATACATACATACATACATACATACATACATACATATATATATATACATATATATATAGATACATATATATATAGATACATATATATATATAGATACATACATATATATATATACATACATATATATACATATATATATATATATACACATATGTATATAGATATATATGTGTGTGTATATATATGTGTGTGTGTATATATGTATATCTTCTCATAAAAATGTGGCAAGGTTGGATAAAGTGGGATGTGGTTGGATTAGTTTTATCGTAAAAGTGTGAAGTTTTGGTTGGAGGTTATATGCTATTAGTCTACAGACTGAGATTGTGTGAAAAATATGAAAGGAAATTTGTAGCCATAATAAACTATTTCCACATAACCCCATAAGAGAAAAATATGCAAACATGTATTCATAATCCACATGTAAAAGAATAGACAAACATACCATCAAGATGACACAAGATATACCCTAGAAAAAATTAGAAGAGGGAAAAACTCAGCCTCCAAAAGCATCCATGCACTCAATGTCTTATCTTATGAACAAAGATTACAATACATAGCCTCCATGAATACTTTTGAAACATCAAGTTCCCTAATTGCACTTCCTATGAATAATAAAATGAGAATCATGTAACCACACATCCCAATCCATGCTTTCTCTCTTCACATATGTGACCTAGAAGAGAAGATCGAGCCAACTTTGGCCAACAAGCCAAAGGTTATGCAAGCCAACCTCAAGAACTATTCATGTGCTTTCTTTTATAGAAATAAGCTCAAGCACAAAACTACCAAGTGGTATTACATAACCATGTCCCTCAAAACCATGAGCTCACTAAACCATGTCCCCCTCATTTACTATTTGGTACTAAGTTTTCCCAATGCACAACCCACATTAAATATTTAGCCCAATATTACATAAAACTTTCAAGAGGCCCCAAGAATTCCTAACCCATTGTGATGTTCACATTTCTAGGATGCACCATAAGTAAATATTACATTTTACATTATTAGCATTATGCAAGGTGTACAACACACCTTTCCCAACAAAAGAGACCTATGGTATTGGATGTAACTTTCTTGAATAATATAATTGTGAATGACCTTTTGTGAGTGGGTTATTTTTCCATAAGGGTTTCCCATGTAAATTTATGTCTCATGTGTATCTATGACTTGTGTATTGTTTCATGTGCTTCCATTAATGTTGCTTAATTGAATTGTATAACAAATATAATTACTTTTTTATCACATAATCCTAAGGTGTTCTAATATCCTAGAATATCACTCATCTGTATCAAGGACTAATACCCAACAAATACAATCATAAGAACACATACATCTAGTAAGTTACCAACCAACATGTTACTAATAAGCAATATTAAACTAGGTATTCCTCATGGTATAAGAAAACTCATAGAATAATATCAAGATACCTTCATCATATAATAGTGATGTAGGATGTAGTGCCCCTCATCTTTTCGTCTGTCTGATAGTTGCTTATTAGATTTTGACATTTTGACAGTATCTTAGATTATCTGATGATGGATCACTTGTTGTCTTGTTAATTCATTATGGAACTAATCATTATGGTATTAGTTGTGGATATTGGATCTTGTTATTTCATGCTTTACAATTGATAAGTAAACTATATGTTTCGGATGTTTTGATTGCTATATTTGATGGTGAGACATTGATTGTTTTATGTTGTTGATAAGTAATTAGAAATCTTGTTTAAATGTAGTGATTTGTTTATATAGGAACGTGAATGGGACAGTGTCGTATTACTCGCTCTCGAGTACCCTACCCCATTGCGATTCCCATTCACTAGACGACTGCATGTGGATATATATCTTGTTATGTTTAACCGTGTACTTGCTGTAGGATGCAAGTACTAGGCACCGACTCCACCTGATTTACCAGGTTTGAGCGTGCCTTCGCCAATGGAATAGTTGTTTGGAGTTACATGAGGTCCCATGCCCTAAACGATCTCTGCGATGAGGATGAGCATCGCGTCTAGTTACCCTACTAGTTGAGGTTGGTTGGGATGTGAGTTCACATTGTGTTTCCAATTATGGTTAGTTGATGTTGTTAAGGTTTAGTCGTGTGATTAAATGATTGGGTTGGCATTTTATTTGATTTGGCTTGATGCCTTGGTTAATTTAGGTGCTAGAACACAATAGTAAATATATATAAATTTATATTAATAAACTATAGTTGTAAAGATTAATATATATATTTATAATGTTAATTTAATAATAATAATGTGTAAATATTGTTAACCGTGCTTTGAATTAATTAAATCAAACTATTTTGTTATGGATTTAATAAATTTGAAGTTAGTTCAGGGATGTGAAAGTTAGTTTTTTTCCTGTAAATCGGTTACCAAATATTTTTGTTAAAAAGGGAGATTTTGCCTGGAGAAAGGGGGGAGGTTCGAAAAAAAAAAAATCCAAAGGAAGGAAAGGTTGGAACTGGTAGTTTTCAGATTGTGGAAACAAATTCTCTAATAATTCGGGTATGTCTTGAATCTTGATTCACTTCTCTTTGTATCTATAATATTTGGAAAGTAATTGTACGCCATGTTATCATCGTTTGACCTATTAATGATATATAGAAAACACCTTAATCTTATGTACTCTTCATTCTTTGTGCCACAATCTGTGTCAAAAATACTTGGATGATCAAACATGGTCTTGTGCAACTTTGAATCGAGGCATTCTTTTATGCCTTTATTCCCACACCTTATTTATCAAAACCATTTTTAATTTTAAACCCTCTAAACTTTAGACTATATGCAAATTGCATGAAATTTCTATAAACTCGTATACTGTTCTTATTGGTGTATTCCTTAAAATTTAGGCTGTAAGAAACTTCACGCTGGAAGATTTTCTAGATTCATTGGTTGTTCCTATCTATGTATTCCTACCATTGGCTTGGCCTTTTTATCTTAACTCCTCTATTCATCTTGGATCTTCAATGTCTGCGATTTGACCACCTCTAGCAACCAGCTCTTTTCTCATATCAGTATCATTCATACAAGTCATAATTTTCAGCAAATTGTTTCCACGCACAGTGCAAACTCTATTTTGATCTAAAGGAAGCACTTTTAGTGGATCACAATCGTTTAGAATTTCTCAATCGGTTGGTGCCTGCATAGTGCAATCCTGAAATGTGTTTCTTCTTCAATGACTTTTTTGTGAGTTACCCTACTCTTCAGGCTATCAGTTGAAAACTTGTCATCAATTAAATCCAAGTAACTAGCTTCCTTTTAGACAATTGCGCACATTGATTTGCTTTTGGTGTGTCAGTATATCCAAAATCTTTCTAGGTTTGAATGCTTAAATCTACTCTGTCTTTCCATATGCTAGGGCATATATATTTATCCCTATTTTTTTTGTGCATTCATAGAATAAATTTGTGGGTTAGATAAACAGTCTGGTCTTGGAGAAATTAGATAGTAAGAAAAGCAAATATTTATTTATGTTTGTAAATTTGAAATGTATATAGATATATGTGGGTGGGGGGTGTATTCCCCATTGCAAATGAGGGCGTAGGATTAATCTATTCTTGTTCTATTGCATAAATCCTGATGCCAAACTCCAGCCATTTGAAATGAGATTACTTCATGCATAGCCTTGGCCTATATTCATATGTGTTCTATAGGCACTAGGAAACATTCCCACATGTTTTTCTGCTGAATGCATTTGCTTGAAAATTTCTATTTTCCTTTTTCCAAATCTATGGCATGACATCAAACAGTTTCTATGCCTTGTATATGTTTCTACATTTTGCACACTTTTCTGCGAGGGTGGATGCGACCACAACATCTGACAAAACTCCTTTATCCTTGCGCTTGATGATGTCTTTACCCCGTTCCCAAGCTCCATGTTGATCATGGCTTGGAGGACATTGGTAGATGTTGTGAAATTGGTGTTAAACCTGCCAATTGGATTGCTTGAAAGTTCTAGCGCCTTCTCAACTGATCCATTTTGTGCATACACTGCAATCTGCCTATCACATTTGCCAAAAGCTTCTAAAGTCTATGCAACAAATCCATTTTTGTGCATACGTTGCTATCATTTTGATAGTGCGGATTCTTGAGAGTTTCCACAACTTGTCAATAAGTTCATTTGTGCATTCTGCAATCATTGCATCCCATTAGAAGACAAAACTGTTTGTGTAACAATGTAATTTTCTACAAATATCATTCCCTGCTCAACCAACCGGATATGTATGCTGCTTTATCTCGCAACTGTAGCATTAGGTTTAGGGTTCATAGGAAAACAATAGGGTTAAAATGTTCATATTTCAAAATATTTAAATACTTAGATTATTACGAAGTTAGATTTGCTTTACATGAAATGTCATTTATAACATGTTACGAAGTTAGGGTATTACTAGTGTAGAGAAGAAGCCCTAGCCAAATAAATTATTTGGAAAATAGATTAATTACATGGAGTAATTATTTAGATTAGAATTATGATTTTTGTTTAATATTAATTTTTCTTGATAGTTGACTTTACTTTCAGGAATGAAATATATTATTTGATTAATTTTAATCACAATGCTAGAATTAGGTTTTGATTTCGTAAATGTAATTTAAATTAATTCTTGAGAAAATCAAGCCTATTTATAAATGTATTTGAATAAAGTGGATTTATTTATTATTCATTAATAAACTTATTCTACTCTCTTAAATTAAAAAATTATGGAGAAATTAAAATATAGAATTAAACCTGGATGAGGTTTTTGGAAAATTATTAAATTAGTTACAAAAGAATTTTAGTTATTTATAAATGTATTCTTAGTTAACCTTAATCATATAGGTAAATTTATAATAAAGGTTCTAGTAAATTTAATTTTTAGGATAAGGAGATTGAGGTGGTGATTGTTAGAAATAGTTATTTATTTGGAGGGTTCAAGCAAGAAAATTAGTCGATTCATTGTATTGGTGTAATATGATTAACCTAAATTTAACTTGTTTAAGTAATTAATATTGAGGAGTTTAATGTAAGTTAGTCTATGGACATTGTATTTGGATTTCAACCTAGACAAAGATGAGTGTATTTCTTGTGGATGTAGTGGTGTCTATTTAGTCATACTCGTCTTGTTTTGAGCCTCAATATGAGTCATGGAATGGAGAGACCTGTGAATCCTAAAGGTTCAATAAACCTATGTTGCTTTGGATAATGAGTTAAGAGGTTGCCTCATGATTACATTTGGTATGCAAGTGGGATACCGCCTTGTTATGATTGTATGTATCTGTAGGATGATGTATCTGTTTTATTTGATGGTTAAGGCTTACTAGGTGTTAGCAAGGAGAGTGGCTTTCAATATGGGGCCAGCGCCCAAAGTGGCAGTCAAAATAACCCATTGAAAGTAGATTAATCAAGTGATAACCTAAAATGAACTAGGGGGTTAAGGGTAGATTTCACATTAAACAAGATTAATGGATTTCCTCACCCAGGCTTGTAGTGCTCATTTAGGCTAAGGATGGGTTGAGAAGGCCTGGTCGACATGATTGACTTCCTTGTCCTCACGAAAGGAAGGTCAATTCCGCATGTGTCACCCTATGGGGCTGGCGCCTAGTGAGAGGCTGTCAGGATAACCATAGATGGGGGCCGGCGCCTATTAAGAGGCTGTTAGGATAACCCATGCTAGGACCGTGTGATGACACTCTCCCTACTGCAACCTAGCATTCCTTGTATGGTCTCTCCACTTATGTTTTGTATCACCTCTGGAAGTTGTGTTGTGTTGGTTGTCTTGTGTCGTAATGGAATTTGATCATCCTTCATTCATGTTTGTAATTATCTACCTGACTGTTGTTGTCGTTGGGACCTCATGTTAAATCCTAGCTTGGGGGGTGGACCTTAGGGTTCCACATGGTCAGGTGGAAGAGCTATCTTATCCATTAGTTATTTCCCTATCAGAGTTCATGTGCAAAAAAGGATTATCTCAGTTTTAGACAATTGTACTTGTACCAGTTGAGGAAGATAATTGTGTACCTGACTTGTGTACCAGGTCATCCTTAATGTATGTAATTTGATGTAGATAGAAGATGCCATTGATGTAATGATGTAACTATGTGTAAGGGAAACATTCAGTTATGTATTTGATCATGAAGATTATATTTTGATGTCATGCAGTGAAAATGAATATGTTATTTATTTTGCATTGGATTTAGACCAGATACTGATGTTAGCAATATATGTTAAATTATGTTAGTTAATGTGTAAGTCATGCATCCTTGAATCCTTAGAGAACATGTCGTAAGTTCAATAGTGTAATTAGTTAAGTTGACATTACCTTGTTATCATATTCAAAAAAAAAAAAAAATTCCCTATTTCATATAGCATAAATGTAAATTTCTCTAAGGTGTTCAGGGCAAGGCGTTTCATAGGAGCATCCCTAGGTGTTGGCACAATCTTGCATCACCCAAAAATAGTTATTTCTTAGTTTGTTTCAATTCATTTGTTTATTTGTTGGTTTTTGGTTATCAATAAATTACAGAAGAAGCCATTGTATTTTACTGTAGTTTGATATCTGATTTCATGATTTTGGAATAATATTTTATAGTGACAAATGGATGTTGTGTCCATGTTTGAGGAGAATTGGATCAACATAAGAGTGAAATTTAATTTGTGAATGTATACTAAATTGATAGGTTTGTATAGTTGTAACTTTCCCGCTTACACTGGATTATTTGGATTTCAAGTGCAAGCAAGGGAGTATGTGAGAAGGTTTATTAGACATATGTCCACATCAGTCTATGAAGATTTTCTATTTTTTAATTAATTTATGAGGAAAATATTCCATAAACTTAAAATACCAGGTGTTCATATTTTTTAAATAACTTTTAATTTTAAGTTTCTTTTAAAAAATTATGTCATCAATCTACACACAATTCTTTACACAATGAAAAAAAATGATTATTTTAGCTCAAATTATGCTTGTCAGACACAAGGGGTTTTCAGAAATAGCAATTAGGGCCAATAAAAAATTAATAAGAAAAATATTTGGAAAAAAATTATAAAAAAATATCCTCATCAATATTTAGTATAATACACATCTTTTACCAGAAGGAATTAGAAAAATACTTTTATTTAGGTCAAATTATGCTTGCTAGACACGTGCATGGTATGGTCCTAAAAAACAACTTTTAAAAAGTGGTTTTTGTACAAGCCTATACAAAATTAATTTGTATCATATGTGTATTAGAGTAAATTACATATTTGAAAACTAGACTCAAAATCCTACATTTCATATTACTAGACTTTTTAAAGATTCTCTGTGTAAGTGCTTCAAATTTTTAGTCCAATTGTGATAAACTTTGATTTTCAGGAAAAACACTTCCACTTTTTGGCCAAAAAGTGGACCCAACTTCTTGCACACACCCTTATTGTATTGAGTATTTTGGTTGCATGGTTGGACAATCCTTCATTGGATCCTTTGATTGTTACTACATCAAATAGTATGACAACACAAATCATGAATGGAAAAATATATACCACTTATAGAGAAATGTTATACTTTCAAATAGAAAGCTACTCTTTCAAGTAGACACCCTACCTTTTGGTAGAAACTGTATTCTCTAGGATATAAACCCTACTTTGTCTAATAGACACCCTAACTTTGAATAGAAATCCTATTCTTTTGAATAGAAACCCTAATTAAGAAAATAATAAATTAATTTTCCTTAACTAAAGAATTCCTTATTAAAATAATAAATTTCAAAATCATGCACATCACTTCATTAATTTCAATACAAATACCAATTTCTAATTCTATTTTATTAATCTCCTCTTGAAACTAATTATAGAGCAAGCTTTTATTTAATCAAATAAAGAAGTATCTTTTATTAATTTATTTAATTAAAAATCATAAAATTAGAATTTTCACAATACACAATTTAAATAGACAACTTTCAAGTCAATCCTAATTGATTGATCTATTTATGTAAACTAGTTACTACTTAATTTCAAATTAAGACTATTTAAATTTCAAATATAGACTTAATTCTATTTTTCAGCTCAAATCAATTAATTTCTAATATTTAAATAAGCAAACATATTTGATTATTAATTCTAATTATTTACCATATCAAACTTGATTTAACTATCTTGATTAATTTATTCAACAAGTATTACTTCACATCTTGGATTATAATTTTGTTGCATTTCATAGACCAAACCTAGTTCATCTTTCGTAATACATGTTCTTGTCAATCAACACATCTTGATGCATCCCTTGGTAGCAAGGTTAAATAATAATAATTAATCCTCATAGTCTATAAAACCTCATGCATGAATAGTGAATCATAAAATCAACACTAATAATTGTTTAATCCTTATCATTTAAAAGGGTCAAGGATTAGGGATGTTACAAACACCTTAACTCATCAAAGTAGCAATTTGGGAAAGAATTTTTTTAAATATATTTTTTGAGTACTTTCTATGTTCTTATATTTTGCATTTTAAAGGCCTTCTAAAGTGGAATTTAGTGATACAACTATTAGACCAAAACTTTTGTGAGAGTGAAAAGTGCATACCTTATACTTTTCCCCTTTATTTCAAACTCACTTTGACTAGGTTGTCCCAAATGCAATGACTAGAGTACAACTAGCATGTTTGGTGTAAAAGTGAGCAAATTTCCTGAACCTACCTTCACACATCCCAAGAGTATAGAATCAAGATGTAGATTACCAATTCTCTACCCTAGGTCAAATTTTCAATGATGATTTGACCCCAAAAGTTTCAAATTCAAATTTAATCCTAGGCCCAAGATGAACCCCTTATTACTAGTCATTAATTTTTGAATTAAGCATATGATGTTTAAATTTGCATGCAAGGATGTTGTAAAAAATGAATGACCCTAATTTATTTTATGCATCAAGGAGGACCTATCATCTCTTATTCAAGCATTGTGTTATCACTTAGAGAGAGCATTACATCACCATATCATCATCAAATTGAATCAACTACTACACGATAAGTATAGATTAGGAATAATACATAGTAGTTTAGCTTCTCTTCAATCTTGTTCACACTATTAAATTGGTTCAAGTGGTTTTACTAGGGAAAATCTCTTGCATAACAAACTCCAACAAAATCTATACATACCACTAGGGTCATGTACTTGAGGTGAATAGGTTTTAGGAGATCAAGAGTGCACATACATGTCAAATCCACATACATGGGTCAAATCTATGGATTAGGGATTGAATTTCTAGCATAGAGTTCATTTTTATAATGTGAGAATAAACTAAAGTAGAATGTGATTCATCCAATAGTGTTACAGTGTCGTAATCATAGATTTGATCAATGATTTGGATTATTGAGAATAGTCCACAACATAAATCCCCCAATTTGAACACAAAACTAAGTTTTTATATAGGTTCTTTGTCATTTAAAAAAACATGCTTATTTTAATTACTATCTCAACTCATTATTCTAGTGTTATTTTCTTATTATTAATAATTTATTTCTTTACCCTAGAGTTAATTTTAAAAAATTAAAATTGAATAGATGAAAATAATGAATCTTAAGGTGGGTAGGAACTTATGCATGCTAGATATGTATAGGCTTTCTTTGTCACTAAATTTGACAAGAGTGGTGGGATTCAATATAGGTCCCTTTCTATAGTTTCCCTAGTAGTACTTTTTTCTAACCTTCAATTGGGTGATGAACTGGATACCACTGTGGTCAAGGATTTGTTAGACACTACTATTCTTAGGGGTATGGTATTCAAATATGGATGCCTAGATCATGATTTATGGGTAGATCTTTAAGAGAAAAAGTAGTGGTTTGGGGGATTAGATACCCAAAAATGAAAAGGCTATGTCTTGGACCTGCTGATGCAGGAGCATCCAGTGGTGTAAGGGCAATCTTGCATCACCCAAAAAAAGATGTGTTTTAAAATTGTTGATGTTCTTTCCATTTCTTTTCAAAATTTGTGGTTCTGGTTCCATTATCGCTTGAATAATGATGTAGAACTTTTAGTTTTTCCAAACTGCTAAAAATAGTAACCTACTATTTTTAGAAAGTTTGCATTTGAGCACGGATTGAAGTGAAAATCTACAGGAAGTTACATAATGGAAATATAAGACCTTTGGTGAAGGAATCACACAAAGATCATTTGTGAGTTGAAAGATATTAAATTTTTTGTTTCCCAAAAAAAGCCTGAAAATTATTCAAACTTAGGTTTGAGGCACTAAAGGGCCCCGTACAGGCCCAAAAATCACCAAAACTGGCAGAGCGGGTTCTTAACGCGTAGAGCACTCCGCGAGCTTTCCGATGCATACAATGGTTCGTCAATCAGACACCCGGATCAAAAGTTATGGCTCCCAGAAGTTGACCTATTTTTGGAGGGAGATGCAAAATTTGAAATTAGGTTGTTGGCCGCCAAAAAGGCTATTAATAACCATTTTTGGGAACCCTGGGCAATAGTGGAGTTAAGGGGGCAAGTGTAGAGTCAAGAATAGGTGGGAAAACAGGAACCCTAGCTGATTTTGGGTTACAGAAGGCTGAAGATTCTAGAGTCTCGAGGTTGGGAAAGCTGTAATGTGTTGCAGCCAGTAGAGGATTCATCATCTTATTGTAATTGAGCTTCTGTAATGTAATGAGTTGTCAGATCAATAAAAGAAAGTTCTATTTTCTGTGTTCAATTTCTGTTGTTGTGTGTTTTGTGATTTGCCCCCTTCATCACCTACCCATGAATCTTATCTCTAGAAATACAAGAAATGGTCTTTCTCTCAAAATTTTAAATGTTGTCACAGAAAGAGCTATTTCAAAGATGGAGAACTTAGTGGTCGGTAAGTTTTTGGGCTCTAGGCCAAACATTTTTGTAGTTAGATCTTGGGTGGAAAACAAATGTCTTGTTAAAGGGCATTTAGAAATTTTAATAATGGCCAAGGGTTTCCTTTTATTCTCATGATATTTCTAGGAGGATGTGCACAACACATTGATTGGTGGACTATGGTTCTTGGAGAGATATGGTCTATTCCTAGAAAATGGTTTCCTAGTTTTGATCTTTCTAAGGAGAAAGTCAACATTGCACCTATTTGTGTCAAGTTTTTAGGGCTCCCTAAGGAATATTTGGAAGAGGAGGTTCTTTGTGGTGTGACCAATTATTTTGGCCAAATACTAGAGATAGATCTAGTGACTAGAACTAGAAAATGTGTAGTTTTCACTAAAACCTATGTCAACATCTACTTAGACTCTATTCTCTCATCAAATATTTTCTTGAATTCTAAGTTTGGTGAGTGGTACTAACTAATTGTATTTGAGAATTCTTCCTTTGCTTATTTTTTATCATAAACCTAGTCATCTTGCAACGAATTATCCATTTAAAAAGGTGGGGGTTAAGAGAAAACCTTATTTTATTTCCCCTTCCTCCAACACTAAGGTTCCTTCTAAGGAGTTGGAGCCTACAAATAGGGACCCTCCTATGGAAGAGGGTGAATTTTTTCTACTAGGTTTAGATGTGGTCCATTCTTTGGATTCTTCCTCATTGGCTTCTTTTCCTCACCAAGTTCTTTTCTATTGAAAAATAAATAGTGCATAACATAGGTTATTAGATAATAAATAATAAATTAACATATTAATTTATTGTTAGGTGTTAGTTATTAGTTAGTTGTTAGTTAATTTGGCTAGGTGTAGGTTGTATGGCTATATAAAGCCATAGAATGTAATCATTTAGTGTTGAAGATGCATTATTGAATTGTTGTGTTGGAGCCTCAGGCTCTTTGCATGTCATAATTTTAATATGGTACCAGAGTAGGTGTCCTGTGAGACCTCTTTGCTTTCCTTACATTCATTTTGTATTTCCTCCAAAGAGGTTCATACAATAGCTAAGTAGTGCAAACCACGTGTAACAACCATTGTTGCATGTGCATCATTCTTGCATTTTGTCACCAGGGGAGCAGTATAGACCACATGCAAATCTATGGCATTCACCATTCATGTGCATTCTATCCAATCTCCATCTTGTTCATTCTTTTCATTATTTTCACTTCATTTTGTTCATTCTCATATTCAAAATTAGAAAAATTAAAAATATATATACATTTAGATTTGTATTTTTGTTACAAAATTTTCAGTACTGGAAGTATTTCTAGAGGCTATGGATGTGTGTGAATGAAGAGAATAAAGGTGATTATGGTGGTTTGAGGTAGTCAAAGTAAAGAAGT
Source organism: Cunninghamia lanceolata (assembly GCA_027924645.1). Classification (NCBI taxonomy): domain Eukaryota; kingdom Viridiplantae; phylum Streptophyta; class Pinopsida; order Cupressales; family Cupressaceae; genus Cunninghamia; species Cunninghamia lanceolata. Next base: position 2,228,532 of record BSBN01000017.1, on the reverse strand, counting down.
TTGTGTTGATATTTATGTGGAATATCATTTAACTTGGTTATTGGCAACAGTGGATACACTCTTATCTTTCTTACTGTAAGGACCTGACTCCTTATTAACAAAATCATACTAATTCTGAATTCAAAAAATTACTGAGGATAGAAAAATTTTGATTTAACAAATGCATAAAATGCACATTCATAAAATTTTACAATTAAATCTAAGAAGTGTTCAATAAATATTATAGTAGTTAGACAATTGGAGTTTAGTTTTATAAAATCATCAAATCTTGAAAAGGTCACCACTCTTAATCTAGTGTCGAGAGAAAGTACATTACTCAAGATAACATATAAGAACAACTAATCAACACATACCTTAAGTCCTTCATTACACTCTTCATTCATTTATGACAACTTACTTTTTCTTTAGTGACTTGTAACCTTATCATCTGCAAAGAACTAACTAGACAATCTCATGTTAACACGACTCAGAATCACTACACAGAAAGTTAAGATCATGATATTTATAAAAGCTATGAGTCGAATACCTCGCCATTCGATTGCAGCTGAGTACTAGAGACTTCTTGATACCTGATTTAACCCTTTATATCTTTCATATATGATGTTAATTATAAAAGAGCACCCTATATCTAGGGGACCTCAGTACTAGGGGCATCCTTTGCCTTCCAGATTGCCAACATACCCTGTATCCACGAGATCAAGGCCTCCTCTAGATGTGACTAACACTGGGGTTTGCGAATATGTAGTTCTATCTTGCACTATGTTTGATGCAACTGTGAGTGCTATGAAACACTTTCTAGGGTGATTCCTCGCCCCAAATAGTTCTTTGTCGGCTGCCACCCACTCAGGTGAAATAGGGACATAATTAAATCCACTATCATGACCACCTAAAGGGGTGTTTGTCATGCAACCCTAGTGTTGAGGAGTCCCTATCAGGTCTTCACTCAAAGAATTAAGTTTACTTCCACAATTCAACTTGGGTATTCTAGTGACTAAGTCCATTCGAGATTCCCTAGTGCTTTTTGATCAACAAGATCTGTGAAAGTGAAGTGAGAGCATAAAACAACTAGGTTTTCTTGTTTGGACTAGTTTTGTTGGCTAACACTGTGCAAGTTCGTTCTAGAGATAGGTTTCCCATAACTTTAAATCATGCAACAAGATATACAGCTTACCCGAGACATTAGTAGGTTATCACAATATACAGTTACCATGAACAAACTAGCTTATACCAAAGGCATCTTCTAGATTTCTCCAAGGAGAATTTATAAGCCATAATAAATTTATCATAATTCAATCTACACAATACTTTTGAATAAAGACATGTTATCACATTGAGTTCTACAATACACTATCTTAAGAACATAACCCATAGCTAATATTATCTAAGATATTGTGGAGGACACAAATAGATCCCTTGATGTAAGTATGATTTACAACTTAATCAAAGGGTCATTAAAGTAGCACACTAACTAAAATATTTATGTAAAATAAACTAATTAGAGAAGATCATTTGGATTTATCTATATTAAATAGACATAGAAAACAATAAATTTATTCCTACCAAACAATTCAGTAATCTTTTAAAGAAAATGACCATGATTAATATGTCAAGTACAATCACATAAAATTGATCAGGGTCAAACCATTTGGAAAAGAAATTATAAGGTATGACTATGACTATAACTATTATCGTAAACATTCAAATCAAGCAAGAAAATTTACTTACTGCTTTGGATTTAAACTTAATTGGAATATTAATCTTCATTGCTATCCCATGACATGGAATTTCAATATAATTGAAGAAAGTAAGAAGATAACTTTAAATCCGTAAAATATTCAACTAAAATATAAATATTTTAGTTTCTAGTCTTGATTCAATTTCAAAAATAACATCGATCTTCATTGCTAAAAAAAATTGGGGTAATATAAGATAGTTCTCTATCTCATGAAAATTCTGCTCCAACCTTGCAGCCCTTGGCAAGTAGCGAATTGTAAAGCTTCAAGAGCAGCGTGCATTGTTGAACAGTTCATTGAGCACAAAGGTTTCTTTCCACTTTCTAAAAGTCCATGACCATACATCTATCAAGATTACTGACTACTGACTAGCTGTAATCAACAGCTCATAAGAGTCATACTATTCAATGCGTTCTTAGTGCAAGGGTACTTCGTATGGACCTATACTCTGTCTAGTAATTCAATTTCTCTTAGTTGATTCAAGACATATTAATTGTTTCAATTATTTTAATTGGTTACAAGAATCTACCTTACTTGAGCCTCCATCCACAGCAACCATACCAACTTCCCATGGTGATAATGTGATCATGCATAGAAAATGCCTCATGACAAGCCCACTAATGTCGTCCACAAAAAAACCAGGCCATCAAATTATACACAACAAAGAAGTTAACCACACCCTACCGTGGGAACTAAACATCGAGCAAGTTGATTTTAATCAAATAGCCACATGTTCTCAAATTATTTGTCAAGAATCAAGATCATTGCCGTGCACATAGTCAATGACTTTCAAAAGAAAATCCACCTACACCATGTAAGGTTAAAAATTGAGCGATTTGGTAGTGATTGAGCAACAGGTTCTAATAAAAAAATAGATACTTATACATGTATATACATTTGTATACATATACATACACACAAATGCATCTACATAATATTCTATTGGTCCACAATGTTGGATTTTTTTGAGGGTTTGTTTAGATAAATTTCTTATAACCTTCAAATTGACCAATTATTTTTCTTAGGAACACTTATGTGAGTACACAACTAATCTCCACATGTGTGAAACTGAGCTTGGTGTATGGATTTGGACTGTAAGTTATGAGAATGATTTAGCAGAAAGCCTAACTATATACAATGCAATGCTTACTGGTCTTTTTAGAAAAAAAAAAAGAAAGAAAGGCAATTGCATTTGGCTTGTTAAACATGACCCAAGGAACAACTATTAGAGTTGTGAAGAGCCTTCGAGTACGTGCTGATTTCCACACTGCAACAAAACTTATCCCCAAGATTGTTGCAAGAAATATTATTGTGAGAGATGTGAAACGTTTCCATCATTTTAAATAGGGACAGTTTTCTTGCGGGGATTATTGGTGATGCTAGATGAAGCAATATGAAAAATAGGCTTCCACCATAATAATATACAATGTTAGATCTATAGTACTAATGAAGGGACATCCATCAAAGAAAAGCAGAAGGGGAATTTTTGTCGGATGTAGTAGTTGCAAGTGCCCTAGTAGACCTAAATGCAAATGTGGCATCATAGACAAGGCCCGTGAACTATTTGAAAAAATGCCTAAATGAAGTGTGGTCTCGTGGACTGCAATGTTTGCAGGATATGCAAAAAATGGATTAATTGGCTTTTAAAAAAAATTCAAGTAGATGTAATTGACAGGTGTTAACTCAAATTCCACAACCTTTGCTAGTGTCCTCATTGCCTGTGCCAAATGGAGCATTGGAGCAGGGTAAGGACATCTATCAAAGCATAACAGAAAGGGAATTTTTGTCAAATATTATAGTTTGAATTGTTTTGGTCGACATATTTGAAATATTGAAATTATAGACAAAGCCTATGCACCATTTGATAGATTATCTCAAAGAGATGTCATCGCCTAGAATGCCATGATCGTAGGAGGTGCACAAATGGATCTAAAAAAACTTAGAAATGTTTAAGCAGATACAACTGCCAGGTGTTAAGCTAAATTCCACAACCTTTTCTAGCATCCTCCCTACCTGTGCCAAAATGGAAGCTTTCGAACAAGGTATGAACATCCATCAAAGCCAAATGGAAGGAGTTTTTTCTAAGATATGGTAGCTGCAAGTGCCCTGGTAAACGCGTATGCAGATGTGGAAGCATAGACAGGGCATATGAATGGCTCAACAAAACGCTTCAAAGAAAAGGGGGTTTCATGGAATGCCATGAGCACAGGGTATATCTAATGGGTTTGTTGAAAAGGCTTAGAAACTTACAAGAAAATGCTGATGGCAGGTGGAACACCAAATTCCATAGCCGTTACTAGCATCCCCCCGGCATGCTTGCGTCTCCTCCCATCTGCCACCCTTCTAGTATACACCCATAGGAAACCCTTGGCAGTGCCTTCCCATTGAATTAGGTCGCTTCCCCCCCAAAAAATAGACATCTTTGACTTAGCATGCAAGAAAAGACCCCCACTTAACAATAGACTTCGTACTTTTCACCTACTACGAATGCTCAGTCAAGGAAGGAGGACTAAAAGCATTAAATTGCATTAAATTTTTTATCAAAAGTTTTGCTTGCACCCCACGCCACTCCTTCATGTTCGAAGGAGACACTGTGTGGCTTCATGATTGTTGTCATTGATGGCAACAAAGTCCATCCCACACATCCGCAGGACATGGTGTGTCTTTACTGGAAGTCAAATTGAAGAAGTGTTGTGGTTCGGTAAGCAAGAACAGAGTATGTAGCAAGGTCCGACAGACAGGTCTGGATCTCTTAGAGGAAGTATCTCAGTAATGTACGGATTTGGGGAAGTCAAGAGGAGTACCTTGACTATTAGATTCCAGGAATTGAGCCTCTGGTGATGAAAGAGTGAAGAGATGTGAGCACCTAAGTATTGGGTTCCTGTTTGGCAGAGTTGACAGAAGAACTGACCGGTAGAGCATCAGACCTTAATCTGGATCAGTTATTGATGGTGATCAAGTTTCTTAAGGTATCAATCATGATTGGCCGACATGATTGATGACTTCTATAAGCATCTCTTTGATACGCATCACTTGATAAGTAAGGATTTAGCTGATAGATCAGAGTTTGGGAAAACATTGACTATTCCGGATGCCGACTAGAAAGGTGTTGAAATCATTGGTGTGGATATATATATACCAGATGGATTTGGATGTGAAGCATTGTGTTGTGTGTTGGGAAGTGTGAAGAAAAACAAAAGAGCAATGTGAGGCCAATAAGATAGGTCCAGAATGTGACAGGACAGTAGCACCAAAGAAGAGGAAGAATGAAGTGCAGCAAATCAGTATACTGACCCTAACTGGAACTGAACTCTAGCATATGTGGATGCTTCTCATCAGTTCAAGTATCTTGTTACTCTCTTTATAACCTATAGACAGTGAGTCTCATGTAGGCAATGAGCCTCTTGTGAAAAGTGTGCTTAGGCAATGAGCCCTAATTGGCAAGTGCCATATTGTATTTCTATTCTTCTAACAGAGAATACATTCTTGGGTTAGTCACCCCGTGGTTTTTCCCTTAACAGGGTTTTCCATGTCAAAATTATTGTGTTATGTGTGTTGACTTTGTTTCTGCTTTCATGGATGCTTATTTGCTTTACTAGTTGTTAAAGAAGAACATAAAGTTAAATTAATTAAGATAACTGATTCACCCCCCCTCTCAGTTATCAATAATTGGTATTAGAGCCAAGTTCCTCCAAACAGAGCCTAACAGCTTAAGGAAGATCTGGGAATTCAAATGGATGTGTATGGTATGAGGGAACAACTTTAGTCTGCCCTAGATGATCTTGAGCAATCTAACTCTGAAATCAATGAATTGAAGGAAAGACTCAAACAGGTTGATGATTTCATAAATGAACTAAAAGGGAAACTAAGTATCTCTATGAAAAAGAGAAAGGATCTACTTCAGCAATTGGCAAGTCAAGGTGAAGCCAATGATACAAATGAAGACTTGAAGGAGAAAACAAAGCTATGTGAAAAGTTGTCAAAAGAGGTCATTATGGTAAGACATGAAATGGAATCAAGAGTTATGAAATTCACCCAAGAAATTGAAGAGAAAAGAAAAACTGAAGATGATCTAAGACAATCCCTCAACAAGAAATCAGAAGACTACCGTAAAATGGATAGAATAATCAGACATATGGAATCTGACCTTGAAGAAGCAAGAGATAATGAAGATCAACTTGAGAATCAGATTGACACTCTTAAAAGGGATCTTCAAACAACAAATGAATACAAAGAGAAATTCAAGATAAGCTCTGCTCAACTTGAAGTTCTTCTTCAAAGCCAGAAGAGTGTAGATGACAAACAAGGCTTGGGGTATGAGAAAGGTGAAAGCTCTGGATCTAGTCAGAAGAGCTCTGGATCAGGAAATCCAAGGAACAGACCTAGAAGACCTCTAGTAAGACAACCAAATGCTCAAAGATATCCATCCTTCAATGGATATTGCCACAATTACAATAACTTTGGTCATAAAACAAATCAGTGTAGAAGAAGAATGAATCAGACTAATTCATCCTTCTTCGAATAGTGTTTCAATTGCAAAAGGTATGGTCACAAATCTCATGAGTGTAGAAATATGCAAATGAACAATTCATTCAATGGTAGATGTTTTTCATGCAATAGAATGGGACATATGGATAATCAGTGTAGATCAAGAGGATATTAGTCAAATATGCAAAGAAATGTTGTTTCCTACAATTGCAATAGATCCAGTCATATTGCCAAATTTTGCATAAGTAAGAATCAGAACAATAAGGGTCTAGTACATCATAATCAAAACCAAGACAAAGGAAAAGGAAAAGTGAATGCAGATGAAATTAAAAGGGAGATGAACAAGATATGGGTAAAGAGAAGTATAGAAAATGATGGGGATAGATCCACACCAGAATCTGGTGCTGATATTCCTTTCAGAAACTAAATAGATGAGCTCTAGCTCAGGGGGAGTTACAAAAGAAAATATTTTCCCCCAGCCAGTCAAGTGGTGCCTGAAATTGGCACATGGAAGGTTGCGGACTAAAAGGGCTCTCAGATAAACATCTAAATAACCCTTGGGAAAGATATGAAAGATCCGCAATGAATTTGAAGAGGTTAAATCATCTGAGATCAATCTGATTTAATAGTCATCCGGTAAGATCATGATTTTCACAATTAGATCCGGTATGATTCAAATTTGAGGTATCTTGATCTGTGGATAGATCAAATGTTTAGGGAAAGAAAGATACATTTTCATCAATCACTAAGAATAACTCTAAATATATCTTAGTGATCCAGAAAAGATCCTTCTTAGAACAAGGAGAACAAGGCAACCAGAAGAACTTAAGTTGCACATTAATTGCAATGTGGAATTAGGGTTTTCTCAGAAATAAAAGGGTTTATTCACCCGTCATTTGTAGATTTACATTCGAGAAGAAAAGAAAAGGAGCTCTGCAACAAATTGTTTCAAATTTCTCAAAGATCAACCACTAAAGTTGATTCATCCAGCAAATCAATCTGGCTCACTCCGTGAACCCTAGAAGCATAAAAGGTATTTTCCATTATTGAATATCTCTTTGTAAATCTTTTGAAAGATGGCTACTCTGAATATTGTGAAGATCACTGATAGGCCTCGCCCCAAATTCAAGAAACATCCCTACAAATCCCTGGAAGTAGATCCCCTAGGAGCATTTTCTGGTGTTCCGCATGGAGTTCTGCATGTAGAAGATATTAGGGTTTACATTCACGCAAACATTGAAGAATTTGGAGAATTCAAGTTAAGGGATATCTACCACAAGGAACTGATAAATGAATCACTTGAACTTAAACCCCAATATAAGGCCATCTTGGAAAAACATTTTGGGCAGTGCATTCATTTCCCCTATTTTGTTGAAGATGAGTGGGTCTGGTATGTTTTGAGCAGAGTGCATGACAACTTCTTATGGCTGAATAGACCATTCAAGATCACAAAATATGCTATTAAAGCGTTAACCAGTTTGCACTCATCCAGAGGGATACCTGTTCTCAAATCCGTCAAGAATTAAACTGTGAGTGAGGCTACCAAATCAAGGTTTGACAAGAGAGAAATGACAATAGACAATATCACTGATCCGGATATCAAGTTTGCCTCCATGATCATCGGTTATAAGATATATCACTCTAGCAGGGAAAATTCAGTACCTGGAACTGCAATTTACACTGCTTATGAAATGTTGAGAAAGAATGCAGATTATGATCTTTGTGAACTCCTTTTGAGCCAATTGATGGAAAACCTACAAAAGATCAAGAAGGACAAGAAGAACTCTTTCAAGTATGGTGGGCTGATACTGTGTTTGTTCTTCTACTTTATGAATGAGCTGCCCGGATCCAGTGGTTGGGTATGGCAAAATGACAAACCTGTTGCAATTCAAATCAAAGATTACTTGCATGGGCTTGGTGATGCCAAGGCACAATACTTCAAGAACTTTCAAAATATGATGCAAGCAAGAGAGAGAATTCCCCAATCTCTAGTGGAAAAATACAAAGATACAGTATGCTTCATGGTGGATATTGATCAATGCCTAATGGAGGTAGTGGAACCAAGGATAGTCTGGATCATGCCAATGGGGTATGAAGTAGATGAGAAAATTGTTGAGATACATGTTCAACACATGCTTAGTCAACCCAAGGATCCCAAGGCAGAAAGGTTTGGAACCTTTGAAGAGCTGAGTGTGAAGATCCATGTGGAGCTTAGACAATCAGAAATGAAAAGAAAAGTAAGGAGGGAAGTAGAAGAATTTGCCAAGAGGCATGGAATATCAAAAGAGGCAATTGATGCAAACAGAGAGAAGATGGAAAGGGTAGAGAAAGAAAAGGAAGAAGCAGAAAAAGAAAGTGCTCCAGTAGAAGCCCCCTCCCAGACCAGATCCTTTAAGAGCTCTGCACCTGCCACTACCAAAAGCTCAAAGGCATCAAAATCGGAAGCAAAATCATCCGACAAAGGAGAAAAGAGAACAAAGACAAAGGCCACAAGATCATACACAAGCCTCAAGGGTGATGAAGGAACAGAGACAGATGAGGAAGTAAAGAAAATGAAGAAGAAGAAGAAAACAACCAGTGAACCCTCTACCAGTCAAGACAAAGAAGAGAAGGTAGAGGAATTTGTTGAAAAACCCACTCTCCACATTGATGATATCATCAAATTAGTTACCATGGATGGGAACTTACAACCAATGGTTGAATTCTATGATGAATATAATGAAACTAATTAGAAGATATTGCAAGATGCCATAGTTAGGTATCTAAACATCTACAACAAAGCATTCATTGAAATTATATCTCTGATTCCCAAAATCTTAGCAAAGGAACTTGAAATAAGGAAGAACAATGCCCAAGCAAAAGATATAGAAATCCGAGAGCAGATTGCTATTCAGCTCTATCCTTCAATCACTCAGAAACAAATGAATATGATCTTAAAAAATTGCAAGGATGAGTTTCGGAGCAAAGCTAGAATGAATCAGCTTATGCTTGGAGAGACTGACAAAGTGGCAAAAGAAATAGAAGAGATCCTCTGGAATGCCTATAAAAGATTCAATCTTCCTATTATAGAGGATTTAGGTGATGAACCCTCTATCATGGATGACAAAGAAGAATCTACCAAAACAATAACAGAAGAGGCAAAGGAGACAAGTAAAGAGAAACCTAAGGACTTAGATTCCTCTGCTCTAGAAGAGAAAGTTCATGAAGAAGCACACATCTCTCCTCTAGTTTCTCCAGCAGACTCCAGATCTAAAGGAGTAGAAAGAGTAGAAGAGAAGATCAGTCAAGAAGTAGAGAAGGGAAAAGAAGATGATAGTAGTAAGGCTTCAGAAGGGGAGAAAACTCCAACAGAGAAGGCCACAGATGATAGTGGTAAGGATACAGAAGGGGAGAAAACTCTGTCTCTGGCAAGAGACACAGCAGAAGTAGTCAAAGATTTCTTGACTAAAGAAATGATGGAAATTGATGAACCGGAGCTTCTTCAAGGACCATTCAACTTCGACTCTCTCTCCCCAGTTCAAACAATGAAGATAGCATCCTTTGCCCAAGCAAAGGCAAAAGAGAAACTTCTAAAGTCTCACATGGAAGACTATGAGCTGCTAGAGATAGCATTCAGTGTGTTGGGAAAGATCATGCCATCCTTTCAGAAGGATTCCTCAGCCTCTTCATCTGGTAATCTCAAGTCTCTTGTTAGTTCTGTCAGCACTCATTTTGAGTCTTTAGAGAAATCAACTGAAGAGAAAGTTTGGAAAGAATTTTTGGATAAGAGATTCTCTGAAGTGCAGGGTCTAATCTCAAATGATAGGAGAGTTATGGATATTGGGATAAAGAGCTTAGAAAATGCTCTCAAAGATTGCGAAGATATTTATAAATTTTGTTTATCCTGGCCCAAAGTGACCAAGGATATTGAGAAGAAAGCAAAAGAGCAAGAGGATAAACTGTTAAGTTAATCTCAAAGTTTTGATCCTCTCTCCTCTTCCATAGTAAATCAAGAGTGTCAAACTATTGTAGTCACAAATGAAATAAAGAAGCTTGAGAAGGGGAAGAAAAATAGAATAAATAGGTTGAGTGAACTTAGAGGGATAATTATCCCTAAGTTAGAAGCCATGCATGAGGCCCTAAGTGGTGGTCAGACCACAGCTCGAACCAGTGATTTGACAGATCTAAAAAGGGCATAAGCTTTTGCATTCCTGTTGAGTGGTCACATCTCAATTTTGGATAGGATGAAGAAGAGTTGGGCGATAGAAGTAGTACAGCTAAAGACCACTTTTGCAAATATAATTCAGTATATGTAAGTAAAACATGTATATATGTTTTATGTGGCCAAGTATAAAATGTTTTTGGAAATTTTGGTGTGCGGACCCTACCCTTCACCATTGATGTCAAAGGGGGAGTGAGGAGCAGTGAAAAATGTGGAATCCAGCTAAGGGGGAGCTCCAGTAGAGTGTACATTAGAACAAAGCATCAGCCAAGGGGGAGTACAGTGTGACACTGAGTCATTTTTCATTAAGTGTTGCCATCAATGCCAAAGGGGGAGATTGTTGGCAAGAGACACTGTGTGGCTTCATGATTGTTGTCATTGATGGCAACAAAGTCCATTCCACACATCCGCAGGACATGGTGTGTCTTTACCAGAAGTCAGATTGAAGAAGTGTTGTGGTTCAGTAAGCAAGAACATAGTATGTAGCAAGGTCCGATAGATAGGTCCGGATCTCTTAGAGGAAGTATCTCAATAACGTATAGATTTGGGGAAGTCAAGAGGAGTACCTTGACTATTAGATTCCAGGAATTGAGCCTCCGGTGATGAAAGAGTGAAGAGATGTGAGCACCTAAGTATTGGGTTCCTGTTTGGTAGAGTTGACAGAGGAAGAATTGACCGGCAAAGCATCAGACCTTAATCTGGATCAGTTATTGATGTTGATCAAGTTTCTTAAGGTATCATTCATGATTGGCCGACATGATTGATGACTTCTATAAGCATCTCTTTGATACACATCACTTGATAAGTAAGGATTCAGCCGATAGATTAGAGTTTGGGAAAACATTGACTATTCTAGATGCCAACTAGAAAGGTGTTGAAATCATTGGTGTGGATATATATATACCAGATGGATTTGGATGTGAAGCATTGTGTTGTGTGTTGGGAAGTACGAAGAAAGTAGAAGAGCAGTGTGAGGCCAATAAGACAGGTCCAGAATGTGACAGGACAACAGCACCAAAGAAGAGGAAGAATGAAGTGCAACAGATCAGTATACTGAGCCTAACCAGAACTAAACTCTAGCATATGTGGATGCTTCTCATCAGTTCAAGTATCTTGTTACTCTCTTTATAACCTATAGACAGTGAGTCTCTTGTAGGCAGTGAGCCTCTTGTGAGCAGTGTGCTCGGGTAGTGAGCCCTAATTGGCAAGTGCCATATTGTATTTCTATTCTTCTAATAGAGAATACATTCTTGGGTTAGTCATTCTGTGGTTTTTCCCTTAACAGGGTTTTCCACGTCAAAATCATTGTGTTATGTGTGTTGACTTTGTTTTTGCTTTCATGGATGCTTATTTTCTTTACTAGTTATTAAAGAAGAACATAAAGTTTTAAATTAATTAAGATAACTGATTCACCCCCCTCTCAGTTATCAACACTTCATATATAATATCATTATATAATACTATATGCATACAATAGATGTGCCCATATATAATATAATAATATATATACTAATATATAGATGTTTAAATAAGGTATATATATATATATTTATACTCTTATATAAAATATTATATAAAAATTCATGTATTTAAATACCTATATTTTATTCCTAAGGGTAATCTTATCAATTACGAAGATTTCGTAGGTGCCCAAAGATAAACCTTAATGCACAATTTTCATAAATTACAGATGTAATATATATATATATATATATATATTGAGTCAAAATCAATTCAAATGACAACATTTCTATAATGTTAAATGATAATTAAATAATAATAATTTTACTAGCAAATTAGTAATTAAAAATAAGAGTCAAGATTAATTAATTAAATGAAAAGGCTATAGATGACATTTCGCAGAAGCATTTAGGATAATTAATATTAATAATTAGATATCCACATTTTGAATTGCAAACAAATAAGGTTGTGACATATTTCCCCCTAAAATTTTGCAACGTCCCGATGCAAAGGTTACAGACAAAAGGTTGAGTAAATGTGAGATTTTCATATCTGGTTAAACATCTTTATTGCTTGTGCATAGACTCCAAATGTTAAGTACTAAAACGCATCATCCAAAATTTCTAGTTATGTTAGAGGTTTATTCCAACATGTGTTAGAATCCAAGAGAAATGATACACCACGGTAGGTTAGAAGAATTATATTATTTGTCAATCTAAGTACTCAAGAAGTTCAAATAGCCAATCCAGGCTAAAGTGTCCAAAATAGGACATACTGAGATAAAGCCAACCAGGTTCTTCTATCCTTTGGACAAATTCGTTCATATGGAACCGGGTCTAATGGACCATATCACTACCCAATATGGGGTAGATTAAATAATGGCCAAACATGCCTATACTAGTCAAACGGATCAAACTCTATCCAATACAAGATAGGTAAACACAACAACCATATGAGCTAACAAAGACATGAATCAATAAATTGCTTTGCTAGAGACTTAGACTCATTGGGATCAATCCAGATCTTGAGTCACTTATAGGAAATTACACAATAGGCCCATATATTGCACCAAGGAATTTATTTAAGTTCATTCGGTAAGAATGTTTTGAGGACCTTGTACCCTCCCTCAGGTTTTGAGCAACTGACTAGGTACAAGGTCAATCATCCCGAGGATTCTTTTGAGTATCAGTTACTTTCACTATTCAAATATCATATAACATTACAATTAAAAAGGAATACGTGCTCAAGCACACTCATTGACATTCATGTGAAAGGTAATAATTCTAGCTGTCATGCATGCCTATTTGAAGAGGCTGCCATGTCAACAACTCCTCCAAAATTTCCAGCCATCTCTCTCACTACAACTATTGCATCAATGGCACCACCTTAGGGGCTTGTTATCCAAAAGTAGTGCTAGCATCCCATAATTGATAGTAGCTTCTCAAACTAGGAGTCCATGATGACATCAAATTTCCCAAAAGTCGATAGTTGTCTCTAGTATTCATCCCATTTGAACTGTCAGGTGTCTAAAGCTAGAAAATAATATAGGCTCAAGGAACATTAGGGTCCATCCTCAACCCATGGAACAAACAGCAAGGAGTGGGTTTGCACTACGAACCAACTAGTGTGGTTCTAATGTGTGGGGAGAAGAGGGACTGCACTCCAATGTGATCACTATGAGGGGATACCCTCATATAGGGGCCACCATAGCTCACCCTAAAACAAGTTATGTCCCAAAGGAGGCATTCACTCCTCCCTCAACCCCTAGCTACACTAGTGTGCTCTCATCTGAGTGGGAGGGCTGATGCTAGGGGTGACACTATCACAACACATAAGAACATGAAAAGTGACTCACACATTTCTAAATAACACACATTAAACACATTTCTTTAACATATATAGATACTAGGCTAACATAATTATTCACACCCATGTACAACTATCATAAAGGGCATGCATAAGTGGATCACACATTATGTCCACAAAACCCTTCTCCCCAAGCTAGATACTATGTATCACATACTTGCAGTATGATCACAACATTCACTGGTATTTACACATCATTTAAACTAGAGGTCCCTCCATCTCACATACCGCTCATAGGTAAAACACATATGACGATGACTATACTCACATGCATCAATCTACATTCATCACAATGACGTCATATGACTCACACCACGAGGCTCAACAAAATGGGTACTTACGAGGAGGACAAGCACCAATATGCCACCAAGTAATCCATAGTGCCACAACACCATATATCCAATGATTAAATAACCATATAAATATAGAACCACTATTTCAATATCCAATTAGCCATAAAACCATATGACCTCACCTCAAAAGGAAACCAATATCATTCATACCTTAGTGCCAAGTAACCAAAAAGGAAAGATGGTCTCAGGGCCCTCTTAAAGGACCTCTCGTCACATTTCCTGATACCTTGCTCTTGTTTGTTTAAGGTGTTATCCTCCAAGAGGAAGGTATGCAAGAATCACACGCATAGCTCTAGGGGGATGGATTATGACTATCCCATACTAGTCTCATTTGTAACCCCCATCCTCACAATAGAATCCCCCAGGCCATCTACTACCCTATACAACCTGCCAGGGGCCCCTCTTGGATATTTTTAGTTTATAGAAGTCACATTACTTCACACATGCCAGAAGTTGCAACAATAAAATGCCTCAAATCAAGAAGGATTAAGTAAAACAAGTCCATAAGTTAAACCCTCAATTAGAATACATTAAAATAAAACAAGTCATAGAAGAAGTGAAGATCAAAGATAACAACCATTGCAACATCCCAAATTTAACCAAGAACAAGTCCTTGAGGTAAAATGACCATCTCAAAATTAAAACAACTAATTAACCCAAAGAAACAAAACACTACTGGCTTAACACTTAAGTAAAACCTTTAACACAAGAATAAATAATCCAACAATCTCATAAAATTTGCACATTACAATCACCATGTAGCCTCACAACAAGACCACCTAAGGGGAGTAGGAGAATTGGGTGGACTTACTAGGTCACTAAAATAGATAAATCATACAGTGGTCTCAAACCACATAGAGATCAATGATAATTCACCATGTCACAATAAGAATTCCCCACACAACCTGGGACAACCTCATCATATATCTATATAGAAAATCTGCACGAGTCGTCACATGCCCCACACAACCTAGGGCACACCGTCATGAAAAGATCCATTAAGATGTGGCACAAAAGGAATTAGCCACAGAATATGATACCCATTTCACAAAAGAGAATCCACAAGTCTACACATCTATCATGTACCAAACTACTATTGTCTCATTACACACATACTATCACTAGTATTAAACTATCAACCTCACCCTCTAGGGAGGGTTTATCTATGGCCTTACCCTTTCCTTTGTTTTGCATGTTTCTCTTCATGTGTATCCATAACTGGACAATCATTAGATCACAAGAGGGGGAAATATCATTAACATCATATTATAACATCTTATATCTTAATTCTTACCATGCTTTAGGTTAGTAGACCTCCAGGCCTAGTGTTTGAGCCTTGGCTCTAATACCACATGTAAGGACCCGACTCCTTCCTAACAAAATCAACTAACTCTAAGTTAAAAAAAAATACCGAGGACAAATTTTTTTTGATCTAATAGACGTAGAAAATGCAGATTCATAAAATTTTACTATTAACTCTAAGAAGTGTTCAATAAATGTTATAGTACTTAGACAACTGGAGTTTAGTTTTATATACTCATCAAGTCCTGAAAAGTTGACCACTCTTAATCTAGTGGAGAGAGAAAGTACATTGCTCAAGATAACATATAAGAACAACTAATCAAGACATAGCTTAAGTCCTTCATTACACCCTGCATTCATTTCTGACAACTTGCTTTTTCTCCAATGACTTATAACCTTATCATCTGTACAGAACTAAGTAGACAATCTCATGTTAACACGACTCAGAATCACTACATAGAAAGTTAAGTTCATGATATTTATAGAAGCTAAGAGTCGAATACCTCGCCATTCCATTGCACCTGAGTACTAGAGACTTCTTGATACCTGATTTAACCCTTTATATTTTTGAATATATGATGTTAATTATAAAAGAGCACCCTATATCCGGGGGACCTGAGTACTGGGGGCATTCTTCACCTTCCAGACTACCTACATACCCTGTATCCACGGGATTAAAGCCCCCTCCAGATGTGACTAACATTGGGGTTTGTGAATATGTAGTTCTATCTTGCACTATGTTTGATGTAATTATGAGTGGGTATGCAACCCTTTCTAGGGTGATTCCCCACCCTAGACAATTCTTCGTCGGCTACCACCCACTCAGGTGAAATAGGGACAAAATTAAATCCACTATCATGACCACCTAAAAGGGGTGTTTGTAGCCCTAGTATTGAGGAGTCCCTACTAGGTGTCCACTCAAGGAATTAAGTTTACTTCCACAATTCAACTTGGGTATTCTAGTGACTAAGTCCATTCAAGATTCCCTAGTGCTTTCTGATCAACAAGATCTGTGAAGGTGAGGTGAGAGCATATGACAACTAGGTTTTCTTGTTTGGATTGGTTTTGTTGGCTAACACCGTGCAAGTTTGTTCTAGAGATAGTTTTCCCACAAATTTAAATCATGCAACAAGATATATAGCTTACCCAAGACATTAACAGGTTATCACAATATATAGTTACCATGAACAAACTAGCTTATACCAAAGAAATCTTCTAGATTTCTTCAAGGAGAATTTATAAGCCATAATAAATTTATCATAATTCAATCTATACAAGTAGGAGGTACAAAATATTTATTGGATTACACAGGGACCATTACTATTAGTAAGAACCTTCTTGTACTAAAACAAAAGAGAGTCACTATAACATTTCAGCATGATAAGAGCACTTATTCAAGGAAGACATAAAATACAATAGCAACCTTATGTAAAGAAATGTAACAACTCTATCTACTTAACACCAATACACATAACAATGGAATGATAACTTAAGATAAAAGACATAATATAGCTCTTTCCTACCTAATCATTATTATAACAGAAATAGTTCTATTCAATTTATGAAGAACACGAAATAAAGATTATCTTCTACACTAAAATTTACAAAATTGATGTCACAAAAGATAAGATATTACATGCTCAAAAACTATAAGGTTAATTGCTGCAAAAAGGTAATGGAATCAAGATCTTACCATAGTCAAATACTTAGTTGTTCCGGCCTTGATACCTCAATACTCTACAACCTACACTCTATTGGTTATTTATACGTATTCAAATGCAATATACTTAGAGACAAATTCTCCTGTGACATTAGGACACAAGTCAAGGAAGACTAACTTAAGTCACTCAACACCATATGGTTCACTGAGACAAATTCTCCTGTGACATTAGTACACAAATTGAGGAAGACTAACTTAAGTCAGTAAACACCATATGGTTCACTCTTTCCGATCATCATGAATAGTCCAAGAATAGAATCTCTCATTTGTTATACCCAACACAAGAATTCATATGAATTTTCCTATTATAATCAATCCTATATCAACCACGTCATAGAGAGAACTTAGAAAATATAGTCATGCATTTGTACATGATCCAAGGAATAAAGACATGTTATCACATTGAGTTCTACAATACACTATCTTAAGAACATAACCCATAGCTAATATTATCTAAGAAATTGTGGAGGACACAAATAGATGGACCTTGATTGTAAGTATGATTTACAACTTAATCAAAGGGTCATTAAAGTAGCACACTAACTAAAATATTTATGCAAAATGAACTAATTAGAGAAGATCATTTGGATTTATCTATATTAAATAGACATAGAAAATAATAACTTTCTTCCTACCAAACAATTTAGTAATCTTTTAAAGAAAATGACCATGATTAATATGTCAAGTACAATCACATAAAATTGGTCAAGGTCGAACCACTTGGAAAAGAAATCATAAGGTATGACTATGACTATGACTATTATCATAAACATTCAAATTAAGCAAGAAAATTTACTTACTTGCTTTGAAGCTCATCTTCATTGCATATCGCAATAGCCATTTACCATTGACTTCCTCGAACACAGCTAAAGGAGTGCACTCTCTGAGGGCCTACTTCATCAGCAAAAAGATGGTTGTAATAGGTGAACAACAAAAGCATCGATTCAAGGAAGGTTTGCTTTGTGTTATTCATTGCTTTTCATTCAATCTTTCTTGCTCTCATTTATTCTGTTGATGTTTGGGTCTTATATTATTCATTTGATTGATCCACATTTTACCCTGCACACACCCCGACCCCCTCCCAAACCCTCCCGCCACCCCCAGGCCCTCGGCCTCCCGTGTCCCCCATTCCCACGCTCCCTCTACCCCCTGCGTACCTAACCCCACCCCCGACCCTCCCGCGCTCCCCTTCCCCCAGCCCTCTGTGCCCCCTGCACACAGCCGCCGCCCGTCCTCAGCAACTCCCCGCCCCTGCGCCGCCCACCCAGTCCCCCAAATATCCTCCCCTCCCATCCCCATTCCCGCAGCCCCTCTGCCTTGCTCGCCCGCCGCCCGATCTCCCCTCTCCTCCACCTCCGCCGCTCAACCACCACCCTACACACACTGCACAAAAAAACAAAAAAACAATATAACACAGTAACAAAATTAACACAAAAACAAAACACAAACAAAGTTAAATAAAAAAAAAAAAAATTAGGTTTAGGTCAAGTTACAGCAAAAAATAAAAAATAAAAATAAAAATAAAAAATAAAAAACCTACAAACAATTTTTTTTTTTTCATTTAAATTCCTTTTTTTATTTTTATTTTTTTTTAAAAGTAGT
This sequence comes from Cunninghamia lanceolata, assembly GCA_027924645.1. Lineage (NCBI taxonomy): Eukaryota > Viridiplantae > Streptophyta > Pinopsida > Cupressales > Cupressaceae > Cunninghamia > Cunninghamia lanceolata. The sequence continues at coordinate 2,209,806 of BSBN01000017.1, read as the reverse complement.
AATGTTGGTAAAATAGGGGTATTTTTTTCTTTTAGCCTAACTTTTTCCAGGAGTATCAGATTTTTGTGAATTTACAGTCATCGGAAAGCTGATCTTGAGAAATTCACAGTGGTGAAGGTATTTTTAGCCCATTTGATCAACTTCATTAGGTAAAATCAGTCAAACCTCCCATTTACCTTGTAAACTTCAATCGACCGTAACTTTAGCATTTTTTATCGAATTTTCATGAATTTTTTTTTAAAACAGCATAGAATTTCATGAGGATTCTGATTCTCATATCTATTTTGCTGTCAAAATTCATATTTTCATGAAATTTTCCAGATTATGTGTTTTTCACCTAATCTTTTGATTTACAAACTTCTTGATTCAATTTTTGTTTTTGTGGACTACAGGTGGATATCAAGAGACTGCTAATCCAGTTTGGTGCAACACGTCCACTGAAGACAATCATTTTTCACTAAGTATTGAATAGGACTGATTTAAGCATTCTCATACAAATTGCATACAATTTTCATCTAGTACTAATTAGGAAGGAGTAACCCATTGTTCATGCAACTTGCATGCAATTCTCATCTAGTTCTAATTAGGAAGGAGTAACTCATTGTTCATGCAACTTGCATACAATTTTCATCTAGTTCTAATTAGGAAGGAGTAACCCATTGTTCATGCAACTTGCATACAATTCTCATCTGGTTCTAATTAGGAAGGAGTAACCCACTGTTCATGCAACTTGCATACAATTTTAATCCAACTCTAATTAGGAAAGTAACAACATGCATGCCAATCTCACATAGTTTCTAATTAGGAGGGTGATAACTGAATTATTGCAATCTTGGTTTCATTGATCATTGCTATATGGATATCTCTTTCAGTTAAGAATATTGCTATCTTGCAAAGGAAAGAATCATTGTTATCTCCTAATCACTTCAAAGTTAACAACTGTGTGAGTGCACAAGTAGAGTAGCCCATTTAGTTTTTCTAATTTTAACTAGGTTGGATTAACCAGTGTATTCTGTGCTTGCCAATGATAATAGGCTTATGCTCTCCCCTTTTCTGGGTGATCAGAGTGCCAGACTTGTCATTCTATTTGTTTAACCTTTAGGAGGGGCCTACCCTTGGATGCATGCTTGTCCAAGTGGGAACGACCCTGAGTGGTAATAGGCTAAAGCCAAGCCCTACCAAGCCACTTAAAATAAATTGTGCTTGAGGTGAAAACTTCCTGCAACAAGTGCTGTTATGTTACACTGACGGCCAACCTCCCCCAGAACCCTCTAAGGTGCAACCCTTTGAGGCTGGGAGACTCCACAACGGAGAGTAGTGCCACCACATGTGTAACCACTTGAACGATTGCCCGCATTAAATACCTCTTGTTCTAGTGGCCCAAAACCCTTATAATCCATTTCTCGCCTAGGATTTTTGTGCTTGCTTTTGTTCAGTTTAGTCCAGAATAGAGTCGAAAAAACCACAAAAATAGTGAAAAACTATAAAATATTCTTTGTGCTTGTTGTGTTTTCTTGTTGTTAATTCATAAAATCAGACCAAGAAAGCCTTGTTCCAGCCAAAAATACCAAAAACAATTAAAAAATCCAAAATTTTACCAAAAAAATCAAAGTTGCACATGCACCCATTTCAGCCTAGCTTCACTTTCTGAGATTAGATTCAACCTTGCAGTCAGTCTTCATTCATTTCACCTAAGTCTCTCTCTTTCGTCGATCATCCCATTCACTTTCTGTCCAAATCACTTCTTGTCCCAAAGTTAGTTTATCCCATACCAGTTTGACATAGGTCCCTTTTCATGTCATTTAGTGAATTCACGTAAGCCTAGTAGGTCACAGTACCTTTGCTAGTAGTCTTGTTGAACGACTAGTCCATATATAGTAAGACGGGTATCAACTACCCTTACTAGTGGCTACTGTCTTATGTCAACCATCTTACTTGAAGTCATTGAGCAAAAAAGTCCTTTGTCCCAGTCTCATCCTAGATATCCTATCCACTACAGCCTCAGTCGGCACCTTGCCCAAATTTCTAATCCTAGTCCACTCCATCCTGCCTCACCTTGCATGGTTCTTACTCGATCCCAGTACAACAAGCAAATAGAAATGGCTGGCTCATCCAATCACCTCGTCCCACCACATGATGGTGATGAAGAAATTTCTCATGAAGAATTAGTAGCGCACATCCAAGATAGAAAATTCCAACGCCTAGTAGAGAAGGTGCTCCTTGAAGACCCCCATAAATACTTCCATCATCTTGCTAGTCTCAGAATCAAGCTCCCTGCAAACTTTGACATAAGCTCCATCATGGAAAATGTAGACAATGATCATGAGAGAGGCACGAATGACACAGTCCCGCATGCAAATGATAGAGGAAAGAATCCCATAGATCAAAACGCTCCTATGGAAGAAATGAGAAAATGACTTGCGAGCCTCACACAAGAAATATCAGACCTTAAGATGGGTACAAGTACCAAGAACTACTCCTTGGAAGATATAGCACCGTACCCCTTTGACAAAAATTTGGTCATGAAACCATTCCCCTTTCAATTTGGAGTTACAAAATTTGACAAATATAAAGGGAAGGGGGACCCGAGAGATCATATTAGGGAATTCACTGCAGCATGTTTAGAAGTAGCTCACAACGAGACCTACTTGATGAGACTATTCCCAAGATCTTTAGGTGGTCAAGCTATGGAGTGGTTCTCGCATCTCCCACCAGGAATCAGAACTTTTGATGAACTTGTCAATAAATTTATAACGCACTTCTCTTACAACATAGAACACAAGGTATCTATGCTAGATCTATGCAACACCAAACAAAAGAGTGGTGAGTCATTCGCCACCTTCTTACAACGATGGAGACAGCTAGCTAGTAAGTGTTCTTATGATATGCCTGAGAAGCAACTATTGGAGATGTTTGTCCACAACCTAAACACTGATCTTAGCTATCAAATACAGATACAATGCCCTACATCTTTCTCAAAAGTCATTGAAATGGGCTTATTCATCAAAAAGGCTATGATCGCTAAAGGAGCTATCAAGATCTACAAGGACACACCTACTTCCAATTACACAATGGATAAATCAAAGTTTTGGACTAAGAACAAGAATGTGGTCAACGATGGGGTAGTGGATGCCAAGGCGGTAACTCCCAAGCAACAACCCATATTCACTCTGAAGGGAGAAACAAACAATGGTACACTCAACAAACCACCTTCTCAAGAGCCCAGACCTTGGTATAGTTCAAATCCAAGGAGAAAATTCACACCATTGGGTGAGTCTCAAGAGTCTGCACTAAGGAAGTTGTTGGCAAACAATGAAATTTCTCTACCGCCAACAAGTGACTACGAGCCTATAGTCAAACCTCCCTACTGGAAGGACACAGACTATTGTGAATATCATCAAGGAAGGGGGCATACAACTAACAACTGCATCCACCTCAAAAATGTCATACAAGATGTACTAGATCAAAACTAGGGAGGGACACAATAGCATACCTCCAATGAAACTCATGTGGCCTACAGGGATCCACTTCTAAATCACAATAGGCCATATAACTACAACAACAACAACACCAATGGCCACAACAACAACGGCAACAATAGTAATGAAAACAACAATAATCGCAACCAGCCAAATCAGAACAGCGAGACTAGTGATGCCAACTATGCAAGTGTGCCATTTGACTACACCATAAACTGCATTTCTAAGCAAATCCCACAGGTCAATGTCATCTCACCCAACCAACAACCAGGACCTAATAGAACTGGTTGTAGTATAATTACCCGCAGTGGTAAAGTCATGCTCAATACCACCCCTCCAAGGTCGTCACAGTCCCCATCCAACTTTCGTCAGTACAATGTCATCGACCAATTACAAAAAACTCCAGCTCACATTTCTATATTAGAGCTATTGCGTCTATCTCCTTCTCATAAGGAGATTCTTGAGACAGCCTTAGTGGAAACCACTGTCCCCACTAATTTGGCCCAAGAAAAGTTTTAGACCATGGTAGGCAATCTGACATCCTCCAACTCCATATCGTTTACTGAGCAAGATGATCTCTCTGTATCCCAACCTCATAACACCGCTCTGCACATTGTCGCCTTCATACACAAGCACCGCATCAAGAGGGTTCTCATTGATTGAGGTGCTAGTTTAAATATTTGCACATTAAAGCTGGTCCTTGCACTGGGGTTCTCTGAACAGGCAGTTGATCCAAGGAGGGAAATTACCATCAAAGCATATGACGAGGAAGAAAGGACCACAAAGGGAACAGTTGTCCTACCCATTCAAGTGGGACCAGTAATCAAAGATGTGGTGTGTCAAGTCCTTGATTGGGAGCTTGCTTATAATATCCTACTCGAGAGACCATGGATTCACACCATGAAGGCTATCCCCTCAACCTTTCATCAATGCATTAAATTCCCACACAATGGCAAGCAGGTCACCGTTCAAGGCAACCCTGACCCCTACCAACATTGCAATTCTTTCCATGCAAAACCTGAGTGTGTCATACCCAACAACAGAGCATACATTTCCCCTACCCCACGATAGGACCATACCGCTGAAGCTTCCTCCTCAAAACCCAAAGAGCAAAAGATTACCATAAAAGAAACTAGGGTGGGAGAATACTCAATTGAGCACAGTCTCAATCTTGCCAAGCTACCTTTGTCTCCTAGATCTTTTGGCCAACCCAGACATTTTCCAAAGCCATCTGCTCCTCCCATAGCTCCCATAACTCCCTTTGTAAAATGGGGGACCTTATCTGATGAAACAGAGGAGAGAGACCTCCTGCAATGGCTTTATGCTGAAGAAGAGAACACACCCCAAGATCCACCTAGACTCCAAACAGAACTCTATGGGCGAGGTGAGACTATTCTGCACAGGATGGGGTACGAAGGACAAGGCCCCATCAGCCTCAGAAAAGAAGGAATCATTGTACCTATAAAACCTTCTTCATCCTCTTCAGCTAGAAACACAAGTGGCCTAGGATACAAAGGCAAGGGTAAAGCCAAGGAAAATGCTTGCCTTGTGGAAACAATCCAAACACTCCAAGTGGACAACGACACAGATTCAGATGATTCAAATGAGTATGAGTGGGACAAGCTAACAGAGCACTCCTATGATGACAAAGAGGTTGACACCATCCAAACTCTTAGCCCCTACCGTGAGGGACAAACGCAACGGAACAAACCACTGGAGTCTGATTTGCCCATCCCTGAGATTATGGCTTTTGAGGAAAGTTTAAATTCCATTGCAATAAACAACTTGGAGGAAAGTACCACCCAGAACACTACCCCCACCAATGCTCCTAACATTTCCATTCACACCATTAATGAATCAGGTCTATCATCCGACTCCCTTCCCCTCTTGCACCCTGAGCTTATTGACTGGGATCTGCAAGGAACTCCCCAACTAGATATGTTCCAAAATGATGATGCTTACATAGATTATATGGAACTTAGGGACCACTTACCCAAGGGAGATCATAAAGCTAGTTTCGCTATTGAACTAAATACTATGGCTTACTTCGGGGAGGGTACCAAGCCTTCCAGTCGCAAAAATATCAAAATCAAAAATGGATTTGACAATGAAAATCACCTTGCGGCAGTGTCAGATCACAAAACAGTAAAAAGAAAGGACGCATCCAAAGGTGAAAACCCAACTGTGGCACCTGACGATGGAATGCTTGACACTCTCCCTAGTGATATGTACCAGGAAAGGTCATAGATTGTTGTGGAACCGACAGAGCCCGTGAATATTGGAACAGAAGAACAGCCCAAGATTATCCACTTTGCCAAATCTCTTACACCACTAGAGAAAACTAGGTTTGTACCATTCTTTAAGCAGAAGAGAGGCAGCTTTGCTTGGTCGTATGCAGACATGCCAGGTCTAGACCCAAACTTGATTCTACATCACCTGCCATTGGATCTAGGAGTGAAACTAGTAAAGCAGAAGCTGCGAAAGATGCATCCTCACATAGCCCTTTTGGTCAAAGAAGAACTCAAGAAATTGCTGGATGTGGGGTTCATTAGAGCCATAGATTACCCAGAATGGATATCTAATATTGTGCTAGTGTCTAAACCAGATGGCTGAGTTCGACTATGTAATGACTTTCGAGACTTAAACAAAGCATGCCACAAGGATGACTTTCCATTGCCAAACATCGATATCATAGTCGACCTAACTATAGGACATATAATGCTATCACTCATGGATGGATTCTCAAGGTATAATCAAATCAAAATAGCACCAGAGGACCAACACAAGACAGCTTTCACTTTCCCATGGGGTACCTTTTGCTGGAATGTCATGCCATTTGGGCTGAAAAACGTAGGTGCCACATATCAAAGAGCTATGACTACTATATTTCATGACATGATGCATGTAATTATGGAAGACTATGTCGACGATATCCTAGCAAAGTCTCTCACAAGGGATTCACACCTGGATGTACTAGAAAAAGTTTTTCAAAGGTTGGACCAATTCCAAGTCAAGCTAAACCCAAAGAAATGTGTGTTTGGGGTAACTTCAGGCAAGCTGCTAGGCTTCATCGTGTCAGCAAACGGAATAGAGGTAGACCTAGCCAAGGTCAAAGCTATAATGGACATGCCACCACCCAAGACTCTAACTTAGTTGAGATCCTTACAGGGCAAGCTATAGGCCATCTGCAGATTCATATCACAGCTGGCAGACAAGTGCCACCCTTTCAGCCATCTCCTACATAAGAACATTCCATTTAGGTGGGATGAGCGGTGTGAAGAGGCATTCAACAAGCTAAAGAAGTACCTTATGAATCCACCCATTCTCATGCCTCTGATCCAAGGAAAGCCTCTAATTCTCTACATATCGGCTACACCTACTACTCTTGGAGCTCTTCTACATAGCAAGATTACGAGAACAAGGAAAGAGCTGTGTACTACATCAGTCGAACCTTAGTGGGCTACGAGTTGCAATACTCACAAGTAGAAAGATCATGTCTCGCGGTAGTTTTTGCTTCACAAAAACTCTAGCATTACATGCTTGCACATCCAGTTAAGCTCATTGAAAAATAGACCCATTGAAATATCTTCTCAGCAAAGCTGCTCTCACAGGTCGCCTAGCAAAGTGGGTAATGCTTCTCAGTGAGTACAACATCGAATATGTGGACAGAAAAGCCATCAAGGGACAAATCATAGCTGACCAACTAGCAGATGCACCGTTACAAGACAACAAGCCCATGCAGTTTGAGTTTCCTGATGAGTCCTTATTCACTATATCAACATCTTCTTAGAAACTCTACTTCGACGGGTCTTACACAAACCATGGATCGGGGGCAGGCATCCTGTTCATAACTCCCCAAGGCGACACAATTCCAAAGTCTTACCGTTTGTTATTTCCATGCACCAATAACATAGTGGAGTATGAAGCCTTGGTAATTGGTCTTAAGATGGCAACTGAGTGGAAAATCTAAGAACTACATGTCTATGGTGATTCTCAGCTTATCATCAATCAGGTCAACGATGAGTATCAAACCAAAGATGAAAAGCTCATCCCCTACAAAAGAATGGTCGACAACTTCAAAGAACACTTTGGGACCATCTCCTTCGAGCAAATACTCAAGATCGAGAACAAAGCAGCAGATGCAATGGCTACCATAGCCTCTCTTCTAGAAATACCTGAAAATGAGTCACGGTATGAGTTCTTAGTGGAAACTATTTGGCAACCAGCTTATGATCTTCTTGAGACCCATTCCATATGCCTCCTAGTTGGATCTGATTCACCTTGGTATGGTAAGACTTACACTTACCTCAAGGACAACATTCTCCCACCTGACCTCTCTTCCAACCAAAAATGAACTTTTATACGACAAACCTCTCACTACACCATCATAGCCGATACCCTTTATCGACGTGGTCTGGATGGTACTTTGCTCCGTTGTTTAGAACAAGAAGAATCTATAACTGCCTTGCAAGACGTACATGAAGGGATATGCGGAACACACTCCAGCGGTCCCTCCTTAGCCAAGAAACTCATGCGTTTGGGTTATTACTGGCCAAACATGGAAATGGATTCATATCAGTTCGTCAAGAAGTGCAAACAGTGCCAAATACACAGGAACCTGATCCATGCACCTGCTCAAGAGTTGAGACCTTTAACGACACCCTGGCCCTTTTGCCAGTGGGGACTTGACCTTATGGGAAAGATTCATCCACCCTCTTCCAACGGCCACAAATTCATCATAACTGCCACTGAGTATTTCACAAAGTGGATTGAGGCCATTCCCCTAACCACCGTCACAGGTAAGCAAATTTCATCTTTCATTCTGAATTACATTATCTGTAGATATGGCATTCCTTCATCTATTATCATGGATAATGGAAGACCATTCAAAAATTAGGATGTCCAAGAACTCTGTGAACGTTTCAAAACCCAACATTGTTTCTCCACTCCATACTACCCCAAAGGTAACGGCCAAGCTGAGGCATCGAATAAAACCATTCTGAAAATCCTAAAGAAGACTGTCAACGATGTTGGCTGTGATTGGCATGTCCAACTCAATCCCGCTCTGTTGGCCTACAGAACCAGTATACGCACTCCCACAGGTGCTACACCCTATGCCCTTGTCTATGGTTCAGAAGCTATCCTCCCCGTTGAGGTCGAACTACCATCTCTCAGGGTGTCGTTGAAAGGTCTCATATCAGACGAAGAATACAGAGTCTCCAGGTACAAGAACTAGAGCTGCTAGAAGAAAGGCACCAAAAAGCCTTTGATCATCTCAAAACATATCAACAGATGATGTCAAGAAGCTATAACCACAAGGTTCACCCAAGATGCTTTAAGGTTGGGGACCTCATCTCAAAGAAAACCCTCGTAATCAACAAGACAGAGAAAAGAAAGGTAAGTTTGAACCGAACTGGCTTGGGCCCTATGTGATTGTAGCTGCTTACGGATCGGGGGCATATCAGTTGGCCACGTTAGAGGGTGAGTTGTTCGATGATCCAATCAACAGCATGCACCTTCGCCGGTTCTATACCTAGGAGAACCCCAATGCAAGAGGGCACAATAAAATCAAAAATCAAAAAACTCAAAAAAAAAGTTGAAAAGAGAAAATACAAAAAAAAAAAAAGAAAAAATAGAAAGCATACAAAAAAATCATCCTTTGGTGAAAACCTGGCAAACAGGCACCTTAGAAAGGTATCATGATGAAAACCTGGCAAACAGACGTCATGTTTACTCTCTAGCTTCTCATGCAAATAAAAGCAAGTAATGAAAACCTGGTAAATAGGTGTTACTTGTGATAGACTGCCTTCTCCATCTTTGAGAATCCAATCACCCTGAGTCCATTCTTCCTTCGCTCATTTCCCATTTGACCCATATCTATCCCACAATAAACACTTGACAGTTACCTATCATGGATTGATACTCACCTTGTGGCCTTGTCAACCAAGGTTTTGTCCCATACCGTCTCCTTAATGTGGGCCTAGTATAGTGTCTCTCGTCGGTGTCCATGGTCCAAGTCCATGAACTACGTTGCCTCTGCGCCATCACGTAGGCAAGGCCATTATTCTAATGCACCCCTGAGGCTTCCATTTCTCCCATGGTCCCATTTGTCCCCTTTCTTGTCTTCATTCTTGTCATCTTTTTTCTAGTCCATCCATTGTTCATTAGGGTTTACCCCAAACTACGTTGCCTCTGCGTCGTCATGTAGGCAAGGCCATTTAGTAATGAGCCCCCGAGGCACTAGGTCAGTCCATTAGGGTCCATCTCCCCAATAAGGATTGTGCAATCTTCTCACCAAGAAAGCAAATGCAAGCATAACCCGTGCCTCAAGTAGAAATCTTGACTGTGAGCATCTTAACCTATCCAATGCAAAGCAAATACCCAAGGTCTTCTAAATGATTTTATTCAACTTATAGCAAGCAATAAACACATCTTATGACAAGAATGTCTTGTGGATTGGACCTAGGGTTAAGTTACAGAGTCTTGATTTTTGTTATCATGTCTTCCTATGCTACTCGAGGATGCCAAAAGCTAGAGATGCTATGATGGGGGCATGATTACTTTCTTTGTTTGCTATTTGTGGATTAAACTTTAGTAATGTGAAGCCTTGTCTAAGGACATGATCGGCAAAAGATCATCGAGGACATCAAAGGTATAACATGAATGGGGACAATCCTTGTTTGTTGAAATGCAAGAAGTACTCAGGTCATCTAGATTCAATTTTGACTAGATGCTTGTATTAACTTGCTATATCACAATCCATGTAAGCGGTACTTAGGTCATCTCGGTTCAATTACACCTTGATGCTTGTATTCACTTACAACATTTCAGAAAAGTACCACAAAAAAAATGCCCAATGATGAAATAAAGCACTCCAATAGCAAAGCATCCATCCTATATCCATTTATACATCCATACCATACCCCATGCAGTAAAGATCCGACAATGCAGAGTATCAATACAAATAAAAGCTTGTGAGTCCTTCTATCGAGTCTTTCTTCTTTCAATCAGATTTCTATCTATCATCATATCTTTCATCCTTGTCCAGTCAGTCTGAGCAATGATCCAAATGCAAGGTCCATCCTTAATCCATACCAATCAAGTCAAGTCAATCTTGCACAAATGATCCAATCACAATCAATGGTCTTGATCCTTGTCTGGTTGTAAACCAACTCGATCAATTAATCAATCAATTGTCTTATACATGATGTTGCATTGTCAAAATCAGACCAACACACGCGTCTTATGCGACATGCTTCATTTCTTGAAACCAGACACTATCCTTCATGTTGCTCTAGGGATCCATCATTCCCCACCATGACAACACGCCTGTCGTGTTGGTCTAGGGATATATCGTTCCCCGCCATGACAACACTGTCGTATATCGTTATCAGTATATCATTGGTTTACCACTTGACAGGGGTAGTACCTTGTTTGTTCTTGTGTCATTTGTGCATACTTGCTCACTTGCTTATGTGTGTCATCATTCTTCTTGCATCATGTATCATTCAACTCTTTTCTTCTCCTCCAACCTATCCTAGCCCCTTTGTCTTCGTGAGATTGTCCGTCTCCAAATCTTTCACCCTTTTCTCGTCCAATCTCCCGAGGGGGCATCCTATCATCATTAAACTTGTACCAGGGGCAAACTGGGGCATGTATCATCATTCAAACTATCAATTTCTTTGAAGCAATGCTGTAAACTGCATTGCATCAAAGAGGGGCAAAATGTATACACCTAAAAATGACATGATTCATCCTAAATAAATATTCTAAATATTTATTCCATTCTTCTATCAATTAAATAAATATTCCCAATTTATTTAATCGATTCACTACTCCATAATTAAATAAATTTAATTTATTTAATTAAAATTCTTCTAAATGTCCTACACAATTAAATAATCATAAATTATTTAATTAATCCAAATTCCTCTATCCTAAGTTCTAAATTCAAAAATCCACCTCACCTTTACACCTCACCTTTTCCACCTCACCTTGTCCACCTCATCAGGTTGCACATGTAATTAAATATATTTAATATTTAATTACCTATTTTTCTCTCACCCACATGGCCTATTTCTTCTCAAATCAGAAGTTAGTTAACTAATCAATCAAATCTGTTAACTAATTAGTCATTTGAGTTCACTGGTCAATCTATTCTGTTGACTCCTCAATCAACCCAGTTCATTGGTCAATCAATTCAGTCAATCCCATAATCCACTCTTCTAACTGATCAATCAAGTCTGTTAACTGTTCAGTGAATGGAGTTAACTCTCCAGTCAATTTTGTCACATCTCCTCTTTCATGATGGAGCTGGGACACTTGTCACATTTCTACTAGTTGCACATTCCTCAACCATCCTCAGCCATTGATCTTCATATCTCCTCTCAACCGTTGATTCCCATTCTTCCAAGTCTATAAATGAAGCTTCATCCCTCCACTCTATTCATCCAAGCTATTTACATTGTTACTTTGCAGAAATTCACCAGCGCGCCTTTGGCACCCTCTTACCATTCACTATCTTGAGATCACATACTTGCTTTGAAGCTCATCTTCATTGCATATCACAACAGCCATTTACCATCGACTTCCTTGAACACAGCTAAAGGAGTGCACTCTCTAAGGGCCTACTTCATCAGCAAAAGGACGGTTGTAATAGGCAAACAATAGAAGCATCGATTCAAGGAAGGTTTGCTTTGTGTTATTCATTGCTTTTCATTCAATCTTTCTTGCTCTCATTTATTCTGTTGATGTTTGGGTCTTATATTATTCATTTGATTGATCCACATTTTACCCTTACAGTTCTTTGTCTCATGAAAATTATGCTCCAACCTTGCAGCCCTTGGCAAGTAGCGAATTGTAAAGCTTCAAGAGCAGTGTGCATTGTCAAATAGTTCATTGAGCACAAGGGTTTCTTTCCACTTTCCAAAAGTCCATGACCATACATCTATCAAGATTACTGATTACTGACTAGCTGTAATCAACAGCTCATAAGAGTCATACTATTCAATGCACTCTTATTGCAAGGGTACTTCCTATGGCCCTATACTTTGTCTAGTTATTCAATTTCTCTTAGTTTATTCAAGACATATTAATTGTTTCAATTATTTTAATTTGTTACAAGCATCTACCCTACTTGAGACTCCATCCATAGCAACCATACCAACTTCCCATGGTGATAATGTGATCATGCATAGAAAATGCCTCACGACAAGCCCACTAATGTCATCCACAAAAGAACTAGGCCATCAAATTATACATAACAAAAAAGTTAACCACACCCTGCTGTTGGAACTAAACATCGAGCAAGTTTGATTTTAATCAAATAGCCACATGTCCTCAAATTATTTGTCAAGAATCAAGATCATTGTCATGCACATAGTCAACAACTTTCAAAAGAAATTCCACCTACACCATATAAGGTTAAACATTGGGTGAGTTGGGAGCGATTGAGCAATAAATTCTAATAATAAAATAGATCCTAATACACATACGCATATATATTTGTACACACACATATTTATACATGTATATACATTTGTATACATATACACACACACAAATGCATCTACATAATTTGTATTGGTCCACAACTCTGGATTTTTTTTGAGGGTTTGTTTAGATAAATTTCTTATAACCTTCAAATTGGCTGATTACTTTGCTTTGGAACACTTACGTGAGTACATAACTGATCTCCACAAGTGTGAAACTGAGCTTGGTGTATGGATTTGGACTGTAAGTTATGAGAATGATTTAGCAGAAAGCCTATCTATATGTAATGCAGTGCTTACTGGTCCTTTTAGAAAAAAAAAAAGAAAGGCAATTACATTTGGTTTGTTAAACATGACCCAAGGAACAACTAATAGAGCTGTTAAGAGCCTTTGAGTACGTGTTGATTTCCACACTACAACAAAACTTATCCCCAAGATTGTTCCAAGAAATATTTTTGTGAGAGATGTGAAACGTTTCCATCATTTTAAAATAGGGATAGTTTTCTTGTGGGGATTATTGGTGATGCTAGATGAAGCAATATTGGTGTAGTCACGGTAGGAGATTTCATAGAATGAATAGTCAAAACCATGCAACTAGAGTAAACACAATGGAAACAACTCAAAGATGTAAAACAAATGTAGATTTAGTCATTCAATATATCATAGAATTCAATTACAAATCGGCTGGCAATATGTGGGCTTCCAACTAGGGCTCACAAGCCTGATTTGAATAGATACAAGATATAGCTTTGAAGCTCCTTCGCAAATGAAATTCAAACTTCCTATCTTCTAAATCATGAGAACTTGATCACTACTTTCCTAGGCATCTATTACATTAATATATATCATCTCCGGATCATAAGATTCCTCCGCGTCAGCCAAGGAAGATCACAAACTCCAATGAAGAGCTATAACAGTGTATATCAATATCTTTTTGCTATCTTAAGCAAATGCTCTGAGATTTGGATATGATGTGCATGAATGTCTCTAGATGCTAAGCCCAGCTTTGCAAGGTCTAAAATGCAACTGCTATAGAATGAGGACCAAAATACAGAAACTGCTACTAACTGAACTTCTTGAACTGAACTAAAAATGAAAGAAAGAAATCGAAATGCAAACAAACTAAAACGCAAATGTTTTTGGTTGGTGCAAGATTGTTCTTAAACTAGGGATACTCCTACATTAGACATTCAAGGTTATTGAAAAAGTGAGTCCCTCACTTTGCTGGGGCTAGAGGAAAACCAAGACAGTCCACCTCAGCTTGAGAAATCCATGATGAATCTTCTTCTGGTCTGCCTTTCCACTTCACAAGGTATTCATTGTATTATCTTCCTCTAGTGCTGCATCCATCTCTGCTATCCAAAATATCTTCAATCTGCTCTGGTGCTTGTTGTGGTAACTATTTCTTCAAGTCTTCTTCATTGCTATCACTGAACTCTGCTTCACGATAAGGATATAGGTCTACAATGTTGGAAATAGGTGATATATCCAATGTCTCTAGTAATTCCACTTCATATGCATTTCCTGAATCAAACTTTTTGAGTATCCTACAAGGTCCAAACTTTTTCATCTTCAACTTGTTATACATTCCAACTGGAAATCTTTCTTTTCTCAAGTACACCATCACTTCATCTCCAACTACAAATTTCTTATGCCTTCTCTTCTCATTTGCTTGTTCTTTATATTTGTTGTTCATATCCTCCAAATGCTTCTTAACTTGAATATGCACTGTCTTCATATATTCTACAAATTCTTCTGCTTTTGCACTTCTCTTTTCTGCCATACTAATATCGCTTAACTTTGTAATTCCTCTAGGATTTATTCTGGTAACAATCTCAAAAGGTGTTCTTTTGGTACTCTTATTCACTAAATTATTATATGTAAACTCTTCTTGTAAAAGAATCAAATCCCAACTTCCTGTCTTCTCTCCAACCAAACATCTCAACAAGTTTCCCAAACTCCTATTCACTGCCTCTATCTGTCCATTAGTCTATGGATGAAATGCTAAATTAAAATTCAAATCTATCTTCATCTTCTTCCAAAGTATCTTTCAAAAGTATCCAACAAACTTTGTATCTATATCTGAAACTATACTCTTAGGTAATCCATGCAATCTCACAATCTCCTTGAAAAATAGGTCAGCTACATGCACTGCATCATTCATCTTCGCAGAAGGGATGAAATGTGCCATCTTTGAAAATCTGTTTACCACTACAAATATAGAATCATGTCCTCTCTATGTCTTAGGCAATCCCATTACAAAATCCATATATACAATCCTGTGTTCTAACTATTTCCTTTTGCAACTTGACAAACTCTACAACTTTGCACAAATTTCCTAACATCCTTATGTATCTAAGGCCAAAAGTAATTTTCACTCACCAAAGCCACTATCTTATCAATGCCAAAATGTCCTACCAATTCACCACTATGTTTCTCCTTGATCAAATTATCTCTCATTGAACTTCTAGGTATGCATAACTGATTTCCTCTTAACAACATATCCTCCTGAATAAAATAGTCCAACCACTTACTCCTATTTGTCAAAACAGGTTCCTTACATGCTTTCCAAGGTTCTACAAAATCAATGTCTCTCTCATACAGGTTCTTCAACTCATCAAATCCTATCACTTCAACTCTCATCTTTGTCAGCAAGTTTCTTCTCCTGCTTAATGCATCTGCAACTTTGTTTGATTTTCCACTCCTATGCTTCGACACAAAGGTATAACTCTGCATGAACTCTACCCATCTCATATGTCTCTGATTCAACTTTCCTTGACTATTCAAATATTGCAAAGCCTGATGATTTGTATACAACACAAATTCCTTAGGCAACAAGTAATGTCTCCACTTCTTCAAGGCTTGAATTATGGCATAGAATTCCTAGTCATAAACTGAATATCTTCTCCTTGCATCATTCAACTTCTCACTAAAATCTACTATTGGTCTACCTTCTTGACTTAATACTTCTCCAATTGCATTCCCCCTTGCATCACAATCTACTTGTGTAGTTAGGGTAAAATTGCAAATCAGGGCAAATGAATAAACAACAATGATAAAAACCCTAGCAATGCACAATGAAGCACAAGACAACATGAAAATCAAAATAATAAATATAAATGCAAACCGATCTCCACACTATGCTTGATTTATCTCCATTGCTCTTCTCCACCTTGCATGAGCATGCAAGATTTTGAAGGATTATTGTTGGAAGAATGTTGGGTGCTCATTTTTGCAGCATAACATTAAGATGAAGATGATAGAATGAAGGATGCAAAGGCTCTAATGATATTTCAACAGCATGTGGATACTTGAGGATCAATGCATGCTAATGATAATTTGGCAGAATAATGTTACTTGAAGCTCAATGCATGCTAATGGCTTATGAGGGGGTTGATTTATAGGAAAGGCTTGGTTCAAATGAATGGTTGAGATTAAAAAGCTAATTGATTGATGTGGACGGCTAGGATTGATTCGGTTATCCCCACTCTTCAAGGGAGTTGTAGTCATTTGACAAGTGTCAAGGAAAATAGGGCTCATGTATGCTTGTGTACATAAAAAGTACTACATATAAAAGATATTAAATAAAAGGTTGTAGTACCACTTATCTTTTTAAATGAAAGAAGCACACATGTCGGCTAAATGATAAGATAAATTAATTAAATAAATAAGATTTATTTAATTAATTAGAAAGTCGGCTTATGATGAGAACTTAATTCAAATAAAATATTTGAATTAGTTGGGATATGAGTTGGATATTAATTAAATAAATAAAATTTATTTAATTAATTGGATAGTGGGGAACTTAATTCAAATAAAATATTTGAATTGGTTGGGATATGAGTTGGATATTAATTAAATAAATAAAATTTATTTAATTAATTGGCTAATGGAATAAGTGGGATTAAGAGTGGGATTTAGGACAAAATGCTACATGATGTTTAAGTGATGTTTTTATCAAGGTGTTGCAAGACATGGACAAAGTTAGGACAAATTTAGGTGTCTACATTTTGCCCCTCTTTGAGATGATGTTCAAGATGATACGCTTTATGTCGAGTAACATCATTTCAAAGAAGCTAAGGTATGGATAGAGGAAAATAATATGGGATGATGATGTAAGGATATGATGATGATGGAAAGATATGATGATGATGGAGAGATAGGATGATGATGCCCCCTCGAGAGGTTAGGCGGGTTGGACAAACACGGGTAGGCTCTCGAAAGAAATGGATTGGCTAAGAAAGAAAGATAAGGGGATATATAGAAGAAATAGAAATGCGTTATGCTGCAATGAAAGTGAGCAACCATGATGTTTGATATAACACTAGACGTTATGCACCAAGGTATAAGGACCAGGGTGACGATGTGTCTTGTGCCCCAGCGTAATACAACCTTGTCTGGATACAAGATATGAATATTAGCTAGATTGATACCGATATGATGCAAATGCAAGATAAAATGATGACACACACAAGCAAGCAAGCAAGCATGCACAAATGATTCAAAAACAAACAAGGTATTGCCCCTGTCAAGCTATAAACCAATGATTGATTGTTGATTGATTTGATGATAGTTGATAGTGTTGTCATTGCGGGGAAAGCTATATCCCTAGATCAACACAAGGTTGTTTGTTGAGTTGGTTGGCTGATTGGTTGATTGATTTGGCTTACAACAAGGCTAGGATCAAGACCATGGATTGCGTTTGGATAACTTGGCTTGATTGTTTAACTTGATTGGTATGGATTAAGGATGGGCTTGCATTTGGATCATTGTTTGGAATGATTGGAAGATGATGAAATGCTGATTAGATTGATTTGATGAAGGATGGATGATTTGTGGTGGATTGAGCTGCTTTTGATTTGCTGAAGTGATTGGATTTGTTTTGATGGTTGGCTTGATGTGCTTGAGATGATTTGCTTTGGTGTTGATGCTGATGATTGATAGGATTTATTTTGATGGTTGGATTGTTTTGAATGATGGTAGTGATGGTGTGATGATTAGAGTGTCCACTCAATCTAAGCATAAGCAAGTGTTCTCAGTGTGCTCAAAGGATGTAAAATAAACAAGGTATTGCCCTTGTCAAGTCATAAACCAATGATTGATTGTTTGATTTGTTGATGATAGATAGTGTTGTCATTGCGGGGAAAGCTATATCCCTAGATCAACACAAGGATGTGGGAATGCTATATCCCATTGATGATGATTGATTGGGCTCATGACAAGATTAGGATCAAAAACCTGGTGATTTGATTGGATAATGTTCCTTGATTGATTGGCTTGCTTGATATGAATTAATGTGACTTGGATTTAAGATCATTGCTCAGATTGATTTGATTGATATGATTGGACGAAGTGATTGATTGAAATGGATGAAATGAATGTTATTGATAGGAAGAATTGATGATGATGAGGATTTGATTAAATGTTGATGGAGTGGATTGTTTTGGATGATGTGATTGGTTTTATTGCTTGGATTTTTCATTGGATATTTGATTTTTTTTGGATTTTTTGAAATATTTTGATTTTTTTGTGTTTTTTTTTTTAAAATATTTTGGAAGATGCCAATGGATTTACAATAGGGTAGCCTTTGTGCTAGATACCAATGACAAGGGAAAACCAAGTCTAGGTGCAAGGGATGGATACAAGGATGGGCGCATAGTAAATGTGATGGCAAGATCATGAGAGTTGGATGGGATGGAAGGTTCATGAGAGTTGGATGGATAGAAGAGAGGATAGGCCATATAAGGGATGGATGCTTGCCTCATGATAAACAAATAGGTAGGCTATAGTGGAAAGCTTCATGATAAATAGATGGTGATAAGCTATAAGGTGGAAAGCTCATGATAAGGATATACGCCATAGTGGATGAATCATAAGGGAGCTAGGATGTGATCTCTAAAGGCTATGTTGCATCGGAAGAATAACTTGCCCCATTATCGGTGGTAATGCTTAGGATTTTTACATGACAAAGGTTATGACCAAGGGATGACATGATAGATTGGTTTGAATGGGATGGATAAATGGTTAATGGATAGGACTTGGTTTGGAAAGAAGGTATGTCAAGAAATATCCAAACATGTTTCAACATTCTGCCTTGATGTCTTCGTCAAGATCAAAAGGAGGAAGGGTGGATGAATGGGTTCAATAAGATAGGTATATGGATGTAATAGATAAGGATGGTAGGATGTAGCATAATAGGATGGATATAATGGGATAGGTAGTTTGGAAATGGATAGGTTGGATGAGACAATGTGCCCCCAAGTGTAAGTGACATAGAAGATCAACCTACACATGATGCCTGTTTACCAGGTTTTCATCATGGTACTTATCCAAGGTGCCTGTTTGCCAGGTTTTCACCATTGGATGAAGGGATTTCTCTTTACTTTTTTGATTTTTTTTTCTTTTATTTTTTATTTTCTTTTTTTCTTTTTTTATTTTCTTTTTTGCTTTTAGATGGGCTGACAATTACACATGGTGCCTGTTTGCCAGGTTTTCACCATGGTAATGGATAGGAGCGACTCAAGTGGCTAGTGCTATGAAGGTCGATAGTGTCCCTTTAGATATTGATGATGTCTTCACATGGACCATGTCATTATGCTCATAGATGTTGATAAGGGATTGTGTGGATGGGAGATGGATGAGGATGTGAATTATGCATGGAAAAATAGTGGATAGTGGATTATGAAATGGATTATGAAAGGTTCATGCAAGGATAGATGGATAAAAGGCTTATGTAAAAGCATGGACCATAGGAAGGTGATGGGGAAGATTTGTAGGATAATGGATTAAGGATGGGGAGATGGAGGTATGTGGGAATATTTTGGAATGGAAGGGAACTATGACCAATGGTTGCACACACCGTGATAAACATTGAAGCCTTTGATTGGATGGCAGTGTAGGAAGCAATGGGGTTGTTTTCTTAGGAAATGGTTGATGAAGTGATTTAGGAACCCACATAGATTTAGGATTTTTAGTGCCTTTTCTTTGCTTGTGGGATTTTTGAAGGGAATGGAAGTTTTGGATCAAAATAGGCTCTTGGATGGATATAGGTGATTGGGATTCTTGAGATGTGGATGAGGATGCCTCATTTGACTTGCTAGCTATTTGCTTAGGAACCCAAACCATTTTGCTTTTGGGCTTTGCTTTTGGAGGTATGGGCTTTGATAGCTTTGTGAATGTACTTTGCTTAGAAGATGTATGATTTAGAGACTTTTCACATTGATGCCCTAAGGCATGAGGGTCCTTAGGAGTTTTAGTTAGATTTTTGGTTTTATAAGTAGAGGCATCAAAATTTTTGCTTTTGAATCCCATGGAGTGGGTGGAGGGGATGGAATGATTGGAAGCTTTATGCTTAAGCGATGTGTGCTTTTGTTGGCCATGATTAAGGATGTAAGGATATTGATGAATGATAGGTATGTTAGGTGTTGGAAGCAACAGTGGTAAGGTAGATGGAGGGATATTTGGAGTTAGTAAAAGTGGAGGCAAAGTGGATGGTGGAAGATGTATGGTCACATGCTTTTGATTTTTATAGGTTGATGGAAGTGGAATGGCTACATATGTTGTGGGTAGATGATGGGGGTGCGATGGAAAGTGGTAGGTTTAGGATGCACGAAGGGATTACCAACATCTTGGCCTTGTTTACCTTGGGGTGTGTATCCAAGGCCATATGAGCTTGTAGAAATTTTAACATGGTTTGGCTCCAAAATACCTTGTTCATAAAGACCTAGGCCTTTACCTTTGTAGTTCATGTTTTGGAGGATGCGATTGACTATGGGACTAGGTGTGGTTTCAACACTAGACTTGAGTTCATTATTGGATGGAGAAGGTGAAGTGGATAAAGGTCATTGTTGTCCTAAGGAAGAACATTCATGTATAAGGGTGGTAAGACCAATAGGACATGATGGTGGATGTGGAAGGAGGATCATTAGGATCTTGATTAGCATTGTGTTCACTAAGATCCAAGTTATTTGTTTGATCTTTTATGCTCACTTGGGGGACAAGTGTCTCATCATGACAAGTGGATGTTTTCTCATTATGGATAGGGCTAGATGGCAGATGACTAGGAGCAATGTGGATATCTTGCTCATGGATAGATATAGGATTATGGATAGGATCAAGGTGCTCATGGATAGCTTCTTCATAGGTATCATATTGATCATAAAGAAGGTAAATGTTATGGATGGGTTGCATGAAAGTGTTTTGATCTTGAGTTGAACTAGGGCTTAATGTTTCCATATGCTTAGGATTAAACTCTTGACATACCTCTTGGGTTGCTTGAATGGAAGTGGATGACTCTTGGATAGGCTCTTGGTCAACAACATGAGAACATGATGACTCTTGAGTTGGATTCATAATAGGAGACTCTTGAATAGGCTTGATGGCTTGTAGGTCACATGATGGGCTTGAAGGGCTAAGAATGTTAATTGAGGACTCTTGGATAGGCTCAAGGATATATGAACCACATGATGAGATTATATGATTGGACATGACCTTTGGAAGTTCTTTGGTAGGCTCATGAATAGGTGTTTGACATGGAGGTAGTTTATTCCTAGCTAGTAGCCAATGGATCACATCCTTCGCAAGGGTATGAGTGGATGGACAATATAATGGATGGATGATAAGGGTAGATGGTGTTGTAGGCTTATGATTAGGATTAGATTGAGGGCTAATTGGATTGGGTGGATTAGGATTTGGACTAGATGAGGGTGACACATGGGATTGGGATGATGTGGCATGTTTTCCCATTATAGGTAGGTACACCTTGTAAACAATTGAGACAAGTATTGGGCATTGATTTGTATTATGGCCTTTGGTCCTATGGTATGCACAATAATCATGTTCATCATATGGACTTTCTTCACATGGGTTGATGGGGGGAAGTTCAATGAGTTTTGCTTCAAGCATTCTTTGTAAAACTATCTCAGCCGCATCCTTAGGTGAAGGATTAGAATGACATGGTGATGAAGGTAATGGAGGGCTTGATGGTTTGGAAGGTTGATGGACCAATGGACTAGGAGTAGGATCACATGGTGGTGTTGGGATAGGATTAGTTGGCTCATGTGTTGGCATGTGATCGAATGGTGGTGGCCACTCTAAATTGGTATCTCCCTTGTCAAAGGTTATTAGATCTTGCATAGGATAACTTGAGCTTGTTTGATTTATATACAAAAGACCACTTGGACTTGCATGTGCTTCTTGTTGCAAAGGTGGACTCAGGCTCACTTGTGCTTGTTGTGGAGGCCATTGATAGTCTTGGTGGTTGAGAGAAATGGGGGGATATGTAGACAAAAGATCTTGAGGTGGACTCAAAGTTGAGGGCATTTGATTTTGTTGCCAAGGTGGATTTGGGCTTACATGTTCTTGTTGTGATGACACTTGGTTGCCTTGTGGATGGGCTTGGTAGTGCATTGGAATGTTATCATGAGGGATTGGATAAGCTTGAGGTGGATATTCATAGGTTGATGTGGCATTGACTTGGTGGATAGGTGGATTAAGTTGATAAGAAGTGGATGGATATGACATGTGGCTATAAGGTGGATTAAGTTGATACAAAGTGGACGGATATGACATGTGGCTATGAGGTGGATTAGGTTGATAGTGAATAGCTAAGGATTGTTGAACTTGTGGAGCTTGACTAGTGGCTAAAAGGTGTTGGACTTGGGCTACGAAGTGTTGCAATTGAGGTGATTGGCTTGCATGGGGTTGAGCTCTTTGGATGAAGAATTGTAATATTTCAATGGCATCTTGGTTTAGGGGTTGTGATCCTTGATAAAGATTTTGGAGGAATCTTTGGAATTTGATTTCTGGGTCCTCTAGTGTAGACATGTTGTCACCAAGTGTTTGTCTTAAGTCCTTTTAGCAAGTGCTTGTTTAGGGATTTGGATGATGATGTGGCTTGTTTGGATGATGTGAATATGAAGGGTTGGATGATAACTAGGTTATGTTTGGGATGAAAGTGATTGGGTTTGAATCTTATTAGAAGAATGTGTAGAATGACTTGTCTTTATGTGTTTGGGTGTTTATAGCTTGATGTGGCAATATTCAAACAAATGATTATGCATATACACACATAAATCACTCACGCAAGACACATAAGCAAGTTGTTAGTTTGGAAGAATGTGATGTTGGTTAAGCAAACACGTGAAGACACTTCAACAAGTCCTAGTTAAGGCAAGGCCACTATCACAAGGAGGTTCTAATGAAAATCCAGGGGACCGGCACCCCACGAGCATCCAGCAAGCCACTTAAGACTTTAACTAACCCTACTAGGAGTTTTAATATACACAAAGGTACACCTCCTTTCAAGTTAGCACTGTATGGTGAGCGCTAATACCGGTTAGACTTGGCTTTCGCCTTATCCTCTAATTTTTATAGTGGACTGGATGAAAGTACCGCTTAAGGTCGTTCCCTTGGGGTGGATACCAAGGCAGGCCCCTCTAAGGCTAAACAAAAGCAACACAAGTAAATGTTTTTGATCTCCAAGTTCGTGTTGGGACGCGAGGAGAGAGCATACACATTTACTTGGTCACACTCGCATGGGGTTCATTAACCTTAGAAATTCAATGTGTGGAAGACAATGCAAGCACTTGTTTATTTTAAAGCCCAAATCCAAATGTGATGAAAGACAATGGTTTGTTTTAGCCCAATTTTTTGATGTGAATTTGCAAACAATTGTTCATTTTATGCCCAAAATCCAAATGTGTGATTCAAACAAGATTATAAGATAAGAGATGAAATGATTGCACCAGGTTAATTTGCTATCTAAATTGCTGTAGATGTTGATGTCAATGTTGCTCCAGCTCCTTATGATCACTGATTTGCGCCCAGAAATGTGGATTTATGGAAACGGTACAGTTGGCAAAGATCTGATATTTTTGCACTGTAAACGACCTCCAAATTAAATCTGCAAAACATAGAGCCACATTAGAATTTCAAGAGCTTTCCAGAAATATAAAAATTTCTAAAAAATTAGCTGATTTGCGCCCAGAATTGTGATTTTATGAAAAAACATAAAAACATGATAAATCCCGCAAAAGTTGCAATAAACCCAAAATTTTTCTGTTGTAGCTTCCTTATATCATGGACAAACTTCTACTAAAATCTTGTAGAAAAATTCATAGCCGTTTGGAAGATATGATGAAATCTTTAAAACCTAGGGTTTTGTCCAAAAAGTAACAGATCTGCAACAAAAAGTTAATTAAACCTGCAAAACTCAATAATGGGGATTAGATGAATACAAATTTTTACTACAAAAACCTGCAAAAAAGATCAAGCGAAGTGAGTCCCACCGGGCGTGCCAAATGTAGTTAGGGTAAAAATGCAAATCAGGGCAAATGAATAAACAACAATGATAAAAACCCTAGCAATGCACAATGAAGCACAAGACAACATGAAAATCAAAATAATAAATATAAATGCAAACCGATCTCCACGCTATGCGTGATTTATCTCCATTGCTCTTCTCCACCTCGCATGAGCATGCAAGATTTTGAAGGATTATTGTTGGAAGAATGTTGGGTGCTCATTTTTGTAGCATAACATTAAGATGAAGATGATAGAATGAAGGATGCAAAGGCTCTAATGATATTTCAACAGCATGTGGATACTTGAGGATCAATGCATGCTAATGATAATTTGGCAGAATAATGTTACTTGAAGCTCAATGTATGCTAATGGCTTATGAGGGGGTTGATTTATAGGAAAGGCTTGGTTCAAATGAATGGTTGAGATTAAAAAGCTAATTGATTGATGTGGACGGCTAGGATTGATTCGGTTATCCCCACTCTTCAAGGGAGTTGTAGTCATTTGACAAGTGTCAAGGAAAATAGGGCTCATGTATGCTTGTGTACATAAAAAGTACTACATATAAAAGATATTAAATAAAAGGTTGTAGTACCACTTATCTTTTTAAATGAAAGAAGCACACATGTTGACTAAATGATAAGATAAATTAATTAAATAAATAAGATTTATTTAATTAATTGGAAAGTTGGCTTATGATGAGAACTTAATTCAAATAAAATATTTGAATTAGTTGGGATATGAGTTGGATATTAATTAATTAAATAAAATTTATTTAATTAATTGGATAGTGGGGAACTTAATTCAAATAAAATATTTGAATTGGTTGGGATATGAGTTGGATATTAATTAAATTAATAAAATTTATTTAATTAATTGGCTAATGGAATAAGTGGGATTAAGAGTGGGATTTAGGACAAAATGCTACATGATGTTTAAGTGATGTTTTTATCAAGGTGTTGCAAGACATGGACAAAGTTAGGACAAATTTGGGTGTCTACAACTTGAAATACCTTATTGAAATCTTGTAATGCCAAAACAGGTTGCTCTGTTACTTTTTGCTTTAACAACTCAAAACTTTTATCTACTCCTGATGTCCACTTGCAATCTTTTCTGTCACCTCTCATGGTTTCTATCATAGGGTTACATACTGAACTGAAGTTTCTGATAAACTTCTAGTAGAAACTAGCTAATCCATGAAATGATCTAACTTCTCCAATGCTCTCCGGTGTAGGCCATTCAACAATTGCTCTCATTTTCTCAGGGTGCATCTTCAATCCTTCTGCAAAAATCACAAATCCCAAATATACCAATTCTTCCTTCATGAAACTACATTTCTTGATGTTTATCAATAATTTCTCCTCTCTTAGTCTCTGCAAAACTTGTCTAAGGTGCCACAAATGTTCTTCTTCTATCTTACTAAAAATTAGAATGTCATCCAAGTACACAATAACAAACTTACCTAAGAATTTCTTCAGAACTTCATTCATCAATCTCATGAAAGTACTAGGTGAATTTGTCAATCCAAAAGGCATCACTAAACACTCATACAATCCTTCATTTGTCTTGAAAGTAGTCTTCCATTCATCTCCTTCTCTGTTTCTGATCTGATGGTATCCACTCTTCAAGTCTATCTTTGTGAAATATCTTGCTTCGCTCAAACAATCCATAATATCATCCATCCTAGGTAAAGGAAATCTATACTTAACTGTGATCTTGTTTATTGCTCTAGAGTCTGTACACATTCTCCATACTCCATCTTTCTTAGGTGCTAACACTGCAGGTATTGGATAAGGGCTCAAACTTTCTCTGATCAAACCTTTCCTCAACAACTATTGTATCTGCCTATTCAGTTCTTCATTCTCTGGCGATGTCCTTCTATGTGCTACTTTGTTAGGCAAACTAGCTCCCAATATAAGATCCATGTGATGACTAATACTTCTGATAGGTGGCAATCCTTCAGGTACATTGTCTGATATGATGTCTTCATATTCTGCCAACAAATCAGTTATCTCCTCCGGTTGTGATTCAATCTTCTTCTCCAATGTTTTAGGTGTCTTAGGGATCAAAGCATAACACATATTCTCATGTCTCAAACCATCCAAAAATTTTCTTCCATCTACCAAAAAAATTCTAGCATTCCCACATACTTTGCTCTTAGGATCATCCTCCAAAGGAATCAAAGTAATTCTCTTTCCATTTTTTGTTATAGTGTATGCATTCTTTCTCCCATCATCTATATCTTTTCTATCATACTGCCAAGGTCTACCCAACAAGATATGAGAAACATCCATAGGCATAATATCACACAAGACTTCATCATGATATGATCCAATATGAAATTTCACCAAACATTGCTCACTCACCAATACATTATGATCATCCTAAATCTATGCTATCTAATAGGGCTTAGGGTGTTTCAATCTTTCCAAATTCAGTTTAGTCACCATCTCCTTTGAAACTAGGTTATCTGAACTACCACTATCAATAACAACTTTACAACATTTACCTCATGATTTGCATCTAGTTCTGAACAAGCTTTTCCTCTACGATGGTTCCTCATTTGTCTCTACTTGAAAAAGTGCTCTCCTCATCACAAGTGATTCTCCTTTCTTAGGTTTACCAACTGAACTAGGTGATCCAATAGGTTTTTCTTCCACATAGGCTGTTCTTCCACTGTTCTATGTCCTCTTGCTTGTACTCCCCTGATTACATTCAAATGCTCTATGTCATTCATCTCCACACTTGAAACAAGTTCCTCTAAATGTTCTCATATCAGGTCCTCTTCCTTTTCTTCTATATCCTTCACTTTGGCATGGACTAGGGTTCCCTCTGTGGTAGAAATT
Organism: Cunninghamia lanceolata; assembly: GCA_027924645.1. Lineage (NCBI taxonomy): Eukaryota > Viridiplantae > Streptophyta > Pinopsida > Cupressales > Cupressaceae > Cunninghamia > Cunninghamia lanceolata. The sequence continues at coordinate 2,182,689 of BSBN01000017.1, read as the reverse complement.
TATGTGATCTCTCTGGTATATATTGTTATCTCTGTTCTCTTGTCTATTCTACTCCACATATAATCTCTCTCCTCTGGAAAATGTTTTACTTCTCTAAAATTTACATCCTCTACCTTTCTATCTCTGATCATGCCTCTTGTTCAACTTCTCTTCAACTTTTAGGGAAAACTAATATGCTTCCTCCAAAGATGTCATCCTTACCAAGCTCAGTTCCTCTTAAATGTTCAATTTGAGTCCATTGATGTATCTATCCACTTTCTCTTTGCTTGCTTCACTATGTCATATCCTTATGATCATCTTATGAAATTCTTCAGTATACTCCTTCACAAATTTCTCCTTTTGTCTCAGATTTTGCAATCTCTTCAATAGTTCCAACTCATAGTTAGAAGGTACAAACTGATTCTTCAATTTTGTCACCATCCTATCCCGTTTTGTGATCTTTTCTTTTCCTCTTCTGTTTCTATCCAACTGAACTTCCTTTCAACTTTGTCTTTGAAAATTTCACCTTCTCCAGATCTTCAAATTCTTCATATTCAAAGTATTCTTCCATGTCATTTATCCAGTCAATCAATTCTTTAGGGTTGAAATTGTAATGTAGTTCGATACATCAACTCTAGGTCTCTTTCCAATCTTTGAAATAGCTTGCACCATCTTGACATAATCTGATTCTTCTTCTTCATCACCTCCTACGGTTTTGCCAATTTGTTCAACAGATTGAAATTCCTCTTCATCATCACTTTCAACATTAGGTCTAGGTGTCAATCCTCTTCACCTAACTTCCTTAACAACATCCAACTAAATTCTCATTATTTTTATCATTTCCATCATCTCATCCATCCTACTAGCCATTGTTCCAATAGTAGGGACTCTCTTCCGTGGCATTCCTCCTAGGATCAAGTGCGATTGCCTCAATTCAGCGATCAAGCTACAAGTGACAATTGCCTCACAATCGGTGATTGGTTGTGACACAAGTGACCTGCCTCAGATTTAGTGATCTATCCACAACAAGATCTTATAGAGTTCCTTTGCCAACTTCACTCAATTTGCTCCCAAAGATTTAAACCTTCGCTCTGATACCACTTGGTGCAATCATGGTAGGAGGTTTCACAGAATGAACAATCCAAACTATATATCTAGAGTAAACACAATGGAAATAACTCAAAGATGTAAAGCAAATGTAGATTTAGTCATTCAGTATATCATAGAATTCAATTACAAATCAGTTGGCAACATGCGGGCTTCCAACTAGGGCTCACAAGCCTGATCCGAATATATACAAGATATAGTTTTGAAGCTCCTTCGCAAATGAAATTCAAACTTCCTATCTTCTAAATTGTGAGAACTTAATCACTACTTTCCTAGGCATCTATTACATAAATATATATCATCTCCAGATCATAAGATTCCTCCATGTTGGCCTAGGAAGATCACAAACTCCAACGAAGAGCTATAATGTGTGTACACAGATAGGTCAGGCCTAAATGCATAGAATTCCTTCGTAAATGAAAGGAATGATGTGTGGATATCGGGGAAGGTTGGCCACGAACCAAAAATCAATGAATGATGTGTCATTAGACTTTACAAGTCAAGAAATGCTCTGCAAGTCTTCTCCTTTAGCTAATAGTCTAAGACTGTCAGGATGCTCTGTTTTGAGAAAATAATCAATCTTCTGATATCGATATCTTTCTGGTATCTTAACCAAATGCTCTAAGATTTAGATATGATGTGCATGAATTTCTCTAGATTCTAAGTCCAGCTCCACAAGGTCTGAAATGCAACTGTGACAGAATGTGGACCAAAATATAGAAACTGCTACTAACTGAACTACATGAACTCAACTAAAAATTAAAGAAATAAACTGAAATGCAAATGTTTTTGGTTGATGAAAGATTGCTCTTGAACCAGGAATGCTCCTACATCAAATATGAAAAATAGGCTTCCACCATAATAATATATAATGTCAGATCTACAATATTAATGAAGGGGCATCCATCAAAGCAAAATAGAAGGGGGTTTTTGTCAAATGTAGTAGTTGCAATTGTCCTAGTAGACTTGTATGCAAAATGTGGCATCATAGAATAGGCCCATGAACTGTTTGACAAAATGCCTAAATGAAGTGTGGTCTCATGGACTGCAATGATCACAAGATATGCACAAAATAGATTTATTGGCTTTTAAAATTTTTTCAAGAAGATGCAATTGATAGGTGTTAAGTCAAATTCCACAACCTTTTCCAATGTCCTCATTGCCTGTGCCAAAATGGAGCATTGGAGTAGGATAAGGACATCTATCAAAGCATAATGGAAAGGGAAATTTCATCAAATATTATAGTTCAAATTGTTCTGGTAGACATATTTGAAATATTGAAATTATAGACAAAGCATGTGTACCATTTGATAGATTGTCTCAAAGAGATGTCATCGCCTAGAATGACATGATCGTAAGAGGTGCACAAATAGATCTAAAAAAACTTAGAAATTTTTAAGCAGATGCAACTAGTAGGTGTAAAGTTAAATTCCACAACCTTTGCCAGCATCCTCCCTGCCTGTGCCAAAATGGAAGCTTTCGAATAGGGTATGAACATCGATCAAATCCAAATGGAAGGAGATTTTTGTAAGATATGGTAGCTGCAAGCACCCTGGTAAATGCGTATGCAGATGTGGAAGTATAGACAGGGCATATGAATGGCTCAACAGAATGCCTCAAAGAAAAGGGGGTTTCATGGAATGCCATGAGCACAGGGTATATCCAAATAGGTTTGTTGAAAAGGCTTAGAAACTTACAAGAAAATGCTGATGGCGGGTGCAACACCAAATTCCACATTCATTACTAGCATCCCCCCTACGTGCCTGCGTCTCCTCCCATCTTCCACCCTTCCAGTATATAACCATAGGAAACCCTTGGCAGCGCCTTCCCATTGAATTGGGTCTCTCCCCAGCCCAGAAAAAATAAAATAGACATCTATGACTTAGCGTGCAAGAAAAGACCCCCCCTTAACAATAGACTTCACACTTTTCACCTACTATGAACACTTAGTCAAGGAAGGAGGACTAAAAGCATTAAATTGCATTAAATTTTTTGTCAAAAAATTTACTTGCACCCCACGCCACTCCTTCATATATAATAACATTATATAATACTATATGCATACAATATATGTGCCCATCTATATATATATACACTCTTATATTAAATATTATATAAAAATTCATGTATTGAAATACCTATATTTTATTCATAAGGGTAATTTTATCAATTATGGAGATTTCGTAGGTGCCCAAAAATAAACCTTAATGCACAATTTTCATAAATTACATACGCAATATATATATTGAGTCAAAATCAATTCAAATGATAACATTTCTATATTATTAAATGATAATTAAATAATAATAATTTTACTAGAAAATTAGTAATTAAAAACAAGAGTCGAGATTAATTAATTAAATGAAAAGGCTATAGACAACATTTCGCAGAAGAAATTAGGATAATTAATATTAATAATTGGATACCCACATTTCGAATTGCAAACAATTAGGGTTGTGACACTTACATAAATATGATTGTTTAAAGACAATGTGCATAGGTATGCCTACAAATAGCCATTGGAATTGATTTTCAATGTAATGGTGGTTTTATTCTGGTCACTATGAAATGTTACTAAAGGCATCATAAGCTTGTGAAGAGAATACAGGTTTGAGCAATATAATCAATTACAAAAATTACTAATATTTCCAATTACAATGGTTGACAAAATCAAGGTATATACAAGCAGCCTAGAGGAATCATTTCTCTGATGATGTGGAAAGTTGTCGACTTTTTTCTATGTTAGACATCCATTCTATTCTAGAGAAAATATTAGAATGGTAAATTGGTCATGATTTGCATTTTCTATTGGCCAATCTCTTATTTTTTAGACTACAATTTGTATTGGTTGCAACTAGAGCCAAAAGATTTGTAGTATCTACAACAAATCTATAGATTGATTATGTTAGCATTCCAAATTTCAATAAGAAAGAGGCATCTAAGTTAGTTTTAGACATAACATTTGTATGTTCTTCCTATATTAATTTTAATATATACCAAATATGTTATGAATGCTTTGGCATGTGTAGTGCAGTTTGAAAATGTGTAAAGGAGGTAAGTGTTATTACATAGTATTAATTTGTAGCATTTAAAAATGTATCACCCAATGTCACTATACAAATGTGCAATGAATATTGAAGAATATATCAGATGTATCGACTGAAGGTATTCAAATATATCTAAATCTATCTACGCACAACATTGCACATCATATAAATCCAACCATAATAACACTCCATTATTGTCTAGCCTTTTGTTAAATCGAACTAGTCTTCTAAAGAATAAAGGTGAATGGTAAAGCTAAGAATGGGTGAACTATTCTTGTCATCACTGACTCTACTTGGGTTGTAAAGTAGTGTTAAGGCAAGAGATTATTGGATTAGCAATTGATCCAAACAATGAGTTTGATTACCAGTGTACTCTCTTAGAAACAACCACTAAGTTTGTCTCCCAAGTGTTTACAATGGTGAAGCAGTTTGCTCAAAGTCATAATTTCCACGTCTGGTTTATTGCTCACCCAAGTTAGTTACAAAATTGGAGTTATAAGGTAATATGTTTGGAAAATATATTAAACATATTTTTATAAAAGGAGAATTTGGAATGATGTATTATGTCCCATACAAGAGATATTAGAGCCTCTTCTCTAAATGTATAAGAGTGGATAAAAAGGATTCTCTTTGTGAAATAAGGATGTAATAGGACATTTTTATAGGCTCATTATTCATGAACATTTCGTATGCATTTATTGATGAAATTGTAATTGGATGTATTATCAGTGAAAAATCAACATCCAAGAAAAATTTCATTGAAGGGGGCAAACATATAAGTTCCCATGTTAGTACTAAAGGGAGGTATTTGAAAATAAATAGTACATGTAACATAGGTTATTAGATAATAAATAATAAATTAACATAATATTATTATTTTATTATTAGGTGTTAGTTAAGAGATTAGTTGTTAGTTAATTTGGGTAGTTGTACGTTGTATGGCTATATAAAGCCATAGAATGTAATCATTTAGTGTTGAAGATGAATGATTGAATTGTTGTGTTGGAGACTCAATATCTTCATGTTTCATAATTTCAATATTTTCCTCATTGGTTTAACATACCAACTCATACAACTTGGAATTACTCACAAAATTTACTAAGAAAGTAAAATAATATGTTTAACCATGAGTGAATTTTTTTTTGTTTTCTTTTCTAACATTTGCATAATCACATAGAATTAAATATATATCTTTTCTGAATATTTTTCAACCTTGAAATTACAATATATTGAAAGATAAAATTATAGTGTAATCATTTCACTTTACATTTACAAACAATTTGCACTTGACAATATGAATAATTTTACATAATTTTGAGAATCATAAGTCATAACATGAAGTATACTACATCTGGAATCTAGTTTTGTCTCACAAGTCTCGGCGAGTCTTCTGCTACAGAGGGAGATCATCATCCAAGTGCTTTTCCTCCAACCACAAACTGGTGGTCCCTTGCTCATCTTCCATCTGGAAGTGGCCCTACCCTTCACGAAGAGTATAGACATAAGGAGCCAAAAGGTTTCCATCTAAGTCCTAGTGTTGTGTCCTACATAACTCAATCAACCATACAACTCCAGCCAATCTCCTAGATAAGTATGATCATTTTGACAGGTTACATAATCTAGACACGGTGAACCAACTAATAAATGTAGAGACAAATGCATAACTTTGGCCAAATTTTCTCTATAAATAGATGTTTGCAATAAACATAGTTGTGTGTTTACACACCTCTAACTCAACTTGGAAACTACAACATCCTACAGTTTGACTTGCTTGACTAGAATATCTAGACATCAATTGTCTTGACTAAACTCAAATCCTAGTCAATCTGACTTAGAATTAATCCTTAATCTAGGATAAACATAATATATAGGTTTAGTTGATTTTAACTTTTCAAAGAGTCCCTCTTTGCATACTTGTAAATACTAGGGTCTATGACTTCTTGTCATTCTACTTGAAATGACCCAAATATTGAGCATTCTTATGTAATATATCAAGTTTTTGACTCTATCAAGAAATCATTTATTTTATGATAATTGCTTCTTAGTCTCTTCGTAAATTATACTTGTCTTGATCTATGGTTTCTCAACCATTCAATATTGATTGTTTATTAAATAATAAACTGATTCAATGTTATAACCGATTTAAGATTTTTCAAGTTTTCTTAACCCTTCTGGGTCGAATCTAGGGATTTAACTTCTCTATCCCCATGCATTGAAATATCAAATACTCTTGTTTTCCAAAAGTAAGAATTTATAATAATATAACATGGAAATGATAACTTCTAGTCTTCTCTTGACCACTTGGGAATTGTTTGAATTCACATTTCTCATTACATGTATACATATAGTACACGAGGTATATCCTCATTCATATAAGATCTTAATGAATACTATCATTATCATAACTAATCTTTTGACTAAGTTCAATCTTTCAACCTAAATAGGTTTGAGTCTAAAATAATAATATAATATTTTTGACCTCTTGGTCTTCTTAAGTCCACCGACTTTCGATATAGAATAGGTTATGAACTCATATTTAACAACCTTTGTATATCATGACAATGCTTATCATTATTTGTATAATGCATATGTGGTATTATATCACTATACTTAGATGTTTTCAATGATATCAATATCATTTATATATATTCTATATAAGTGAATATCTATCACCATAACTTTTGATTATAAACATTAAAACTTATACATATAAATCATTGTGAAATGTGAAAGCATAACTGTCTAAACCTTCTTTGATCTTACTCATCTCGACTCCTATGTTTATATCTAAGTTCTCAAAAAGTTTAGTCTCTACATTTTATATATAACTTAAACTAGTTATACCACTGTGACATTAATAGAAAATGGCCACTATACTTTGTGTTCAAAAAGTGATAGTAAAATTAATCTTTTCTTTGCATTTTATATGCTAGATTTCTACACATATTTGTTGTTTTGACAGCTAGAAGAAACTTATGTTTTTTCGAGTATACAAAGTTAAGTGACAACTTTCTACAGATTGTAAACCTCTATGTAAACAATGTTATTCATAACATTTTTCCATAATCATGTGGACCTATTAAAGAAACAAAGTTTAAAATATATTTTCTCTATGGGTTCAATGATACAAAATGATTGCATGAAAAAGTTATCTTCCAAAGTATTTATGATGCAAACTATAACATTTTATTGTTTATTCTGCGGTTTTATACTTCTATTCAATGACATTTTTACTATCTCTCTCATAAATTCAAACTCCATTATCACAATCATTCTAAGTGTGGTTTCATAGCTTTGACAAGATAATGTTTCTCTATTTCATACATAGCTATGTTTACAAAGTTGCTAGGACCATAATATCATTGCTTTGCATAACTCTATATACTTTTCTATAAGAAATCATATCTTTGTATGTTCACATAGAATGGGAATATTGCAGTATGATAATGGAATTAATTTCTTATAAGATATGTCATTACTTCAAAGCGTCGACGGTTTCCCAAAACCTGAGCTAGTTTTTTACTTATTCCCACTTCTACCTGAGCTATCTTTATACCTTCCTCTGTGTTTTTCTCTCTTTCCCTGTGGATTCTTGATGAGAACAAAGCTCTATGTTTAATAAAGTCTGTCACCTCCTAAATCCCCCTTTGTATCCCTCATTAGTATAGCCTTTGAAAGGATTTACTCTCCATAACTATAGATATTCTTCCCACATCCATGCCTATTTACACTCTAAAGTGGAATGCAAGAAAAGATGGAGTTATTGATCATAAAGACTACTCCTAAACTGTTCAAAAACTTCTCCTTTCTCTCCATAACCAATGTGGATGAAAGGAGTCGAGTGCCCACAAAATACATGAAGTGGTTTTGAATTAAATTTGCAACAACACCACATTCCTTAAAATGCTCATCGACTACATACAATTGGTTTAAACTTAAAGTCCATATTAAATAGATATTTAACAACAAAATATAGGTGTATACAATGTATACTTACATTGTCTCTAACACATTATATGATATGAGAATGGGGTCGAGGTATTCTCCCCCTCTCAAATTTGCTTAAATGTCAAAATAGATAAATTAACATAATATAATTCCAATTGGGAATTACCGATCTAATAAAGTAGTTTAACTACTAGTATTTATTTGTTCTAGTAATATAAATTTATATTCATTTCACAAAAAGAAATAATGACTATCGACCATTTCCTTGTTAACGGCCATGTTCTAACCTGACTTAGTTTTTGACAATAACCTCAACTTAATGAATCTAGTTGACAATCGATGATTTGTTGAGTTAGAACCAAACTTAGACCAATTGGTCAAACACAACTTACCATACTTGACAAAGGTTCACTAAACTGTGAAAGCATGAGACTTAGATGGAAATAATCTATTCTTATCCATATGTTTATTCTCTTCTTTCTGATTATGCTCTCCCTCTCTTTCTTGGAGGGTGGAAAACATGTTTCTTAATTACAACTTGCAATCACCAAACTGGGATTAGTGCATCATTAGTCAATCCATAAACCTTATGAATAATTAATCATGACATCTTATAATCACATGTCTAAATTCTAATCATATATTCATAAACTTGTGATATCATTGATTTATCCTAACATTTTCACATAATGTCAAATCATTAATTGATGCATAATTAACTACTAATTATGTGTAAGTAAAACATAAATCATAGTCAAAATTTGGGGTGTGACATATCTCCCCCCATAAGATTCATCATCCTTGATGATCCAGTGTATCATAAAATAATAATATAATGTTGTTTTGTTCAACTTTAAAAAGCATAAAACAAATGAGGAAAACTTTTGTAAAAATCATGGTAATCTTCCCATGTGGCACTATCCTCTGCATACTGGTCCCACTGGACCTTGCACTGTGTAACCTCTCTATTATGCAAGTAGAGCTTGCAAACTACAAGCACCTTGAGAGGCTTGACCATGACCACTCCTAGGTCCTATACCTATAAAGAATTCTAATCAAGAATATGATTATCACCTGTTATATACTTTTTCAAATATGAAACATAAAAAACATTGTACATCCTAGAAAGAGCCGGTGGTAGAGCGATTCTATAGGCAATCGGATTGATCACTTCATGAACTTTGAAGTGTCCTACATATTGAGGGGCTAGTTTGGAAGATTTTCCAAACTTTATGGAACTCTTCCGAGGTTTGACCCTCAAAAAAATCATTTCTCCAATTGAGAATTGCCTTGATGTATGCTTGGCATCAGAATAACTTTTCTGTCTATCATTTGCTTCCGCCAATCTATTTCTAATCAACTTGATCTATTCTTCCATTTCTAATAACATTTATGGACTAATGCTAATCCTATCCTCTATCTTATCCTAGCTTATAGGATTTTGGCATCTTCTTCTATATAATGCTTCAAATGGAGCCATCTTAATAGTAGAATGGTAGGAGTTGTTATATGCAAACTCCACAAGTGGTAGATATTCTTCCCACTTGTATTTCTGATCCATATAATACATTCACAACAAATCTTCTAGAACTTGATTTACCCTCTCAGTCTAACCATATGTCTCAAGGTGATAAGCCAAGCTTATATTGAGTTGATTTCATAGCACTGAGAACAAAGTTTACTAAAATCTTGACGTCATGCATGCATCTCTGTTTGAGATAATTTTCTTAGGAACTCCATGCAATCTAAACACTTCTTGCACAAACTTGCGAGCTAAAACTGGTGCTCCATCCATTAGATTCCTAGGTATAAAATGAGATACCTTGTTGAGCTTTTACACCACCACTAAAATAGCATCATGTCTATTTTGAGACATTGGGAGAGCTTGCACAAAGTCCATACTAATGACCTACCACTTCCACTTTGGAATATCGTGTGGATATAGAAGTCCTGTTGGATGTTGATGCTCAGCCTTGACTCTTTGGCACTCTAGGCAACTTGGTATAAAACTTGTGTTGGTTGTTTTAAATTCCAAACTAGATCTTAGAGACAATCTAAAGAATAGCCAATTCTAATGATAAATTGCCTTAAGTAGTTGGCCAACAAATAGGAAAAGATGGATAATTTTTCTCCTCTACACTTTAGGCTCTACAAAACCTAGGAGGGTGACCCTACATAGTATTACTTAATAATTCCTTTCCATTCATCTCAAATACTTTTATAAGAATACATGTTCTCTCTAAAGAATTACAGATATACTAGAGTAATAGGCTAGATCCTTAGGATTTCACACAATTCACTTGTAGGAGAACATAGGAATAACATTAAACAAATAACTTAAGGCAAAAACAAAAATTCATTTTGATTTTCAAATTTGTATAACCAAGGAGTTGCATCAAGCACACATTCAAAGAGATTGGTGCCTCAACCTAGGGCATAGAGTCAAGATGAATGTAAATATAACCTTGCACAACAGTATTTCCCCGAATCCATGAAGCATTGCAACAATGCATTACACTATTACACTTTAGTAATTCAAAACTGATTGTACTTACAAATCCTTGCAAACTTTCATCGAATTCAATTTTCTCGTTAGAGCATTTAATTTTCTACTGGAACAAAAGCCATAAAGAAAGACATTCATGAATAGGAAAGATTGGAAGATGAACAAAGCAATCCTTGATTAAACTTTATTCATAAATGAAATGAAGATTGCAACAAAGGAGACAATATAGCTTTGAACTTGGCAGTATATTTCAAAGTTGAACTAGTACTATCATACAAAACTCTTCATCTACATCACATACTATTCTCAAACAATAACCTAGACCAAAAATACTGACTCAATTAATTTGTGCTCTGTAATACAAAATTTATCCAAGATCCTTTACAAAAGGCCCTAAAATCCCTTTTATAGAAACAAGGGAGCAGACAAGCTTCAGGCCTTTTGACACGTCACATTTGTATTTGACAAGATCCTTCATAACAAGATATGGGTACAACTGCTTGTGGAGAGAATATTCCAAAAGGGCAAATACAGTTACACGAATAGTTGTAAATCCTTTATCTCCAAAAGGTATTCGTAGAAAAGTTGTTACAACATATTTATCACTTTCTTAACTACCTTCTTTAAGTCCCAAAAGCTGGGAGATGCTAATTATGTAGATGAGGACAATTGGTTGAGGCTGAAATGATGCACGTTGATGTTGAGCGGGCAAGAAAAAGCCAAAAGAATATCCCCTTTTGAATAAAGAATGAATGAATAAGAGACAAGTCAATAAATGACCTTTATTCTGACAGATTATTATACTTGTCATCCCAAACATTATACTGTTCTTCTATAGGCCATTGGAATTCCAGGAAATCATCCACATTTGGTGTATACATGTTGTTATACTTTGTCAAAATTGACTCAGCCTCTCTTAGAAAGTTCTCCACAAGCTAATTTGTATCTCATAGTTTTCCTATGCTGCTCTTAAGGAGATCTATATCAATTCTATCCTCCCTACATACTAGAAAAGAGAGAGTTGGAATGATAGCTTCAAAATGAGATAGCCATATTTGGTAAGGCCTAACCTCTCCATTTTCCTTTTTAATTTCAGGGATTAGTTTTGCATCATTGCTATCAAATTCTTGAATTCTAGCCTATGCCTTTTCTTCAAGTTGATCTACAAATCCTTGCAACTCCCCTACTACCTTGACTACTCTATAGGTGGGTTTAATCTCATTTGGTGCATCAAGATCATGAGCTAATCCCTTATACATCCCTAGTAGGAAACTAGTTCTCAAAATCCATTTATTTAATAGGGGTGCAACCTTCTCTTTATCTTCAACAATTTTCTTGACTACCATTATCAATTTGCAATAGTCCCTATGGACATTTTCCACTTTCTTTAAGACTTTATTCATCAAATGTCCTAGCACATTTGAAACAATGTGCATATTACTTTCTAATTTTCCTTGAAGTCCATAACAATCTTCCCAAAGGCATTGATTTGTTCCATTAATTCTTCACTCTCCTTTTCAAGCTTAGATTTTGGTGGTGGAGATGAAGAAGAACTAGAAACCATGGTTCCTACATTTCTTACCAACAATGCCATTGAAGGGGGTGGAGATGTTGCTACCTGTTGCTGTTGTTGTTGTTTTTGCTGCCATTGATCTTCTAATTCCTTCAATTTATTATACTCATGCAACACCTGCATATGTTCATCTAGTAGTTTGTTATATTTACTCTATAGTGCATCTGTGATTGCTTTACTAAACCTAGCAACATTAACTGCCATTTGTACTGCCTCAACTGCAGGAGTATCAAACACTCTCTTGATAATCAGACTTCCCCTTAGGTCTTGATTAGGCTCATAAGCCAAGGGGTTTGTTGGTATTAGGGGCTAAGCCCATATTGCTAATGTTACAAGTATGTGCGTAACTGGTGTTGTCATTGATGTCAACATATCTGTGTTGTCATTGGTGTCAACTGTGCTCTTGTTTTGATGCTTTCTTATTTTGGAGATAATGAGTAAGTGATCTTGATATTGACTTTCTAAGTGCTTTTGAGAAAATTTGCTCCTCTGGTGGAAATAGTGTGTTGAAGAGTATCTCTATTTACTGAAGAATAGTCCAGTAGATTGCTCCGCATTTCTTGTAGATTATATATCTTTGTCTGCGGATTGGAAGTTAACTAGAGGCATGTCTGAAGATGCCATGTTCTAAGCTTGAGCCTCCGGTATGAAGTTTTGAGTGAGTTATGTTCACCAGAGTGAAAAATGCTTTCTTTGTACATTTGGTGGTGATAGGGAGAATGTATTCTACTCCACATTCCTCTGTATTTAAGTATTTTTGTCTGCGGTTCTGGAATTAAGTTTGTAATATTGTTATGTGCCTTCAACTCTAATGGTTCATGATTTGGTGGCCCACAAGTGATCTTTTTCTTATGACAGTGGCTGACAGTTATGTTAATGTGCTCTAGTTTGAAGAATCTAATGAATAAAGTGATCGGAGGTGGTGCGGAAGTTCTTGATGATTATAATGTGCTTGTGGATGTCTCCTAATCATGTTTCTACCTTTTGATTGGTCCATGAAGAGTAATTTGGATCGTGGAAGAAGACTGCTCCTAGAAGACTTAGTGCTAACACCAGTCTTGGCCAACTTGGTTGTTTTCACTACTTGTAGAGTTGCATTAAAGATTGTGGAAGTGTGTCGTGGTGTGGAAGATTGTATTTGAGTCCCAGCTAAGGCATAACATGATATGCATACATCTTTACCTTAGCAAATCTTTTTTAGGTCCAGACCTATTTCTATGTATGTTTGTAGTGATGACCTTGGAGATTGTTCCAATGGTTGATGAATGTAATGTTAACCTTGATGTACATTCCAAGGTTGATGAATTGCATAAAAACATGTAATGTAGTTGCGAAAAAGATGTCCTTGTGTGAAAATGCAAAGATAAGTGAAGAAGTGTAAGAAAAGCATAGCAGAGGAGTTATATTGCACTTTAATGGAATTGAACCCAGGCATGGAGTAGATGTTATCAAATTTGTTCACCAACCCTTGGCAGTGAGCCAACCCTTGGCAGTGAGCCGCCCCTTGGTAGTGAGCCGATCTTGGCAATGAGCCTCAACATTTGCAGTGAGCATTTTGGGCAATAAGCCCTAAGAAACTGAGCCTCTATTTTTTGGTATTGTTATAACATATTTATTTCTGTGGGCTAACAACCACCATGGTTTTTCCCTTATAGGGTTTTCCATGTAAAAAGTCTGGTGTCTCATGTGTTGATTATGTTATTGTGTTGAGTTTCTTATTTCATGCCTTCATGATTAAATCTAAATAACAGTGAACAAGTGTTTGATGTGTTAATGTTCATAAGTGGTCAAAGTCAGAGACTACAAATTCACCCCCCCTCTCAATTGTCTGGTGCATTTCATTAATTGGTATAAGAGCTAGGTTCCTCAAAAGTAAGCCTAACAACTTGAGGTAGATCTAGGATGTCTTAAAGGAAGGAAGCTCCATAGTTTGATGGGACAAATTATGCTTTATGGAAGGTACAAATGAAAAGCCATCTCCTTTGTCTTGGTTATAGAGTGTGCAAAGTGACAGAAACAAAGTATACCATGCCTCAGAATGGTTTAACAACTAAAGATGAAATCAAAGAATATGAGTTAAATATAAAAGCTAGAGATGCTTTGTTAAGTGCCTTGTCTAACACTGAGTTGATAAAGGTCATGGATCTATAATCTGCTCATGAAGTCTGGGAAAAGATGTAAAATCTATATGAAGGAGATGAGTCTATTAAAAGTACCAAATTACAGGGCCTGAAAGTGAAATATGAGGGTTTAAAGATGAGCGAAGATGAGAACATAACAACCTACATGTAAAAAGTTGACAAAATTGTCAATGGAATAAAAGGCATGTGAGGAACTATTGATGAAAAGGAAGTTGTGATGAAAATTCTTAGGTTATTACCTAAATCCTATAGTCACAAGGTAGTTGTAATTAAAGAAGTAATGACTATTAGAGATGTCACCAAGGATCAATTGCTAGGAAAGCTTACAGCTTTTGGGATGAGAGAGCTTGGTGATGCTCTGCCGAAGATTGAGACTGCTTTCAAAGCCAGTACTTCAAAGAAGATCTCCAGAGATGAGAAGTACAAGGTGGAACCTAATGATGAGCTTGATGATATTGAAGCCAACTTTGTTGACAGACTGCAAAGAGGTTCTGGTAAGTTTAAAGGAAAATTACCTTTCAAATGTTTTACATGTGGCAAGGTTGGTCACTATGCTTCTATGTGTCTTGAGAGAATTGAAAGGAATAGAAAAATCTATTTGAGAATAGACCTAGGGTTCCAAAGAAATGCTACTATGTTAGAGATCTTGATGATGAAGGTGTGACAGATGATGAATCTGATGATGCTAGAAACCAATGCAAATGAATTCTTGTTTATTTCCATTAAAAAAGAACCTGTGTCTACTAATCCTACTAGCTATGTGAAGGAAGAAAAACTAGTGGAAGAAAGTGCTTTGGTTGTTTAGATTGAGAAAGATAAGGATGAATAGATTATTGATAGTGGATGCTCACATCACATGACTGGTGACAAAAGTAAGTTTGTGAGTTTGGAAAAGTATGATGAAGGTTTGGTTAGGTTTGGAGATAATGTAGCTAGTAAGATTTATGGAAAAGGATCTATTTCTTTTGATGGAAAAAACAACACTGATGATGTCATATATGTGAAGGGTTTAAAGCATAATCTTTTGAGTGTTGGTTAGATGTGTGACAAAGGTTATGATCTGAGATTCAAAGATAATGGATGCAAGATCATCGAAAGCTACAGAATAGTGATTTCTACTAGTAAGAAGACCAGAGGTAACATTTACCAATTAAGAGGAACTAATGATTATTGTTTATTGGATCAAACATATGAGAGTTGGCTGTGGCATAGAAGGATGTGTCATATCAACTTTGATAATTTGGTGAAGGTAAGTTCAGGACAGGTTGTGAGAGATTTACCAAAGCTTGTGAAACTTGCCAATACCATTTGTAAGGAATGCCAGTTGGGGAAGTAGACAAGAACAAGTTTCAAGAGCAAAGAGCAATTCTCTACCAGTTTGCTAGATCTAGTGCATACAGACTTGTGTGGTCCTACAAGGGTGAGAAGTCTACAAGGAGACATGTATTTTATATTACTTATTGATGATTATTCTAGAATGACTTAGGTCACTTTTCTAAAAGAAAAATCTAAAGCCCTGGACAAGTTCAAAGTTTTCAAGGCAATAGTTGAGAATTAGTTAGAGTTGAGGATCAAATGCTTAAGGTATGATAGAGGAGGTGAGTTCACATCAAATGAGTTTAATATTTATGTGAAGAATAAGGGATAAAGAGATAGTTGTCTGCACCTAGGACTCATCAACAGAATGGAGTTGTTGAAAGAAAGAACATGACAATTCAAGAGGCTGCTAGGACTATGTTAAAGGAAGTTGACCTACTGGAAGTGTACTAGCGAGAAGCCATACATACTACTGTGTACATCCTAAATAGAGTTCAAGTCAAAGGTAACAATTCTAAAACTCCTTATGAATTATGGTATGGAAGAGCTCCTACAGTGAAGTATTTCAAAGTTTTTGGTAGTAAATGTTATATCAGAAGAGAAGAAGATCTAGGCAAGTTTGATGCTAGGTGTGATGAACGAATCTTCCTTGGTTACTCTACTAAGAGTAAGGCCTACCGGTGCTACAACAAGAGAGTGAAAAAGATCGTTGAAAGTGCTAATGTGAAGGTTGATGAAGAAAAGGAAAGAATATCATATCTGAGTGGCTATGAATTAGATGAACCTGTGGCTATAGAGAATGAAGAAAAAATTGAACAAAAAGATAGTCAAGATGAAGAAGATGCTTTGGAAAGTGTCATTCAGACTCCTAGGTATGTAAGGATTAATCATTCTGAAGATTAGATTATAGGTGACAAAATTAAATGGGTATTGACAAGGAAAAGAGCTACAGAAGAACAAGTGAATTACTATTTGCTTTCAAAAGTTGAACCAAAAACTGTGAATGAAGCTTGCAATGATGAAAATTGGGTAAAGGCCATGGAAGAAGAGCTAATGCGGATAGAGAAGAATCAAACTTGGGAATTGGTTCCTAGACCTGCTGATAAGAATGTGATTGGAACTAAATGAGTTTTCAGGAACAAGCTGAATGAAAATGGATAAGTTGTAAGAAACAAAGCAAGGCTTGTGTGCAAAGGATATTCTCAAATTGAAGGAATAGATTTTGAAGAGACTTTTGCTCTAGTGGCTAGAATTGAAGCAATCAGAATATTTCTAGCATTTGCAGTGCACAAAGATTTTAAAGTGTATCAGATGGATGTGAAATCTGCATTCTTGAATGGTGAGTTGGAAGATGAAGTTTACATTGAGCAACTAGAAGGATTTCAATTATCAAATCAAGGAGACATGGTATGCAGATTGAAGAAAGTCATGTATGGATTGAAGCAAGCCTCCAAAGTCTGGTATGCAAGGTTAGACAAGTATTTGTTGCAATTAGGGTTCAATAAAGGCACTACTGACATCAATCTCTATTTGAAAATTAATGATAATCAAATCCTAATTGTTTTAGTATTTGTTGATGACATTATCTTGGAGGAAATGAAGGTATGTGCATGAAGTTTGCAGGAGAAATGCAAAATGAATTTGAGATGTCTATGTTTGGTGAAATGAGTTTCTTTCTAGGTCTACAAATTACTCAATCAGATAAAGGAATCTTCATTTCTTAGTCTAAGTATGTGAAAGAGTACTTGAAGAAGTTTGGGATGGAGGAATCCAAACCAGTATGCACTCCCATGGTGACTGGCTGCAAGTTGAGCAAAACTAATCACCTAAGACTAATCAGAAAAGGTACAAATCTATGATTGGAGGATTACTTTATCTAACTCAAACTAGACCTGATATAATGCATGCATGATGGAAAATAGGGGAACACCTTATCAAATATCACAAACATGAGTGACTGATCTTGGAGGGAAGGACAACAAACTTGCATGTCATGACACCTACAATCTCCATTCATGAGCCTAACTTGGTTTGGATGTATGAGATGATTGTCAACACTTGAGGATGGCATGAGACTTGTTCTTTTGACCAATTCAAGCTTACCAAACTCATAAGTTAGCCTAGCAAGTTGTCCTACCCAAGGTTCCTTCACAAATGGCCTATTTTCCTTGTAGCCCTAGAAATGCAGTTTAGAGGGCTTAACTCCAAAACTTTCCAAACAACTCCTAGAAATATTTATCTTTTTAGATACCCATTAAGGCCCTATATAACATACTTGACATGAAGGGTACATTTTTCTGGAACACAAGCCTCTAAAAATGACTGTACCTACTGTTCCAAGGGGCAATTAGCCCTAGGTTTACAAAGGAAGTACCCTACCAAAGTGACCCAAAACTTTCTAACCAATTGTAGAACTTAGTATGGATTGAAAATGGATGGATTCAATGGGTTTTAGGCCTCCATGGGCATTAGAAATAAGTTTTGCAACCAAATCTTCCTCTAGCTATCACCAATGGCTTAATACATAGAGATATCAAGCCAAATCTTCCTCAAATCTTGTCTTGGACTGCTCCCTTGCACCTGCACACAAAACCCAATGTATAATATACCTATATAGACCCAACAAATCCATTTTGGGGCTCTAACTCAAATATTTGGGTTAGAACCCCATAAAACTCCTAAAATCCTACCAAACCTTCCTAGAAACAACAATTTTGGGACAACGTTTTGTTCTTCTTTCTCCTACAATTTCAAGACACCCAAATAGACTCAAATGAAATTTAAATCATGCATTTACATCATCCAAAATGTGAGATCCCTTGAAATGGTTGTACGGGCGAGTATTGTAGCAAAGAACAACAAATTTCACAGTAAAAAGCAGCAAATAGTCTTCTTTTCTGTATTTTCTCTTTTCCAACTTCAATGATATGTTTTCCATGACCTATAGGGGATAAATACAATCCAAATCATCACTATATTTTGTGCAAGATTCTTTTCCTATCTAAAAAGGCAAAAAAACTCACTAATTTCCCACTAATTTCACTAATTTGAGCCTCAAGACTATTTTTTTCCAAACATAGCACATGCTATTTGGAGTTCCACTACTAGTTGACTTCTAGAATAGAGGGAGTGGTTTCTAAAATAGAGAGAGTGGTCTGACTTAGACCTTATTACAATAATAAAATTAATACATGACTCCACCTAGGCTCATAATGAGCACAAAATCCAAAATTTAAGGCTCCTAGTGAGCATACAAACAAAAATTAACTATGGTGGTCTCTGCACCATACAACCTGGGTGAAAATATTTCAATCTCCTAATGAAATGAGCTCTTGGACAGAGGCTCCATGCTATTTGATATCTTCTTCTATCATCCATGTAGCATCTTCAATTGGCAAACCATGCCACTTCACCAAATGTTCATTGTAGACTTTGTTTCTTATCCTCTTAACCTCTCTTGTGTCCAAGATAGTTTCAAGTTTCACTGGCTGACTAGGTGGAAGATCCCTTATCCAATCCTCATCAGCAACATCTTTAGCTTCTTCATCTACAACATTAGTTCCTTTGAAAGGATACAAGTCTGCAACATTGAAAATGGGGGACATAGCAACTCCAGGAGGGAGTTCTATGTCATAGGCATTCTGACCAAATTTGTGGACCACCTTGCAAGGTCCTATCTTCTTCATCATCATCTTTGTATATCTATCCTTGGGTAGTCTCTCCTTCCTCAAATGAGCTAGCACCATATCACCTACTTTGTATTGAACATCTCTTATTTTTAGATCAGCCTTCTCCTTGTACTTGGCAACACTCTTTTCAAGAGTTTCTCTTACTTGGTGATGTATCTCCTTCATAGCTGTGGCAAAGTCTTCCCCTTGTGCACTTCTATTGTCTACTCCCCTTAAGTCTCTCAAGTCATAAATGCCTCTTGGCTTCATGCCATATACTACTTCAAAGGGTGTTCTTCCAATGCTCCTGTTAATAGAGTCATTGTAGGCATATTCGGCTTGGGGCAGCAGTAGATCCCATGACCGATTATGATCCTTTGTTAGGCACCTTAATAGGTTTCCCAAAGACCTATTTACAACCTCAGTTTGCCCATATGTTTGGGGATGGTAGGTAGAACTAAAAGTTAGATTTATTCCCAGTTTCTTCCACAAAGTTCTCCAAAAGTGACCAATGAACTTGGAATCTCTGTCAAACACTATTGTCAAAGGCAATCCGTGGATTCTTACAATTTCCTTGAAGAATAAACTAGCAATATGAGAGGCATCATTAGTGGACTTACAAGAAATGAAATGTGCCATCTTACTAAATCTATCTACAACAACAAAAATGTTGTCATAACCTCTGTGTCTTGGGCAAACCTAGAACAAAGTCCATGCTGATAGACTCCCATGGCTGATTGGGTATTGGTAAAGGCTGATATAAACCTGCATTAGAACTTGATCCTTTAGCCCTCTAGCATATCACACAACTCTCCACAAACTTATTCACATCATTATGTAACCTAGGCCAATGATAAAACCTCTTGACCTACTCCAAAGTTTTGTCATAACCAAAGTTACCACTTAGGCTACCACAATGTTTTTACTTGATCAAATTTGCTCTCATGGAGCATCTTGGCACACACAACTGAGCTCCCTTGAACACTAGACCATTTTGTACCATAAACTTAGAAAATTCATTATGAAAAACATCTTGGGACTGATTGCAAACAAAAAAAACAATACTGAAATCTTCATCATTCTCATACATACCTTTAAGTGCATCAATACCTACACTTTGCAACTTGATCTCCTGCACCATGATGGACCTTCTACTTAGAGCATCAGCAACTTTGTTTACTTGTCCTTTCTTGTGTTAGATGGTGAATGTGTAGGCCTGCATATACTCTATCCACTTCATGTGTCTGTGACTTAGCTTATCTTGGCTGTTCAAGAAACTCAAAGCATGATTGTCTGTGAAGACAATAAACTCCTTGAGAATAAATAGTGCCTCCACTTCTTGAGTGACTGTACCATAGCATAGAGTTCAAGGTCATAGGAAGAGTACTTCCTCTTGGCTTCGTTGATTTTTTCACTGAAGAATGCAACCGGTCTCCCATCTTGACTTAGGACTGCACCTATGGCATATCCACTTGCATCACATTCAATTGTGAACACCTTGCTGAAATCAGGGAGTGCAAGAATAGGTTGTTGACACACCCTTGTCTTCAAGTATTCAAAGATTTTATCAGCTTTCTCTATCCATTGAAACTTTCTCTTCTTATCTCCTTTGATAGTATCCAGAATAGGAGAACAAATGTGACTAAAATTCTTGATAAACGTTCTATAAAATGTGGCCAAACCATGGAAACTTCTTACCTCTGCTGTTGTTTTAGGAGTTGGCCAGCTGAGTATGGCTTCTACCTTGGATGGATCCATCTTTAGTGTACATTTGGAGATCACAAACCCAAGATAGACAAGCTCCTCTTTCATGAATTCACACTTCTTGAGGTTAATCATCAATTTCTCCTCATTCAATCTTTTCAACACCATTTCTAAATGCTGCAAGTGTTCTTCTTTGGTTTTGCTATACACAAGAATGTCATCTAAATAGACTACCACAAACTCACCTATGAAATGCTTGAGAACTTCATTCATAAGTCTCATGAATGTACTTGGGGCATTTGATAACCCAAATGGCATTACTAGCCACTCATAAAGACCTTCATTTGTCTTGAATGTTGTCTTCCATTCATCACCCTCTCTTATTCTTATATGATGATAACCACTCTTTAAATCTATCTTAGAAAAGTAACATGCATCACCCAAACTATCCATTAGATCTTCTATCCGAGGTATTGGAAATCTATACTTGATGGTTATCCTGTTGATGGCTCTGGAATCAGTGCAAAGTCTCCATTGTCCACCCTTCTTAGGTGCTAGGACAGTTGGAACAACACAGGGACTCAAACTCTCCTTGATCATCCCTTTGTCCAATAGCTCTTGGATTTGATTTTTGACCTCTTCATTTTGCTATGGTGTCATCTTGTATGCTGCCTTGTTTGGAAAACTTGCACTAGGGATGAGATCAATGTGATGGCTTACATATCTAACAGGAGGCAATGAACTTGGTAGGTCTTTCACCACTATCTCTTCATACTTGTCTAATAGGACTTGCACCTCCTTTGGTATCTTTTCTACCTCTGTTTCTGCCTTGGATGATATAGGCTTGCCAATGATGGCATATCCTACCTCTTCTTCTTTCAATGTCTTCAAAAACTATTTTTCTTTCACCATCATCATGATTGGTCCTTCATGGATTGCTGCACCATCTTCTTTTATGGGTGAAAGATTGTAGGTCACCCCATCCTTCACAATCATGTAGGTATTCTCTTCTCCATCATGTTTGGCCTTTTAGTCAAATTGCCATGGTCTACCTAAGAGCAGATGGCATACATCCATAGGGATGATATCACACAAGATCTTGTCCTTGTAGCCACCAATGTTCAACTCTACCCAAGATTGTTCATTTACAAGTACTTGCTGACCCTTGTTGAGCCATGATACCTTGTAGGCTTTAGAGTGAGGAATCTTCTTTATCTTCAACTTTTCTACCATTTCAAGAGACATAAGATTGTCAGTAGAACCAGAATCAACAATCACCTTACATATCTTTCCTTGTGCTTTGCAGAGTGTTTTGAATAAGGCCTTTCTCTATGGGGGCTCTTTGGCTGATGGTACCTTCAACAATGTCCTTATCATTAAGGATTTTCCCGCCTCTGGGCCTGCATGCACAGAATGTGAGTTTACACTCTCTTGGCCCTCCTCAAGTGCACTATGTGGACTCTTCTATCACCTCCATGTGAACTTGATGCTTGTTTGTCTGGACATTTGAATGCAGGATGTCCAACTTGATTACAGTTGTAGCACTTGCCTGTGAAGGTGCTTGACCCTCTACCATGGCCTCCAAACCTACCTCTACTATTTGATCTCCTTCCTTTGAAGCTACCTCTTTCACTTGACTCTCCTCTTAGTTCATGGTTCTCCTTGTTACTATCATTTGTTTCTCCTTGCTACTTTTGTCCTCTTCCACCAAAGTTTCCTCTTCCTCTAAAGTTCTTTCCTCTAACCCTTCCTTTTTGTTCTTGTTTCCTCTTGATCTTTGGTGCAGGAGCACCTAACACAAGGTGGCCTCCATGAGGCATTTGAATTCATGTTTTATTTTGATCTTCAAGTTTGTTTTGTTTTGTTTAATAAGGTCCTAGAGACCATTCAAAATATGTAATAAGGTAACATGATGTAAAGGACTATGTCCATAAAATTGCTGTCATAAACACATGGAGGACAATCATGTAAGGTTCATGTTTTAAGCCTTGTTAAGGCATGTCAAAAAGTCTCAAAGCATGTCAAGGATACTAATAACTTGTTCAAGGCATAATCTCATTGTAGAGGAGTGTTTGAAACTTCCTAAACACTGGTGGTTATGAGAACAAACTAGTATACAGTTGTAGGCTTAAAAACTGTCAAGAAGTTCGATGGGAAGATGTGGTTGAAAACCTTCCCATCAAACCAAAACTGATTTCCATGATGTCTTCAAGGTGTGGATAGGTTTAATACACTAGGGAGATGATCATTGTAGAAGAGAAGGAGTTTTATACCAATAAAATACTATTTATTTGTTGTTTTTTCTATTTTTTCCTGAAATTTCTATAGAATCTGGCCGTACTTTCAGTGGTACGGAATTGTCATGTTTTGTATGTTGCTTGGGAGTATAGAGTGGTGAAATACCTTCATACTAAGCATTTTTTGAAGTCTTGAAAGTGGAAATGGATTAAGTTATGACCAACCTCTTGTAAACTATTATTTCATAGCTCTGTTTTCTTGGTGTAAATTGCTGTCCTCAGGCCGTACACAGCAAGGTACTGAGTTGTTGATATTTTTCTATGCCTTGATTGGGTAATACATTGAAGTATCTTGCATTTGAACATAGGTTAGTGATTTGAAGTTGCAATACAAGGGAGTTATAAGGATTTATTCAAAAATAGTCCATAGAACTTTAAACAAGGGCTTTTGTATCCAATCATGGAAAACTGACCATCCCACAGTCATCCAAGCCATAAGACCTATGGGATGGGTGTGTTCAATTATGTTTTAGATGTTTTGATTGATTGCATGGGCGATGGAGTTGGTTTGACCAACATTTATTGAGTAGGCTTAATAAAACCATGTATTAAGCCATTAAAGAAGCTTGTGAGACAACCATAGTGAGAAATTTGGGAATAGTCAGTTCCAACAGAAAATGGATGATGGATTCCATGGTTTTGGGATGCCATTGACATGTCTAGTTGGTCTAGAAAGTTTCAAGTTGCCATTTGTGGGTACTTGCTTCACAAACTAGGCCTAATTAAGGTTTAAAACCACCAGGAGGGTTATTGGTTGAGACAGACTTTCCAAAACAACCCAAACCCATTCTAGAGTATGTTGTGGGGAGGCATAATGGGTATCTATTGCACATCTGAGAGTTGCATTTGGATGTCTGTATAAAAATTTATTGGGACTGTTCTCTGTTTGTAGGGCTACTAGCCTTTCTTGAGGTTTGTGAAGGAACTAATAGTTCAAAGTTTGATCCACCTTTGACAATGGATGGGATGGGTTCTAATACATATCCAAACACCATTTCCAAGAAGAATTCAAGAACCTTAACTGTTGTTCCCACTTTTCCATGAAGATCCTTATTTTTTGGGCTCATTGGTGTAGTTGAACCTTGTTAAATTTATCCTTCTTCTTGTATCCAATTTGTCTCTACATTATAGTGGTATCAGATAAGCAAGTAGGTCCTTGAGGGAGTAGTAGGATCTAGTGAAAGAGTTAAGGGTTGGTGATAGTTGTGAAGATGGCTCCTAAAAATCAGATGGCTAGGGAGAATAATAAATTAAGAGAAGCCTTAGAGGCAAGAGAAAGAGAGTTGAGGGAGAGAAAAGAACAGGATGCTACAAGAGAAAGAGAGTTAAGGGAGAGAAAAGAACAGGATGCTGCAAGAGAAAGAGAGTTAAGACAAGTGAGAAGGGAGAATGCATCAATCTTGGCAAGGTTGGAAGCATTGGAGAAGAATCCTAGAGGGGATGAGCAAAATGAGCAAGAAGGGGATGAACAAAATGAGCAAGAAGGAGATGATGGAGGACATGAGAAGGCAGATGAGAACCCTCCTAAGGATGAGTTGGATGCTGAAGAAAGGAGATTTGTGAGATTGCTTAAGGCAGTTCAAGGTAGTGGAACAAAGGCAAACATAGAGTTACCTATCTAACAGGGGAAGATGGATAGTGAAGAGGTATTAGGGTGGATAGATGCCCTTGAAAATTTCTTTGAGTATGAGGAAATGAATGATGAGAAGAAGATTAAATTTGCAAAAACAAAATTGAGAGGGACAACACTTACATGGTGGAGTAGTGTACAAATAGAAAGAGTGGCTAGAGTTGGAACAAAAATTACTTCTTGGGGTAGGATGAAGGATATGATGAAGGATTGGTTTCTTCCATCTGATTATTCTATTCAAACAAAGAGGATGAGGCAGAATTTGAAGCAGAAGGACATGGATGTTATGTCCTATACTGAGCAATTTCATAAGCTTAGTATTAGAGGAGGATTGGAAGATGAAGAAGAGAAAGTGGCAAGATACCTTAATGGGCTTAGGTACAACTTGCAAGATGAAATTGGTTTGACTATCCCAAAATCACATGGAGAATGTTTTTAGTTAGCCATAAGGGTTGAAGAGAGGGTGAAGAGGAAGCAAGAAAGACAAGGAGGTAGTGGTAGAGGATATGGAGGTAGGGGTAGACCTACTAATGAAGGACAGAGCAGCAATGAGAAAGGCAAAGTTTTCTGCAGATCAGAGAGGTGGATATAGAGGTGGAGGTAGGTTTGGATCAGGTAGAGGAGTCTTTACAGGTAGATGTTATCATTGAAATGAAGTGGGACACATATCTTTCAAATGTTCTAAGAGGGATGATTTTGATAAGAGCAAGGAGAGAAGAGTTCACTTGGCAAAAGAAGAGGAAAAGAGAGAAGACCAAGAACTAGTAGTAGCCTATCCGGAAATAGATGGAGAACTTCTCATGGTGGAAAAAGGCAAAGTGCAACAAACACCACAGGTATCCATTTTTAAAACTAATTGTTTAAGCCATGGAAAAATGTGTAAATTGATTATAGATTTAGGTTCACATGATAATTTAGTTTCTTGGGATATGGTACACAAATTGGGATTGAAGACATTTGATCATCCTAGTCCTTACAATGTCACTTGGGTAAGTCAAGAGCAACAAGTAAGGGTTAGTCAGAGGGCATATGTTGATTTCTCAATTGGTCGATATCAGGATTATGTTTTGTGTGATGTCATTTCAATGACATGTGGGCATATAATTTTGGGTAAACCATGGCAACATTTAAGAAGGACAATTCATGATGGCTATACAAATAACTATTTGGTGCACAAAGATGGTAAACAGTTTAAGCTAATACCTTTACCTTGTGGAGACAAGAAGGAGCATGCTACTATCTGTTTTGGAGAAAATTTGCAGTTGAATGTGCAGGTTAAGGATGGTTGGAAGCAACATGAACAGTTGTAGCAGAGGAAAAAGTATGACAGTTCTAAGGAACAACAAGTTTGGGACTTAAACCATATCAAGGATGGGGACATTGATTGCCCTATAAGGAGGCAGGAAAAGGAAAGCAGACAATAGACAAATCAGATGGAGAAAGAAGAAGCATTGCAGCAGCAAGGTCTTAGGCAAGGACACCAAAACATGTTTTATGATACTAACATTTTTTGTAAGAGCCATGCAGGTTGGAGAAGGAGGAGGATAACTCTTGGCGAGTCGATGTTTCCTGTCACAAATTAGAGGGACTCTTCAAAAAGGTTGCAGAATGTTTGGAGCAGATCACATAACTCTTGGAACAAGAGTTTTCATCGTGCTGGGGAGTATGGTGCCAGAGCACCTAACACAAGGTGGCCTCCATGAGGCATTTGAATTCATGTTTTATTTTAATCTTCAAGTTTGTTTTGTTTTGTTTAATAAGGTCCTAGAGACCATTCAAAAGATGTAATAAGGTAACATGATGTAAAGGACTATGTCCATATAACTGCTGTCATAAACACATGGAGGACAATCATCTAAGGTTCATGTTTTAAGCCTTGTTAAGGCATGTCAAGGAGTCTCAAAGCATGTCAAGGATCCTAATAACTTGTTCAAGGCATAATCTCATTGTAGAGGAGTGTTTGAAACTTCCTAAACACCGATGGTTATGAGAACAAACTAGTATACAGTTGTAGGCTCAAAAACTGTCAAGAAGTTCGATGGGAAGAGGTGGTTGAAGACCTTCCCATTGAACAAAAACTGATTTCCATGATGTCTTCAAGGTGTGGATAGGTTTAATACACCAGGGAGATGATCATTGTAGAAGAGAAGGAGTTTTATACCAATAAAATACCATTTATCTGCTGTTTTTTCTATTTTTTCATGAAATTTCTATAGAATATGGCCGTACTTTCAATGGTATGGAACTGTCATGTTTTGTATGTTGCTTGGGAGTATAGAGTGGTGAAATACCTTCATCCTAAGCATGTTTTGAAGTCTTGAAAGTGGAAATGGATTAAGTTATGACCAACCTCTCATAAACTGTTATTTCATATCTCTATTTTCTTGGTGTAAATTGCTATCCTCAGGCCGTACACAGCAAGGTACTGAGTTGTTGATATTTTTCTATGCCTTGATTGGGTAATGTTGGTCATGATGTTAGTCATAAACAAGCATAGAATAAAAGTACACATTAACATTTATTCATCTTGAAAGATACGATGAATTCAAAGAATTCATGATCCCAAGTCTCCGGTGATTAGGTCTTAATCTTCTGACGTTACTCAGAGGTTGATGTGCGTTGCTGTTGACCTTTTGGGGCCTTACGTAAAGTTCATCATCATGACACTATTTCTACAAAGATTCTTCACAGAGAGGTCATTTTATATAGTTGCTTGATCAAATGATACAATTATACTCAATATTTGCATGATATTTATCAGTAATGCATGCTTAAGATTCAAATATGCTATATATTTCCATTTATCTACGAGATGTTCACATATTTGTATTGTTTGCTTTAGATGTTCAGTTATTTGCAATTATGACAGTGAAATGTTCTAAAATTTAAAGAAATTTAAAGAAATGCTTCAAATGAAAGATGAATCTTCAGCTATTGAACCACATGTATATCAGATACAGTCATGAGGAGAAGAAAACCAAACCATATGTTCACTAGGACATTCCACAGCTAGATACAGTAGGTGCTAACTTCAAAGGAATTATATGAAAACAATGTATGCAAGTAGACATGCACTCCGAAGGACGTAGCAAATCACCACATAAATCCAGAATTCACACACTGATTACTCAAGATTTACTATGAATTGTAACCAAAACAGTCTTCTCATTCACTAAGTATGCAAAGATATAAATGTATACAAAAAGCTTTGAAATGAGCCCTGAATATTTCAACAGTCAAATTTCAATTAAGTTTCCAATGTTCAAAAAGAGGCATTCCTGCTCCTTTTATAGAATAAGGTGAGGAATCTGTTACAAAAAGATCAACGATCCTGATTTGTACATGTATATCCACGGTCAATATTTCCCTTTTGACTACATCAACCTTTACAAAATGGCACAAGTTGCCAGCTGGCAACTATCTAAAAAAACTTATTTTTCACTAAGTATCTGATGCTGATATTCACTCTATGATGCATCATCATCTACTTTATCAGAGTCATGCTCTTCACCACCAGGTGCATCACTTCCTGAACTTTCATCATCATGATGATGATGAGCCCACATATGAGGTTGCATGATGCTCCTGACCTGTTCATATAATTGCACAATTTTATCTATTTCCCTACCATCCTGAGTCTTTGCTTTGATCATGGCGTGCTTGTGTGCCTCATATTTATGTCTGCTGCTGTCCAGCTTGTTCTTCCTGTTTTGTAGCATCTCATTGTAATTTTCCATCTTGACTTTGATTCTCATCATTTTATCTAGGACTTCTTCTGTCAAGTGGACAAGTGGATCATCTGCTACTGATTGGAAGTTGCTGTGTAAAGCTTTGATGGCAAACTCCTCATCTTGATTTTCTACTTTTCCTTCCACTTTTCCTTCTAATGTCTCCAACATTTCTACTTCAATAGACATTAGATCATGCAGCTTCATGCTGATATCTCTTAGTTTATTACTGCATCTCTTCAGCACTCTTTTCTTGAACCTCTACTATAGCAGGTTCTGCTAATGCGTCCTATGGACTTTGTTGGCTCAGCTCTGAAGTATGGCCCTCTGGTTCTGCCATCTTCACTTCCTTTGTATGTGGCCCCTTATCAGGTGATCCAGCTGGAAGTTCAAGATTTTCATCTTATTTTTCTATTAAGTCCACCACTACAGGACTTGTCACCTCAATAATTAGTGTATCTAGCCCTATTTCTGAGCCATCTGTTCTGGGCTCTTTTCCTGTTCTGTTTCCAGTTGCTTCATCTCTTCCAGTATAGTTTGAACTAGTGGAGCCTTTTGAGGGGTCATACTCATGCCAGCAGGAAGGGTCTCCATTTTCTGTGAAGCTACCTCCTTCACAACCTCATCATCAGACAAGTTTATTGTCTCGTCCAGCGAGATGTGACCTTCTGCATGTGTCTGGGAGGTTTCTTTCATCTGTTCCTTTGCAAGTTCAGTTTTGAACTTGACTATGGTAGGAAGTGGAACATTATGCTATAGTTCTCTATGCACTTCACTACCTACCCCTTGTACCAATGTAGGGGATTGTCTAATTTCACCTCTCATGGAGGTTCTTAGTTTCTTAGGTGGGGTAGACACCACCACCTGGGGAGCTCTTCTTTTTCTTTTGATTATCAAAGAAGCTTCTTCTTCTTCAAGCTCTTCCTCCATGAGGATATCCTCTTCATCATGTTTTCTTAAGGGTTGACCCTCCTCTAGGGTCTTAGTAATTCCAGCCTTTGCTATCTTACTCTTCTTAGACTTTCCTTTCCTTGTCCTTGGAGGGGATGCTGATCCCGATCTAGATCTTGATCCTGATGCTGCTGCCTCCTCAGCTACAAATACTGCCCTTTTAATAATAACCCCTTTGGGTTCTTTATCTACTTTCTTGCCCCTTGGGGGTCTTTTGCTCTGTTGTTGTGGTGGAGGGAGTCTATCTCCCTTAGACTTTCTCTTTTCATTCAGGAAGTCATCATACTCCCCATCAAGAGTATCCTGCTCCTTCTTCTTCAATGCCTCTATTTGTTCATCAACCCAGGCTTGGGTTAGTTGTATGGTCTTGGAAATGAAGGGGTCAAAGGATATATCCTCCTGTATGGTGAGGTCAGGTGCAGAGATGGTATCATTGTATATTTTCTTCTGCTCATACTCATCTGCAATTATCCTGCCATCATCTTTCTTCAATTGTTGGGGAATAGGGATGCAATCAAAGGTTCTTATCTGATTCAAAGTTAACCTTTGATATCTTCTTCTTCTTTCTTTTGCTTCATCTTCGCAGTCAGCCTAGAAGTCCTCTAGGTGCCTCTGATGAATAGGCTTTCCTATTATTTTCTGCATCCTGCCGTAAGGATCATATGATCTTGTCAGTGGAAAAGGCAACAAATTCATTTTATTTAAGGTGATCATCACCTTCTTTATGTTCTCTAAATTTAGGGCACATGTACCAGCCAATGGTGACTGGAAATAAAATTGGTGGCAGCTTCTTCGCATCCTTGTATGTTTTTATCATTATGGATCACTGCCTGATGAACTCCATCAGTATCATTGCATCAGTGGGATACCTTGGCAGCATGAGAGGATGTCCCTCAAAACCTTCTATCCTCATGTAGGAAAAGGTGGCAAACTGTATATACCAGGCTCCATGCCTGTAAACTATCTCTTGAGCCTCCATGCTCAATCTTTTTGTTCTATCCTCCTCCATGGTCCTCACCAGATGCATAGAGAATGCATCATTGACCAGTTTGTAGTCTTGGAGGTAACTGGCTCTTTGCAGCTAGGGATGATGATCCTAGATATGCACAACATTAACTATTCCTGTGACTTTCCCATCTGTAATCAGTGCATCAAATGTGCCTTTATAAGCATAGGAGTAGACGATGTATGATGTCATATAGAAAGCACAATTTGAACCTCCTAGGTTCATCAGCTGCTCATGCAGAGCATCACTTATTAGTTGGCCCCACAGTGGCTTGATATCTGAATATAAACACATCATTATTATACCATACATCTAGTCTTTAAAACTACCAGCATGAGGCTGGCTTGTTACTCTATTCAGTAGTGCAATCATGTATTGATATTCATCAGCAAAATCATATTTGAATAGATGCACAGGAAGTTTGGCTGCTACAGGATATGTGCTATTTTTAGCCCTCCATTGATACATGTTCTTCCTGGCTTGTTTCTTATTATTTTCATATTCTTTCTCTGCCTTCTTCAGGTCTACACTTTTAACCTTGCTGCCCAATGGCAATCCAAATGTCTTGGAAAGCCCCTTGATGGATAGGTTAGCATATATCCTCCCATGTTTCATCACCTGCCTGGTCTCTAGGTTATAGTTCCTGGCACACTCGATAACCAGCTCCGGAGATTCCATGGAGTATGGAAAACTGGAAGCATTTCACATCCTGGGTATGAAAACTGCATCCAGCACAGGACTCTTGTTATTCTCATCATTCAGCCTAGCTGACCAGGCCTCCAAATCGGTGTTCCCCTGATGGGTATCTGTAATTGCACCATATTTAAACAGGACGCCCCTCTGAGATGAGAACATGGGCTTACTAAATTTTGCCTGACACTTTACTAACCTCTTGTCAGCCATGGGTGCCTACAATTGACAAAATCCTGTCTTACAATGGTTATACACATGCATGCATATTACAATTAACCTTGCTAATCACCATGCCTACTATATATGTTCAACATTACTTAATCATATGGATACATAAACCCAAATTTTAGATTACCCTCCCATACCTGACTATTACAGAAACAATAGGATGAGGGTTTCATTTACTTACCTGGATATGCAAATTTCCTTTTATACCAGTGGACTTCTGACAATGCTCTCAATTTAGCTGATGATCACGCACTTCCTGCTCTCTATGAGCCTAATTCGTGCAACTATCGCCTGTATGAGGATATGGAAGTTGGTGATCTGTAAAAACAATTTTATCGCAAGGTAAATCTGAAATGATGATGAATTCACCTTTTTAACGATGCACTTAGGGTAAAATTAGGGCAACCTTGATAGATTGGACCTCATTCATTGATTATCCGCGTGAAAATGTAGGATCTCACCGGGTGTTTCATCGGGTTTCGTGGTCAGCGGGAACCACCTACCTTGTCTGCATGCATTAAATGTTAATGGTGGCAATGGGAGCGGGGGGATATCCATATGATAGGTTATCACAAAGGCAGGATGATATTCACAAATATCAGGTCGAGTTTAATGTCATCTTGCCTCTCAGATTGGAATAACTATCGTGACAAGATTAGGTGACGAACGCTCCCTTTGGTTTAGTTTAGTACATCAGGAGGATATCTTGATATATCAGGGGATGTTCCAAAGATGATGATGACTGGACAAAGTTACATGTCTCTCTTTCAGAATATCAAGATGACATCATCCTGATATTCGCTCAATGTATCGGCAGGGCATCATGACATCATCGTCATGTTATATATGTAGGATCATGTTCGAGAAATATACCCTGAGAGGTAAAATGATGATGATGTCATCGTCATATTTGTTTCTTTGTTTATCATACTTGGATGACATCATCAGGATATTGGCTTAGGGGGATATTTCATAGCAGGAGGATATTATGAAATATAGGGTCATATTGAAAAATATGATGCTCGTGAAATGTATAAGGCTATTGACAGGTAAAGGTTGCTATCACCTAACTTTGACGTCTAGATATTTGGACCGCATGATTTATCAAGTGATATACTATATCAAGGTGACCTTTTATAAGATGACTAATGTTATGAAATATGATCCTCCCCCTGCGAATATCAGGTTTGACTCACACTTTGACCACTCATAACTCTCACATCCTGACGAATATCAGGGTGATGTAAAAGACAAACCTGCATGGAATTTAATGCTCTTTATGAATATGAGGCCACTGGAATGAAATATGAAATTTGACAAACTGACCTCATGATGATCACTCACTTAGCCTTTCAATGCATGATGATCTGCATGACTCACTTTTACCAGACCACCAGAAAGCACAAAAACACAAGCCAAAAAGTTGGGTCCCTATTTTGTCAAGTCAAAATGGGGTGTGTTGTGTAGCCACACAACAACTTGCCACCAAAGAAAACAAACAAATTCCAATGATTCAAGTGATGTGATCATATTCATCCATATCATTCCAATTTATTCTAAGCATAAGCATCATGATCCTCTGAATGATAAAAGTTCATTATGGTAACAATGCTAACAAAGGATCATGTGTGTGTAGATGATTAATTATCTTCATTTTGAAAGCAAGTGGAAAACACAAGTAACCGGTGTTAAACTACATAGTTGGAGATCATCCCTCATAGCCAACTTGGATAGAGCCTTGCTGCCAGCAGGTGTCTATAGCCCTAGCGAGGTTATCTATACAATCTCTCTAAGTAGAGCCCCACTGCCAGCAGGTGTTCATAGCCCCAGTAGAGTTACTTAGATGGCCTAACTTTATTTCTTTTTTGAATTTTCTGTTAAAATTTGTATCTGATATCATCATGTCAGCTCATATATACAAGGTATAGTCACTTGCAGCTTTAGGTTGGAGATTGCATTGGTAGCAAGGGAGTCCCTTTAGATTTTTCACTTAACACCTATACTTGTGTGTTCAACAAGCCCAAGGCTATTAGGTGTTTCATTGTGATTGATTCGCTTTGATCAAGAAAAGGCACCCTAATGAAAAGACATCACAAACCTGATCATGAATACTTCTTAGAATAAATCACAACCTATGTCTAAATTTGATCTCATCACTTGAATCCTAACAATTTGATGTTTTCTGTGATGATGAAGTGCATCATCTTGACTAACCAAAACAAAAGCTCAACCAAAACAAAACAAAACAAGACAAACCAACAAGCAAAACTAGAAAAACAACAACTATACAAACAACCACACAAATGTACAATATGATACACATGACTATCATGAAGTCACTTTAGACTTGAAAATAATGTTTGAGAAATTGCCCATTGACTGGCAATGGGTCATCCTCACCTGTCAAGTTCTTAAGCCTATAAGTGCTATCTCCCAATATCTCAGAAATCTGAAAGGGGCCAACCCATGATCTGTCAAATTTACCATGGTCACCTTTCCTCTCATGGGCTTTATCTCACATCAGGACTAAATCAGATATCCTGAAGGCTTTGATTTTGGCTCTCTTGTCAAACCAGCATTTAACAATAGACTAATGTTTTGCAAACTGGTCAATAGCTTGACTTCTTTTCTCTTCTAGGTGCATCAGTTGAAGCAACCTAACCTCTTGTCTATTGTCTATACCTAGGTATTCTTGGATAAACTGTAAAGTAGGAATTTTCAAGTTGACAGGGAGGATAGGATCCACCCCATATACTAGTTGGAAGGGTGAGTTTCCTAGTGCAGTTTTCATTCTGGTCCTATCTACCCATAAGGTATATTTCAAAAATGAGTTCCATTCCCTAGGGTTCTTCTCTATTAATTTTCTTAAGATACTCAGTAGATTTTTATTGGTGGATTTTGCTAATCCATTCCCTTGGGGATAATAGTTGGATGAGAACTTGAGTATGATCCCATGATCAAAAGCCCAACATGATAATTTGGTTGAAGTGAAGGTTGAACCATTGTCACTTACTAGAGCATAAGGAGTTCCATACCTAGTAATAATGTTGCTTTCCAAAAATTTAATAACATCATCAGCAGTACAAGTCTTGCTGCTGACAACTTCAGTCCATCTAGTACAATAGTTAGTAATTGTTAAGACATACCTATGACCTGAAGAAGATGGAGGGTTAATTGGTCCTATGAAGTCCATGCCCCATTGTGAAAATGGGTGTTCTTCCATCACTGGCTGCAATGGTTGTGTAGCATATTTTCCTCTGTTGGCAGCAACTTGACATACATGACAACATTTAACATGATCAGTTGTATCTTTAAAAATTGTAGGCCAATAATATCCTGCTCTGAGGATTGCATGTGTTGTGGCCAGGGTTGATCCATGTGCTGTTCCGAACTTATCATGCAGTTCTGATAAAACCTTATTTGTTTCTGGTTTTTCTAAGCACCTCAGGTATATTCCTTCATAATTCTTTTTGAACAAGATTCCTCCCTGTTGATGACTGTTTTGATGCAATCATAACAATAAGTTAAAATTCACATAAAATGAACTGAAACTATACTTGAAAGACAAGAAGGAATCATTTGGTGATTCAACTAATCCCAAGTCTACAATGGTTCGGTTGGTCAAGTTCAGTTGGTCAATGTGAAGCTGTAATGTTCAAGGGGCCTTACGTAGTTTAGGTTTGTTTTGTGGTTTACTGGACTAAGAATATGCAAAGAGGTCATAGATTTCGACAAGTATTCTGTTCATTTGCATACAAGTGATACCGGGCTGCAAGTTTTAGAGGGTTTTCTTGGATTTTTGCAGCTTTCTTCTTTATCTGTTTATGAAAACTGTCTACTTATAGCTCTGTTATGCATGCTTCTTCAAATTTGAGACAATTTCCTTTAGATTTCTACGTTTTCAGCTAGATATTTCAGATGGGTTGGGAAAAGTTAGAAAGATCTACTCTATACCTCACTTAATCTACCGAAGGATCTAAGTGTTTCTGTTATGCACTATGTAAATACCACAGTAGTTTGATCAAATCCACAGTAAAAACCCTAAATGTAAGTTCTGAGCATTTTCACAAACATACATTTAAAATTGCAAGCTCTCAAAGAAGATATTTCAAAACACAAAGAAGAGCAGGAGAACACTCAGAAGATAGATGCAGAACTCCAAATTCTATTGTATTAGAAACGAATAGCCATACATGATTTACAATGTAAGAATGACTCTTAGTTTCATTGATCATACTACAGAGAACTTACAAGCTTTATAGATACAGTAAGGCAGCCAGACATTCCACGCGCACCTTACTGCAGACAAATAGGCGACCTCCTTCTTCTACTTCTAAACTATGCCCAGAAAGACTCTACAATTCTGGCAAAATCCTAAAATCCCTGTGTGTAGCCCCTGTTGTAAAGTATTACAGTGTAGAGAGGCACAATATAAAGACATTCTGATTGTCCTCACTATAGCAAAAAACCTAACTGAACCCCTGGTTCAAACCCCTAGTTACAGCAATAAATGCAGGTGAACCAGTTCTCAAAAATATCTCAGAGCAGTGGTCAAATCTGGGCAAAATATTGCCCCTTCTGAGAAGTTCCGGCAGCTGGGTAATAACTTCTGTTTGTCTTTTGTGATAATACCCTCAGCTGCAACCTTCTTCTTTACTTGAATGGCCTTGGCCTTTTGCATTTCATCTCTATCTTCTTGCTCCTGAGATCAGATCTTCTGCCTCCATGAGGTCACTGCGCTGACTTTCCAGCTGCTTCCTCAACTGCAAGCCTGCAAGACAAGACAAGCAATAAGTTTCACATTTATCATAAAAACAGCATGAAATTAAAATAACCGTTTAAACCCAGGTGACTGCACAAGATGGAGAAAATCGGATCCAGAAATCCTCTCAAAACGCGTCAAAAAAATGCGTTCAGACTGCTCAAGATTCACGGGTCAACCATCGCTGACCGAAAAATGCCAGAGGTGCCAAAAAAAATGCTTTAAAATTCCACCGCCTCATTTCCCGCCCATCGGCATGACTATCCCTATCGGTGCGTCAAAAAAAACATGTTAGCCGACATACTTCATCATCATGATATTTCGCTTCTGCATATTGGAGAAAAGAACAACATCATCATCATCATCATGTTGAAGAAGAATAGGAGGATATGAATATAATCATGCTGCCGAGGAAAGGAAGATGATGGTGATGTCATCATGATATTCGGGCTTCATTGAAATGCTAAGGATGACGTCATCATCATGTTCGGTTAAGATCAGGGGGATATTTGTGATATCGGGTCACCTAAGGAGCATGATCAGGATGATGAAGTGAATATGACCCTTTCGCGGCCAAGGTAACCCTCTCGAAAGATCAGGATGATGATGATCATCATCGAATTTGGGGCTTTTGTCGAACTTGGAATAAGACGTCATCATCATATTTCGTGAACCTGATCGTGTTTTGGAAAATATCCTGTTGAAAGAAAAAATGATGATGATGATCCTCAGGATATTAGCTTCTTCGTTTATCAGATCGGGATGACGTCATCATGATATCCAGGGCCTTTGTTAAACTTAAAACATGACGTCATCATCATATTTCGCCAACCGGATCATGTTTGGGAAAAAATATCCTGCCGAAGACAAATCAGGATGATGATGATCATCAGGATATTTGGAAAAGGTCGTTCTTCTCGGCAGGAGGACTTTGCGAAATATCAGGTGGACAAACAAGATCATGATGATGTTGACAATATGCCAGGATAAAAAAATGTATGATGATGATCCTCCTTATCGAGTTATCCAGATGACGTCATCATCATAATTTGTCTTCGGAGCACAAAGATGAGTTAAGGTCATCATGATATTTGCGCTAGGGTGATATTACAAAATATGATGATGCTGTTGAGAAATGTAATATCGACCACTTCTGAATAGATAGGGTGATCATCATGATATTCGCTAACCGGAGATCAGGAGGATATGAAGATGATGATCCTCTTCGATTTATGATGATGTTGTCCCCATCACTTAGCGAATTTCAGCAAATGACCCGTGAAAGATCAAGATGATATGGAGTCGTCATCATCATAATTCGAAGTTCAGCAAATATCATGATGATGACCTTGCGATAGGATTATAACACACGCACGCAAATATGCCGAAGGTGGATTTTTCTAAGTCTGGGTGATCAGCATGATAATATAAGATCAGGTAATGTTGAATTATCATGATGATGCTTGCGATACAAAAGACCACTTCGACGGGGAACTTACCTTGACCTAAAGCTGATGTCATCATGATATTTGAACCTCAGGATATTGTCGGGGGGGTACGTTTCAAATATGATGATGATGTCCTCATACAGCAAAACCAGGTTTATAAAATATGACGCTCCTAAGAAAATCATGATGCTGATGATGCGCCTGAGGCCATTTGACGGGTAAAGGGTACTACCACCTAAGATTGACGTCCGGATATTGCGACTGCATGATTTTTAGCGGGTGATAGACCAAGATCATGATGATCCTGTCAACATGACTTAGGATATAAAAATATGATGATCCTCCTGCAAATATCAGGTTTGACCAAGACTTTGACCGTGCATAACTTCCACATATGGACGAATTTTCAAGTGAAGTAAAAGGCAAACCTGCATGGAATTTCAAGCTCTTTTAAAATATGAGGTCACAGAAACAAAATATGAACTTTGACAAACAGACCTCATGATGATGACCTACCTCATCATATATCATGATGATGATGCACCTGACCTTCATTTTTACCAGACCTCCAGGAAGCAAAAAAACACAAGCAGAAGCAAAAAGCAAGACATCAGCAGGGGTCCCCATTTTGCTAAGGAGCATAATGGGGCGTGTTGTGAACATCACAACAACTAGCAACCAAAACAAAACAATTAAATTCAGAGTGTTCAAGGAAACTAGGTGAAATGAACTCATAACTTCCAACTATCTTTCCTGCAAATTACTATTCAGCTTGAGACTCAAAGTGTTCAATAAAGATGCATGAATTTCCATTTTCAGTTTAGTTGTGTGCATGTGATTAATTATCCTCATCTTGAAGATCGGTTGAACAAACCAGTGACTGACATTAGCCTACGTAGGTGAGGATATTCCCTCATAGCCGACCGGATAGAGCCTTGCTGCCAGCGAGCGTCTATAGCCCCGGCAAGGTTATCGTTACAATTCTCCTAAGTAGAGCCCCACTGCCAGCGAGCGTCCATAGCCTCGGTAGAGTTACTTAGATGGCTTAATCTGGATTTTCAGTATAATCCGCTTTATTCATTTATTTATTTATTTATTTGTTTTCTAATTTTGAAAGATTTCATAAGATATAGCAATTTGTAACTTCATGATGCAAGGAGTGGGCACTTGCTGAAATTAAGCTGAGAATTGTAATGGTAGCAAGGGTGACCTCTGATTTTTCACCTAATATCTACACTGGTAGGTTCAACAAACCCAAGGATTTTAGGTGTGTCATCGTGAGAAACCTGCTTCGAATTCTCAATCACATTTATTGAATACGAAACTTCAGAAGATGAACAACTCTCTACATTCATGACAGTGACAAGTTATGTGTAAATTGCAAATGGTTAACCTGAATATCCTAAATTATATACTATTTTGAATGGTTGCTAGTTCTGCTCCTTAATACTCTACAGTAAAATAAAGATCCCTGCTGAGGAGACAACAAACAAACCAAACAAACAGGCTGTACAAACAACACAGCAAAAGAAAAAACTGTACAAACAGAAAGAAACAAAAAGAAGACAAGCTATACAAACAACCAACCTAAAAAAGAAAACAGCAAAAGAAGAACACAAAAACAAAAACAACTACCCTACCAGACTATATACAAGCCTCTACGAGGCAATTTAGAAACCCAGGAAATAGACCCAAGAACACCCCTACTTGCATATTTCTTTAGGTTGTGCAGGAGTAACAGGGTACTAGTTATGGTCCTCATCATAGCAGATTTATCTTTGAATTCTGAAAAAAATTCTGATATTCTAGATTCATTGTGTTTATCAGAATAGCTCTTAATGACTAGTAACTGAGGCTGCTCATCAGGGTTATGATTAATCCATAAGCATGTCCTATCTCTTGAATTTCCATAATCAAAATAGCATTTATCATTGTTTACTAAGGAAAGGAAAGAGACAACCTGATGCGCCTTTAGCTCTGTGGAACACACTTGTTCATTGATAGCTGGCTCTTCATTTAGCTCTGCATTTTCATTGCCCAGCTCTATGTCTAGTCCTTCTTCAAGTTGAAAGAAGAATGACTCTAGATGTATCATTTCTTCATCTTCATCTAGCTTTGTTTCTTCATTCTGGATGTTCAGTTTATCCTCAAATTTAGCAAACTTCTCAATGTTCTCATTAGTTTCCTGCACATCAACACTTAAGTAAGTATCTCCATCATCATAATCTGACATACAGAAATTAATCATTTCTAAATCACTTGAGAGTAAAGGTGGGATGACATCTTTTGATTGATAGGAATACTCCCCTGTTTTACTTTCAACATGGTGCTGGGGCGATGTCTGATTATGCACAGCAGCTCCATGATCTTCTGTATTTTCAATTTTTAAGAATTGGTCATCAACTGACTCACATTTATCGTCCAGTGTGGAGTCTGCTTCTATTAACCTGCAACAATCCGGAACTTGGTCATTCAATTCAGAGAAATCAGTCATGGGATTGGGGTTTACTTTCTCCTCTATGACTTCACTAGTTTTTATAGTAGGGATCTCATCAATTTCAGTGCACTCTAATTTTTTCATTTGCCCACATTTCTCCTTTCCATAAAATGACTTAAGGAAAGATGTTTTACTGTCTTTACCAAAAGCATTAGGGTCAGCAATAAAAACCTTATCCTGACAAATGGTTTCCTCTCTACAAGATTTAAAGGACTTATACTTGCACTCCCCTTTTCCTGTATTAGGAAGTAGAGACCTACTATCAATCCCTCCATAATATGACCTAAGAAAAGATGCTCTGTTATCATTCCCTTCCAGAATTGATTTTTCTATTGTATTTTCTAACCACCTATTAGTTTCTAGTGTTGTATTAGCTTGTTGCTGCAAAATTTCTTTTTCCTGCCAGCTTTCAGCCCTGAACACATCTGAAAAAATAATTAGTCCTTTCAAATATGAATCTATCCTAGTGAGGAATGTTAAACATTTAAGTTCATTGTGTTCAATAGTCCGGTGTATCCTGCAACAACTGGACAAACAAAAATTAGATAAACTTTGAGAATAAAACTGTTCATTCAAAGCTCCCTGAAATAAAGGACTGTTAACTTGAAAACTGTCCCCATATGTGTCCATTAAAAAAAAAATGGGACCTTCTTTTCACCCTTTTAGGCCTTCTGAAATTTTATGAGATCTAACATATCTCAGAATATAGCATTTGAACTCAGAAAATTAACCCTAAACCAAATCAAGCCCTCCTTCTAGCGCCAGAAAACTGTTGATGACTGCGATATACAGCCTTCAGGCCCTCCTTCTAGCGCCAGAAAACTGTTGATGACTGTTTTGATACAATCATAACAATAAGTTAAAATTCACATAAAATGAACTGAAACTATACTTGAAAGACAAGAAGGAATCATTTGGTGATTCAACTAATCCCAAGTCTACAATGGTTCGGTTGGTCAAGTTCAGTTGGTCAATGTGAAGCTGTAATGTTCAAGGGGCCTTACGTAGTTTAGGTTTGTTTTGTGGTTTACTGGACTAAGAATATGCAAAGAGGTCATAGATTTCGACAAGTATTCTGTTCATTTGCATACAAGTGATACCGGGCTGCAAGTTTTAGAGGGTTTTCTTGGATTTTTGCAGCTTTCTTCTTTATCTGTTTATGAAAACTGTCTACTTATAGCTCTGTTATGCATGCTTCTTCAAATTTGAGACAATTTCCTTTAGATTTCTACGTTTTCAGCTAGATATTTCAGATGGGTTGGGAAAAGTTAGAAAGATCTACTCTATACCTCACTTAATCTACCGAAGGATCTAAGTGTTTCTGTTATGCACTATGTAAATACCACAGTAGTTTGATCAAATCCACAGTAAAAACCCTAAATGTAAGTTCTGAGCATTTTCAAAAACATACATTTAAAATTGCAAGCTCTCAAAGAAGATATTTCAAAACACAAAGAAGAGCAGGAGAACACTCAGAAGATAGATGCAGAACTCCAGATTCTATTGTATTAGAAACGAATAGCCATACATGATTTACAATGTAAGAATGACTCTTAGTTTCATTGATCATACTACAGAGAACTTACAAGCTTTACAGATACAGTAAGGCAGCCAGACATTCCACGCGCACCTTACTGCAGACGAACAGGCGACCTCCTTCTTCTACTTCTAAACTATGCCCAGAAAGACTCTACAATTCTGGCAAAATCCTAAAATCCCTGTGTGTAGCCCCTGTTGTAAAGTATTACAGTGTAGAGAGGCACAATATAAAGACATTCTGATTGTCCTCACTACAGAAAAAAACCTAACTGAACCCCTGGTTCAAACCCCTAGTTACAGCAATAAATGCAGGTGAACCAGTTCTCAAAAATATCTCAGAGCAGTGGTCAAATCTGGGCGAAATATTGCCCCTTCTGAGAAGTTCCGGCAGCTGGGTAATAACTTCTGTTTGTCTTTTGTGATAATACCCTCAGCTGCAACCTTCTTCTTTACTTGAATGGCCTTGACCTTTTGCATTTCATCTCTATCTTCTTGCTCCTGAGATCAGATCTT
Organism: Cunninghamia lanceolata; assembly: GCA_027924645.1. Taxonomy (NCBI): domain Eukaryota; kingdom Viridiplantae; phylum Streptophyta; class Pinopsida; order Cupressales; family Cupressaceae; genus Cunninghamia; species Cunninghamia lanceolata. Next base: position 2,140,407 of record BSBN01000017.1, on the reverse strand, counting down.
CTGCCTCCATGAGGTCACTGCGCTGACTTTCCAGCTGCTTCCTCAACTGCAAGCCTGCAAGACAAGACAAGCAATAAGTTTCACATTTATCATAAAAACAACATGAAATTAAAATAACCGTTTAAACCCAGGTGACTGCGCAAGATGGAGAAAATCGGATCCAGAAATCCTCTCAAAACGCGTCAAAAAAATGCGTTCAGACTGCTCAAGATTCACGGGTCAACCATCGCTGACCGAAAAATGCCAGAGGCGCCAAAAAAAATGCTTTAAAATTCCACCGCCTCATTTCCCGCCCATCGGCATGACTATCCCTGTCGGTGCGTCAAAATAAACATGTTAGCCGACATACTTCATCATCATGATATTTCGCTTCTGCATATTGGAGAAAAGAACAACATCATCATCATCATCATGTTGAAGAAGAATAGGAGGATATGAATATAATCATGCTGTCGAGGAAAGGAAGATGATGGTGACGTCATCATGATATTCGGGCTTCATTGAAATGCTAAGGATGACGTCATCATCATGTTCGGTTAAGATCAGGGGGATATTTGTGATATCGGGTCACCTAAGGAGCATGATCAGGATGATGAAGTGAATATGACCCTTTCGCGGCCAAGGTAACCCTCTCGAAAGATCAGGATGATGATGATCATCATCGAATTTGGGGCTTTTGTCGAACTTGGAATAAGACGTCATCATCATATTTCATGAACCTGATCGTGTTTTGGAAAATATCCTGTTGAAAGAAAAAATGATGATGATGATCATCAGGATATTAGCTTCTTCGTTTATCAGATCAGGATGACGTCATCATGATATCCGGGGCCTTTGTTAAACTTAAAACATGACGTCATCATCATATTTCGCCAACCGGATCATGTTTGGGAAAAAATATCCTGCCGAAGACAAATCAGGATGATGATGATCATCAGGATATTTGGAAAAGGTCGTTCTTCTCGGCAGGAGGACTTTGCGAAATATCAGGTGGACAAACAAGATCATGATGATGTTGACAATATGCCAGGATAAAAAAATGTATGATGATGATCCTCCTTATCGAGTTATCCAGATGACGTCATCATCATAATTTGTCTTCGGAGCACAAAGATGAGTTAAGGTCATCATGATATTTGCGCTAGGGTGATATTACAAAATATGATGATGCTGTTGAGAAATGTAATATCGACCACTTCTGAATAGATAGGGTGATCATCATGATATTCGCTAACCGGAGATCAGGAGGATATGAAGATGATGATCCTCTTTGATTTATGATGATGTTGTCCCCATCACTTAGCGAATTTCAGCAAATGACCCGTGAAAGATCAAGATGATATGGAGTCGTCATCATCATAATTCGAAGTTCAGCAAATATCATGATGATGACCTTGCGATAGGATTATAACACGCGCACGCAAATATGCCGAAGGTGGATTTTTCTAAGTCTGGGTGATCAGCATGATAATATAAGATCAGGTAATGTTGAATTATCATGATGATGCTTGCGATACAAAAGACCACTTCGACGGGGAACTTACCTTGACCTAAAGCCGATGTCATCATGATATTTGAACCTCAGGATATTGTCGGGGGGGTGCGTTTCAAATATGATGATGATGTCCTCATACAGCAAAACCAGGTTTATAAAATATGACGCTCCTAAGAAAATTATGATGCTGATGATGCGCCTGAGGCCATTTGACGGGTAAAGGGTACTACCACCTAAGATTGACGTCCGGATATTGCGACTGCATGATTTTTAGCGGGTGATAGACCAAGATCATGATGATCCTGTCAACATGACTTAGGATATAAAAATATGATGATCCTCCTGCGAATATCAGGTTTGACCAAGACTTTGACCGTGCATAACTTCCACATATGGACGAATTTTCAAGTGAAGTAAAAGGCAAACCTGCATGGGATTTCAAGCTCTTTTAAAATATGAGGTCACAGAAACAAAATATGAACTTTGACAAACAGACCTCATGATGATGACCTACCTCATCATATATCATGATGATGATGCACCTGACCTTCATTTTTACCAGACCGCCAGGAAGCAGAAAAAAGACAAGCAGAAGCAAAAAGCAAGACATCAGCAGGGGTCCCCATTTTGCTAAGGAGCATAATGGGGCGTGTTGTGAACATCACAACACTCCCTTCATCATATATTTTTGTGACGTCAGCTTCAAGGCCCTTCTTTGTGAAGCTTGCATTCTTGGGGAACATCTTCCAGTGATCAGGATGTGCCTGATATCTGAATACCATTCTTTATTATCCTCAGCATTGATGACATATTGCTGACTAGTGACATTTGGATCAATTTCAGATATCATTTGGCTTAAGGCCTATCCTCTTACCAATTTCATTGGTGTAATTTCCATGTCATATTCTTGCAATATAGTAATCCACTTGGCTCTTTTCTCACTAGGCTCACTCTACATCAACAGCATCTTCACTATTGCATCAGGCACTACTGCAATCACTTTGCTTCTTAGTATGTAATGTCTGAACTTCTTTACTGCCCTGACTAATGCAAGTGCTTGTCTTTCAACATCCACATATCTTATTTCAGCATCTTTGAAGGGACAACTCATGAAAGCTATTGATTTTTCTTCTTTTTTCTTATTTCTTTGAGTCAACACTGCTGCAGAGGTGTGCTCTGAGGCAAATGAATAAATGTAGAAATCCTTTATGTAGTCTGGACTGATGAGGACAGAAGCATCTGATATGGCCTTTTTTATGCCTTCAAAAGCAGCCTTGGCTTCTGCTGTCCACTCAATCTTGGCATCTTTTTTCAGCATGGCATTTAGAGGTCTGACTATCTCTGCAAAACCAGTGATGAATTTTCTTACAAAGTTAATCTTACCAAAGTAAGACTTAAGTTCTTTCTTACTCCCAGGGAGTTGTATTTTCATGATAGACTCCACTTTGGCAGGATCAATGATGATCCCATCTTCAGTTATCAGATTACCTAATAATTTGCCTGTTGTTACCCCAAATATGCATTTCTTGGGATTCAAAGATATTCCGTACTCTTCACACTTCTTCAGTACACTTCTAAGATCAGCCACATGATTCCCCCTTTCTTTGGAGAATACTGTCAAGTCATCCATGTAGATGACTATGCACTTTCCTATTAAGCCTCTGAAGGCTATGTCCATTGCCCGCTGGAATGTAGCTCCAACATTTATGAGTCTGAATGGCATATGTTTATATGCAAATATCCCACACTTGGTGGTGAAGGTAGTTTTTAATCTGTCAATCTTATCAACCATCACTTGGTTGTAGCCTGAGAAACCATCCAGGAAGGACATCATTTTAGCTCCATTCACAATCTGCAGAACTTCATCCAATGATGGTAAAGGATAGTTATCCTTCTCTGATGCTCTATTCAGCTTCCTAAAGTCTACACATAGCCTGATGTCTCCATTCTTCTTTCTGACTGGAACTAAATTGGCCACCCAAGTGGAATGCCTTACAGGAAAGATTATCCTAGCATTTAACAACTTCTTAACCTCTTCAAAGATTATTGGTTCAAGCAAAGCATTGACTGGCCTTTGCTTCTGTCTGAAAGGTTTAGCATCTAGCTTGAGAGGTATAGTGTGCGTTATGACTGAGGTGTCATATGTCTTCAACTCATCATATGTCCAGGCAATTACATGCATGTAATCCTTGAGAGCTAGAGTTATTCCTTCTAACTCTTCTGGTGTGCAGACTTTGCCTATTAGGACATTTCTTTTGTCTTTATCTGGTCCAATATTTACTTGTGAATACTGACCACCATCAGCTTTGGGAAGATCCTTCTGTTTCAGCATATTGTCCAGATCAAAGGCTCTTTCTAATTCAATCATACCTTTGGGAATTCTATTGCTTGGCAATTCTAATATTTCATCTTCTTCCCAAACTTGATCTTCCATACTGCTCTCATCTATGATTTGAACATCAAATATATCCTTGTTAGAGATGAAATCAAGAATATGTTGATCATCATCAAAGACCTGGAGATTGGTGACATTATCAGGTACTGATGGTACAGATACCAGTTCTACTAAAAATTTCTTCAAACCTGATATAGATAGTGGTTCTAATGTACTGGCAGCCTAGGCAAGTGCATTTGCCCTATGATTCTGTTCTCTAGGAACATGAGTGATGTTAAATGCATCAAAGTCTTCAATCAAATCCCACACTCTGTGTCTGTAATTTGATAATCTCTTATAATTGCAGGAATAAATCCCTCTTACTTGTCTGACAACTAATTCTGAGTCTCCAAAGACATGCAAAATTTTCACCTTCTTCTTGAGAGCAAACAGGATCCCATGAATCAGAGCTTCATACTCTGCCATATTATTGGTGCAGGGAAATTGTAATATGTATGCTACTAAGTGGGATTTTCCTAATGGGTCAATAAGATCAATCCCTACTCCAACTCCTTGCTTGGATTTGGATCCATCAAATCTTAGAATCCAGGATTTATCTTCAGCCAAAGACTTGGTTGAACCTTCTTTTCTCTTTGTAGCTCTGGCAACTGCACCACCTGATATCCACTTCATTTTAGAAATTTCAGTATCCTCGAGCTACATCCTTTCTTTCTTTTGTGGACCTGACTCCTTTTTCTTTTTATCATGAGGAGGATGATCTTCTGGATCTAGCACTATATGTCTTTTTAAAATGTGCAAACACAATGAGCAGGTGGTCTCTGAATGAGGTGCCTCCTGCAACCTACACCAACCTTCAATCAAGGCTTCATGGAGAGGTCTGTGCTTCTGTGTCATCTTTTCTACTTATTTTGCCTGGAAATCCTCAAACTTCGTCAAGTTACTACTTCTGTCTTCATCAGACAATTCATAATTGGATTCTACAAAGCAATCACTCCCAGGGGTGATCTTTCTTTTCTTCTTAACATTTATATGGTTGCTTACCAGTATCTCTTTTGTTATTTGAACATGACCTCTACCTTTGCATTTGTCTTCTTCCGTTCCTACAGGGAATAAACATAAGTCAGAATCACTTTCATTATCACTATCTGATGAACTTACCTCTGGTGATGATTACGCATCACTGTATGTTTGTTCTAACTCCATCATGTCCTTGCATGCTTCGCAAGTCTTTTCTAAATGAGGCTCACTATGTAATCTGCACCATCCATTAATCAAAATATCATTAGCAGGTATATTCAGTACTTTACATAGCTCTATTTGTTTAGATAAGTGCCTCTCAAAGTTTCCAAAACAATCTCCTTCGGTTTCATTTTCAGAATTAATATCAGGTTCTACATGAGGCATATCCTCCTAATGATCATCATTATGATGATGAAAGTCCAACATCAGGATCTCCTCTATCCTGACAGTCCGTGGCCTAACGGCATAAACTCCAGGCTCAACGTTTACATACATTATCTCATTCGTTTTATTGTGCTCAGTTATCATATGCTTCATCCTGGGTTTAGCATCTATTCTTATCTGGTTTGGAATACCTTTCCAAGGCAACCACATGTGACTGAAGTCAGTAGCCATATATCCATTCAAAGTTTTGGACCAATCTTTGCTAAGCAGCATCCCATAGGTGTCAGGTATGTCAACTACCTGGATATCAATGTAATGCTGGATCCTGGGATCAGATGCTAGCTGCATGTGTATGTGAGTCAGTTCACCTATCATACTTACCTCTGTCTTATCTAGCTGTGTCACCTTCTTTAGGGATCTAGCAGGATGTAATCCTAAAGCATTGCATATAGACAAGGGCATCACATTTGTAGATGCACCTGAGTCTACTAAACAGTTGTGTAAATTTTTGCTAAACATCCTTATGGTAAGGAGAAAAGGTGGTGACTCACTCTTATCTCAGTATAATGTCATATGTGAGGTTTCTGCAGCTTGGACCATAGTTGGCACCTTAGATTTGATGTTATTATCTCTAGCAGCATGATCTTTAGTACTAGACTGGCCTAGAGAATAAGTATCCTCTTTAGGAGCAGGATCATCTAGTGATTTCATGAATGCCTTCTTAATTGCAAGGGTTTTCAATAACTCTGATAAAGACAGGCTGATCTTTATCTTCTTCATCTCATCTGCCAAATATGTAACAAGTTTATCAGACTCATGAGGCAACCTAATAGCCTTTGATGTTGTATTCTGAGGTGACAGATATTGAGCATTTACCTTGGGGAACCCAAGGTTATTGCTTGCTTTGGGATCAGGAGGGGTATTGAAATTGTTTGGAGGTAAAGATGATGTCAATGGGCTAGTAGGTCTGTTGGCATTACTTCTCAAGTTATAGTTATGTTTACCAGGATATTGCTGCTGGTATGCATGCACCTCCTCATGTTCAGTGGAAGGCTCATTCTCATCTTCAAAAGGAAAGACATAATTTGACTCAAAAGCTAAAGCAGATTCTTCACATGCATGTGAGCGACTTTGATGATCAGTATAACTTTCTAATACTAGGGCTAAGTCATATCCACAGGGAACTATTTCATTACCTTCCACCTGAGGTGGATTTCCTGTAGTATTAGACACTTCTGTTTGAAAAATGCTGGCAGCAATTTGAAATTGTGGGCAGTCTAGCTCTACATGAGCATTTGTATTGTGGATCCTGCACCAATTGGTGAGGGTTGCCTTAGCAAGATTGACTCTAGTAGTCTGTTTAGCTTCACCAGATGATTGGTTATCTAAGGGTGATGGCAATGAGCCATTATTTGGCCTAGAATTCCATACTCTAGGATGCCTCTGAGGATTATTGTTATTTCCCCTAGCATTGTTGAAATTGATGTTGTTGTACCCCCTGTTAGGATAATTTGTTCTATCATTAGAATAACCTCTATTCTAGTTTGACTGGGAATAGAAGTTTTGATTTCTCAAATGAGTCACTTCTGTAGTGGGCTTTCTTAACTAAGCAGAGATTTCTTTGATTTCTTCCTTTTCCTCTTGAGCTTTGGCTACTACATTTTCACTTTGAGGCTTGAAGAAAGATGATCCATGATTATTGCTGGATGGGTCAGCACCCTGAGGTGTCTGAGTTTGTACAAGATATTGTGACATCTGGCCATTCCCATTAGGAGGTGGCATGATACTTAGTGGAGGCACCTGCAAAGGTGCAGGCATGACTGCTGGAGGTATCATTGCACCATTAGGATATTGTGCAGGATATGATGTAGGGTGTTGTGCAGGATATGATGCAGGATGTTGTGCAGGATATATTGGATACATGCCAGGTAATGTAGGGAATGCAATATTTGGAGTAGGAGCTAGGACTAGCTGCTGATTTACTTTGATAGCTTCTTGAAAGGCTCCTGTCAAGGTAGTGATCTTAGGATGTGTTCTCCTGATGAACATGGAAGTCAATGGATCCAGGGCTGAATAATAGATACTCCTAGCAGAAGCATTTGCTACTACATAAGGAGCAACTAATTTGGATAGCATTTTCTGGAACCTAGCATTAAAATTAGCAATAGGTTCATTCTCGAATCTTTTGATTGTAGCAAACATGTAGTAATTCATAGATGGGTCAATAGGGACCTTGAACCTATCAAGAAAGGCTTTCTCTAGGATAGCCCATGAACCAATAGAGGCTTGACCAAGACTAATAAACCAATTATAAGCCTCTTCCCCTAAGGAAAAAGGAAATAATCTACATACAACATCTTGATGTTCTATTCTGGCTCTATAGCATGCTTCCTTAAATGTCCTAATATGATCATCAACATCTTGATAAGGATGATATTTTGGACAAAGTTTGTCTGGATTCTTTGGCAACTCATGATATACAGTGAAGGTTAAAGGTGATTCTACCGCAAAGAAAGACATCACAACCAGAGGAGGTTGAGCTTGAGGTATAACCGGCTGAGGTTGGACTAAAGGTGTACCCTGAGGAGATCCTGTAGGTATATTGAAACTGATAGGAGTCACAGGAGGACGTTCTGGTGGTGTTCCCGATGCGCTAGAACCAGGAGTATGATGAATGTCAATAGTCCTAGGTCTGAAACCTCTAATAGGTAGTTCTTCAAAAGGTCCGGTGGATCTTGACCTGGTATTTATCCTGTGAGCCAGGATTTCTCAATTTTAAGGCAAATTTGGCTAGATGATTGTAAATATTGGTTATATTTCACCAGCTGAGGCGATATTTATGATCAGATGATTGATCTGACTGGATATTTATGAAATATTTGCAAAGATAATGCAAATACGAGGTGATATTTGAGGTGTAACGACTCTTATCATAGGATATCAAGTTTCTAAGGCCAAAACTCTTTAAAGCTTGAATGGATTTACTTATCATTGGCTGATATTTATGAATTCATGATGATCTACTATAAAGCGTGCAATATTTATGACAAATTTTAGGAACTTTACACATAATGAACATTTACAAGCCTGTTACAGTAAATATTTGAGCAGTATTTGAAATTCACGAATGCACTGGGGTTACCTTACTCTCTGCATCATCAAACATAAAAATAATGATGATAAGTGTGTTCTTTTGGATAAAAGGCCCTCCTTCTAGCGCTAATTTATGTTGGTCATGATGTTAATCATAAACAAGCATAGAATAAAAGTACACATTAACATTTATTCATCTTGAAAGATATGATGAATTCAGAGAATTCATGATCCTAAGTCTCCGGTGATTAGGTCTTAATCTTCTGACGTTACTCAGAGGTTGATGTGTGTTGCTGTTTCCATTTTGGGGCCTTACGTAAAGTTCATCATCATGACACTATTTTTGCAAAGATTCTTCACAGAGAGGTCATTTTATACAGTTGTTTGATCAAATGATATAGTTATACTCAATATTTGTATGATATTTATCAGTAATGCATGCTTAAGCTTCAAATATGCTAAATATTTCCATTTATCTACAAGACGTTTACATATTTTTATTGTTTTCTTTAGATGTTCAGTTATTTGCAATTATGACAGTGAAATGTTCTAAAATTTAAAGAAATTTAAAGAAATGCTTCAAATGAAAGATGAATCTTCAGCTATTGAACCACATGTATATCAGATACAGTCATGAGGAGAAGAAAACCAAAACATATGTTCACCAAGACATTCCACAGCTAGATACAGTAGGTGCTAACTTCAAAGGAATTATATGAAAATAATGTATGTAAGTAGACATGCACTCCAAAGGACGTAGCAAATCACCACATAAATCTAGAATTTGCACACTGACTACTCAAGATTTACTATGAATTGTAACCAAAACAGTCTTCTCATTCACTAAGTATGCAAAGATATAAATGTATACAAAAAGCTTTGAAATGAGCCCTGAATATTTCAGCAGTCAAATTTCAATTAAGTTTCCAATGTTCAAAAAGAAGCATTCCCACTCCTTTTATAGAATAAGGTGAGGAATCCATTACAAAATATCAACGATCCTGATTTGTACATGTATATCCATGGTCAATATTTCCCTTTTGACTACGTCAATCTTTACAAAATCGCACAAGTTACCAGCTGGCAACTATCTAAAAAAATTTATTTTTCACTAAGTATCCGATGCTAATATTCACTCTATGATGCATCATCATCTACTTTATCAGATTCATGCTCTTCACCACCAGGTGCATCACTTCCTGAACTTTCATCATGATGATGATGATGAGCCTGCATATGAGGTTGCATGATGCTCCTGACTTGTTCATATAATTGCACAATTTTATCTATTTCCCTGCCATCCTGAGTCTTTGCTTTGATCATGGCATGCTTGTGTGCCTCATATTTATGTCTGCTGCTGTCCAGCTTGTTCATCCTATTTTGTAGCATCTCATTGTAATTTTCCATCTTGACTTTGATTCTCATCATTTTATCTAGGACTTTTTCTGTCAAGTGGACAAGTGGATCATCTGCTACTGATTGGAAGTTGCCATGTAAAGCTTTGATGGCAAACTCCTCATCTTGATTTTCTACTTTTCCTTCCACTTTTCCTTCTAATGTCTCCAACATTTCTGCTTCAACAGACATTAGATCATGCAGCTTCATGCTAATATCTCTCAGTTTATTATTGTATCTCTTCAGCACTCTTTTCTTGAACCTCTACTATAGCAGGTTCTGCTAATGTGTCCTGTGGACTTTGTTGGCTCAACTCTGAAGTATGGCCCTTTGGTTCTGCCATCTTCACTTCCTTTGTATGTGGCCCCTTATTAGGTGATCTAGCTGGAAGTTCAGGATTTTCATCTTGTTTTTCTGTTAATTCCACCACTACAGAACTTGTCACCTCTGTAATTAGTGTATCTAGCCCTATTTCCTGAGCTATCTGTTCTGGGCTCTTTTCCTGTTCTGTTTCCACTTGCTTCATCTCTTCCAGTATAGTTTGAACTAGTGGAGCCTTTTGAGGGGTCATACTCGTGCCTGCAGCAAGGGTCTCCATTTTCTATGAAGCTACCTCCTTCACAACCTCATCATCAGACAAGTTTATTGTCTCGTCCAGTGAGATGTGACCTTCTGCATGTGTCTGGGAGGTTTCTTTCATCTGTTCCTCTGCAAGTTTAGTTTTGAACTTGACTATGGTAGGAAGTGGAACATTATGCTGTAGTTCTCTATGCACTTCACTACCTGCCCCTTGTACCAATGTAGGGGATTGTCTCATTTCACCTCTCATGGAGGTTCTTAGTTTCTTAGGTGGGGTAGACACCACCACCTGGGGAGCTCTTCTTTTTCTTTTGATTATCAAAGGAGCCTCTTCTTCTTCAGGCTCTTCCTCCATAAGGATATCCTCTTCATCATGTTTTCTTGAGGATTGACCCTCCTCTAGGGTCTCAGTAATTCCAGCCTCTGCTATCTTACTCTTCTTAGACTTTCCTTTCCTTCTCCTTGGAGGGGATGCTGATCCTGATCCAGATCCTGATCCTGATGCTACTGCCTCCTCAGCTGCAAATAATGCCCTTTCAATAATAACCCCTTTGGGTTCTTTATCTACTTTCTTGCCCCTTGGGGGTCTTTTACTCTGTTGTTGTGGTGGAGGGAGTCTATCTCCCTTAGACTTTCTCTTTTCATTCAGGAAGTCATCATACTCCCCATCAAGAGTATCCTGCCCCTTCTTCTTGTTGTCCATCGTAATAGCAACACCCTTCCTCTTCAATGCCTCTATCTGTTCATCAACCTAGGCTTGGGTTAGTTGTATGGTCCTGACAATGAAGGGGTCTAAGGATATATCCTCCTGTATGGTGAGGTCAGGTGCAGAGATGGTATCGTTGTGTATTTTCTTCTGCTCATACTCATCTGCAATTATCCTACCATCATCTTTCTTCAATTGTTGGGGAATAGGGATGCAATCAAAGGTTCTTATCTAATTCAAATTTAACCTTTGATATCTTCTTCTTCTTGCTTTTGCTTCATCTTCGTAGTCATCCCAGAAGTCCTCTAGGTGCCTCTGATGAATAGGCTTTCCTATTATTTTCTGCATCTTGCCGTAAGGATCATATGATCTTGTCAGTGGAAAAGGCTGCAAATTCATTTTATTTAAGGTGATCATCACCTTCTTTATCTTCTCTGAATTAGGGCACATGTACCAGCCAATGGTGACTGGAAACAAAATTGGTGGCAGCTTCTTCGCATCCTTGTATGTTTTTATCATTGTGGAGCTCTGCCTGATGAACTCCATCAGTATCACTGCATCAGTGGGATACCTTGGCAGCATGAGAGGATGTCCCTCAAAACCTTCTATCCTCATGTAGGAAAAGGTGGCAAACTGTATATACTAGGCTCCATGCCTGTAAACTATCTCTTGAGCCTCCATGCTCAATTTTTTTGTTCTGTCCTCCTCCATGGTCCTCACCAGATGCATAGTGTAGACACCCAAATTTATCCCAACTTTGTCCATGTCTAGCAACACCTTGTCAAAAACATCACTTAGACATCATGTTGCATTTTGTCTTAAATCCCACTCTTAACCCCACTTATTCCATTAAGCCAATTAATTAAATAAATTTTATTTATTTAATTAAAATCTCATTCAATCCCATCCTTATCCTACTTAGCCAATTAATTAAATAAATTTTATTTATTTAATTAATTTCCACATCATATCCCAATCATATCCTATCCTCATCCCAATTAATTAAATAAATTTTATTTATTTAATTAATTTCCACATCATATCTTATCTCATCCTATTCATTTATCCAATTAATTAAATAAATTTTATTTATTTAATTAATATCCAACTCATATCCCAACTAATTCAAATATTTTATTTGAATTAAGTTCTCATCATAAGCTGACTTTCTAATTAATTAAATAAATCTTATTTATTTAATTAATTTATCTTATCATTAAGCCGACATGTGTTCCTCTTTCATTTAAAAAAAAGATAAGTGGTACTACAGCCTTTTATTTAATATCTTTTTTATGTAGTACGTTTTATGTACACAAGCATACATGAGCCCTATCCTCCCTCCACTTGTCAAATGACTACAACTCCCTTGAAGAGTGGGATAACCGAATCAATCCTAGCCATCCACATCAATCAATTAGCTTTTTAATTTCAACCATCCATTTGAACCAAGCCTTTCCTATAAATCAACCCCCTCATAAGCCATTAGAATGCATTGAGCCTCAAGTACCTTTATTCTGCCAGATTTTCTAAAATGCATTGAGCCTCAAGTACCCACATGCTAAAATATCATTAGAGCCTTTGCATCCTTCATCTATTATTCATTCTAGCATCTTCATCTTAATGTTATGCTGCAGAAGTGAGCACCCAACATTCCTCCAACAATATTCCTTCAAAATCTTGCATGCTCATGCGAGGTGAAGAAGAGCAATGGAGATAAATCAAGCATAGCATGGAGATCGGTTTGCATTTACATTTGTTATTTTGATTTTCATGTTGTCTTGTGCTTCATTGTGCATTGCTAGGGTTTTTATCATTGTTGTTTATTCATTTGCCCTGATTTGCAATTTTACCCTAACATACATTTGGCACGCCCGGTGGGACTCACTTTGCTTGATCTTTTTTGCAAGTTTTTGTAGTAAAAATTTGCTTTCATATAACCCTCATTGTTGAGTTTTGCAGGTTTAATTAACTTTTGTTGCAGATTTGTTGTTTTTTCGACAAAACCCTAGGTTTTAAAGATTTCATCATATCTTCCAAATGGCTACGAATTTTTCTACAAGATTTTAGCAGAAGTTTGTCCATGATATAAGGAAGCTACAGCAGAAAACTTTTGGGTTTATCGTGATTTTTGTGGGATTTATTACGTTTTTATATTTTTTCATAAAATCACAATTCTGGGCGCAAATCAGTGAATTTTTTAGACATTTTTATATTTCTGGAAAGCTCTTGAAATGTTAATGGGGGTCTATGTTTTATAGATTTAATTTAGAGGTCGTTTACAATACGAAAAAATCTGATCTTTGCCGACTATACTATTTTCATAAATCTACATTTCTGGGCGCAAATCAAGAAATTTTTCTGATTTCTTTACATTTTCAGAAATCTCTTTGAAAATTAATGGGGGTCTCTTCTTTGATTTTTTAATTTTAGAACCAAAAATCTATCGAAATAATCAAATCTAATTCGGCTATGCATCTAAAATTACAATTTTCCTTGCCTGATGAGCCTATTTTTTATGCCTGCATTATAATATCATTTTTTTTTATGTTGTAAGTGATCATAAGGAGTTGGAGCAACATTGGCATCAACATTTACAATATATTTGGACAACGAATTAACCAGGTGCAATCATTTCATCTCTTAACTTCCAATCTTACTTGATCACACATTTGGATTTTGGGCATAAAATGAACAATTGTTTGCAAATTCACATCAAAAAAAAAATTGGGCTAAAACAAACCATTGTCTTTCATCACATTTGGATTTGGGCTTTAAAACAAACAAGTGCTTGCATTTTCTTCCACACATGGAATTTCTAAGGTTAATGAACCCCATGCGAGTGTGACCAAGTAAATGTGTATGCTCTCTCCTCGCGTCCCAACAGGAACTTGGAGATCAAAAACATTTACTTGTGTTGCTTTTGTTAAACCTTAGAGAGGCCTGCCTTGATATCCACCCCAAGGGAACGACCTCAAGCGGTACTTTCATCCAGTCCGCTATAAAAATCAGAGGATAAGGCGAAAGCCAAGTCTAACCGGTATTAGCGCTCACCATACAGTGCTAACTTGAAAGGAGGTGTACCTTTGTGTATATTAAAACTCCTAGTAGGGTTAGTTAAAGTCTTAAGTGGCTTGCTGGATGCTCGTGGGGTGCCGGTCCCCCAGATTTTCACTAGAACCTCCTTGTGATAGTGGCCTTGCCTTAACTAGGACTTGTTGAACTGTCTTCACATGCTTGCTTAACCATCATCACATTCTTCTAAACTAAAACTTGCTTATGTGTCTTGCGTGAGTGATTCATGTGTGTATATGCATAATCATTTGTTTGAATATTGCCACATCAAGCTCTAAACACCCAAACACATAAAGACAAGTCATCCTACACATTCTTCCAATAACATTCAAACCCAATCACTTTCATCCCAAACATAGCTTAGTCATCATCCAACCCAAACATAGCCAAGTCATCCAAATAATCCACATCATCATCAAAATCCCTAAACAAGCACTTGCTAAAAGGACTTAAGACAAACACTTGGTGACACATGTCTACACTAGAGGACCTAGAAAACAAATTCTAAAGATTCCTCCAAAATCTTTATCAAGGATCACAACCCCTAAACCAAGATGCCATTGAAATATTACAATTCTTCATCCAAAGAGCTCAACCCCATGCAAGCCAATCACCTCAATTGCAACACTTCATAGCCCAAATCCAACACCTTTTCGCCACTAGTCAAGCTCGACAAGTACAACAATCCTTAGCCACTCCATATCAACCTAATCCACCTCATAGCCACATGTCATATCCATCCACTTCATATCAACATTATCCACCTATCCACCAAGTCAATGCCACATCAACCTATGAATATCCACCTCAAGCTTATCCAATCCCTCATGCTAACATTCCAATGCACTACCAAGCCCATCCACAAAGCAATCAAGTGATATTATAAGAACAACATCCAAGTCCCAATGGCTCTTTGTACATAAATCAAGTAAGTCCAAGTACACCTTTTCAACAAGTCTACCAAGCACCATTGATAGATCTAAATCCACCTTTCCAACAAGAATCATATCCAAATCCCAATGGCCCTTTCTACATAAACCATGCAAGCCTAAGGCAACAAGACTTAATTACCTTTGACAAGGGAGATACCAACCTAGCTAATTCATCCTATGAGTGGCCTTCACCATCCAATCACATGCCAACACATGAGCCAACAAGTCCTATCCCAACACCACCATGTGATCCTATTACTAGTCCATTAATCCCTCTACCTTCCAAACCACCAAGCCCTCCATTACCTTCATCAGCATGCTATTCTAATCCTTCACCAAAGGATGCGGCTGAGATAGTTTTACAAAGAATGCTTGAAATAAAACTCATTGAACTTCCCGAAGTCAAACCATGTGAAGAAAGTCCATATGATGAACATGATTATTGTGCGTACCATAGGACCAAAGGCCATAATACAAATCAATGCCCAATATTTGTCCCAATTGTTTACAAGGTGTACCTACCTATAATGGGAAAACATGCCACATCATCCAAATCCTATGTGTCACCCCCCTCTAATCCTAATCCATCCAATCCAATTAGCCCTCAACCTAATCCTAATCATAAGACTACAACACCATCTACCCTTATCATCCATCCATTATATTTCCCATCCACTCATACACTTGCAAAGGATGTGATCCATTGGCTACTGGCAAGGAATAAACTACCTCCATGTCAAACACCCATTCATGAGCCTTCCAAAGAACTTCCAAAGGTCATGTCCAATCCTATAATCCCATCATGTGGTCCACCTATCCTTGAGCCTATCCAAGAGTCCTCAATTAACATTCTTAGCCCTTCAAGCCCATCATGTGACCTACAAGCCATCAAGCCTATTCAAGAGTCATCATGTTCTCATGTTGTTGACCAAGAGCCTATCCAAGAGCCTTCCACTTCCATTCAAGCAACCCAAGAGGTATGTCAAAGGTTTAATCCTAAGCATGTGGAAACATTAAGCCCTAGTCCAACTCAATATCAAATACCTTTCATGCAACCCATCCATAACATTTACCTTCTTTATGATCAAGATGATACTTATGAAGAAGCTATCCATAATCACCTTGATCCTATCCATAATCCTAGATCTATCCATGAGCAAGATATCCAAATTGCTCTTAATCATCCACCATCTAGCCCTATCCATAATGAACAAACATCCACTTGTCATGATGAGACACTTGTCCCCCAAGTAAGCATAAAAGATCAAACAAATAACTTGGATCTTAGTGAACATAATGCTAATCAAGATCCTAATGATCCCCCTTCCACATCCATCATTGATCCCATTTCAAATCCATCATGTCCTATTGGTCTATCCACTCTTATACATGAGTGTTCTTCCTTAGGACAACAACGACCTTTATCCACTTCAGCTTCTCCATCTAATAACAAACTCAAGTCTAGTGTTCAAACCTCAGCTAGTCCCATTGTCCATCGCGTACTCCAAAACATGAACTACAAAGGCAAAGGTCTAGGCCTCTATGAACAAGGTATTTTGGAGCCAAACCATGTCAAAGTTCTTCCATGCTCATATGGCCTTGGATACACACCCTAAGCTAAACAAGTTAAAGATGTTGGTAATTCCTCCATCCATCCTAAGTCCACTTTCCATCACAAACCCCATCATCTACCCAAAACATATGTTGCCATTCCATCTCCATCAACCTACAAATGTCTAAAGCATGTGACCATACACCTTCCGCCATCCACTTTGCCCCCACTTTTACCAACTCCAAATATCCCTCCATCTACCTTGCCACCATTGCTTCCAACACCTAACATACCTATCATTCATAAGTATCCTTACATCCCTAATCATTGCCAACAAATGCACACATCATTTAAGCATAAAGCTTCCAATCATTCCATCCACTCCACCCACCCCATGGGATTCAAAAGCAAAAATTTTGATGCCTCTACCTATAAAGCTAAAAATCATACCAAAAATCCTAAAGGTCTTCATACCTTAGGACATAAAGAATCAAAATCAAAGCAAAGTTCATCTAAGCAGCTATCTAAACCCTTACCTCCAAATGCAAAGCCCAAAAGCAAAATGGTTTGGGTTCCTAGGCAAACAACTAGCAAAGCAAATGAGGCATCCTCATCTACATCTCAAGAATCCCAACCACCTATATCCATCCAAAAGCCTACTTCCATCCAAAACTTCCATTCCCTTCAAAAATCCCACAAGCAAAGAAAAAGCACTAAAAATTCTAAATCTATGTGGGTTCCTAAATCACTTCATCAACCATCCCCTAAGAAAACAACCCCATTACTTCCTACACCGTCATCCAATCAAAAGCTTCAATGTTTATCACGGTGTGTGCAACCATTGGTCATGGTTCCCTTCCATTCCAAAACATTCCCACATGCCTCCATCTCCCCATCCTTCATCCATTATCCTACATATCTCCTCAATCACCTCCCTATGGTCCATGCTTTTGCATAAGCCTACATAATCCACACCATAAGCCACTAGCCTACCCTACCATAATTCCACATTATAATCCATTATCTACCTAATCCATCTCCCATCCATGCAATCCCTTATCAACATCTATGAGCATAATGACATGGTCCATGCGATGACATCCATCTCTAACGGGACTACCAACCTTCATAGCACTAAACACTTGAGTCCCTCCTATCTATTACCATGGTGAAAACCTGGCAAATAGGCGCCATATGTAATTGTCAACCCATCTAAAAGCAAAAAAAAAGAAGAAGCAAAAAAAAACAAAAAAATCAAAAAAGTAAAGAGAAATCCCATTGTCCAATGGTGAAAACCTGGTAAACAGGTGCCTTGGATAAGTACCATGATGAAAACCTGGCAAACATGCATCATGTGTAGGTTGATCTTCTATATCACTTACACTTGGGGGCACATTGTCTCATCCAACCTATCCATTTCCAAACTATCTATCCCATTATATCATACCAACCTATCATGTCCTATCTTTCCATATCCTATCCTACCATCATTAGCCATTACATCCACATACCTATCATGTTGAGTCTCTTCATCCACCCTTTTGCCTTTTGACTTTGACGAAGACATGGGGGCAAAATGTTGAAACATGTTTGGATATTTCTTGACATACCTTCTTTCCAAACCAAGTCCTATCCATTAACCATTTATCCATCCCATTCAAACCAATCCATCTTGTCATCCCTTGGTCATGAACTTTGTCATGTAAAAATCCTAAGCATTACCACCTAGAATGGGGCAAGTTCCTCCTATGCAACATAGCCTTTGAAGATCACATCCTAGCTCCCTTATGGTCCATCCACTATGGCGTACCCTTATCATGAGCTTTCCATCTTATAGCTTATCCCCATCTGCTTATCATGCACTTTCCAATCCATAGCCTATCCTTGTATCTATCCATCTATCATGAGTCTTCCATCCCATCCATCTATCATTAGTCTTCCATCCCACCCATATATCATGAGCCTTCCATCCCATTTACTATGAGCCCATCCTTTTATCCATCCTCACACCTAGACTTGGTTTTTCCCTTGTCATTGGTATCTAGCACAAAGGCTACCCAAATTGTAAATCCATTGACATCCCAAAACATTTAAAAACACAAAAAAATTAAAATATTCCAAAATATACAAAAAAAAAAAAGAAGTTAAAATATTCCAAAAAATCCAAAAAAATCAATATCCAATGAAAAATCCAAGCAATAAAACCAATCACATCATCCAAAACAATCCACTCCACCAACATTCAATCAAAATCAAATCATCATCATCATCATCAATTCTTCCTATCAATAACATTCATTCATCTATTTCAATCAATCACTTCTTTCAATCAAATCAATCTAAGCAACGATCTTAAATCCAAGTCACACTAATCCATATCAAGCAAGCTAATCAATCAAGGAACATAATCCAATCAAATCAACAAGTTTTTGATCCTAATCTTGTCATGAACCAAATCAATAATCATCAATCATCATCAATGGGATATATCATTCCCACATCCTTGTGTTGATCTAGGGATATAGCTTTCCCTGCAATGACAACACTATCTATCATCATCAAACAAACAATCAATTATTGGTTTATGACTTGACAAGGGCAATACCTTGTTTGTTTTACATCCTTTGAGCACACTAAGAACAATTGCTTCTGCTTAGATTGAGTGGACACTCTAATCATCACACCATCACTATCATCATTCAAAACAATCCAATCATTCAAAACAATCAACCCAACAATAGCAAACATCAAAACCAAAGCACATCAAGCCAACAACTAAAACAAATCCAATCACTTCAAGTAAAAGCAACTCAATTCACCACATATCATACCATCATCAACATTTCATCAATCAATCTCAATTAAATCAATCTTCATCCATCCATCAAATCAAATCAACTCAAATTATTCCAAACAAAGATCCAAATGCAAGCCCATCCTTAATCCATACCAATCAGGTTAATCAATCAAGCCAAGTTATCCAAACGCAATCCATGGTCTTGATCCTAGCCTTGTTGTAAGCCAAATCAATTAACCAATCAGCCAACCAACTCAGCAAACAACCTTGTGTTGATCTAGGGATATAGCTTTCCCCGCAATGACAACACTCTCAACTATCATCATCAAAACAATCAATCATTGGTTTACAGCTTGACAGGGGCAATACCTTGTTTGTTTTTGAATCATTTGTGCATGCTTGCTTGCTTGCTTGTGTGTGTTATCTTTTTATCTTGTATTTGCATCACATCGATATCATTCCAGCTAATATTCATATCTTGTATCCAGATAATGTTGTATTATACTGGGGCACAAGACACATCGTCACCCTGGTCCTTATACCTTGGTGCATAACGTCTAGTGCTATATCAAACATCATGGTTGCTCACTTTCATTGCAGCATAATGCATCATCATTTCTTCTATCCATTCCCTTATCTTTCTTCTTTGACCAAGCCATTTCTTTTCGAGAGCATACCCGTGTTTGTCCAACCCGCCTATCCTCTCGAGGGGGCATCATCATCCTATCTTTCCATCATCATCATATCCTTACATCATCATCTCCATATCATTTTTCTCTATCCATACCTTAGCTTCTTTGAAATGATGTTACTCAACATAAAGCTTATCATCTCGAACATCATCTCAAAGAGGGGCAAAATGTAGACACCCAAATTTATCCCAACTTTGTCCATGCCTAGCAACACCTTGTCAAAAACATCACTTAGACATCATGTAGCATTTTGTCTTAAATCCCACTCTTAACCCCACTTATTCCATTAAGCCAATTAATTAAATAAATTTTATTTATTTAATTAATTTCCACATCATATCTTATCTCATCCTATTCATTTATCCAATTAATTAAATAAATTTTATTTATTTAATTAATATCTAACTCATATCCCAACTAATTCAAATATTTTATTTGAATTAAATTCTCATCATAAGCTGACTTTCTAATTAATTAAATAAATCTTATTTATTTAATTAATTTATCTTATCATTAAGCTGACATGTGTGCCTCTTTCATTTAAAAAAGATAAGTGGTACTACAGCCTTTTATTTAATATCTTTTTTATGTAGTACTTTTTATGTACACAAGCATACATGAGCCCTATCCTCCCTCCACTTGTCAAATGACTACAACTCCCTTGAAGAGTGGGATAACCGAATCAATCCTAGCCATCCACATCAATCAATTAGCTTTTTAATCTCAACCATCCATTTGAACCAAGCCTTTCCTATAAATCAACCCCCTCATAAGCCATTAGAATGCATTGAGCCTCAAGTACCTTTATTCTGCCAGATTTTCTAAAATGCATTGAGCCTCAAGTACCCACATGCTGCAATAACATTAGAGCCTTTGCATCCTTCATCTATTATTCATTCTAGCATCTTCATCTTAATGTTATGCTACAGAAGTGAGCACCCAACATTCCTCCAACAATAATCCTTCAAAATCTTGCATGCTCATGCGAGGTGGAGAAGAGCAATGGAGATAAATCAAGCATAGCATGGAGATCGGTTTGCATTTACATTTGTTATTTTGATTTTCATGTTGTCTTGTGCTTCATTGTGCATTGCTAGGGTTTTTATCATTGTTGTTTATTCATTTGCCCTGATTTGCAATTTTACCCTAACTACACATAGAGAATGCATCATTGACCAGTTTGTAGTCTTGGAGGTAACTGTCTCTTTGCAACTGGGGATGATGATCCCAGATATGCATAGCATTAACTATTCCTGTGACTTTCCCATCTGTAATCAGTGCATCAAATGTGCCTTTATAAGCACAGGAGTAGACGATGTATGATGTCATATAGAAAGCACAATTTGAACCTCCTAGGTTCATCAGTTGCTCATGCAGAGCATCACTTATTAGTTGGCCCCACAGTGGCTTGATATTTGAATATAAACACATCATTATTATACCATACATCCAGTCTTTAAAACTACCAGCATCAGGCTGGCCTATTACTCTGTTCAGTAGTGCAATCATGTATTGATATTCATCAGCAAAATCATATTTGAATAGATGCACAGGAAGTTTGGCTGTTGTAGGATATGTACTGTTTTAGCCCTCCATTGATACATGTTCTTCCTGGCTTGTTTCTTATTGTTTTCATTATCTTTCTCTGGCTTCTTCAGGTCTACACTTTTAACCTTGCTGCCCAATGGCAATCCAAATGTCTTGGAAAGCCCCTTGATGGATAGGTCAGCATATACCCTCCCATGTTTCATCACCTACCTGGTCTCTAGGTTATAGTTCCTGGCACACTTGATAACCAGCTCCGGAGATTCCATGGAGTATGGAAAAATAGCAGCATTTCACATCCCGGGTATGAAAAATGCATCCAGCACAGGACTCTTGTTATTCTCATCATTCAGCCTAGCTGACCAAGCCTCTAAATCGGTGTTTCCATGATGGGTATCTGTAATTGCACCGTATTTAAACAGGACGCCCCTCTGAGACAAGAACATGGGCTTACTGAATTCTGCCTGACACTTTACTAACTTCTTGTTAGCCATGGGAGCCTACAATTGACAAAATCCTATCTTACAATGGGTATACACATGCATGCATATTACAATTAACCTTGCTAATCACCATGCCTAGTATATCTGTTCAACATTACTTAATCATATAGATGCATAAACCAGAATTTTAGATTACCCACCCATACCTGACTATTACAGAAACAACAGGATGAGGGTTTCATTTACTTACCTGGATATGCAAATTTCCTTTTATACCAGTGGACTTCTGACAATGCTCTCAATTCAGCTGATGATCACGCACTTCCTGTTGTCTATGAGCCTAATTCGTGCAACTATCGGCTGTATGAGGATATGGAAGCTGGTGCTCTGTAAAAACATTTTTATCGCAAGGTAAATCCGAAATGACAATGAATTCACCTTTTTAACGATGCACTTAGGGTAAAATTAGGGCAACCCTGACAGATTGGACCTCATTCATTGATTATCCATGCAAAAACGCAGGATCTCGCCAGGTGTTTCATCAGGTTTCGTGGTCGGCGGAAACCACCTACCATGTCTGTGTGCATTAAATGTTAATGGCGGCAATGGGAGTGGGGGGATATCCATATGACAGGATATCACAAAGGCAGGATGATATTCACAAATATCAGGTCGAGTTTAATTTCATCCTGCCTCTCAGATTGGAATAACTATCGTGACAAGATCAGGTGACGAATGCTCCCTTTGGTTTAGTTTAGTACATCAGGAGGATATCTTGATATATCGGGTGATGTTCCAAAGATGATGATGACTGGACAAAGTTACATGTCTCTCTTTCAGAATATCAGGATGACATCATCCTGATATTCGCTCAGTGTATCGGTAGGGCATCATGATGTCATCATCATGTTATATATACAGGATCATGTTCGAGAAATATACCCCAAGAACTAAATGATGATGATGTCATCATCATATTTGTTTCTTCGTTTATCAGACTTGGATGACATCATCAGGATATTGGCTTAGGGGGATATTTCACAGTAGGAGGATATTATGAAATATCGGGTTATATTGAAAAATATGATCCTCGCGAAATGTATAAGGCTATTGATGGGTAAAGGTTGCTATCACCTAAATTTGACATCCGGATATTTGGACCGCATGATTTATCGGGTGATATACTATATGGGGGTGACCTTTTATAAGATGACTGATGTTATGAAATATGATCCTCCCCTTGCGAATATCAGGTTTGACTCACACTTTGACCACTCATAACTCTCACATCCTGACGAACATCAGGGTGATGTAAAAGACAAACCTGCATGGAATTTCATGCTCTTTATGAATATGAGGTCACTGGAATGAAATATGAAATTTGACAAACTGACCTCATGATGATCACTCACTTAGCCTTTCAATGCATGATGATCTGTATGACTCACTTTTACCAGACTGCTAGAAAGCACAAAAACACAAGCCAAAAAGTTGGGTCCCTGTTTTGTCAAGTCAAAATGGGGCATGTTGTGTAGCCACACAATAGGTAATATATTGAAGTATCTTGTATTTGAACATAGGTTAGTGATTTGAAGTTGCAGTACAAGGGAGTTATAAGGATTTATTCAAAAACAGTCCATAGAACTTTAAACAAGGGCTTTTGTATCCAATCATGGAAAACTGACCATCCCACAGTCTTCCAAGCCATAATACCTATGGGATGGGTGTGTTCAATTATGTTTTAGATGTTTTGATTGATTGCAGGGGTGGTGGAGTTGGTTTGACCAAGATTTATTGAGTAGGCTTAATAAAACCATGTATTAAGCCATTAAAGAAGCTTGTGAGACAACCATAGTGAGGAATTTGGGAACAGTCAATTCCAACAGCAAATGGATAATGAATTCCATGGTTTTGGGATGCCATTGACATGTCTGAGTGGTCTAGAAAGTTTCAAGTTGCCATTTGTGGGTACTTGCTTCACAAACTAGGCCTAATTAAGGCTTAAAACCACCAGGAGGGTTATTGGTTGAGACAGACTTTCCAAAACAACCCAAACCCATTCTAGAGTATGTTGTGGGGAGCAATAATGGGTATCTATTACATGTCTAAGAGTTGCATTTGGATGTCTGTATAAAAATTTATTGGGATTGTTCTCTGTTTGTAGGGCTACTAGCCTTTCTTGAGGTTTGTGAAGGAACTAATAGTTCAAAGTTTGATCCACCTTTACCAATAGATGGGATGGGTTCTAATACATATCCAAACACCATTTCCAAGAGGAATTCAAGAACCTTAACTGTTGTTCCCACTTTTCCATGAAGATCCTTATTTTTTGGGCTCATTGGTGTAGTTGAACCTTGTTAAATTTGTCCTTCTTCTTGTATCCAATTTGTCTCTACATCAATCGTCTCCTTAGCTCTTATTTCCAACTAGAAGCATTCTTCCACATTCTTGGGTGTAGTGAGACTTAGTTCATCTTGGATATTAAACCTAAGCCCATTCATGTATCTAGCAATCTTCTCAACTTCATCCTCATTATGGCCAGTTCTCATACTGAACTTATGAAACTCCTCTGTGTAGGCCATTACATCCATCTCTTTCTATTTCAATTTCTACAACCTTCTAAATGTTTAAATGGCATAATATTTTGGAAGGAATTGACCCTTCACCTTGGACACCATCCAGTCCCATGAATTGATTTTGGTTTTTCCTTGTCTTATTCTCTCTGACTGAACATAGTTCCACCATGTTAATGCTGCTCCCTTCAGCTCAGTCTTTGCCAGCTTGACTTTCTTCTCTTTAGGCATCTCTTTGTACTCAAAATAGTTATCCAAAGAATCAATCCAGTCTAGTACCTCATCATTGTTCATCTTACCCTCATACATGGGCAACTCCATCTTGACATCAGTGTTTTCTCCTTTCACAGTCTACAGCATCTTCATAAACCTTTTATCATCTAGATCCATCTCTGTTTGATTGGATCCCTCTTGAGGGTCTACATTCTCACCCTCACACTCTTGGTCACTATCTTTCTCAATGACCCCACCTCTCCTTAGGTTTGCTTCAATGGTTGCAAGTCTGGTTAGGACTCCTTGAGATTCCTTTATCAATCTCACTTCTCTAGTGAGGACTGGACTATTCTTAGGAGGCATCTTGTACTCATTCTTCTTCACTCTTTCCCAATCAAAACTTGTGCTCTGATACCACTTGATGCAAAATAGGGGAACACCTTATCAAATCTCACAAACATAAGTGACTGATCTTGGAGGGAAGGACAACAAACTTGCACATCATGACACCTACAACCTCCATTCATGAGCCTAACTTGGTTTGGATATATGAGATGATTGTCAACACTTGAGGAGGGCATGAGACATGTTATTTTGACCAATGGAAGCTTACCAAACTCATAAGTTATCCTAGCAAGTTGTCCTACCCAAGGTTCCCTCACAAATGGCCTATTTTCCTTGTAGCCCTAGAAATGCAATTTAGAGGGCTTAACTCCAAAACTCTCCAAAAAACTCCTAGAACTCTTTAGCTTTTTAGATACCCATTAAGGCCCTATATAACATTATTGACATGTAGGGTACATTGCTTTGGAACACAAGCCTCTAAAAATGATTGTACCTGTTGTTCCAAGGGGCAATTAACCCTAGGTTTACAAAGGAAGTACCCTACCAGAGTGACCCAGAACTTTCTAACCAATTCCAAAACTTAGTATGGATTTAAAATGGATGGATTCAATGGGTTTTGGGCCTCCATGGGCATTAGAAATAAGTTTTCCAACTAAATCTTCCTCTAGCTATCACCAATGGCTTAATACATAGAGATATCAAGCCAAATCTTACTCAAATCTTGCCTTGGACTGCTCCCCTGCACCTGCAAACAAAACCCATTGTATAATATACCTATACAGACCTAAAAAAATCTATTTTGGGGCTCTAACTCAAAGAGTTGGGTCAGAACCCCATAAAACTCCTAAAATCCTACCAAACCTTCCTAGACACAACAATTTTGGGACAACATTTTGTTCTTCTTTCTCCTACAATTTCAAGACACCCAAATAGACTCAAATGAAATTTAAATCATGCATTTACATCATCCAAAATTTGAGAGCCCTTGAAATGGATGTACGGGCGAGTACTGTAGCAAAGAACAACATATTTCACAGTAAAAAGCAACAAACAATCTTCTTTTCTGTATGTTCTCTTTTCCAACTTCAATGATATGTTTTCCATGACCTATAGGGGATACATACAATCCAAATCATCACTATATTTCATGCAATATTATTTTCCTATCTAAAAAGGCAAAAAAACTCACTAATTTCCCACTAATTTCACTAATTTTATCCTCAAGACTATTTTTTTTCCAAACATAGCACATGCTATTTGGAGTTCCACTACTAGTTGACTTCTAGAATAGAGGGAGTGGTTTCTAAAATAGAGAGATTGGTCTAACTTAGACCTTATTACAATAATAAAATTAATACATGACTCCACCTAGGCTCATAATGAGCACAAAATCCAAAATTTAAGGCTCCTAGTTAGCATACAAACCAAAATTAACTATGGTGGTCTCTACACCAATGCAATATGTCTTGTGGAAAAATTTTAAGAAGATCCTAGAGAGTCACATGTGATGGCAGTCAAGAGAATCTTGAGGTATTTGAAAGGCACATCAGATCATGGCTTATGGTATCCAAAAGATAATGATTTCACTCTCAGTGCTTATACAGATGCAGATTGGACCGGAGATGTTGATGAAAGAAAAAGTACAAGTGGAGGTACTTTCTTCTTAGGAAATAGATTGGTTTCATGGATAAGCAAGAAGCAAGATTCAATCTCCTTGTCTACTGCAAAAATAGAGTATATTGCAGCAGCATTGTATTGTACTCAAGTGTCATGGATGAAACAGACTCTAAAGGACATAAGAGTTGTGTATGAAGATCCAATTGCAATATTTTGTGACAATACAAGTGCTATAAACATTTCAAAGAACCCAGTGATGCACTCAAGAACAAAGCATCTATCTATAAGGTATCACTTTTTGAGAGAAAAGGTGACACAGAATAATGTAAAGATGGAATATGTGTCTACAAAGGATTAGATTGCAGATATTTTCACTAAGCCTCTGTCTAAGGATACTTTTGAGTATCTCAGAGAAAAGTTAGGGGTTATTACCCCTCCTACTCTAAACTAAGATGCATAGGAATGCATCAATCCAGTGCAACCTAGAGCCTTATTCTTTGATCTGGATTGATGTTTTGAGAGCTTCCTCTTAGAGGGAGTAGCAAGTGTTCCTAATATGTGTTCCTGACCAAGAGTAGTAAGTGTTACAGTATTATTTGATCAGAGCAGTAGAGTACAAGTATGTGCCCTTTGCCATTGATGTCAAAGGGGGAGAGAAATAATGTGAAAATCTCAGGGGGAGAAAGAGTACAAATGTGTAAAGAGAAAGGGGGAGAATCTTGTCTTGATGGTCTTTATAGTTTTTCACATCATATGTTGCCATCAATGCCAAAGGGGGAGATTGTTGCAAGTATATGCCTAACTAGTGTTGTCATTGATGTCAACATATCTGTGTTGTCATTGGTGTCAACTGTACTCTTGTTTTGATGCTTCCTTATTTTGGAGATAATGAGTAAGTGATCCTGATATTAAGTTTCCAAGTACTTTTGAGAAAATTTTCTCCTTCGGTGGAAATAATGTGTTGAAGAGTATCTCTGTTTATTGAAGAACAGTCTAGTAGATTGCTCTGTATTTCTTGTGTTAGGTCTAAAAAATGTAGGTTGCTAATCCTAAGAGAATGCCAGGCTCTATGCTTAGATTTGCAACGTTTTTGAACTAACGTGATAGAATCAACCTTTAGTGTTTGATGATTACCTGCACTTTAGGTCCTGCTACACTTAGGCGGGTGAACCTTGGGAATTAAAGTAGACTAAATGTAAATGTATTGACTAATTAAATCTATCTACAGTGGCATATGATGTAGGATAGATGAAAGCTTGCTAACTAATTCTAATATCTGATGAATGGTTGGTATAAATTGTATCAAGGTGAATTTTATGATTGTGTAAAAAAAAGGTTTAAATGATAAATTGAAATAAGACGAGTGCCTTGTTGGGTAAACAGAGTCAAATGAAGGACTAAGACTAGTGGCTTATAGTGGGTAATAATTCTAACTGTTTGGCACAATATTTAGTTTATAACTTGTATAAACGTGCAAGGAAATGACTGACAACATCTTCTTAATAATCCAACCAATATAATTAGATATCTTGTAATTCACCAGAAGGTAATTTAATCCTTTCTTGAAGGAACCAATTGAATGAAATATGCGAGAATAATAGATAATATTAACTTGGAGACAGAATGGCAATCCTAATTATATGGTTTTTCTTAGTAATCCAAACTAACACTTCCAGGTTACTGTGATTGATCAGAAGGATTTTAATTCCTCTAATGGAAACCAATTTATTCAATCACATAGATACAACAAATGTGCATTGACAAATTAAGTATATACTTGATATATTAATTTGAATAACAAGGAAATACTGAAATGGAGACAACCACACAATTAAATAATCTTAACAAACAATTGATGCTAGAATAGAACCACTGAATTAGATAACTTCAATTTACTTCTTCAATAAGATACTTGCAATATGGTCTTTGAGAAACATTGTAAATTCTATCTATTATATTCTACTGCTGATGATTCCCTGGATGCTCTTTGTTTTCCCTAATATATATGTGTGGGAAACAAACTTTAGGCCGAAATAGTATGACTATTTGTGTCTCACACCTTTTCACATAAATGGATTAAGAAATAGACGAATTTGATTAAGAGCTGGATCCATTAATCTTCATTTGGCAAGGTATTCTATATTACAGTTTCTATCGAATAAGTTGTGCCTATTCTCATTGCTGAAAGCAATACATTGATTTTTACATTGACAAAATCTCATTTTTTGTTTTATGCGACCCTCTTCATATTGCTCTGGTAGCAAACAAATCCATCTCAGATTTGTAATAAACATATATGCATCAGAAATTCCTGTGTATCAACTTTTGTATATGCATTTGGGACACACATACAAATGCGGACGCCATCAGGTTTATAAAACAAACTGGAATTAATTACATATCCAGTCATGTATATTCTTGCCTTGTATATCGAATTCATGTCTTTCATATACAAGCACGAACTTTATTGGGTTTATGAAATAAATTGAAATTATCTTCAGATCCGCCTTTGTATATATCCTGTTGTATTACTTTTTGCATATTGTATATATATATATATCCTACAACTGCATTTTCCTTTTTGTATATTGGATACATACATACAAATGTACAAACTCGAACCTCACCTGAAGTTCATAAAGCCTTAACTTTCCAATCACGTCCAGTTTTGTATATCATTCTTTGCATCCTTTTAACTTGTATATTGGCTTGTATATCAAAGATATACATTATTATTTATACAAACCCGATATGCAAATGGTGGAGCCCACATCACTTTTCTGATTGTATCTTCCAAAATGCAACAATACTTGTATCTAATTTTTAGATACAAAGCCGAATACATACAAACTCCTTTGTATCACCTCTTTAGACTTATCGGCATGACTTCCTTCATTGTTATAAGAATAATTTTCTTCCTTGATCTCTCAAGTGTCACCAATACGGTTATCAGTGAGAGTCTCATCGATGAATATTACTATCATTGTCATCGGGGCAATCTTTGTCATCAGGATAACATATTTAGCGTTACCCGATCGCAGTCATTTCCCCAATATCTTTTCATATCTTTTGATCGAAGAGACCTTCATAACATGTCACCGACATTGTTGTGAATATTGCTTCAGCCAGACTTACAAACTTTGTTTTGATTCATTTGCTTTTACTGATGGTTCTTTTACATGTCGGCATGACTTATACCAAAACATTTTCATCAATCGCTGAGACATTATAGCATCGGAAGCTCCTTAATTTCTCATTCCGATACTCATTTCCTGCCGATGACCATTAGTTTCCTCCACTCTATTGGGTGATCGGTGAGAGTCTCACCGAGCTCCTCCATCGGTATGACTTACGTTGTCGGGAAGGTTTTTGGAGTATTCTCTGATGGTCTTTCCTTACACCGATCGGCATGACCACGCGTTTTCTCTCTGATGAAAGGTCATCAGTGCCACTTTCTTCATCAGTATTCTCTGAAATCTTTTCTCTGATCCTTGTTTTCACGTCGATAGCCATTTCAACTAGTTTCTTATGGATCAGTATAGATAATATAAAGTCTTGCCGATATTAGGAAATTTAATCCCTTTACATTGTTTTGTCATAGGATTTTTTATGGGATGTATCAATTTCAATTCTAATTTTGGGCTAAATGTTTTATGATTTGGTTAGATATGGATGAGTAAGAATACAAAAAATTTTTAAATTTTCTTGTCCCAATAGTGGCTCTATCTAGGATGTATACTCCTTGTGAGTATAACAAGAATTCAGATCTCTTGGGGGAGTAGACCATGTGTTTTATTCATTTGGGATGACAATTTTATGAGAATGGGAGATGGAAGTGATAATGATGGGGAATTGGGATGATCCTATACTATTGTACATGGAAAAGATTATATATATATAGATATATATATATTTATGGATTCATAGGACTATCCATGTACTGGCATGTCCTAATCTCCTTTTAATTGCCCTAGACTATTGTGCATGGAATAGAAGTATTTTGAGAATTTTTAAGGGTTGTCCATGTACTGGCAACACTTAATTCTCATTGTGCATGACATTCTATGAAAAGAAAGGCTTCAGATATTGCCCATGCACAGGCAATTCCTACTCTTCTCCATACATGTTTTACAAATAGTAAGAATCATCACCTCATTTGCCAGTTATAACAAAAGGACCTAACCATAAAGCTTCAAATTTTCCATGCTTGAGGTATTTCACTTGTGATTGTAACTTAATATTCTGCCTTTGGGCTAGTCTCCTTGTTTCATCAAGCTCTACAAGATGTTCTAATCTTTCCTCCATTGGTTCAGGAATGTTTAAATCTTCCTAAAGAATAAATTTGTAAAATGGCATGAGGTTTTCTAATGGTATTCTCACTTGTGTTCCATATACTAGTTCAAAAGGAGATCTCCTAATTGCTCTTCTTACAGTAATCTTATCAGCCCATACAACCATTCTTAGCTTTGAATCCCATGCTTTCTTATTTCCATCCAACATTCTCTTTATAATTTTTAGAAGGCTTTTGTTGCTGGATTCTGCTTGTCTATTTGCTTGTGGATGATATGGAGCAGCATAGGACATAGTGATGCCATGCGTATTACAGAAATTTTTGAATTCATCAAACCTGAAACACATTCCATTGTTCGTGATTAACCTTTTTGGAGTGCCAAATCTGAATATAATATTTTCCATCAAAAAATTAATCGCCACCCTGCTTGTTGCTTGCTTGGTTGGGATTACTTCCACCCATTTTGTGAAGTAATCTGTCCACACTAAGATCCATTTGTGTCCACCACTTGACTTCTCCGCAATTTCTCCTATGAAGTCAATACCCCACTGATAGAATGGAGCCTCCACCTGCATGGGTTTCAAGGGCAATGCTCCCTAATATTTCAACTTTCCTGAGAACTTCTGACACACTTCACATTTCCTAGTGTAAGGATATGAATCATTAAAAACTTTAGGCCATTAGTATCTAGCCCTCAGGATCTTGTGGGCTATAGTCTTTACTGAAAAATGACCTCCACACATGCCTTCATGTAGCTCTTTCATGATATGTTTTGATTGATGCTCATCTAGGCATAATAGTAGAATTCTATCCCTATTCTTCCAGTAAAGATCTCCATCAATAAATACATAGTTTGAGGCTTGTAATTTAAGTTTCCTTTTATTGTCATCATACCCTTGAGGACATTTCATGTGCTTTAGATAATATATGATGTCGGTATACCATAGAGTATGCTCAATGCTAGAACTTGTATTATCAACATCACTAGCACTACATATCTGAGAAGCTTCAAGATTTCTTTCAGCCATCAACCTAGAAAGACCTTGTCCTCTCACTAGTTTAGTAATCTAGATTTCAATATTGAACTCTTGAATTCTATTGATCCATCTGCATCTTCTACTTGTGACTTTAGTTTGGACCAATACATCCTTTACTACAGCATTAGGCACATATGCTATGATTTCAGCTCCCACTAAGTATGGCCTAAAAGCTTTAACTTCCTTCACTAATGCATATGCCTATTTCTCAATAATGTCATATTTCAATTCTACATTTTGAAGGATTTGCTAAAAAATGAAATGGGTTGTTCATATCCATCATTATTTTTCTGCAATAGCACTACTGCAACTATATGATAAGAGGCAAATGAGAATAGTTGGAATGGTTTACTGAAATTAGGGGATATTAAGATAGGGGATTCTTTAATTGCCCTCTTAATATTATCAAACACTTCTATTGTTTCTGTTGTCCATTTCACTTTTGAGTTCTTCTTTAACATCCTTGATACGGGACAAACAATTTCTGCAAAATTTGATATAAACCTCCTGACAAAGTTAATTTGGCCAAAAAATGACTGTATAGCTTTCACATTTTTAGGGATAGGGACTTGGTCAATTACTTTTACTCTCTCAGGATCTATTTTCACTCCATCTTTTGAGACTATGTGACCAAGCAACTTCCCCTCTGTCACTGCGAAATGGCACTTCTTAGGATTCAATGAAATCCTGTATTCTAGGGCTTTAATAAATATTTTCTCTAAATGTACACAATGGTCCTCAGCCCTTTTGGAATATGCTATCAAGTCATCTTTATATACTATCATGATTTTATTATTCAATTCAGCAAATACCACATCCATTGCTCTTTGGAATGTTGCTCCAGCATTAGTGAGTCTGAATGGCATCCTTAAATATACATATGTTCCTCATGGAGTGGTGAATGCAGTCTTAAATTGCTCTGATTCTTTGACTTTCACCTGATTGTAACCTGAGAAGCCATCCATCATTGACAATAGTTCACATCCAATGACCTTTTGTAATATTGCTTCCATATTAGGGAGGGGATAGTTATCCTTAAGAGAAGACTTGTTTAAATTCCTGAAGTCCACACATAATCTAATATCACCGTTCTTTTTTCTAACAAGCACCAAATTAGAAATCCAGGAAGAATACCTGATGGGTTTAATGATAGCTCCATCTCTTAATTTTGTAAGTTCCTCTAGCATCTCAGGAGCTAATGTAGGATTGATAGGCCTCTGTTTTTGCCTGAATGGCTTAGCATCTTGTTTTAGTGGTATTTCATGCTGAAATAGATCCTCTCTATATGCTTTTAAATCATCATATGACCAGGAAAATACGTGTCTATACTTCCTAAGTAAGTTGATGATATTGCTCCTGATTTTGGGGTCAAGATTCTTTCCAATATACACATTCTTTGGGGCTGCTTGTGTCCCCAAATTAATCTCCTCAAGGTCATTTTACACCATTGGTGTGTCTTTCATTTTAAATCTATCATGTCCATCAAATGCCTTTTCCAATGCTATAAGTCCCTTAGGTATTTTATTTGTTTTTAACTAAACTATTTCTTGATCAAAAAGGGTTTCCTTCCCATCATGTTCTTCTACAAATGCATTAAAATCAATCTCTCGATTTTCATAATGATCAACACAATGCAGGAAGTTGATTATATCAACATCATTGTCAAATACTTGCCAATTATGTACATTATCTGGGATAGTGGGTCTAGTTTTGAACTCAACCTCTGTAATACCTCCCAATGTGACATCATCTCTTTTCAACGCGATATTCGCTAGAAAACATGCCATAATGTTTTTAGACCTATCAATCCAATTGATTGAAAAGGCATCAAATAATTCAATATCATCCCAGACTGCATTTTTGTACTATCTTAACCTCTTGTTTTTTGACAGGTATTTTTCTCTCACTTGGGAAGTAACCAATTCAGAATCACCATATACAACTAACTTTTTTATTTTATGCTTGGTGGCTATGTTCAAACCAATGAGCAAAGCTTCATACTCTGCTACATTGTTTGTGCACTCAAATGTTAATAGAAAGGAGTATTTGAAATTTTTACCTCCCAGTGAAATAAACACTACTCCGGCCCCATTTCCTATTTTGTTGCATGCACCATCAAAATACATCTTCCATACATCATTTTCTTCTTTCTTAGATTCAATATGTATTGGATCAGTATTCTGCAATTCTGGCTAATTTTTTCCAACCTTGAAGGCTCCCAAATTTGTATCACAAAAGAAATTTATTTGATGTTGATCCAAGCATTCTATAGTATTTTCATACCTTGGCTCCCTGCACACCTTGATTTATTTACCTCCAACTGGTATTGTGGCATATGATAAGTCTAATTGGACATTCCCTCCTACCATTGCAACCCATTGTCTTGATAGAAGCATTCCATAATATGGTGGGATGTCAACCACAGTAATATCAATGATATAAGTTGCTTCAGGGTATGAGGTAAGTTTTATCTCCACATCCCTCATAATACCAACGACTGGGATGGATCTATTATCCATTGCATAACACCTACCAAATGTAGTATCAACCCATATTCCCAGTTCTTTCATAACTACTATTGGCATGATGTTCATGGCAGCACCTGAATCAATCATGCAATTCCTCACTATCCTGTTTTTGATCATAATGTAGTGTAGAAAGGGTCCACTTGTGAGGGATTCTTTGTCAATGTATCACCTAGGTATACCTCAGGCATTTGGAATGTTTCTTGATGAACATTGTTTGTTCTATTTTTAGATCCTTTATGTTTTTGACTTGGTATATTTGAAATCAGTTTAACTACTATATTCCTATATTTGTCTATCTTCATCATTTCTAAAAGTGGAACTGATATTTTTACCTGAGATATTGCATGAGCAATGTCAAAAGAATGGGCCATAGTCTAATCATTCTTTTCTGTCTTTATATTTTCTTTTTCTTAATTTTGTGATTTTTCTTTTGTTTTACTCTTACCCCCCTTTTCTGGTTCTTTGAATGATGACTTTGCATTATTCTTTTTGTAATTATGATCTTTTATGAATACACTCCTAGGTGTTCCTTGTTCAACATTCACTGTCCTATTCCTTAAGTTATAAGTATTTTTAGCTTGAGCTATTGCAGCTATTGTAAGAGCTTCTCTTTCATTTTTAGTGGGCTTTCTCCATTGATCATATGGCTGATTGTTATAATAAGTAGGTTCCTCATAACCATCCTCCTAATCTGAGAACACTTCTTGTTGACCCATATTGATATGATGTCTCTGGTTTCCCACATCATATTCATATCCCTCTTTCTCTGTAGAAGAATAGTCTTCAGTCAGCAAATATGGTGTATCTTGCATCATGTTTATGGTGTGATTATCTCTGTTATAATTGTATAATATTTCTTCTTATTGTACTATTCTAGCCACCTCACAATACTCAGGTGAATGTGGTAAATTGCATACCAGACAACAAGGTTTATCTTCTACCATATGTTCCATATTTATTTTTAGAGGGTCAGGGGTATCCTTGCCATAATGTTGTTTTCTGTTGTTATCAATGGGTCTCCCATCTTTCCTATTGGTATTATACAGCATATCATGCAACCTGGGCCTCTCATGCCTATGCTAACCTTCTTGTTTAGTCTACTAAAAGTTTGGGTTCTAAGGATTTCTAGGGTTATCCCTCTTGCTAACCATACCTGCAGCTTTCCTATTGTTTTCAATTGTTAAGGCCACTTTCTGTGCTTCAGCCAGGGTCATAGGGCATCGATTTCTAAGTTCGTACCCCGTCTTGGGATCAAATGCTTTCATATAAATGCTCAATGCTGTTGGAATAGACAGTTTGGATCCATGTGGTACTTTGTTGTGTAATTTGGAAAATTTTAGATTGAAGTCATACACTGATTCATTTTGGTATTTCTGGATACTTATCAATTCATGTAATGCAAATTCATGGGCATATTGATTACCATACTGCTCCTTAAATTGATTATGGAAATCAGTTATTGAACTGATTGAGGCATCAGGTAAGCTATTGAACTAGTCTCTTGCATCTTTAGTTAGGGACATCATGAATAACCTCATTCTAATATCTTCCCAGTCCATACCAATATCTTGTACAAAAGCATTGAAGCTTCTAATGTGATCTTCAGCTGATATTGCACTGTTCCCAGTAAACTTAGGAACTATATTTCTCCAATTACTATCCATAGGATATGGATACAACTGATACCCAGTCAAATCAAATTGGCTACATATGTTTGCGAAGTTTTGAGGTGGAAAATTCATGGGTGGTGGATTAGGATAGTAATTATATCCGCTTGGAGGCTGATGATAGGCATATTGTTGTTGTGGGTTTATGTGGGGATTTATGTAAGGATTTGGTGGTCTATAATATTGTTGGCCAGGGGGTGGGTAAGGATTAGCCATATGTTGAGAGGTATTGTACATGGGAGGTGGTCTAGGAACTTTAGGAATGGCATTTTGATGACTTCCGAAGACTTGTGAATTTGAAGCACCACCTGTATTTTGGTGTAAATTTTGCTGTGGATTCCTTGAAGTGTTTCCCCTATGTGGAGGTACATATTTTGGGGGGGTGTTTTTAGCTCTATTCTTTATCTGTTGAATCTCTTGTTCCAACAACCTCTTAGTTTCCTCTATCTTGAACATTTCAAGTTCTTCCTAGAGCCTAAGCAAATCCTATTGTGCTTGATTCATACCTCCTGAAGTCTTTGGGCTGTCATTTACTTCTTGAGTTGAGAATCCATGTTTTACCCCTTCTTCCTGATGTAATGACATCTTGAAATCATATTCAACTTGCCTTTGATCAATTTCCCTCATGGCCTGTGCTTCATACTCAAGCTGTTCTTGAGGATCTGGTCTGTATTTTTCCAATATATCATCAGTTACTCCATTGAGATTTTCATTTGAATCATGCAGAGGTGTGAACTCATTGTGAATTGCAATAGTTTTCTCTGCATTATCCTCTTGAGCTTCCTGGTTATTATTCTGGTGAGAATAATTTGATGTTCCATTTCTTTTGGAGATGTTTCTAATTGGTGGAGATGATTACAATTTCTTGCCTTCCATCTTAGATCTCCTACCATCCATTTGGTATCAATTTTCTATTATAACAGTTACTAGAGTCGTCACCTATTTTGTAAATAGGAAATAGTTTGAAATTTATCTTTCTGGATTCTTCTTGCTAGCAGAGTTTAAAGTTTTTGAAATGACTCTATAAAAGGAATGGTTTGTTACTAAGGTCCTTTATTTAGTCCCCAGTAGAGTCACCAATTTGTTAGGTCTCAAAAATGTAGGTTGGTAATCCTAAGAGAATGCCAGGCTCTATGTTTAGATTCGCAACGTTTTTGAACTAACGTGACTGAATCAACCTTTAGGGTTTGATGATTCCCTACACTTTAGGTCCTACTACACCTAGGTGGGTGAACCTTGGGAATTAAAGCAGACTAAATGTAAATGTATTGACTAAATAAATCTATCTATAGTGGCATATGATGTAGGATAGATGAAATCTTGCTAACTAATTCTAATATCTAATGAATCGTTGGTATAAATTGTATCAAGGTGAATTTTATGATTGTGTAAAAAAAAAGGTTTAAATGATAAATTGAAATAAGACCAGTGCCTTGTTGGGTAAATAGAGTCAAATGAAGGACTAAGACTAGTGGCTTATAGTGGGTAATAATTCTAACTGTTTGGCACAATATTTAGTTTATAACTTGTATAAACATGCAAGGAAATGACTAACAAACTCTTCTTAATAATCCAACCAATATAATTAGATATCTTGTAATTCACCAGAAGGTAATTTAATCCTTTCTTGTAGGAACCAATTGAATGAAATATGCAAGAATAACAGATAATATTAACTTGGAGATAGAATGGCAATCCTAATTATATGGTTCTTCTTAGTAATCCAAACTAACACTACCAGGTTACTATGATTGATCAAAAGGATTTTAATTCCTCTAATGGAAACCAATTTATTCAATCACATAGATACAATAAATGTGCATTAACAAATTAACTATATACTTGATATATTAATTTGAATAACAAGGAAATACTGAAATGGAGACAACCACACAATTGAATAATCTTAACAAACAATTGATGCCAGAATAGAACCACTGAATCAGATAACTTCAATTTACTTCTTCAATAAGATACTTGCAACATGGTGTTTGAGAAACATTGTAAATTCTATCTATTATATTCTACTGCTGATGATTCCTTGGATGCTCTTTGTTTTCCCTGATATATATATGTGTGGGAAACAAACTTCAGGCCAAAACAGTATGACTATTTGTGGCTCACACCTTTTCACATAAATGGATTAAGAAATAGATGAATTTGATTAAGAGCTAGATCCATTAATCTTCATTTGGCAAGGTATTCTATATTATAGTTTCTATCGAATAAGTTGCGCATGTTCTCATTGCTGAAAGCAATACATCGATTTTTACATTGTCAAAATCTCATTTTTGTTTTATACGACCCTCATCATATTTCTCTGGCAACAAATAAATCCATCTCAAAGTTGTAATAAACATATATGCATAAAAAATTCCTATGTATCAACTTTTGTATATGCATTTGGGACACACATACAAATGCAGACTCCATCAGGTCTATAAAACAAACTGGAATTAATTACATATCTGGTCATGTATATTCTTGCCTTGTCTATCAAATTCATGTCTTCCATATACAAGTGCAGACTTTATTGGGTTTATGAAATAAATTGAAATTATCTTCATATCTACCTTTGTATATATCCTGTTGTATTACTTTTTGCATATTGTATACATATATCCCGTAGCTGCATTTTCCTTTTTGTATATTGGATACATACATACAAATGTACAAACTCAAACCTCACCTAAAGTTTATAAAGCCTTAACTTTCCAATCATGTCTAGTTTTGTATATCATTCTTTGCATCCTTTTAACTTGTATATTGGCTTGTATATCGAAGATATACATTGTTATTTATACAAACCCGATATGCAAACGGTGGAGCCCACATCACTTTTCTGATTGTATCTTCCGAAATGTAACAATACTTGTATCCAATTTTTAGATACAAAGCTGAATACATACAAACTCCTTTGTATCACCTCTTCAGACTTATCGGCATGACTTCCTTCATCATTATAAGAATAATGTTCTTCCTTGATCTCTCAAGTGTCACCAATACGGTTATCGGTGAGAGTCTCGTCAATGAATATTACTATCATTGTCATCAGGGTAATCTATGTCATCGGGATAACATATTTAGGGTTACCTGATCGTAGTCATTTCCCTGATAGCTTTTCATATCTTTTGATTGGAGAGACCTTCATAACATGTCACCGACATCGTTGTGAGTATTGCTTCGGCCAGACTTACAAACTTTGTTCCGATTCATTTGCTTTCGCCAATGGCTCTTATACATGTCGGTATGACTTATACCAAAACATTTTCATCAATCTCTGAGACATTATAGCATTGGAATCTCTTTAATTTCTCATTCTGATACTCATTTCCTGCCGATGACCATTAGTTTCCTCTTCTCTATTGGGTGATCGGTGAGAGTCTCACTGAGCTCCTCCATCGATATGACTTACGCTGTCGAGAAGGTTTTTGGAGTATTTTCTGATTATCTTTCCTTACACCGATCAGCATGACCACGTGTTTTCTCTCTGATGAAAGGTCATCGGTGCCACTTTCTTCATCGGTATTCTCTGAAATCTTTTCTCTGATCCTTGTTTTCATGCCGATAGTCATTTCAACTAGTTTCTTATGGATCGGTATAGATAATATAAAGTCTTGCTGATAAAGAAATTTAGGCCCTTTACATTGTTTTGTCATAGGATTTTTTATGGGATATATCAATTTTAATTTGAATTTTGGGCTAAATGTTTTATGATTTGGTCGGATATGGATAAGTAAGAATACAAGAAAATTTTAAATTTTCCTGTCCCAACATCTTATAGATTAAATATCTTTGTCTGCAAATTAGAAGTTATTTAGAGGCATGTTTGAAGATGCCATGTTCTAAGTTTGAGCCTTCAGTATGAAGTTTGGAGTGAGTTATGTTCACCAGAGTGAAAACTACTTTCTCTGTACATTTGGTGGTGTCAGGGAGAATGTATTATGCACTACATTCCTTTGCATTTAAGTATTTTTGTCTACAGTTATGGAATTAAGATTGTAATGTTGTTATGTGCCTTCAACTCTAATGGTTCATGATTTTGTGGTTTGCAAGCAATCTTTTTCTTATGATAGTGGCTGACAGTTATGTTAATGTGCTCCGGTTTGAAGAATCTAATGAATAAAGTGATCAAAGGTGCTGCAGAAGTTCTTGATGATTATAATGTGCTTGTGGATGTCTCCTGATCGTGTTCCTATCTTTTGATTGGTCTATGAAGAGTACTTTGGATTGTGGAAGAAGACTGCTCCTAGAAGACTTAGTGCTAACACTAGTCTTTACCTACTTGGTTGTTTTCACTACTTGCAGAGTTGCATTGAAGATTGTGGAAGTGTGTTGTTGGTGTAGAAGCACCTAAAAGAATATCTTGGAGAAAGAAGACACAAATGATTATAGGAGGAGACCATGGAGTCCATTAAGACAAATGGAACATCCTAAAACCAATTATGGCATATTATAATGGGCAAAATGATGTAATGATCAAATGTCCTGAGGGTCCTGGTAAGGACCCTAGGACCAAAAAATAATGTAAGTTGGGCCAATAGTGCCTCTAGAGTCAAATAAGAGTCAAATATAGGTGTCTAGGGCTAGGAATAAGGTCTAATGATCCTAAGAAGATAAACCATGATGAACCATGATGATTTGGTAGAGTAGAAGTCACTTAAAACAAAGTTTAGCTTTCAAATTTTTGAATTATGCATTTGGGCGGGAAAATCAAGAATGGACAGTTTTGGAAGTTTAACCATCTCTAACTGATGGGAATTGGTTGTGGGAGTTAGGACAAAGTTATATAAGCCTTCCCAAGGCATTAGATGGCACAGAGGAATCATTTTGAGGCCTGGGTTGTACAGCAGATTGAGAAGTCACAGTAAAATTCAGTTTTCCTGCATTTTCCTTATCATTTCTATTGATCCCTTGATTGTTGGTGTTTGGAAAATGTATTGAGTCTCATCTAACCATAGTGGACTCTATTTTCATGCTCTGAGAAGGTTTCTTTAGGTAGTTTTATTGCTATTTATTTGACTGCTACAAGGAACATCAGACTGTTCTGTGAGTTCTTGAGAGGTTACAATGCATCATAGGACCTTTCCATGAATGTAAGATCCTAGTCCTCATGGAATAGGTCGTAGATAACTTGTATAATGTGATTTCTAACCTTTTCAAAGAAGGAGGAGTGCAAATAGGCAGGTGATCACCGTTGGAAGTCTAGTTTGCATGTGGAAAGAGCATTGAAATGGTGGCTCAGTTATAGCAGCAGGAGATCTGCCTTAACAAGGTGATGTTTTTATGATTGTTGTTGTTTAATATGGTCAAGGAAATGGTGTTAGACCTTTGAATGAGGTCTGGAAGTGATTGGAAGTGGGATATCTAGCAAGCCCTAGGTTTTGGGGCCTAGAAATGGGGGTTTAGTATTTAAACATGCAAATGACCAAATTTTTCTCTGAAACTTGGAAAATCCTTTGTTTTGAACCCTTTCCTAAGACTATTTCAGGTTTTGGAGTGAGTGGGACAAGTATTTAATAGGGTTCCTTTGTAAAGTGGGTGGATTAGGCCTTGTAGGAAGATAGCAGGGTGTTAGGACAGTCACGTTTGTTCCAAAACAATAGCATATGAGTTTGAGATATGTTATAGAACTTGATAAAGGGTGTCTAGATCAGTCATTTGTTTTGAGAATACTTTGGGAAAGATTGGAGAAAAGTACAGATTAGTCGCTGAATAGGGCTGCTAGGATTAGGCCTAGTCAAGAGGAGTTATCAAGAGTCAATCAAATTGGTTTGTGAAACATGTTGAATCTTGTTGATTGGGGTATGTTGAGACCCTAGAAGGTGTAAGATTTTATCTGAGAAGTTGGAACCCTAATTTGAGCCCCTTGGTGGAGTTTAGGGCAAGAAGAAGACTAGTGAGTCTTATTGGTCAAAGCCATTATTGTTTCAAAACTTTTGATCTTGTTAAATTACCTTTGGAGACCTAACATCTCTGCATCATAGTGGTATTAGAGCAACAAGTAGATCCTTGAGGGAGTAGTAGGATCTTGTGAAAGAGTAAGGGTTGGTGAAAGTTGTGAAGATGCCCCCTAAAAATCAGATGGCAAGGGAGAATACTGAATTGAGAGAAGCCTTAGAGGCAAGAGAAAAAGAGTTGAGGGAGAGAAGAGAATAGGATGCTGCAAGAGAAAGAGAGTTAAGACAAGTGAGAAGAGAGAATGCATCAATCTTGGCAAGGTTGGAAGCATTGGAGAAGAAACCTAGAAGGGATGAACAAAATGATTTAGAAGGAGATGAGGAGGCAAATGAAAACCCTCCTGAGGATGAATTGGATCCTGAAGAAAAGAAATTTGTGAGATTACTGAAGGCAGTTCAAGGCAGTGGAACAAAGGAAAACATAGAGTTACCTATCTATCAGGGGAAGATGGATAGTGAAGAGGTATTAGGGTGGATAGATGCCCTTGAAAATTTCTTTGAGTATGAGGAAATGAGTGATGAGAAGAAGGTTAAATTTGCAAAAACAAAGTTGAGAGGGACAACACTTACTTAGTGGAGTAGTGTACAAATAGAAAGAGTGGCTAGAAGTGGAACAAAAATCACTCCTTGGGGTAGGATGGAGGATATGATGAAGGATCAGTTTCTTCCATCTGATTATTCTATTCAAACAAAGAGGATGAGGTAGAATTTGAAGCAGAAGGACATGGATGTTATGTCCTATACTGAGCAATTTCATAAGCTTAGTATTAGAGGTGGACTAGAAGATGAAGAAGAGAAAGTTGCAAGATACCTTAATGGGCTTAGGTACAACTTGCAAGATGAAATTGGTTTGACCATACCAAAATCAATTGGAGATTGTTTTCAATTAGCCATAAGGGCTGAAGAGAGGGTGAAGAGGAAGCAAGAAAGACAAGGAGGTAGTGGTAGAGGATATAGAGGTAGGGGCAGACCTACTAATGAAGGACAAAGTAGCAATGAGAAAGGCAAAGAGTTTTCTACAGATCAGAGAGGTGGATATAGAGGTGGAGGTAGGGTTGGATCAGGTAGAGGAGTATTCACAGGTAGATGTTATCATTGCAATGAAGTGGGACATCCATTTTTCAAATGTACTAAGAAGGATGATGTTGATAAGAGCAGGGATAGAAGAATTCATTTGGCACAAGAAGAGGAAAAGAAAGAAGGCCAAGAACCAATAGTAGCCTATCCAGCAACAGATGGAGAATTGCTCATGATGGAAAAAGGCAAGGTACAACAAGAAACATAGGTATCCATTTTTAAAACTAATTGTTTAAGCCATGGAAAAATGTGCAAGTTGATTATAGATTCAGGTTCACATGATAATTTAGTCTCCTGGGATATGGCACACAAACTGGGATTGAAGACATTTGATCATCCTAGTCCTTAAAATGCCACTTGGGTAAGTCAAGAGCAGCAAGTAAAGGTTAATCAGAGGGCATATGTTGATTTTTCAATTGGTCCATATCATTATTTTATTTTATGTGATGTTATTTCAATGACATGTGGGCATATAATTTTGGGTAGACAATGACAAC
This sequence comes from Cunninghamia lanceolata, assembly GCA_027924645.1. Taxonomy (NCBI): domain Eukaryota; kingdom Viridiplantae; phylum Streptophyta; class Pinopsida; order Cupressales; family Cupressaceae; genus Cunninghamia; species Cunninghamia lanceolata. The sequence goes on along the minus strand of BSBN01000017.1, from coordinate 2,096,502 downwards.
ATTTGAGAAGGACAGTTCATGATGGTTATATGAATAGTCATTTGGTGCACAAAGATGGTAAAAAGTTTAAACTAATACCTTTACCTTGTGAAGACAAGAAGGAACATGCTATTGTCTATTTTGGAGAGAAATTGCAATTGAATGTGCAGGTTAAGGATGATTGGAAACAACAGGAACAGTTGCAACAGAGGAAGGTGGATGACAGTCCTAAAGAATAGCAAGTTTGGGACTTAAATGGCATCAAGATTGGGCACATTGAATGCCCTATAAGGAGGTAGAAGAAGGAAAGAAGACAGCAGATAGTACAGGGAGGAAAAAATCAGAATTCTAAGATGGAGAAGGCAGAAGTATTACAACAGCAGAGTCCTAGGTAAGGACACCAAAACATGTTTTATGATGCTAACATTTTTTGTAAGAGTCATGCAAGTGGGAGAAGGAGGAAGATAACCCTTGGAGAGTTCATGTTCCCTGTCACAAATCAGAGGAATATTTCCAAAAGATTGTAGGAGGTTTGGAGCAGATCACATGAATCTTGGGACAAGAGTTTTTATCATGCTGGGGAGTATGGTGCAAGAGCACCTAAAAGAATATCTTAGAGCAAGAAGACACAAATGATTATAGGAGGAGCCCATGGAGTCCATTAAGACAAATGGAACATCCTAAAACCAATTATGGCATATTATAATGGGCAAAATGATGTAATGATCAAATGTCTTGAAGGTCCTGGTAAGGACCTTAGGACCAAAAAATGATGTAAGTTGGGCCAATAGTGCCTCTAGAGTCAAATAAGAGTCAAATATAGGTGTCTAAGGCTAGGAATAAGGTACAATGATCCTAAGAAGATCAACCATGATGAACCATTATGATTTGGTAGAGTAGAAGTCACTTAAAACAAAGTTTAGCTTTCAAATTTTTGAATTATGCATTTGGGCAGGAAAATCAAGAATGGACAGTTTTGGAAGTTTAACCATCTCCAACCTATGGGAATTGGTTGTGGGAGTTAGGACAAAGTTATATAAGCCTTCCCAAGGTATTAGATGGCACAGAGGAATCATTTTGAGGCTTGGGTTGTACGGCAGATTGGGAAGTCAATAAAATTTAGTTTTCTTGCATTTTCCTTATCATTTCTGTTGATCCCTTGATTGTTGGTGTTTGGAAAATGTATTGCGTCTCATCTAACCATAGTGGAATCTGTTTTCATGCTCTAAGAAGGTCTCTTTAGGTAGTTTTATTACTGTTTATCTGACTGCTACAAGGAACAATAGACTGTTTTGTGAGTTCTTGAGAGGTTACAATGCATCATAGGACCTTTCCATGAATGTAAGATCCTGGTCCTCATGGATTAGGTCCTAGATAACCTGTATAATATGATTTCTAACCTTTACAAAGGAGTGCAAATAGGCAGGTGATCACCGTTGGAAGTCTAGTTTGCATGTGGAAAGAGCATTGAAATGGTGGCTCGGTTATAGCAACAGGAGATCTGCCTTAACAAGGTGATGTTTTTATGATTGCTGTTGTTTAATATGGTCAAGGAGATGGTGTTAGACCTTTGAATGAGGTCTAGAAGTGATTGGAAGTGGGAGATCTAGAAAGCCCTAGGTTTTGGGGCCTAGAAATGGGGGTTTAGTATTTAAACATGCAAATGACCAAATATTTCTCTGAAACCTAGAAAATCCTTTGTTTTGAACCCTTTCCTAAGACTATTTCAGGTTTTGGAGTGAGTGGGACAAGTATTTAATAGGGTTCCTTTGTAAAGTGGGCAGATTAGGCCTTGTAGGAAGACAACAGGGTGTTAGGACAGTCACGTTTGGTCTAAAACAACAGCATATGAGTTTGAGATATGTTATAGAACTTGATAAAGGGTATCCAGATCAGTCATTTTTTTTAGAGTACTTTGGGAAAGATTGGAGAAAAGTACAGATTAGTCACTGAACAGGGCTACTAAGATTAGGCCTAGTCAAGAGGAGTTATCAAGAGTCAATCAAATTGGTTTGTGAAACCTATTGAATCTTGTTGATTGGGGTATGTTGAGACCCTAGAAGGTGTAAGATTTCATCTGAGAAGTTGGAACCCTAATTTGAGCCCCTTGGTGGAGTTTAGGGAAAGAAGAAGACTAGTGAGTCTTATTGGTCGAAGCCATTATTGTTTCAAAACTTTTGAGCTTGTTAAATTACCTTTGGAGACCTAACACCTCTGCATCAGTTGTGGCCTGGAATATTGCATTTGAGTCTGAGCTAAGGGATAACATGATCTGTATACATCTTTACCTTAGCAAATCTTGTTTATGTCCAAACCTATTTCTATGTATGTTTGTAGTGTTGACCTTAGAGATTGTTCCAATGGTTGATGAATGTAATGCCAACCTTAATGTACATTCCAAGGTTGATGAATTGTATTAAAACATGTAATGTAGTTGCAAAAAAGATGTCCATGTCTGAAAATGTGAAGATAAGTGAAGAAGTGTAAGAAGAGTAGAGCAGAGGAGTTATACTGTGCTTCAATGGAAGTAAACCCATGCATGGAGTAGATTCTATCAAATCAGTTCACCAACCCTTGCCAGTGAGCCACTCCTTGGCAATTAGTTGATCTTGGCAATGAGCCCTAAGGCAGTGAGCCTCTATTTTTTGGTATTGTTATGACATATTTATTTTTGTGGGCTAATACGCACTATGGTTTTTCCCTTATAGGGTTTTCCACGTAAATAATCTAGTGTCTCATGTGTTGATTATGTTATTGTGTTGAGTTTCTTATTTCATACGTTCATGATTAAATCCGAATAATAGTGAACAAGTGTTTGATGTGTTAATGTTCATAGGTGGTCAAAGTTTTGGAGACAATTGATTCACTCCCCCTCTCAGTTGTCTGGTGCATTTCATCAACTAAAGTCTCTTATTTTGGATTAAACCTTGCACCAGATAGAGCCACTACAGCTTCATCCTCTAAAGTGAAAACCTCCTAATCCTATCTCCTAATGGTGTCTAGGGCAATGGCAGAAGCAATATCCCACTCAGGGAGAAACAAAATCCCACTCTCTTTGACCATATGTATACCCTCCTCAAGAGTGATGTCTTTAGTCTCTACTTTCATTTGTTTTAGTATTCTAAGAGATACTTGCTCATGTGTCTCTTATGGAGAATTAGCCATTTCTTCTTCTAACCTTCTGGCATATTCATCTTTCTTACACCTCTAGATGAAATCAACAAATTCCTGAGACCTGATGAATTATTCGTCATTTAAGAACTTCTAGCAGGCCAATGCCCTTATGTCATTTGTATTATTTCCCTCAATAATAATCTTGGTCAGTCTATCTGAGGGTGGTTGTACATTCTCATTCCTTTAAGGGGAGGGCATTTCTCTGATTACATCATCCCCTGTTATTTCATATTCTTCGTCCTCATTAGAAACAATTGGATAATCCACCAGAGGAGACTTGTCAACCCTTATCCCTTTGGAGATGGGTCCATACCTACTTCTTGTGTAGAGGAAGAAAGCATTTGTTGCATTGGTGGAGGAGATGGGGGAAGTTGGGCATGTGGAGGAGACTGTTGAGCTTGTTCCCTAATTACCACAACTTTGGGCCTTCTTTTGAAGGTATATTTAAGTGACCCAAAACTTGGAGGATGGTATGAGGGCCTCTCTTCTACAACTAGAGCCTTACCCTTATCCTTCTCCTCAATGGGAGAGGCCTCCCCAATTATCTTGTTAATATTATCTAGAATTGTTTGGATCCTTATAATTGGGTTTTTAATTTCTACATATGCTCCCTAATAGGAGACATCCCTCTTTCTTTTATCATCTTCACTTTTCTAAAAAGATGTCCACTTAACCCTCCTTTCATTTATTTCTTTTTTATTTTGATAGTTTCTTATCACATCCTCAGAATCATAGGTGCAGTGGATGAATTGGGACCTTTTGATACTTGTTCTGAGGTTGTTGATGAAGCCTTCAGGATCAAAGTTTCTTGCACACTCATGGGCCATCATGAATATCTTAATTTTATCGTGCAACTTCTCAAAACCTTCTCTATTCATTCTAAAGTCAAAGTAAACTATCAAAAAGGGAAAGAAGGAGCCCTTCTCTTGATTTGCTAAATGGGCTTTATCTGACTTGTCTAATTGCCAGATAACTTCAAAGAAACCAATGCTTAGGGATACAAATTTTGGTAATATATGGGGGCTGAGTGGCCATCCATAAACTCTCAGAACTATGCATTTAGAATGGAGAATGAAATCTCCCTAATTATTTTGGATACCAAGATAAGGTTTCGTCACCATAGGCTTCAAGAATTCTAGTATTTGCTTGGATACCCTATCCTCTGATCCCCACAAGAAGCACATTATTCTGCTAGCAAAATGATTTTTGAATGTAACATAACTAGCCCTTTTACAATGTTTGTCCTAGATATGTGTCCAACACTAGACTGGGAGATGGTGTCCATTGTCATCAACCTGATTAACATGTAAGCTTGGGTCCCACTTTGACCTCCCTTCATATAAAAACATGTGGCATAACAGTGAGTACCAGCAAAATTTTACCATTTGTTTCCCCATTTTGATACCCACCAACCCATCATGTATGTGAGTAGCAAGGTAAGTGGCATAGTCAAATTCATCATTCATCATTACATGTTGAATGTCAGCAGCCATGTAGGTGAAAGGGATGGGGATTCTTTCTTGCTTATCTGCCCCCAAAACATAGCACAATACATAGTATGTTTTGATGAAGTAGCCCTCAAAATTCTCAAGTTTGAAAGACTCTATCTCATTGGGTGGGATCTTCATACATCTACCTCTGAGATCCTTTTCCCTATGCTGAGGTAAGTACACAAATCTATAGCTACTCCTATCTTGTTGATACTTCTTCTTGAAGTAATTAGGGTCAATGGGTTTGTTAGTGGCTAGGTTAATTCTGAAGATTTTAGATATTGATGCTTTATCAACCTGCACCATAATATTTCCTTCTGCATTCCTTATTGCCTTAATAGTTTCACCATAATTATAAGACATAGCCTTTATTGAGCCAATGTCCATGAAAACATTTGGGACCACCAGCTTGCCTAAATTGAGATTCCACACATTTGAGAGCAGGGTAGGTGCATTTCTCTTGTTGTACCAATGGTAGAACAAATCCCACCCTGTCAATGGGATATCTATGTCTTTACATTCATGAAATTCATCAACCAGACCCTCAGTAGCTCTAGGGCCTTGAACCTTAATTCTATGAGTAGATGAACTAGTGACCTACACTAAAAGGTCATCATGTAGGACTCGATTATGTGAAGATGAAGTAGCTTGGGCTCTGGGTGGACTCATTTTTTAATGTTCTTCAGGAAACTAGGGTTTTAGAGTTTTCTAAGAATTTTAGATAGCAACTAGAGAAATTTCTAGATAATTGATGATGCACAAATATGCCCTATCTTGAAACAAAACCCTAAAACTCAATTTCAAATATAGCAACAAGCTACACAACTAGTATTTAGGAAAATTTCAAGGTTTAGAGGAACTTACTAGTTTCACGCACCGAAAACCCTAATTGATGCGGTGAAACCTTCATATATTGGAAAATTTTCTCCTCAGATGTTTGATAGACTTGAGTGAAATGGGAAAATGCTCAGAATGTGGCTTTTATGTAGAAAATTATGTGTATCACAGGTCTGAAATTCATCTTTTCCACCATTACTACTAACTCATACGAGTCTGAGCATGAAACTGGTCATTTCCATCGTTTGAATGTGAATCGTCGATCATCAGTCAAAAGGCTTGATCAAACGGTGTAGATTTGTTTAACTAGTTTGAAAATATTTGAAATATGTGGGAAAGATCTTAGACCAATAGAATTAATCAAACTGGACAACATTTACATCTTAGCAAAGGGCCCACTGCTAAGCAAAAGAGTTAGCACTATCTACATGGCAATCCCCTGCGCTTCCGCAGGCATAAAACAAAGTAGTAGATAGAGGCTTGTGGAATGATGAAACATCCTTTAGATCATGCCATGTGACATTCATATAGTTACCCTAAAGATATGTCATTGGGAACTCGCCACTTGTCCCTATCCTGCTCTTCCACAAGCCTTTCAAGGGTCCACCACAAAGGTTCAATGAAGTGGTGGAAAGCTTGAAAACTTTCCACATAGGCCTGATGGGACCTACCATAGGTCTCATGAAAAAACTCATTAAAGAGTCTTCCACTTGTCACTCATTCCGCGGTCCTGCATGCATCATTTGCCTTAGTGTAACATTCATTGTGGAATAGCAGAAACCAACTAGAATCACACCACACATCAACACATGATTTCTTTGGTGGACAACTTAAAGGGTTGAATTGACTACATGGGTTTAAGACAACATTTCTTGACTAGGTAAAGAGGGGGCCAAATTTTAATGAAGGGTCTAGGCACAAACCTTAGGAATAAAACAAATTAATTTGATGTGCGTGTCCAGGTGGTGACTATTGGACCAAGGGGTCAGTATATGAATGACATCCTATACATAACATTGCAACTTGGAGACTGGCAACAAGTTGCAAGTAGTCAATAGAAAATTAGAACAAAAGCAACCACAATGCTTGCACAAGACTTAGGGTTTAGGGTTTTAAGATTCAAAGGAAAATTTTGAGGGGCAAACCCTAGCACAGAGCAATACAATTGAAGCATGAAGCAGGGCCAACACAGGAAACCAAGGAAAATTTTTCAAAGTCCTACCAATGGCTCTAGTTGGGGACATTTGTTGAAATAGAACAAAGAGAGATCACAAAAATCTTTGGAGAAGTAGACCACAAAGCACAACAAAACAAGACCAAAACTAAACCAAAGTAGGAAAAGGCTTGTACAAAAACTTACATAAAATATAATGTGCATGGAAAAGAACATACCTTAAGAAAAGTATAGCTTCAGAAATTGTCCATGCACTGGCAACTCAAGAAGTTCTCCAGTTAAGTTTTGTAAGAAATAGGAGTCCTCTCAATGTGCATTATTGATTAAGAATGGTCCTAACCAAACGGCATCAAACTTGCCATGCTTTCCCTTTTCTTGAGCCCTTGAATTCCATAGCAGAACCATATCTCCCATTTAAAATTTTGTTTCAATAGCCTTCTTGTCATGTAGATGCTTCACTTGCTATTGCATTTTAATATTCTTTTGCTGTGCTAACCTTATAGTCTCATCCAGCTAGATTACTTGATTTATCCCGTTCTGCATTATATCAGATATATTCTTGTCATATTCCTAGATGAATTTATATACTTGCAATAGGTTATTGATTGGCATCCTTTCTTTCAAACCATATACTAAGTCAAATGGTATCACCCTATCTACCAATAAGGTAAGCCTCAACTTAGAATCCCATGCTTTTTTGTTCTTTTCAATCATCCTTTTAATGATCTTCATTAAGCTCTCGTTACGAGATTTAGCTTGTCCATTCCCTTGAGGATGGTATGGAGAAGAGTAAATTTTTTTTATCCCATATTGATTACAAAAAGCTATGAACTCTTCTGACTTGAAACACATTGCATTATCTAAAATCACCTTCTTAGGCACCCCAAATTTGGTTAGGATATTGTTCATTAAAAAATCAATCACAACACTGCTCATTGCTCTTGTGGTTGGGATAGTCTCAATCCACTTGGTGAAATAATCATTCGCAACCAAGATCTAACTATGTCTCTAACTTGACTTCTCACTGATTTCACTAATAAAATCAATTCCCCATTGTTGGAAAGGAGCCTCTATGGTCATTGGTCTGAGAGGTAGACTTCTAGAAAATTTCAACTTACTTGAAAATTTTTGGCAAGCATCACAACTTTTGACTAGGTTGTGGGCATCTTTAAAAATTGTTGGCCACCAATATCCACCTCTTAATACTTTATGAGTTGTTTTCTTTGCTGTGTAGTGGCCTCCACATACACCATGATGCATTTCTTTCAAAATTACTGATGCCTGATCCTCATTCACACATTTGAGTTGAATGCCTTCCAGATTCCTCCACTAGATCTCATTATCAATAATCACATATTTGATCACCTATAACTTCAATGTCCGTTTCTGATCGTTTGTTATGTTCTTAGGACATGACAAGTTTTACAGGTAGTACATGATATTTTTATACCATTTTGATGATTACATATCACATGTGGGTACTACTAGGCTTTCTTCAACACTATTTATCTGGTTAGATTCTAAATTTGCTTCAACCATGAGCCTAGCTAACCCTTGTTCTCTCACTAGCTTAGTGATTTGAATATCAATGTTGAACTCCTAAATCCTATTGATCCATCTGCATCTCCTCTTAGTTACCTCTTGTTGAGTGAAGATATCTTTGATAGTAGTTGTTGGAACATATGTAATGATAGTAGCTCCTACTAGATATGATCTGAAATTCTTGAAAGACTTACTAGTGTATAAGCTTGTTTTTCTATTATGTCATACTTTAGTTATATAGCCTAGAGAGATTTACTATAAAAAGCAATAGGTTGTTCATAACCTTATTCATTTTTCTATAATAAAATGATAGGTGAAATGAAGCAAAGGAAAATAACTAGAAAGGCTTAGAGAAATCTGGGGATTTCAGCATAGGGGCATCTTTTATCAGCTCCTCAATGCTCCTAAAATCTTTAACCAGTTCTTCATTCCATGTAATAGCTTCTCCTTTCTTTAGCATCTTAGACATTGGTCTGGTGGTTTCTACAAAATTTGTGACAAATCTTCTCAAAAAGTTCACTTGACCAAAAAATGATTGGACCCCTTTGACAATTTTGGGTTGGAGTATCCTATCTATGGCTGCCACCCTTTCAGGGTCTATTCTGACACCTCCCTTTGAAACTATGTGCCCTAGTAATTTTCCCTCTGCTACATTGAAGATACATTTCTTGGGATTTAATGAAACTCCATATTCTAGTGATCTTATGAAGATTTTTTCCAAATGCATGCAGTGCTCATCTTCCTTCTTTGAAAATGTTTTCAAATCTGTTGGAAACAAGGTAGATAACTGAGAGGTAGGAAACAAGGATTTTAACATGGAAAACCCTATTAAGGGAAAAACCATGGGGTGACTAACCCAAGATTGTATTCTCTGTTAAAAGAATAAGAAGTACAAAATGGCACTTGCCAATTAGGGCTCACTACCCGAGCACACTGCTCACAAGAGGCACACTGCCTATAAGAGACTCACTATCTATAGAGTTTATAGAAGGTAACTAGGTGTTTGAACTAATGAGAGGCATCTACAAATGCTAAAGTTTAGTTCCAATTAGGCTCAATATACTGATCTAATGCACTTCATTCTTCCTCTGCTCTAGTGCTACTACTCTGTCACATACCAGACTTGTATTGCTTCTTCCACACTTATCTCTACCTTTCCTCGCACCTTATTTCATCACATCTACACTCACACCTTCATACTAGAATCCATTTGGTATATATATCTGCACCAAGGATTTCAACAACTTTCTAGTCAGTAACCAGAATACTCAAGATATTTACAAATTACTGATCTGTCAGTTGAATCCATGCTTGATTTGTGATGTGTATCAAAAACATAGACATAGAAGTCATCAATCATGTCAGCCAACATTGTATGATCCCTCAAATAGCTTGATCAACATCAATTACTCATCTGGATTGAAGTCTGATACTCTGCCGGTTAGTTCTTCCTCAGTCTGCTCTGCCTGTCAGGAACCCAACACTCAGATGCTCATATCTTTTCCATGTTTTATCACTGGAGCTCAATCTCTAGAATATAGTAGTCATGATACTCCTCTTTACTTGTCCAAGTCTACAAATTGCTGAGTTACACCATCTGAGAGATCTAGACCTGATTGTCGGACCTTGTTGTATGCTCTGTTCTTGTTCACCAAACCAAAACAATCTTCAATCTAACTTCCGGTATAGGCATACTATGTGCTTCGGATGTGTGGGTTAGACTTTTTTGCCATCAATGACAACACTCATGAAGCTACATAGTGTCTCTTGCCAACAATCTCCCCCTTTGGCATTGATGGCAACACTTAGTGAAAAATGACTAAGTATCGCAGCAAACTCCCCCTTTGGCTGATGCTCTATCTTATGCACTATTTTACCGGAGCTCCCCTTTAGCTAGATTCCACATTTTTTACTACTCCTCACTCCCCCTTTGACATAAATGGAAAAGGGAAGAATCCACACACCAAAATTTGCAAAAATTAACCTATACATAGCCACATAAGTATATATACATGTTATACTTACATGTACTTAAGTATATCCGCAAAAGTGGCCCTCAACTGTACAAACTCTGTGGCCTAGCTCTGCTTCATCCTATCCAAAATGGAGATGTGACCACTCAACAAAAATGCATATGCTTCTTCCCTTTTTAGATCTACCAGATCACTGGTTCGGGTTGTGGTCTGAGCATCTATTAAGGCCTCATGCATTGCCTCTAACTTAGGGATAATTGTCCCTTTGAGTTCACTCATCCTGTTTATTATATTCTTCTTTTCTTTCTCTAGCCTCTTTATTTCATTTATAATTACAATAGCCTGGCATTCTTGACTTATTATGGATGTAGTGAGGGGATCAAAATTCTGAGATAAACTTGATAGTTTACCTTCTTGTTCTTTCACCTTCTTTTTAATATCCTCTGTCACTTTAGACCAAGATAGACAAAATTTGTACATGTCCCCACCATCTTTAAGAGAATTTTCAAGGCTCTTTATGCCAATATCTAGGGTCCTCCTATCATTAACAATGAGTCCCTATAATTTAGTGAATCTTTTTCCCAAAAACTCTTTCCAGACCTTTTCTTTTGTCGATTTCTCTAAAGAATCAAAATGTGTGCTAACAGAGTTTACCAGAGATTTCAAATTACTAGATGGAGAGGCCAAAGGATCCTTTTGAAAGGATGACATGATCTTCTCTAACATCCTGGATGTAATCTCTAACAGCTCACAGTCTTCCATGTGAGATTTTAGAATTTTTTCTTTTGCTTTAGCTTGGGCAAAAGATGTTATTTTCATTGTCTGGACCAGAGAGAGAGGGAATCAAAATTTAGTGGTCCTTGGAATAGTTTTGGCTCATCTATCTCTATCATTTCTTTGTTTAAGAAGCTCTTTACTGCCTCTATAGTGTCTCTTGCCGGTGATTGAGTCTTCTTTTCTTTTGGGATCTCAGAGCTGTCATCAGAGATCTTCTCTGTTTGTTCTTCTTCTTTTCCTTTTACCTCCTCTTATTGACTCAATTTCTCCTCTTTTCTTCTTCTCTTCAGTTCCTAGATCTGGAGTGTCTAGAGTGGGATCTGAAGGAGAGATGTTAACTACTTCATGAACTTCCTCTTCTGGAATAGATGAATCCAAGTCCTTAGACTTCTCCTCATCTATCTCTTTTGACCCTTCTACATTTTTGTTAGTAGATTCTTCATTTGATGCATTTAATCCTTTGACATCCATGGTAGAAGGTTCTTCATCTATTTCCTCTATAATAGGAAGATTAAATCTTTTGAAGGCATTCCAGAGGATGTCTTCTGTTTCTCTTGCTACCTGATCAGTTTCTCCAAGCATAAGTTTGTTCATTCTTGCTTTGAAATGGAATTCATCCTTGCAGTCCTTAAAGATCATGTTCATTTGCTTTGGAGTAATGGAAGGATAGAGCTAAATTGCAATCTGTTCTAGGATCTCTAAGTCCTTTGCCTTGGTATTCTCTTTTCTAAGTTCAAGTACATTCTCTAGACTTTTGGGAATTAATGAAATGATTTCAATGAATGCTTTATTATAAATATTTAGGTACCTAACTGTAGCTTCTTCCAAGATCCTTTTGTCAGTATCACTATATTCATCATAGAATTCTATTACTGGTTGCAAATTCCCATCCACTGTGACTACCTTGATGATATCATCAATGGAAATAGTGGAATTTTTAACAAATTCTTCTGCCTTTTCTTCTTTGTTTTTACTGACAGAGGATTCCCAGATCTTTTCTTCTTCTTCTTCATTTTCTTAACTTCCTCATTAGACTATGTTTCTTCATCATCCTTTTGACTTATGTAAGACCTTGTGGCTTTTGTTTTCATTCTATTTTCTCCCTTCTAGATGTCTTGACTTCCAGTTTGGTGGCTCTTGAGCTCTTAGGAGTGGCAGGTGCAGAGCTCTTGGAGGATCTAGTCTGGAGGGAGGCTTGTACCAGAACACTTCATTTTTCTGCTTCTTGTTTCTCTTTCTCAGCTCTTTCTATTTTCTGTCTATTTGCATCAACTACCTCTTTTGATATGCCATATCTTTTGGCAATTTCCTCTACTTCCCTTCTAACTTTCCTTTTTATCTCCAGTTGTCTTAGCTCAACATGTATCTTTACACTTAATTCTTGAAAGGTTCCAAATCTTTCTGCCTTAGGGTCCTTTGGCTGGCTCAACAAGTGTTGAATGTGTAGCTCCAAGATTTTCTCATCTACTTCATAACCCATTGGCATTATTCACATTGTTCTGGGCTCAACTGCCTCCATTAGGCATTGATCAATGTCAACCATGAAGCACACTGTATCCTTGTATTTTTCAACTATGGATTGAGGAATTCTTTCTCAACTGCATCATGCTCTGAAAGTTCTTGAAATAACCCCAGAGAGCTGTGTTTTGGGCTTGAGCATCACCAAGTCCATACATATAGTCTCTAATCTGTATGGAAACCAGTCTATCATTTTTCCATACCCAACCACTTGATCCAGGTAGCTCATTCATGTAGTAAAAGAACAGACATAGTATTAGATAGCTGTATTTGAAGGAATTCTTCTTATCCTTTTTGATCTTTTAAAAGTTTTCTAATAGTTGATTCAGGAGAAGGTTGTATAGATCATAATCTGCATTTTCCCTTAACATCTGATATGTTGTATATATTGCAGTCCTAGACACAGAGTTCTCCCTGCTAGAATGATAGATCTTATATCTAATTATCATTGAAGTAAACTTGACATCTAGATCTGTGATGTCATCAATTGTCATTGCTCTTTTGTCAAACTTAGATCTGGTGACTTTAGTAACTATCTAGTTCTTGATAGATTTGAGTGTAGGTAACCCACTAGATGAGTGCAGTCTAGTTACTATCCTAATGGCATCTTTTGTTATCTTGAAGGGCTTCATTAACCACATAAAATTGTCATGTATTCTGCTAAGAACATACTGGACCCAATCATCTTTTGTAAACTAGGGAAAGTGGATGCAATGTCCAAAGTGCTTATCCCAGACGGCCTTGTATTGAGGTTTGAGTTCAAAACTTTCATCTTAACTATTTATGATAGATGTCCATCAACTTAGATTCTCCAAATTCCTCAATATTGGCGTGGATGTAAACCTTAACATCTACATGCAGTACCCCATGCGGAATGCTAGAAAAAGTGCCTAATGGATCAACTTCTAGGGATTTATAGGGGTGTTTCTTGAATTTTGGGTGCAGCCTATCAGTGATCTTAATAACCATTGGAGTAGCCATTTTGCAAAATATTCAGAGAGAGATTTTTAGAATGGAAGTACCTTTTTACGCTTCAGGGTTTGAAAAAAGAGCCAGAACAAATCGCCGGTTGAATTGGATTTTGCAGTTGATCTTTGAGAGAGTTGTAGACACTTTGATGCAGAGCTCTTCTTTTCTTCTTCTTGAAAGCAAATGTATGAATAATAAGTGAATGAATCCTTTTATCTCTGCACAAACCCTAATTTCCTTTTGCAATAAATACACAACTTAAGTCATCCAGTTGCCTTGTTCTGAGAGAGATCTTTTTGAATCACTGTTATGCACTTAGAATCATTCTCAGTGATAATTGACAATGTATCTTCTTTTCTCCAATCATGCCATGAATTTGCAGATCAAGATATTTCAATTTTGAATCATACTGGATCTGTTTATGAAGATCCTACTTTATCGGATGGCTGTCAAACTAGATCAATCTTGGATGATTAAATTCTTGCAAAACTCCATGCGGATCTTTCATATTTTGACCAAGGGTTAATTGGATATTTCTCTGAGAACCCTTTAATCCATAACATTCCATGTGCCAAATTTAGGCACCAATTGACTGGCTGGGGGAATTTATTTTTCTTTGTGACTCCCCTTGAGCCAGAGCTCATCTGTTTAGTTTTTGGAAGGAATATCAGCACCGAATTCCGGTGTGGATCCATCCCCAGCATTTTCTATACTCTTCTTTAACCAAATCTTGTTCATCTCCCTTTGAACTTCATCGGCATTTACTTTTCCTTTTCCCTTATCTTGTTTTTGATTATGATGCACCAGACCCCTTTTATCCTGATTTTTACTTCTGCAAAATTTGGCAATATGACCGAATCTATTGCAATTGTAACAAACAACATTTCTTTGTATATTTGACTGATATCCTCTTGATCTGCATTGATTAGCCATTTGTCCCATTCTATTTCATGCAAAGCATCTATCATTGAATGAATTGTTTATTTGCATATTTCTACATTCATGAGATTTGTGACCATACCTTTTGTAGCTGAAACATTGTTCGGAGAAGGATGGATTAGTTTGATTCATTCTCCTTCTGCACTGAGTTGCTTTATGACCTAAGTTGTTGTAATTGAAGCAGTATCCATTGAAGGATGGATATCTTTGAGCATTTGGTTGCCTTACAGGAGGTCTTCTAGGCATGTTTCTTTGATTTCCTGATCCAAAGTTCTTCTGACCAGATCTAGAGCTTTCACCTTTCTCATATCCCAAGCCACACTTGTCATCCACCCTCTTTTGGCTTTCAAGAAGAACTTCAAGTTGGGATAAACTTATCTTGAATTTCTTTTTGTATTCATTTGTTGTTTGAAGATTTTGTTTAAAAGTGTCTATCTGATTCTCAAGTTGTTCTCCATTATCTCTAGCTTCTTCAAGATCAGATTCAAGATGCTTGATTATTCTATCTATTCTGTGGCAGTCCTTTGTCTTCTCCTTGAGAGATTGTTTTAGATTATCTTCAATTTTTCTTTTCTCTTCAATTTCTTGGGTGAATCTCATAACCCCTGATTCCATCTCATGCCTTACCATAATGACCTCTTTTGATAGCTTCTCACGTAGCTTGTTTTTCTCATCCAGATCTTCATTAGTATCATTGGATTCATTCTGACTTGCTAATTTTTGAAGTAGTTCCTTTTTCTTTTTCATAGAGATACTCAATTTTTATTTTAGCTCATTTATGAAGTCATCAGCTTGTTTGAGTCTTTCTCTCAAGTTGTTGACTTCAGAGTGGGACTGTTCAAGATCATCTAGGGCATACTGAAGTTGTTCCTTCATACCATACATATCCATTGAGATTCCCAGATCTTCCTCAAGCTGTTAGGCTCTGTTTAGAGGAAATTGGCTCTGATACCAATTGTTGGAAACAAGGTAGATAACTAAGAGGGGGGGTGAATTAGTTATCTCTAATGTCTTTACTTTCTTTTTCCTTTTATAATTTATGCATCATCAAAACATATAAGCATATATAATCATGAGAGTAGAAATAAAATCGATACACATAACACAAGGATTTTAACATGGAAAACCCTATTAAGGGAAAAACCATAGGGTAACTAACTCAAGATTGTATTCTCTGTTAAAAGAATAAGAAGTACAAAATGGCACTTGCCAATTAGGGCTCATTGCCCAAGCACACTGCTCACAAGAGGCACACTGCCTACAAGAGACTCCTGTCTACATAGCTTATAGAAGGTAACCAAGTGTTTGAACTGATGAGAGGCATCTACAAATGATGAAGTTCAGTTTCAGTTAGGCTCAATATACTGATCTAATGCACTTCATTCTTCCTCTACTCTAGTGCTGCTACTTTGTCACATACCAGACTTGTATTGCTACTTCCACACTTATCTCTGCATTTCCTCAAACTTTATTTCATCACATCTACACTCACACCTTCATACTGGAATCCATCTGGTATATATATCCACACCAAGGATTTCAACAACTTTCTAGTCGGCAACCAGCATACTCAAGATATTTACAAATTACTGATCTGTCAGTTGAATCCACGTTTAATTTGTGATGTGTATAAAAAACATAGATAGAGAAGTCATCAATCATGTTGGCCAACATTGTATGATCCCTCAAATAGCTTGATAAACATCAATTACTTATCTGGATTGAAGTCTGATACTATGTCGATCAGTTCTTCCTTAGTCTGCTCTGCTCGTCAGGAACCCAACACTCAAATGCTCATATCTTTTCTATGTTTTATCACCAGAGGCTCAATCTCTGGAATATAGTAGTCATGATACTCCTCTTGACTTTTCCAAGTCTACAACTTGTTAAGTTACACCATTTGAGAGATCCAGACCTAATTATCAGACCTTGCTGCATGCTCTGTTCTTGTTCACCGGACCAAAACAATCTTCAATCTGACTTCCGGTATAGGCATACTATGTGCTACGAATGTGTGGGATAGACTTTGTTTCCATCAATGACAACACTCATGAAGCCACACAGTGTCTCTTGCCAACAAAATCATCCTAATATACAACCATGAAGATATCAATAAAATTAGAGAAAGCAACATATATAGCCCTCTGAAAAGTAGCACCCACATTTGTTAGGCCAAATGGTATTCGTATAAACACATATGTGCCCTAGGGAGTTGTAAATGTAGTCTTGTATTGCTAAGACTCTTTTACTTTCACTTGGTTGTATCCTAAAAAGCTATCCATCATGGATAATAATTCACAACCAGTAACCTTTTGTAACATTGCCTCCATGTTTGGCAATGGGTAGTTGTCCTCTAATGAAGATATATTCAAATTCCTAAAATTGACACACAACCTTATATCTCCATTTTTCTTCCTTACTAGCACTAGATTGGAAACCCAAGTAGAATGTCTAATAGGCTTTATAATACCACCATTTTTGAGTTTCATTAATTCTTCCTACATCTTTGGTGCCAAAGTTGGATTGATAGGTCTTTGCTTTTGTCTAAAAGGCTTAGCATCAGGTTTTAATGGGATCTCATGTTGAAACAAATCTTCCCTGTAAGCCTTCAAATCTTCATAGGACCAAGCAAAGACATGTTTATATTTTCTCAACAGAGCAATGATAATTTCTTTGATTTTAGGGCTCATTTTCTTCCCAATGTACACTTTCTTGGGTGCACAATTAGTTCCTAGATTGATTTCCTCAAAGTCTTGTTCATGTGCTGAAGTTTGCTTGACATTACACTTGTTTAAGTTGTCAAAAACTCTTTCTAATTCCACTAGTCCCCTTTGGATCTTGTTTCTCTTCAATGGAATGACTTCATTCCCAAAAATAATTTCCTTCCCATCAAAAACTTCAACAAAGGCTCAAAAATCAATCTCCTGGCTGTGGTACTCATCAACACATTGTAGAAACTTCATGATATTAGTATCATCATTAAAAATCTGCCAACTATAGATATTATCAAGTACATATGGCTTGGTTCTAACCTTGACTTTAGAGATTTTAGATAAAGTAATGTCATCACTTAGGGCTATGTTGGCCAAGAAATTAGCCATCACATTCTTGTTTCTTTCTATCCAGTCAATAGAGAAAGCATCTAGAAGTTCTATAGTGTACCACACAACATACTTGTATTTCTTAAGCCTTCTATGCTTCGTCAAATATTTATCTCTCACCTGTAAGACAACCAACCTAGAATCTCCAAAAACACTCAAAAATTTTATGCCATGTTTGACTACCATGTCTAGGCCAAGTATTAAAGCTTCATATTCTGTAGTGTTGTTTGTGCAAGAAAAAATCAATAGAAATGAATGGTTGAAATTTTTCCTACTTGGTGCAATGAAAATTACAGTTGCTTCTGCTCCTGCTTTAGAGCATGCACCATCAAAGTACATTTTCCATAATCCTTCTTGATTTACCTGGAATTCATCTTGTATCCTCCTGATCTGGTTCAACTCTGAAGTTATCCATATCACTATTACAAAAATTGACTTGTCGATCAAAGCTATTGGGATTGTCAATATGCTCTACCATTGTATGAAACCTAGGTTCCCTATCCAATCTGACTTCCTTTCTGTTCATTGGTATAATGGCATAAGACAGATCCAACTGTATGTTTCCCCCAATTGTTGCAGTCCATTGTATTGACAAGAGCATCCCATATTGAGGTGGGATATCCACAATAGTTATGTCCAATTTGTATACTTTATTAGGAAATGCAGCAAACCTTAGACCAATACCCTTCATTATTCCAATAACTGGAACAACTCTATTATCCATGGCATAACATTTTCCATAGCATGTATCAACCCAAAGCCCTAGTTCTTTCATAACTACTGAATTTTGAAATATTTGACTAAAGTTTTGAGATATGTCAAAGTATTGAGAACATTTTTTAAAATCTTGTATGTATTTACTCTAAGTATTACATCTTTGTCTGGAACATTTGTTGTGATTTCTCTATTTATTTACGATTTTGTGAAATTAAGGTTTTTAGCATAATCAGGCTTTAATTAATCAATTAATTAGCAAATTCGAAGTTTCCTCTTCATTCTAAGTGACACTAAACCTGTAGCAAAGCCCTCTTGCAAGAGTTGTGGCTTAACTCAATTTATGTCCTTGAATGTAAGGTGTGAATGGAGGATTTAACCCAAACACTCATTGAAATTAAAAACCCTTCTTTTTACACTAAATAGAAGTGTAGAAGAATCCTATATTTTTTTTAAAATTTCAATAAGTGGATCAAAATTTATAAAAAAATCAATACATATGTACTCAAGGAATATGAAGACACTCTTCAAAGAAAATAAAAATAAATACCTTAACTTAATCATAATATTAAAAAAAATGTATGGCTAGAAAGCTAAGTAGCTTTTTGGTCGTGGTTTTGTACAAATTTATTGCAAAACATGTAAACCTAATGAGGTTGAAGTTTGAATTCAAGTTGTTTTATGTTAAAAACATGAATTTAGGAGCCACAAGAGATATCCCACCCTTAGGCTTGTAAATCCAATCCTAAATTGGTGGATCATAAAAATATTGAATTCAAGGTATTAAAAATGTGTAACCATTAAAACACATATATGTTATGTTTTGCATAACATGAATGCATTTTGCTAAAAATATCAAGGTTGGCCACTAATTTGTCCTCCATTTCCATGCATTTACCCTCTTATATAATCCCTTGAGAAAATTTAAAGAAACTAGTTAGACTACCATTCAATTATTTAGAAATTTTTGCCCCTGATATGCAAGAACAAATCCATTTTCACCAATCTTTCAAGAAATTAATTCCTTTTAGAACTTGCATTAGAAGATACCAACTTCCCATATCATAAGATTTCATCATATCCAATTTTATAACCATTGCTAAAGATTTTTCTTTTTTAATTGAGTGTATATGATGCAGAGCTTACACCACTAAGACCACTAAGAGGGTCACAACAAACATTTATGGAGGAAGAGGATATAGGGGATGGTAGGGCTAACAAGTCTTCTAGGCCCTAGTGGACCAAGCTGCAACACTTGACTTCAAACAGGACATGACTGTCCCCTCACTGTCCATTGCTTCAACACTACACAATAATCCCATTTTTGGGTTTATATACATGGGAACCTTCCCAAACTTTCTAGGGACCCTAAACCTTCTATGGTTGACTATCCCAAGCTCACAAAACCACCATAATGCTCTGGAGGTACCTCCTTGTACCACTTCCTTCACAAACTGACCCACTTCCTTGTATCCCTTGAAAAGAGATTGTCATGCAAAAACTTGAGATTCAGACCTCCTGACCAAACTGTCATGGGCTTTTTGGATACCCATTATCTTGTTCTTTAACATACTCAACATGTACTATAGGTTGTTTTGTAACACAACACTCTAAATTTGACTGTACTGATTCCCAATGAGGCCTAATTAGGGCGGTTTTACACACAAAGTACCCACCAACTCAATCCCAAACTTCTCACTCCTATTCCAAAGGGTACATTAGGATGCAAATAGATATATTTCATCAACATTTTTAGGGTCTAAGATCATTTCAACTCATTCTATGATCAAATCTTCACTCTACTTAGACTAGTTTGCCAAATTCACAACACAAATAGGCTTAATGGCTCAAATCTTCACCCTATACTTGTCCTCTACTCCTGCACACAAAACCCATTAGAAAACTCACCATCCTACACTCATTCTACCCATTTTGGGGTTCTAACACAACAATGTGGCTTGATAAAAACAAAAACCTCTCTAAAACCCTCAAAACAAGGATTTGAGACCAACTTCACAAAACACAACCACAAGATGACTCAACCTCAATGATATTCCCTCTAACTTGACTCAAATGGAAGGTAAGAACATCTACTACACCATTTTGATCAAATGTACCCTTGACTATGTAGTACGGGCAAGTACAACCTAGAGGAACAACATAAAAAATAGAGATAAAATTGGAAAATAGAGCAGTAATAAGAAAGTTTTTGATAAAATCCTTCAATGTTGATGAAATCTGCCCAAACATGTTGCAAGTCAAAGGTAACACCATCTAATTCAACATTCTATGCCATTTGGAACTTGATAGTATAGTACAGACTTGTGGAACAACAAGGAAAACAACAAAAAGATAGAAAACTTAGAAAAAGCAGGGCAATCAACAATATTTTCCTCCTTTTCTCCTCCCCAACTTCATCAAATCACCCCCCCTTTTACATGTGAGAGGTCTGCCCCTTATGTTTTCCATGAATTGCCTATTACAATCCTTCCCAATCATGGGAAAAGGCTAAAAATAGCCTAAAATTGACTGCTTTTGCATAAAAAAACTAATGACTAAAAAAAGACTATCACAATTGTAGTAAACTACATACCATACTTAAGAAATTGCCTAAACTAGGCCTCCAATACAACCTCATGCCTCTCAAAGGCTTCATTACAATATTTCAAAATCATTTAGTCTTCAACAATTAGAATTTTCAAATAAATGGCATAAAAATGTCCTAGGTGCACTGCACCATACACCCTAACTTGTAACTTTTCCAAGTCCCTTGGAAAGAATCTTGCAAATTGTCTTCCATTACTTGTCTTTGTCCTCCATGTTTGTCTTTAGCAGGTCCATTTTTTTCTTGATTCTTACTATCCTTGACATGTTTGCCAGCATTACTTGCTTCTTGACCATGTGCACTCTTTGTAAGCTGTCCCATTCTTGGTCCTCTGACCTTGTCACCTTCGTTAGCATCCATGCTTCTCTCAACAGTCTTTCCACTTGTCTTCTCAACTTCTTGTTTACACCACTATTTGTCTCCATTCTTTCCACTGTTCACTATCACATTACCTTTTGCAACCTCTGTCAAGCCTTTACCCAACTTGTTTACTGTCCTATCAACCTTGTAAACTGCTGCATCAGCTTCACTTGACTGCCTCTTCTCTCTACTCAACACTATAGGGCACATGACTATCCCTACTAAGATCCCTTCACTCACTTCTTTCCTTTCCACAGGCTCTTCACTCTTGCACTTCGTATTTTCACTCACCTCCTTCTTCCACATGAAGACATTCCTCTTCACAACTGGCTGCAAATCATCTTCACAATTGTTCTTTGCTATTTCAACAACTTTATGCCTTGAAAAGGATGCACACTCCTTGTTTTCACTTTTTTCCAACATCACTAGCTCCTTCTTGACAAACATTATCATCTTTGTTGTCCTTGACTAATTCTCTAATGGTAGTAGTACAAGAGTCTTCTCATCCTTCTTAATAGTGAAGGTATTGGCTCTTCCATCATAAACTGTAAACCTATCAAATTGCCAGGGTCTTCCCAATATCACATGACAACAATCCATAGGTAGGATGTCACAAAGTAATTTATCCTCATATGCTCCAATCTTGAACTCTACTAATGCTTACTCACTCCCTAAAATGGACTGATAATCACTTACCCAAGAGACTTTGTAAGGTGTGTCCCTAGGTATTCTCTTCAACCTCAGTTTGTCTACCATCTCACTAGACACCATATTATTAGTACATCCTGAATCCACTATTACTTTACATACCTTGTCCTTGCACTTCTAAGTTGTCCTAAACAATGCTTTCCTCTGAATCAACTCCTTCTCCCTGGAGGTCTTCAATAGTGCTCTCTCTCTCAGCATCAATGTTTCTCCTATTTCACCAACACAACTAGTGGCAGTAGAACCACCACATTCTTCTTCTTAGACTAACTGAGTCCTCTCATTCTTCCTTTCACCATCACTTGAAAAAATTTTCTTCTCAGGACAATTATATGTTGGGTGCCCAAACTCTTGACAATTGTAACACTTACCCATAAAGGTGTTTGCACTCCTTCCACCACCAAATCTGCCTCTAGAACCTCTACCTCTGAAATCTGCACTTTGTCCTTGTGCCTTGTTCATCTCCTCTTGACTCTCATTGACTTGCTTTGTGTTTTGAAAGGATCCTCTACCTCTAGAGGTGCTGCCTCTACCTCTGGCTATCTTGTCTTGTCTTGTCTTCAGCTTCTCTTCCACTCTTACTGCCATCTGATAACACTCTTCAACATTCCTTAGATTTGCCAACACTAGTTCATCCTACATGTTAAATCTCAAACCACCAATATACCTAGCAAATTTTTACACTTCACTTTCATTTTGACTAGACCTTGTACTCATCTTATAAAAACTCTTCAGTGTATATCTTAACATCCATTTCCTTTTGCCTTAAACTTTGAAGCTTTTTAAACATTTGAACTTCACAATCTTTAGGCAAGAATTTACCTTTGATTTCTGGTACCATCTTGTCCCATGAGATAATCTTTGCATTTCCTTTTTTTCTCCTCTCTATTTGCTGATAATCCCACCATAACAAAGCATGGCATGTCAGCTTGGTCTTTGCAATTTGCACTTTCTGATCCTTAGGAACTTCTTCACACTCAAAATGATTATCCAATGCTGCAATCCAGTCCAACAACTCTTCATCACTAAGGCTTCCTCCATACTTTGGCATATCTATCTTTATCTTGTGCTTGTCTTCTTTCACTGCTTTTAGCAACTTTACCATCCTCTGATCCTCAGGGTCTAACTCTTCTTCCACATCTTCATACTCAGCTTCCTCTTCTTCCTCAGACTCATTCTCATCACCTAGAGCCACTCCTCTTCTCTGATTTTGTTCTAGGGTAGCCATTCTTTCCTTTAGCTTCCTCAACTCTCTAGCATGCTTCGCCTTTATCTCACTCATCTCTTGAGCCATGTTTCTCACTCTTGGAGGCATCTTGTCAAATTGCCTCTTCAATTTAACACTTCACAGACCTACTAATTGTGCTCTGATACCAATTTGATGTAGAGCTTACACCACTAAGACCACTAAGGTGGGCACAACAAACATTGATGGAGGAAGAGGATATAAGGGATGGTAGGGTTAACAAGTCTTCTAGGCCCTAGTGGACCAAGCTGCAACACTTGACTTCAAACATGACATGACTATCTTCTCACTATCCATTTCTTCAACACTACATAACCCCATTTTTGGGTTCATATACATGGGAACCTTCGCAAACTTTCTAGGGACCCTAAACCTTCTATGGTTGACTGTACCAAGCTCACAAAATCACCATAATGCTCTAGAGGTAGCTCCTTGTACCACTTCCTTCACAAACTAACCCACTTCCTTGTAGCCCTTGAAAAGGGATTGTCATGCAATAACTTGAGATTTAGAACTCCTGACCAGACTATCATGGGCATTTTGGATACTCATTATCTTGTTCTTTAACATACTCAACATGCACTATAGGTTGTTTTGGAGCACAACACTCTAAGTTTGACTGTACTGATTCCCAATGAGGCCTAATTAGGGTGGTTTTACACACAAAGTACCCACCAACTCAATCCCAAACTTCTCACTCCTATTCCAAAGGGTGCACTAGGATGAAAATAGATATAATTCATCAATTGTTTTAGGGTCTAAGATCATATCAACTCATTCTATGATCAAATCTTCACTCTACTTAGACTAGTTTGCCAAATTCACAACATAAATAGGCTCAATGGCTCAAATCTTCACCATATACTTGTCCTCTACTCCTACACACAAAACCCATTAGAAAACTCACCATCCTACACTCATTCCACCCATTTTGGGGTTCTAACACAGCAACATGGGTTGAAAAAAACAAAAACCTCTCTAAAACCCTCAAAATAAGGGTTTGAGACCAACTTCACAAAAAGCAACCACAAGATGACTCAACCTCAAGTATATTCCCTCTAAATTGACTCAAATGGAAGGTAAGAACATCTACTACACCATTATAATCAAATGTTCCCTTGACTATGTAGTATGGACAAGTACAACCTAGAGGAACAACATAAAAAATAGAGATAAAACTGGAAAATAGAGCAGTAACAAGAAAGTGTTTGATAAAATCCTTCAATGTTGATGAAATCTGCCCAAACTTGTTGCAAGTCAAAGGTAACACCATCTATTTCAACATTCTATGTCATTTGGAACTTGATAGTATAGTATGGACTTGTGGAACAACAAGGAAAACAACAAAAAGATAGAAAACTCAGAAAAAGCAGGGCAGTCAACAATATTTTCCTCCTTTTCTTCTCCCCAAATTCATCAAATCACTCCCCCTTTTACATGTGAGAGGTCTCCCCCTTATTTTTTCCATGAATTTCTCATTACAATCCTTCCCAATTGTGGGAAAAGGCTAAAAATAGCCTAAAACTGACTGCTTTTGCATAAAAAAACTAATGACTAAAAAAAGACTGTCATAGTTTAGTAAACTGCAGACCATACTTAAGAAATTGCCTAAACTAGGCCTCCACTATAACCTCATGCCTCTCAAAGGCTTCATTACAATATTTCAAAATTATTTAGTCTTCAACAACTAGAATTTTCAAATAAATGACATAAAAATGTCCTAGGTGCATTGCACTAGTATAGCATCATAAGCTACTAATACTCCAAATTATTCTCTTCCTGGCACAATCCCCCTTATTCTTCATAGATGAGGGAAGGAATAATACTTCCCAACCTAACTATGATTGCTTTTGAGAATATCTTGTATGTGGTATAGCATAAGGAAATGGGTCTAAAATTAGCAAAAGAGGAGGGGTTTGTACTTTTTGGGATTAAAGCTATAAAGGTAACATTTATTTCTTTTAAAATGTTTTTATGTTTGTGAGCATCTTCCACCATGAGTAGTAGATCTCTTCCAACAAAGTCCCAACATTTTTGGAAAAAGAAAGTAGTGAAACTATTAGGGCCTAGTGCCTTGTCACTAGCCAAAGAAAAGACAACTCCTCAAATCTCATCCAATATAAACTTTGCCAATAGAATTTTACTATTCTCTTGAGAGACTAAATTTGGGATATGACCTAATAAATGTTGGGAGAAACTATTTTGATCATCTTTTGGTTTATTTAGTAATCCTTCAAAAAAAGAAACCACTTTCATTTAAATGTCATTTTGATCTATCAACTACTATCCCTAAGATTATTTTATTCTTGAAATGAATTTAGTTTATCTTGTGAACTTCATATAGGCATGAAAAAATAATGTATTCATATCTCCATGCTTTAGCCAAATTTCTCTAAACTTCTATCTCTAAAACATTTCTTCATGCAGTAGAGTTTCTTATAGATCTTCCTTCAACATCCTCTCCATCTCAAGTCTCTCCTTATTCATTCCATATTTTATAATGAAATCATTTAAACTAGAAAGTTGCTATTCTAATCTAACTTTTTCTTTAAAGATGTTAATAAAATGGGTTTTATTCAAATTCTTAATTTCTAATTTGACATATTTAATCTTATTTCATAATTGCAACATCTTGGAACCTTTGATGAAAGGTGTATTTTTCTACTAGAAATAAAGAAGGGGAAGAAAATTATGATCCTTGTGTTAGTATGCACATGACAATTGAGAGGAGGGTGAATCAATTGTACATTAAAACATTAAACCCTCAATGCTATTCCAATCTTCAAACTCTTATTATGCATTAGCAAAATGTAAACATATGAAGCATTAATGTAGACACATCCAAACACATAAGAACACTAGATTTACATGGAAAACCCAAGAAGGGAAAAACCACAGTGAGGATTAACTCACATATATATGAATAGAAACACTGAATACAAGTAGGCTCACTACCAAGGGCTCACTGCACAAAACAAAGGCTCACTACCAAGGGCTCACTACCTAGAAGGACTCAATGTCCAGAGAGAGAAGAATAGAAGAGAATTATTATAGAGAGATTCACTATCTCAAAGCAACAAGAGAGATCCACCACTACAACCTTATGCCATCCGCAACCTCAGCTCACTACCTCTAGCAACTTCAAGTAAACTTAAATGTAGACACCTTCTACTCACTGCATTCAGGAGTCATAAGCATTTAAACTCACACTCAACTCACTACCCTTGATTCACATTCACATCATCTTCTCTACTTTGCTGCACTTGACTTCATCTTGCATTTATACCATCCATGACCTAAAACAATCTCAATTAGGTTGGTCCTAATGAAACGTGTGGACCTTAAACATGCAACACTGAAATAGGTCGGCACCAAACACTTCCATGGTGGAAAGAAGTGAAAGTGGACCATGCCAAGGGTTAACTAGGACCCAAATCTATATCACCATGCTGCTCATCACATCCACAATCCATAAGGTACCTCTGCAACTAGTGTTAGTAGGTCAGATTGGCCAAACCTAAACATAACAAGTGATCACCTCCATGCCTCTCCAAGTCCAAAAACATCATCCGGACCACAAAGAAATGTTTTGTACCATCGACACATCTTTCCAAAAAATCATAAAATTTTGTAACACTGTCGCAACCAACTGAAACAAAGAAAGTCTTCATTCTACACATTAGGATGCACTATTACTGAACTTCAACATAAGAACTAAACTTGCAAAGCAATCCAATACTCAAAACCTCAAGGGAAGGTAGATACAGAAAATCTAAGCATGTCCCAAATATGCAAGACAAGAAACCTTAATGCAGAGAAATGTGGAGCAAACTCATTTCTCCCAGACAACCTTATTCACAGTCAAACACTCTATCAAACACATCTTCCACTTCCACATGATCTAGAACCTAAAAATCTAGATATAACACATCTAAACACCTCTAATCAACACTTCCAAACCACACAAGCATATCTACAACTAGGAAGAAATGCAGAGCACAACATTGAGTGCATCTCTTTCACACTACACACCTTTTTATTCAAATTTTCTCAAAAGCACTTGGAAACCAAGTGAACTACATACTCAAGGTTGACATCAATGAAAACACCAGCAAGTTTCCAACAATCTTCCCCTTTATCATTGATGGCAACACCAACTTTTTAAAAAACCATCAAGACCTAAAGCAATCAATCAGTAGCTCAATAGTACTCCCCCTGACTGGAGCAACTCTTACTCTTCACACACTTTCCTACATAATGGTTTTTTAGTCACTTTAACTCTCTCCCCCTTTAACATCAATGGCAAAGGGCAACACTTGCAACACCAGCAAGCACCACTACTTTCACTTTTCTATACTCTCCCCTTAGGGTCATAAGATATGCTGCATCTGACTACACCAACCAATAGTATCACTACTTACTCCCCCTGAGAGGTATCCTCTAACATCAGTCCAAGACTAAGAATGTATCTTGAAATGCTTCTTAGATAGATGTGCACACTTATGCATCTAGTTAAAAGAAAGGGCAATAACCCCTAACTTCTGCCATAGATACTCAAAAGTATCCTTAGGAAGAGCCTCTATAAAAATACCTACATGATGTAAAGTGAAAAGTCCCTTTCAAATCTACAACAAATACCAACACAAAAGCCTATGCAAGAAGGCTACACATGAAGTGAAACAACAGAAAAATGGAAGAGAAATCTGCAACACTTATTTTATTTCAATAAGAAATTTGATTACATCAACATGAAGCTTCTGAGCTTCTTGGAATCATACATGCAACACCTACAACAAATAAATTTTCAGCATCCTTAACTCATTTCCCAACATCTGGGTCTCTCCTCAATTTTTTCTTCTCCCAGCTCCAATAAAAACCCGTCACTTATTCCTTTCACTGTGCCCTCATTTCTTATAATTTCTTAAAATGGTTTCTGGGTTTTGTGCCACTCCTTCCCAGCTTTCTAGAACATTTTACATTTCTTAATTTTGATAAGATATACTAAAGTTATGCTCATTTTACTGAGACTATGTCTCATAATTACGACCCCCCATTTTTGGAGTTACAAATTTTGGAATTACTAAAATAAAATTGGGAGTTAAGTCCACCAACCTGGGCCATAAAGACCACTTACAAGATTCCTTACACTATGATGGTTACAATAATAAGTGCCATTAATTCCATGATTCTTGGCAGCCCCACTTATGACAAAATAAGTACAATTTCACCCAAGGGAAATTACATTTGTTGCAAATAAAAATATAATTTTCTCAAAGCTCCACCATTATTGAAAAAAACCAAATAACTAAAAATTAAAATATTTTGATGATGCAAGATTGCCATTGACGTGAATGCTCCTGCACCATACTCCTAGAGAAAACAAAATTCAAGTCCACTTGAATAAGGAATATCATCATGAAAAATATGTTTGATAGTTTCTGACTGATGTCTTGCATTTGCTGCATTCCAACTTTCTTGAAACAAAGTAATGTCCACTTCATTTTCACTCTTGGCTTTCCTACCTTCTTTCTCATGTGCTTAGGCCTGCCAAATGGAAATAACTTCTTCTTATCTACTCCTTTGGATACCTGCACCTGAATAATGACAACTTCATTCATCAAAACAACTTGGTCAGTACCATTACCAATAATGCATTCTTTACTTTGCTTCTCACACTCCTTTGGTGATCCTTGCAATATAACAACATCCAACTGCAAGAACTTGGTCTGTAACTCTATAAAAACAACCCTATCAGCAACTTCATTATCAACTTTTTCAGCAACATTAACAATAATATGCCCTTCTACTTGTTCAACTTGCTCTTGAGACTCAAACAATTGAAAATGAAATGAAGGCTCATCCACAACCATGTCTACTTTGTCTTCTTCAATGCTTGATGTCAAAATAGTATTCACTATTTCATTTCTTACCTCTTCCTCTGTATGAGATTGCTTTTGTTCTTCCTCTATTGCTACTACCTTTGTTTGTCTTCTTCTTCTTTGGACAATTTTTTTTATGGGCCATGTAACCTTCCTCTTCACTGATAAGTGCCAAGTTTGCAACTGCTGAACTATTCTTTCCATATTTTTTCACATCTCTTCCACAGCTTGCCTTAGTTCTCTTATCTCTTTCTCAACCTCTATTTGCCTCATCTTTTCCTCTTTCCTCTTCCTCTCTTTTTCTTCTTTCTTCTTCTTTTGTGAACCTCCAGTATGCAAATACCTTCTAAACAAATCCATCTTTTCTTCAAGCAAGTCCCTTTAAGCTTGCTTCCTCTTGTCTTTGCCTCACCTAGGTATCTTCTTCTTTTCTCTACCTAGTCTTTTGGCAACCAGGTTCTCTCTTCAACCTGCATAAACAAAACCTCACAAACACCAAACTCTCTTTTACCTAGACCTTCTGAGCTCTGATACCAATTGATACAAAGTGAAAAGTCCCTTTCAAATCTATAACAAATATCAACACAAAAGCCTATCCAAGAAGGCTACAAATGAAGTGAAACAACAAAAAAATGGAAGAGAAATCTGCAACACTTATTTTATTTCAATAAGAAATTTCATTACATCAACATGAAGCTTCTGAGCTTCCTAGAATCATACATGCAACACCTGCAACAAATAAATTTTCAGCATCCTCAACTCATTTCCCAACATCTGGGTCTCTCCTTAATTTTTTCTTCTCCCAACTCCAATAAAAACCCGTCACTTATTCCTTTCACCATGCCCTCATTTCTTATAATTTCTTAAAATGGTTTCCAGGTTTCGTGCCTCTCCTTCCCATCTTTCCAGAACATTTTAAATTTCTTAATTTTGATAAGATATGCGAAAGTTATACTCATTTTACCGAGACTGTGTCTCATAATTACGACCCCCCATTTTTGGAGTTACAAATTTTGGAATTACTAAAATAAAATTGGGAGTTAAGTCCACCAACCTAGGCCATAAAGACCACTTACAAGATTCCTTACACTATGATTGTTACGATAATAAGTGTCATTAATTCCATGATTCTTGGCAGCCCCACTTATGAAAAAATAAGTCAAATCCCATCAAATTATATTTACAATTTCACCCAAGGGAAATTACATTTGTTGCAAATAAAATATAATTTTCTCAAAGCTCCACCATTATTGAAAAAAACCAAAAAACTAAAAATTAAAATATTTTGATTCCCAGAGAAAACAAAATTCAAGTCCACTTGAATAAGGAATATCATCATGAAAAATATGTTTGATAGTTTCTGACTGATGTCTTGCATTTGTTGCATTCCAACTTTCTTGAAACAAAGTAATGTCCACTTCATTTTCACTCTTGGCTTTCCTACCTTCTTTCTCATGTGCTTAGGCCTGCCAAATGGAAATAACTTCTTCTTATTGTTAGATCTAGGGCTCACAACTAAGAGGGGGAATCAGTTGTACAGAAAACTTGCTCTACTTAAACATTTGATTCTTCTTTGTTAGATGACAGCATATCAATTAACCATTCATGAAAGCAGAAAGCATAAACACCAGAGTAGATAAACATCAACACATCAGACACCAAGATTTTTGATGTGGAAGACTCGGTTAAGGGAAAAACCACGAGGTGATTAACCCAAGGATTATTCTCTGTTAGAAGAATAAGAAAAACAAATGGCACATGCCAGTCCAATTAGGGCTCACTACCCGAGCACACTGCTCACAAAGAGGCACACTGCCTACAAAATAGACACATTGTCTACAAGATCATAAGTATCACAACCTTGAACTGGAGAATGACATCTTCACCATGTTTGGATCAGTTCCATTTAAGCTCGAAACACGCCTGCTCTGCCCTTTCGCTCTTTCGCTATATCACACTCATCCGCTTCTCAACACACTACAAAATGGATTCACAATCTTTCATTTATACAAGACATCAACTTAGGAATAAGAATCTAAGTCAACACTCAACCATAAGAACATTCGCAAGATGAATAACACATCCAGTTGGCCACCACAAGAACATTTGTAAGATGAACAACTCATCTGGTCGGCTAGTCTGAACAAGAACTTCATCCAAAAGAATATCTTCAATTCCGGGCTCTACCACCAATGCAGATCAATAACACAACCTCAACATGATCCAAGATCCTTCACAAGCTAGCCTGAATGACCAGGAACATCCGCACTTCCTCTATTCACTGGAATCTCTTCTCTTCCTCATTCAGAACTTCAAGAACACAGTCTACTGCCATTGTCATACTGAAACATGTGCTTCCAGACCTCCACATCATGAGAAAATTGAGATGACACATCACAAGGACATCCCAAACACTCCATCCAATCTGCAAGATAGGATAATGCACTTCCAGATCTCACCGGACCTCTTTGTAGCACTCTGTCACTCCGGAGCACTTCTCAGAACCGGTTCTACTTGATCAATCACAACTTCTTCAAATCTACATGCAGACCTCTGAAAACTTAATTGGATCATCTCAAGACTCATAGCTACAAACCCTTTAATCCACATCCTTTGATCATCAACTTATTGAGTACTTTTGCCTTCTTCTCATCACTATTCTTCACTGTTCCTGACTGAGACTAATTTTCTCAATATCCTCAGCACACAGCTCATCCAATCCTTCTTGTCAATGCAATATGAGTATGTTGACATCAATGACAACACTAATTAACCTCATACTTGCAACAATCTCCCCCTTTGTCATTGATGGCAACATATGATGTGAAAAACCATCAAGACAAGATCTCCTTTCTGTCACAGCTCCCCCTATCAGCAATAATTCTTCACATGTCTTCTCTTCCTTTACTGCTCCCCTTTGATCATCAACCACTTATTTTTCACATGTCTTCTCTCCTCCTTTGACATCAATGGCAAAGGGCTCATACTTGCAATTCCAACACATCAAAATCATACTAGCTGCTCCCCCTTAGTAGCAGCTCCCCATCATCAATCCGGATCACAAGATATGACTGTGATATCCACCAGACTGATGCACATCAGTGCATCCTAGTTCATCACTGGAGGGGCCATGACCCCTAACTTCTCCCGGAGAAACTCAAAAGAGTCCTTGGGAAGAGGTTTAGTGAAAATATCTGCAATCTGATCCTTGGAGGGTACATACTCCAATCTGACTTCTCCCTTGTTCACTTGCTCTCTCAGAAAGTGAAACTTGATAGATATGTGTTTGGTCTTAGAATGTAATATCGGATTCTTAGAAATATTTATTGCACTTGAGTTATCACAGAAGATTGTGATAGGCTCCTCATATTCTACTTTCATATCTCTTAGCATCTGCTTCATCCATAAGATCTGAGTGCAACTACTTGCTACTGCAATGTATTCTGCTTCAGTTGTAGACAAAGATATTACCTCTTATTTCTTGCTTAGCCAAGAAACCAATCTTTTTCCCAAAAAGAATGCTCCTCCACTTGTACTCTTCCGGTCATCCACATCTCCTGCCCAATCTGCATCTGTGTATGCATGAAGAGAGAAATCCTGATCTCTAGGATACCATAGACCATACTCAGCTATTCCTTTCAAGTACCTAAAAATTCTTTTGATTGCCATGACATGAGATTCTCTGGGATCAGCTTGAAATCTTGCCACAAGACCAACAACTTGCATTAAATCTGGTCTAGTTTGAGTGAGATACAATAGTCCTCTAATCATTGATCTATACTTGGTCTAATCTGTCTTAGGAGAGTCATCATCTTTACTCAACTTACATCTGGTTGCCATAGGGGTGTTCATTGGCTTTGAATCTTCCATTCTGAATTTCCTCAACAATTCTTTTACATATTTGGTTTGACAGATAAAGATGCCATTCTTTGTCTAAGTAATTTGCAGACCCAAGAAGAAATTCATTTCACCAAGCATTGACATTTCAAACTCACTTTTCATTTGATTTGCAAAAGTTTTACACATGCTGTCCTTTCCTCCAAAGATGATATCATCAACAAATACTTCAATAATCAAGATGTTTTCCTTATCTATTTGGAAGTATAGGTTACTATCAGCAGTACCTTTGTTGAAGCCAATCTATACAAGATGCTTATCCAACCTTTCATACCATGCACTTGGAACTTGCTTCAAGCCATACAATGCTTTCTTCAACTTGCAGACCATATCATCATGATCAGACAATTGAAATCCATCTGGTTGTTCAATGTATACTTCTTCTTCCAAGTCACCATTTAGGAAGGCAGACTTGACATCCATCTGATATACCTTGAAGTTTTTGAAGGCAGCAAATGCAAGAAATAATCTAACTACTTCAACTCTTGCCACCGGAGCAAAAGTCTCTTCAAAATCAATTCCTTCTATTTGAGAGTAGCCTTTGCAGACCAGTCTAGCTTTGTTTCTGATCACTTCACCAACTTCATTTAGTTTGTTCTGGAAGACCCATTTGGTTCCAATTACATTCTTGTTTCTAGGTCTGGGAACAAGATCCCAAGTATGATTTTTCTCAATTTGCATCAATTCTTCCTCCATTGCTTTGGTCCAATTTTCATCATTGCAAGCTTCATTAACTGTCTTAGGTCCAATCTTTGAAATCAGATAGTATTCATTTGAGTCTTGAGCAATTCTTCTCCTTGTCTATACCCCTTTACTCTTGTCACCTATGATCTGATCTTTAGAATGATTTAGAATTACATACCTTGGAACTTTGGGAGTTTCTTGCACTACTAGTTCTTGATCAGGCTCATTCAGACAAACTTCTTCTTCCTGATTTACTAGATCAGTCTGGATCTGAATTTCAGAGGAGGATGCAGCTCCTTGCATCAGAGAATCATTTTGATCATCTTCATCATATTCATAGAATCTTGAGGGCTTCTCAACTCCATCAACCTTCACATTTGTACTTTCTATCATCTTTCTCAATCTCTTATTGTAACACCGGTATGCTTTGCTTTGAGTGGAGTAACCCAAGAAAATTCCTTCATCACTTCTAGCATCAAACTTTCCTAAATCTTCATCTCTTTTGATGTAACACTTGCTACCAAATACTCTAAAATATCTCACAGTGGGAGTTATGCCAAACCAAAGTTCATAAGGAGTCTTACCAGTATTGCTTCTGATTTGAACTTGATTAAGGGTATAGACTGCAGTGCTGATAGCTTCTCTCCAAAACATCTGAGGAACACTTGCTTCCATCATCATTGTCCTGGCTGCTTCTTGGATGGTCTGGTTCTTTCTCTCAACTACTCCATTCTACTGTGAAGTCCTAGGAGCTGACAACTGTCTCTTTATACCATGCTTCTCACAGAAATCTATGAATCCACCGGATGTGAATTCACCACCTCTATCAGACCTTAAACATTTTAGTTTCAATCCGGTTTGATTCTCTACCATAGCTTTGAAGACTTTGAACTTTTCAAGGGCTTCTAATTTCTCTTTTAAGAAGGTAACCCACATCATCCGGGAATGATCATCAATCAGTAACATAAAATACCTGTCACCTTGCATACTCTTGCTTCTTGTCAGACCATAGAGATTAGTATGAACTAATTCTAGCAATCTGGTAGAGGACTGATCCTTGCTTTTGAAAGAGACTCCACTCTGTTTACCTAGCTGACATTCTTTGCACAAACTATTTGTAGGTTTCACCAATTTTGGAAGGTCTCTTATAGCCTGAGTATTTCTTATCTTGATGATGTTATCAAAATTCACATGACACATTCTTCTATGCCATAACCAATTTTGATCAACTTGAATAAACAGACAATTTTTATTTGAACCAACTAGATGGAAGATATTACCTTTTGTTTGAGTACTGGATGTAATCTCAGTTTCAGAGCTTTCAAAGATCTTGCATCTTCCATTCTTGAATCGGAGATCATAGCCTTTGTCCACCAACTGACCAACACTGAGAAGATTGTGCTTCAATCCTTCAACATATAGTACATTACCGGTTTTGCTCTTTCCATCAAAAGAAATAGTTTCCCTACCTCTGATTCTACCAGTAGAATTATCACCAAACTTTACCATTCCTCCTTCATACCTTTCCAAATCTAAGAACTTGTTCTTGTCACCTATCATATGGTGAGAACATCCACTATCAATAACCCAATCATCCTTTTCTTCAACTTGGGCAGCCAAAGCTCTTTCAACAACCTTATGATTGATAGATTCAGAGGGTATTGAGTCTTCTTCCTTGATGGCAATAAACACCCATTCATTTCCAGATTTGCTTCCCATTTCTGATTCATCATCTATTACTCCTTCATTATCATCTTCTTCATGGACATAATAACAGTTCTTTTGGAACCTTTGTCTGTTAGCATTTGACCTTGCAGATCTTTCCAGACATCTTGAAGCAAAATGACCAATCTTATTGCAGTTGAAACACTTAAAGGGTAGTTTTCCTTCATACTTACCGGATCCCGTTGGCAATCTCTTGGCAATGAGGGCTTCAAGTTGAGTTGTTTCAGCTTCTTCCTCTTCCATGTCTTTTCTTGCTTGATCATACCATGACAGTTTCCTTAAAGAGTTCTCTCCCGAATCAAATCTTTGTTTGCCTTTCACAAAGGCACTAGCTTTGAATGTAGATTCAGTCTTGGGGGAATCATCTCCAAACTCAGTCATTTCAAATGCAGCTAGTTTGCCAGCCAATTGCTCTCTTGTGACAGTTGTATGGGCTCTGAATTCATCAATGGCAGCAACCTTGATTTTGTAGGCAGCCAAAAGGGATCTGAGAATTTTGCAAACAATTTCATTTTCATCCAGAACTCCACCAGCATCCTGATTCCACACACCAGCTCATTCACTCTTGGCATAAAGGTAGTGATATTTTCATCATCTCTCATCTTTAATCTTTCAAATTTCCCTTTCAGACTTTGCAACCTTGCACTCTTGACAAACTCATCTCCTTCATACAGAAGTTCTAGTTTAGTCCAGATTTCATATGCAGTTGGTAGGTCAATAACATTTGAGAGATCTGTATCATTCAATGTGCTTAGAAGAGCTTCTTTGGTCTGCAAATTGTTTTCAGCATCTGTGATTTCATTCAGTGTTGTCGGACCACCTTGTGGAGGTACATAAGCCTTTGTGATCATGGATAGATATGCTTTTCCCATGCACACCAAATGACATCTCATGCGACCTTTCCAGAGTGAGAAATTGGTTCCATCAAACTTTGGACTATCCTTCTTATATGACGACATCCTAGATCTCCTCAAGCGGTTAAGCTCCTTTCAGAGGAACTTGGCTCTGATACCAATTGTTAGATCTAGGGCTCACAACTGACAGGGGGGGTGAATCAGTTGTACAGAAAACTTGCTCTACTTAAACATTTGATTCTTCTTTGTTAGATGATAGCATATCAATTAACCATTCATGAAAGCAGAAAGCATAAACACCGAAGCAGATAAACATCAACACATCAGACATGAAGATTTTTGACGTGGAAAACCCAGTTAAGGGAAAAACCTCAAGGTGATTAACCCAAGGATTATTCTCTATTAGAAGAATAAGAAAAACAAATGGCACATGCCAGTCAGGGCTCACTGCCCGAGCACACTGCTCACAAAGAGGCACACTGCCTACAAAAGAGACACACTGTCTACAAGATCATAAGTATCACAACCTTGAACTGGAGAATGACATCTTCACCATGTCTGGATCAGTTCCATTTAAGCTCGAAACATGCCTGCTCTGTCCTTTCGCTCTTTCGCTATATCACACTCATCCGCTTCTCAACACACTACAAAATGGATTCACAATCTTTCATTTATACAAGACATCAACTTAGGAATAAGCATCTAAGTCGGCACTCAACCA
Source organism: Cunninghamia lanceolata (assembly GCA_027924645.1). Classification (NCBI taxonomy): domain Eukaryota; kingdom Viridiplantae; phylum Streptophyta; class Pinopsida; order Cupressales; family Cupressaceae; genus Cunninghamia; species Cunninghamia lanceolata. The sequence goes on along the minus strand of BSBN01000017.1, from coordinate 2,059,639 downwards.
TAAGAACATTCGCAAGATGAATAACACATCCGGTCGGCCACCACAAGAACATTTGTAAGATGAATAACTCATCCGGTCGGCTAGTCTGAACAAGAACTTCATCTAGAAGAATATCTTCAATTCTGGGCTCTACCACCAATGCGGATCAATAACACAACCTCAACACGATCCAAGATCCTTCACAAGCTAGCCTGAATGACCAGGAACATCTGCACTTCCTCTATTCACCGGAATCTCTTCTCTTCCTCATCCAGAACTTCAAGAACATAGTCTACTGCCACTGTCATACTGAAACATGTACTTCTAGACCTCCACATCATGAGAAAATTGAGATGACACATCACGAGGACATCCCAAACACTCCATCCAATCCGTAAGATAGGATAATGCACTTCTGGATCTCACCGGACCTCTTTGTAGCACTCTGTCACTCCAGAGCACTTCCCGGAACTGGTTCTACTTGATCAATCACAACTTCTTCAAATCTGCATGCGGACCTCTAAAAACTTAACTAGATCATCTCAAGACTCATAGCTACAAACCCTTTAATCCACATCCTTTGATCATCAACTTATTGAGTACTTTTGTCTTCTTCTTATCACTATTCTTCATTGTTCCTGACTGAGACTAATTTTCTCAATATCCTCAGCACACAACTCATCCAATCCTTCTTGTCAATGCAATATGAGTATGTTGACATCAATGACAACACTAATTAACCTCATACTTGCAACACTTATCTACTCCTTTGGATACCTGCACCTGAATAATGACAACTTCATTCATCAAAACAACTTGGTCAGTACCATTACCAACAATGCATTCCTTACTTTGCTTCTCACACTCCTTTGGTGATCCTTGCAATATAACAACATCCAACTGCAAGAACTTGGGCTGTAACTCTGTAACAACAACCCTATCAGCAACTTCATTATCAACTTTTTCAGCAACATTAATAGTAATATGCCCTTCTACTTGTTCAACTTGCTCTTGAGACTCAAACAACTGAAAATGAAATGAAGGCTCATCCACAACCATGTCTACTTTGTCTTCTTCAATGCTTGATGTCAAAACAATATTCACTATTTCATTGCTTACCTCTTCCTCTGTCTAAGATTGCTTTTGTTCTTCCTCTATTGCTACTGCCTTTGTTTGTCTTCTTCTTTGGACAATTTTCTTGATGGGCCATGTAACCTTCCTCTTTGCTGATAAGTGCCAACTTTGCAACTGCTGAACTATTCTTTCCATATTTTTTCCCATCTCTTCTATAGCTTGCCTTAGTTCTCTTATCTCTTTCTCAACCTCTATTTGCCTCATCCTTTCCTCTTTCCTCTTCCTCTATTTTTCTTCTTGCTTCTTCTTTTGTGAACCTGCAGCATGCAAATACCTTCTAAACAAATCCATCTTTTCTTCAAGCAAGTCTCTTTAAGCTTGCTTCCTCTTGTCTTTGCCTCACCTAGGTCTTTTCTTCTTTTCTCTACCTAGTCTTTTGGCAACTAGGTTGTCTCTTCAACCTACACAAACAAAACCTTGAAAACACCAAACTCTCTTTTGCCTAGACCTTCTGAGCTCTAATACAAATTGATGCAAAGTGAAGAGTCCCTTTCAAATCTACAACATATACCAACACAAAAGCCTATGCAAGAAGGCTACACATGAAGTGAAACAACAGAAAAATGGAAGAGAAATCTGCAACACTTATTTTATTTCAATAAGAAATTTCATTACATCAACATGGAGCTTCTGAGCTTCCTGGAATCATACATGAAACACCTACAACAAATAAATTTTCAGTATCCTCAACTCATTCCCAACATCTGGGTCTCTCCTCAATTTTTTCTTCTCCCAGCTCCAATAAAAACCCATCACTTATTCCTTTCACCGTGCCCTAATTTATTAGAATTTCTTAAAATTATTTCTGCGTTTCATGGCCCTCCTTCACATCTTTCCAAAACATTTTAAATTTCTTAATTTTGATAAAATATACAAAAGTTATGCTCATTTTATTGAGACTAGGTCTCATAATTACGACCCCCCATTTTTGGAGTTACAAATTTTGGAATTACTAAAATAAAATTGGGAGTTAAGTCAACCAACTTGGGCCATAAAGACCACTTACAAGATTCCTTACACTATGACGGTTACGATAATAAGTACCATTAATTCCATGATTCTTGGTAGCCCCACTTATGACAAAATAAGTCAAATCCCACCAAATTACATTTACAATTTCACCCAAGGGAAATTACATTTGTTGCAAATAAAAATATAATTTTCTCAAAGCTCCACCATTATTGAAAAAAACCAAATATCTGAAAACTAAAATATTTTGATGCTACAAGATTGCCATTGACTGAATGCTCCTGCACCACTACAACATGGTCCTTAGTGGACACATACTCCAATTTCACCTCATTCTATGCAACCATCTCTCTGAGGAAGTGATAGCGGATTCAAATATGCTTTATTCTTGAATGCATTACTAGATTCTTTAAAATGTTGATAGCACTTGTATTATCACATAAGACAAGAATAGGCTCATCATATGATACTTTGATATCCTTCAATGTCTGCTTCATCCACAACAACTGTGTGCAGCATGATACTATTGCAATATACTCTGCCTTTGCAGTAGATAATGACACTAAATCATGTTTCTTACTTAACCATGAGACTAGTCTACTTCCAAGAAAGAAAGCACCACCACTTGTACTCCTTCTATTGTCTACACATCCTACCCAATCTACATCTGTATATGCACTCAAGGAGAAATCAATATCCTTGGGATACCATAAGCCAAAATCTAGAGTGCCTTTCAAGTATCTAAATATCCTTTTTACTGCTATAACATGTGATTCTTTGGAATCTGCTTGAAATCTAGCCACAAGGCAAAATGCATGCATTACATCTGGTCTAGTAGCAATTAGGTATAACAGTCCTCCAATCATTGATCTAATCAGCCTTAGGAGATTCATCATCTTTGCTTAACTTATAACCAGTAGTCATGGGAGTACATACCGGTTTGGAGTCTTCCATTCAATACTTCTTCAACATTTCCTTAACATACTTTGACTGTGAAATGAAAATATCTTTTTTTGATTGACTAATTTGTAACCCAAGGAAGAAATTCATTTCCCCACACATTGACATTTCAAACTCTTTCTGCATCTCTTCTACAAATCTCTTGCACATCCTTCATTTCCTCTAAAGATTATATCATCAACATATACCTCCACAATCATGATTTGATCTTCTTCAACTTTGAAGTACAAATTGCTATCTACAATACCCTTTTTGAAACCCTACTATAGCAGATATCTATCCAATCTTGCATACTAAGCTCTTGGAGCTTGTTTGAGTCCATACAATGCCTCTTCAATTTGCATAACATATTTGGATCATCTGATAACTGAAAGCCTTCTGGTTGCTCAATGTATACCTCTTCTTCCAACACTCCATTCAAGAATGCAGATTTCATATCCATCTGATAAACTTTGAAGTCCTTATGAGATGCAATAGCCAAGAACATTCTAATCATGGCCTCCATTCTTCCCACTAGAGCATATGTTTCCTCATAATATATTCCTTCCACTTGTGAGTAGCCTTTACACACAAGTTTGGCCTCATTTTTTAATACTTCTCCATTCTCATTCAATTTGTTCCGAAATACCCATTTAGTTCCTATTACATTTTTGTTTGTTGGTCTTGGGATAATTTTTGAAGTCTGATCCTTCTCAATCTACATCAATTCTTCTTCCATTGCTTTGATCCAGTGTTCATCTTTGTATGCTTCAGTCACTATTTTAGGTTCTATTTTAGATAATATGCACAAATTTACCTGTTCATCTACCATAGCAAGTTTCCTTCTTGTCAATACACCTTTTTTCTTATCTCCAATGATTTGATCTTCAGAATGATTCTTTTGCACATATTTGGGAGTCTTAGGAGCCTTTTACGGAGCATCTTCTTCATCAACTTACATCTCCTTTTCCTTTTCTTCTTCTATTTCTTCTTCTCTGCAAGAGGGCTCATCAGATTAATATCCTTCTATCAGCATTGAGCTTTGATGTGGTTCTTCATCCACTTTGACATTTGCACTTTCAACTAACTTCTTTAGCCTCTTGTTGTAGCACCTGTAAGCCTTGCTCTTTGTGGAATATCCAAGAAAGATTTCTTCATCATATTTTGTATCAAACTTTCTTAAATTTTCTTCATCTCTCCTAATGTAGAACTTGCTTCCAAACACTCTAAAATATTTTACAGTAGGAGTTCTTCCATACCATAGTTCATAGGGAGTCTTTAAGTTGTTGACCCTTGCTTGCACTTTGTTTTGTATGTAAACTATAGTGTGAATAGCTTCTCTCCAATAGATATTTGATAGACTTTCTTCTTTCAACATTGTCCTTGTTGCTTCTTGAACTATCCTATTCTTCCTTTCCACAACTCCATTCTGCTGAGGAGTCCTAAGAGTTGACAAATGCCTTTTTATTCCATGATCTTCACAAACATAGTTAAACTCATTAGAGGTGAACTCACCACCTCTGTCAAACCTCATGCACTTGACTTTCATATCTATTTCATTCCCAACCATGACTTTAAATGCTTTAAACTTATCTAGAGCTTCTAATTTTTCTTTGAGAAAGGTTACCCAAGTCAGTCTAGAGTAATCATCAATTAACAACATGAAGTACCTGTCACCTTGAAAGCTTCCTATTCATGTAGGTCCACATAGATCTATATGCACCAAATCTGATGTAGGAGCATCCCTGATTCAAGAGAAATCTTGAGTCAACCAAAAGCATTTGCATTTTAGTTTGTTTCTTTTCATTTTCCAGTTCAGTTCAGGTAGTTCAATCAGTAGTAGTTTCTATATTTTGGTTTGCATTCTATCGCAGTTACATTTCAAACCTTGCAGAGCTATATTTAGCATCTAGACACATTCATCTACAACATATCCAACTTTCAAAGCATTTGGATTAGGTACGAGAAAGATATCACTATCAGAAGATCAACTGTTTTCTCATAATAGAGCATCCTGACAGTCTTGGACAATCAGCTAAAGGAGAAGACTTGCAGAGCTAAATGTCACATATTTAAATGTTCAATGGTTCATGGCTGACCTTCCCCAAGATCCACACATCATTATATTCATTTTCAAAGGTGTTCTATTCAATTAGGTCTGACCTATTAGTGTACACATGTTACAACTCTCCATTGGAGTTTGTAATGATCTTTGGCTGACGCGGAGGAATCCTATGATCCAGAGATGGTATATATACATGTAATAGATGCCTAGGAAAGTAGTTAACAATTGATTCATTGTTCATAGTTTGAATTCTTTATGAAGGAGCTTCAAAGCTATATCTTGTGCATATACTACTATTCTGTAATCAAGCCTATGAGCCCTAATTTTAAACCCGCATGTTACCGGTCGATTGGTATTTGAATTCTATGATATACTGAATGACTAAATCTGCATTTGTTTCATATCTTTGAGTTGTTTCCATTGTGTTTATTCTTGCTGCAAGGTCTAGATAGTTCATTCGGTAAACCCTCCTACCATGACTGCACCAAGTGGTATCAGAGCGAAAGTTTAAATCTTTGGGAGCGAATTGAGAAAAGTTGGTGAAGTAATTCCCTAAGATCTTGTTGTGGATAGATCATTGAATCTAAGTTAGGTTACTTGTGTCATAACCGATCGTTGATTGTGAGGCAGTTGTCACCTTGTAGCCTGATCGCCAAACTTGAGGCAGTTTGTACTTGATCCTAGGAAGATGTCACCGAGGAGAGTCCCTACTATTGAAACAATGGTTGGTAGAATGGATGAGATGATGGAAATGATGAAAATAATGAGAATTCAACTGGATGTTGTCGAGGAAGATAGGCAAAGAGGATTGACACTGAGACCTAATGTTGAAAGTGATGATGAAGAGGAATTTCAATCTGTTGATCAAATTGGTGAAACCCTAGGAGGTGATGAAGAAGAAGAATCAAATCAAGTTAATATGTTGCAATCTATTTCAAAGATTGGGAAGAGACCTAGAGTTGATGTACCTAATTACATTGGCAATTTGAACCCTGAGGAGTTGATTGACTGGATAAATGACATGGAAGAATACTTTGAATATGAAGAAGTTGAAGATCTAGAGAAGGTGAAATTTGCAAAGACAAAGCTGAAAGGACATGCTACTATATGGTGGAAAGAAGTTTAGCTGGATAGAAATAGAAGAGGAAAAGAAAATATTACAAAGTGGAACAAAATGGTGATGAAGAATCAGTTTATACCTACTGACTATGAGTTGGAGCTATTGAAGAGATTGCAAAACCTGATATAGAAGGAGAAATTTGTGAAGGAGTACACTGAAGAATTTCATAAGATGATCATAAGGACATGACATAGTGAAGAAAGCAAGGAGAAAGAGGCTAGATACATCAATGGACTTAGATTGAACATTTAAGAAGAACTGAGTTTGGTGAGGATGACAACACTAGAAGAAGCATATCAGTTTGCCTTGAAATTTGAAGAGAAGTTGAACAAGAGGCATGATCAGAAGTAGAGAGGCAAAGGAGGTAAATTTTAGAGATGTTGAACATTTTCCAGAGGAGAGAGATCATTTGCAGAGTAGAATAGATCAAAGAACACATTGAAGAAGGATGACAGAGATAACAATGCATACCAGAGAGATGACAAAATTTTATACCGTAGAGGAAACCCTAGTCCATACCGGAGTGAAGGATATAGAAAAGAAGGAAGAGGATTTGATAGGAGAACATTCAGAGGAACCTATTTTAAGTGTGGAGGTGAAGGACATAGAGCATTTGAATGTAATCAAGGGAGTACAAGCAAGAGAACAAAGAACAATGGAAGAGCAGCCTATGTGGAAGAAGAACATGTTGGATCACCGAGTTCAGTTGGTAAACATGAGAAAAGAGAATCACTTGTGATGAGAAGAGCACTATTTGAAGCAGAGACAAATGAAGAACCACCACAGAGGAAAAGCTTGTTTAGAACCAGATGTAAATCCGGAGGTAAAAGTTGTAAAGTTGTAATTGATAGTGGTAGTTCTGATATCCTAGTTTCAGAGGAGATGGTGACTAAGCTAAAGTTGGAAAGATTGAAACACCCTAAGCCATATCAGATAGCATGGATTTAGGATGATCATAATGTACTGGTGAGTGAACAGTGTTTGGTGAAATTTCATATTGGATCTTATCATGATGAAGTCTTGTGTGATATTATGCCTATGGATGTTTGTCATATTTTGTTGGGTAGACCTTGGCAGAATGATAGAAAGGCTATACATGATGGGAAAAAGAATACATACACTATAACATCTAATGGAAAGAGAATTACTTTGATTCCTTTAGAAGATGATCCTAAGAGTGAAGTATGTGGAAATGCTAGAATTTGTTTGGTAGATGGAAGAAAATTTCTGGATGGTTTGAGACATGAGAATATGTGTTATGCTTTGATTCCTAAGAAGCTTGAAATATTGAAGAAGGAGACTAAAGAATCACAATCAGAGGAGATAACTGAGTTGGTGACAGAGCATGAAGACATCATATCAGACAATGTACTTGAAGGATTGCCACAATAGTCACCACATGGATCTTATACTTGGAACTAGTTTGCCTAACAAAGTAGCACATAGGATGACGCCAACATAGAATGAAGAATTGAATAGACAGATACATGAGTTGTTGAGAAAAGTCTTGATTAGAGAAAGTTTGAGTCCTTGTGTAGTACCTATAGTGTTAGCACCTAAGAAAGATGGAGAATGGAGAATGTGTACAGACTCCAGAGAAATATACAATATCACAATTAAGTATAGATTTTCTTTACCTAGGATGGATAATATCATGGATTGTTTGAGTGGAGAAAAATATTTCATAAAAATAGACTTGAAGAGTGGATACCATCAGATCAGAATTAGAGAAGGTGATAAATGGAAGTCTACTTCTAAGACAAATGAAGGATTGTATGAGTGGTTAGTGATGCCTTTTGGATTGACAAATGCACTGAGTACTTTCATGAGATTGATGAATGAAGTCTTGAAGAAATTCTTGGGTAATTTTGTTATTGTATACTTGGATGATGTTCTGATTTTCAATAAGACAAGAGAAGAGCATTTACAACACCTTAGACAAGTATTACACAAGTTGAGAGAAGAGAAATTGCTGATAAACATTAAGAAGTATAGTTTCATGAAGGAAGAATTGGTATATTTGGGATTTGTGATTTTTGAGGAAGGATTGAAGATGGACCCTAAGAAAGTGAGAGCAATTGTTGAATGGACTACACCAGAGAGCATTGAAGAAGTCAGATCATTTCATGGATTAGCTAGTTTCTATAGGAAGTTCATAAAAAATTTTAGTTCAGTTTGTAACCCTATGATAGAGACCATGGGAGGTGACAGAAAAGATTTCAAGTGGACATCAGGAGTAGATAAAAGCTTTGAAATGTTGAAGTAAAAAGTGACAAAGCAACCTATTTTAGCATTACTAGATTTCAATAAGGTATTTCAAGGAGATTGTGATGCAAGTTGGAATGTAATTGGAGTAGTGTTAAGTTAAGAAGGTAGACCAGTAGTATATTTCAGTGAGAAGTTGAATGATGTAAGAAGGAGATATTTAGTTTATGATCAACTAGAGTTCTATGACATAATTCAAGCCTTGAAGAAGTGGAGACATTACTTGTTGCCTAAGGATTTTGTGTTGTATACAGATCATCAAGCTTTGCAATATTTGAATAGTTAAGGTAAGGTGAATCAGAGACATATGAGATGGGTAGAGTTTATGTAGAGTTATACCTTTGTGTTGAAGCATAGGAGTGGAAAATCAAACAAACTTGCAGATGCACTAAGTAGGAGAAGGAACTTGTTGAAAAAGATGAGAATTGAAGTGTTGGGATTTGATGAATTGAAGAACATGTATGAGGAAGATCTAGATTTTGTAGAACCTTGGAAAGCATGTAAGGAACTTGGTGTGATAGATAGAAGTAAGTGATTGGATTATTTTATTCAGGAAGATATGTTGTTTAGATGAAATCAGTTAAATGCATACCTAGAAGTTCAATGAGAGATAAATTGATCAAGGAGAAACACAGTGGAGGATTGGAAGGACATTTTGGCATTGATAAGACAGTGGCTTTGGTGAGTGAAAACTACTTTTGGCCCCAGATACATAAGGATGTTAGGAAATTTGTGCAGAGTTGCAAAGTTTGTCAAGTTGCAAAAGGGAGTAGTCAGAACACTGGATTGTATAAACCTTTGACAATACTAGAGAGACCTTGGGAAGACATAAGCATGGATTTTGTAATGGGATTGCCTAAGACACAAAGAGGACATGATCTAATATTTGTAGTGGTAATCAAATTTTCAAAGATGGCACATTTCATACCTTGAAAGAAGACAACTGATGTAGATTATGTAGCTGACCTATTTTTCAAGGAGATTGTGAGATTGCATGGATTACCTAATAGCATAATTTCAAATAGAGATACAAGATTTCTTGGATACTTTTGGAAAACACTTTGGAAGAAGATGAAGACAGATTTGAAGTTTATTTTAGCATTTCATCCATAGACCGATGGACAGACAAAAGTAGTGAATAGGAGTTTGGGAAACTTGTTGAGATGTTTGGTGGGCAAGAAGGCAGGAAGTTGGGATTTAGTTCTTTCACAAGCAGAGTTTGCATCCAATAATTTAGTGAATAGGAGTACTAGAAGAAAACCTTTTGAGATTGTTACTGGAGTAAACCCTAGAGGTGTGACAAAGTTGAGAGATATTAGTATGGAAGAAAAGAGAAGTGCAGAAGCAGAAGAATTTACAGAACATATGGAGATAGTGCATAATCAGGTGAAGAAGCATTTGGAAGAAATCAATAACAAGTATAAGGGACATGTAGATGAGAAGAGAAGACATAAAGAATTTTAAGTTCGAGATGAGGTGATGGTGTACTTTAGAAAAGAAAGGTTTCCAGTTGGAACATATAACAAGTTGAAGGTGAAGAAGTTTGGACCTTGTAGGATGATTAGAAAATTTTATTCAGGAAATACATATGAAGTGGAATTACTGGAGACATTGGGTATTTCACCTATTTTCAACATTGTAGACCTATATCAATATCATGAAGTAGAGTTCAGTGATAGAATTGAAGAAGACTTGAAGAAGCAGTTACCACAACAAGCATCAGAACATATTGAAGACATTTTGGACAGTAGAATTGGAGGGAGCACTAGAGGAAGACAATACAAAGAATACCTTGTGAAGTGGAAAGGCAGACCGGAAGAAGATTCATCCTGGATTTCTCAAGCTGAGGTAGATCTTCTTGGTTTCCCTCTAACCCCAACAAAGTGAGGGACTCACTTTTTCAATAACCCTGGATGTCCTGATGTAGGAGCATCCATGGTTCAAGAGCAATCTTGCATCAACCAAAAACATTTTCATTTCAGTCTGTTTGCATTTTAGTTTGTTTCTTTTCATTTTCCAATTAAGTTCAAGCAGTTTAATCAGTAGCAATTTTTGTATTTTGGTCTGCATTCTACCACAGTTGCATTTCAAACCTTGTAAAGCTGGATTTAGCATCTAGACACATTCATCTACAACATATCCAACTTTTAGAGCATTTGGATCAGGTACCAAAAAGATATTGCTATCAGAAGATCAACTATTTTCTCAGAACAGAGCATCCTAATAGTCTTGGAAAATCAACTAAAGGAGAAGACTTACGGAGCTAAATGACACATCTTTAAATGTTCTATGGTTCATGGCTGACCTTCCCCAATATTTGTACATGATTCCATTCATTTGCAGAGGTGTTCTATTCAATTAGGTCCAACCTATCTGTGTACACATGTTACAACTCTCCATTGGAGTTTGTAATGATCTTTGGCTGACGCGGAGGAATCCTATGATCTGGAGATGATATATATACATGTAATAGATGCCTACGAAAGTAGTTAGCAATTGATTCATAGTTCATAGCTTGAATTCTTTGTGAGGGAGATTCAAATCTACATCTTGTGCATATACTACTATTCTATAATCAGGCCTGTGAGCCCTAATTATAAACCCGCATGTTGTCGACCGATTGGCATTTGAATTCTATGATATACTGAATGGTTAAATCTGTATTTGTTTCATATCTCTAAGTTGTTTTTGTTGTGTTTACTCTTTCTGCATGGTCTAGACAGTTCATTCAGTGAACCCTCCTACTGTGACTACAAAAAAATCCAACAGTCTTGTGGTAGAATACTCTTTGGTTTTGAAATTCTTTCTTGTTTGCTTCCTAATTTGACATTCCTTGCAAATTGTATTAATAGGCTTTGTAATTCTTGGTAGATCCCTCATAGCTTGAGTAGAGTTGATCCACACTAGGCTATCAAAATTGATGTGACACATTCTTCTATGCCATAGCCAACTTTCATTAATTTGAGTCATAAAGAACATACCATTAGCACCATTGAGTTGATATACATTACCTTTTGTCCTTGTTCCTCTAGCAACCAAAGTTCCATAGCTTTCTTTTCTGATTTCACAGCCACAATCCTGAAACATAAGGTTATATTTTCTTCTACACATTTGTCCTACACTTAGAAGATTTTTTCAGAGACCCTTGACATAAAGAACATCATTTGTATTGAGCTTGCCATCAAAATGGATTGAACCTTTTCAACAGATCTTAGCAGATGCATCATCTCCAAACTTAACAAAACCTCCATCAAACTTCTCAAGCTTAACAAACTTATTCTTATCACCTGTTATATGATTTGAACACCCACTATCAATTAACCAGTAGTTCTCCTCTTCTTTTTCATGAAAAGCAATTACCAAAGCTCCTTTGATATTGTGGTCTATTTCTAAAGCAATTTCCTTCATACATCTTTCAGAATCAGTAGAATTAGTTCCAACATTCAAAGCCATGAACAAGCTTTCATCACTTTCATCATCCGAATAGTCAAACTCATCATCAGATATGCTAGCATCTTCTTTAACATAAGAACTCCTCTTGATTACTTTACCTTTGTTACCCTTGTATTTTTCATTTGAAATTTTGATTGGACACTTTAAAGCATAATGACCTATCTTTCCACAATTGAAAAATTTGAAAGGTAACTTACCTCTATATTTTCTAGGGCCCTTTTTCAATTTGCTTACAAAATTCACTTCTATTTTATCAAAATCATCTGAATCTGATTCCTCATTCTTTTCTTCCTTGCTAACCTTAAAAGAAGTTTCTTTTCTTGAATCATCTTGATCAAATTCTCTTATCTCAAAAGTAGTTAGAGTACCAAACATTTGATCCCTAGATTAATGATCCAAATCTTGAGTTTCTTCAATAGCAGAAACTTTAGCACCATAAGTTTTTGGAAGAGTTCTTAGAAGCTTCTTTACCACTTCACTTTCCTCCAGCTTCCCACCTAGACCATTGATGGAATTGACAACTTCATCCACTCTCTACATGTATCTTGCAATGTTTTCATCCTCTAACATCCTTAGGGTTTCAAACATGGCCTTCAAATTCTACATCTTTGCTTTCTTGACCTTGTCATCTCCTTCATAGATACTTTCCAGCTTCTTCAAGATCTCATGAGTAGTTTTGTAGCTCATTATCTTCACTAGTTCTGAATCAGAAAGACTATTCAGAAGGGCACTCCTTGTCTTGCCATTGTTCTCATAGTCTTTAATCTCATCTACATCCTTTAGACCATTAGTAGGTATAGTATATTTTTTCTCAACTAACTTCCATACACCATATTCTAATGAGACAAGAAATCTTTCCATCCTGGTCTTCCAAAAAGCATAATTTGTTCCATTAAACACTGGAACCTCAACACCTTTCCTATACACCATCTAGATCTACCCAAGTGGTTAAGCTTCTTCAAAGGGACTAGCTCTAATACCAATTGTTAGTATGCATAGGACAACTGAGGGAGGGGGTGAATCAATTGTACATTAAAACATTAAAACCTCATTGCTATTCCAATCTTCAAACTCTTATTATGCATTAGCAAAATGTAAACATATGAAGCAATAATGCAGACACATACAAACACATAAGAACACTAGATTTACATGGAAAACCTAAGAAGGGAAAAACCACGGTGAGGATTAACTCACATATATATGAATAGCAACACCAAATACAAGTAGGCTCACTGCCAAGGGCTCACTACCCAGAAGAAAGGGTCACTGCCAAGGGCTCACTACCTAGAAGGACTCATTGTCTAGAAGGAATCACTATCCAAAAGAGAGAAGAATAGAAGAGAACTATTATAGAGAGATTCGCTATCTCAAAGTAATGAGAGAGATCCACCACTGCAACCTTATTCCATCTGTAACCTTTGGCTCACTACCTCTAGCAACTTCAAGCAAACTGAAATGTAGACACCTTCTGCTCATTGCATCTGGGAGTCATAAGCATTTAAGCTCACACTCAACTCACTACCCTTGATTCACATTCACATCATCTTCTCTACTTTTCTCTACTTAACTTCATCTTGCATTTATACCATCCATGACCTAAAACAATCTCAATTAGGTCAGTCCTAATGAAACGTGTGCACGTTAAACATGCAACACCAAAATAGGTTGGCACCAAACACTTATGTGGTGGAAATAAGTGAAAGTGGACCATGCCAAGGGTTAACTAGGACCCAAATATGTATCACCATGCTGCTGATCACATCCACAATCCATGAGGTACCTCCGCAATTAGTGTTAGTAGGTCAGGTCGGCCAAACCTAAACTAACATAACAAGCGATCACCTCCACATCTCTCCAAGTCCAAAAACATCATGTGGACCACAAAGAAATGTTCCACACCATCCACACATCTTTCTAGAATATCATAAACTTCTTCAACACTGCCTCAACCACTTGAAACAAAGAAACTCTTCGTTCTATACATCAAGGTGCACTATTACTAAACTTCAACATAAGAACTAATCTTGTGGAGCAATCCAACACTCAAACCCTCAAGGGAAGGTAGATATAGACAATCTAATCATGTTCTCAAATCTGCAAGACAAGAAACCTTAATGCAGAGAAATCCGGAGCAAACTCATTTCTCCCAGACAACCTTCTTCACAGTCAAATACTCTACCAAACACATCTTCCACTTCCGCATGATCCAGAACCTAAAACTCTAGATATAACACCTTTGAACACCTCTAATAAACACATCCAAACCACACAATCATATCTTCAACTAGGAAGAAATGTGGAGCACAACATTGAGTACACCTCTATTATACTGCACACCTTTTTATTCAAATTTTCTCAAAAGCACTTGGAAACCAAGTGAACTACCTGCTCGAGGTTGACATCAATGACAACACCAACAAGTTTCCAACATTTGTTGGAAAAAGAAATTAGGACATAGTCTGGAGATCTAAACCTAAGTTACTCTTATGTAGTTTGTTTATACCCCAAATTAAATAGTGACAGAGAAACAGGTAAATGTGGTAAGAAATACCATACTGTGGTACTATTACATCATACACATGACATTGCATACATTATAAAGCATTAAATTATTATCCTATAATCCTTATATCTCCATTATATATAATCAATATTTATTACAAAAGGTAGGTCTAAGTCTTTGCTCTCTCTTATATTCTCTCTTTTATTGCTTACTTTATAGCTTCCTAACTTCCTATTATTATACATTATAGTACAATAGGGATGTGTCCCTTACCAAATAGTCCTATTTCCACTAACCCTAGTTAGCCTTATGCTCTACACTTCTTTTGCTATGAGTTGTGGTGGCTTTTCCTTTATGCTCTATACCCTTCCAACATCATTCCCCCTTTTTAGAAAATGTCTTGTCCTCAAGACATGAAAATTCAATTATCTAGGAGGATGTTCTTATAGATGATCTTTAGTTGGACCAAAGTAGTGTCCCATTGAGTCTTGGCCTATTGCAGCACTTGTACATGGCCTTGAGTCTGGATCATTGTAGTTTCTGCCTCTGCTAGACTGGTTGGGATTTGTATTTGTTGTGTGTTTTTCTTTTCTTCCCTCAATATTTCAGTCATGTGAGCTAACCTTAGGCATATCACCTCCATTAGCTATTTGATTTTTCCTTTGATCTTCTCTCTTTCATCCTATAGCTATTGGAGTTGGATGTTGACTATCTCTATTTGTGCCCTAACTGAACCATCCATGTCTTTCATGAGGTCATATGTGCCTACTATCTGTATAATCTATGCTTCCAACTAAGCAATCTAATCTTTGATGCTCTTTGTTGTTGTTGGCCATTATAAACAAAATTGGTATTGAATGTTCACATCATTGAAGGTCTACTACAGATTTTTTATTTCATTTCCAATTATGTGTGTGCTATGGCATAATTTTTCCTTGCATCATCCATCCTATTCTTTTTCATCTATGATGTTCCTTGTTGGTGCAGTCACGGTAGGAGGGTTCACAAAATGAATTGTCTAGCCCATGCAACAAGAGTAAACACAATGGAAACAACTCAAAGATATGGAACAAATGCATATTTAGTCATTCAATATATTCAAATTCAGATCAGCTGGCAACATGCGGGCTTACAATTAGGGCTCAAAGGCCTGATTATAGAATATCAGAATATGCACTAGATATAGCTTTTAAGTCCCTTTGCGAAGGAGCCAAAATTATCTATCTTTAAAATTATGCTAACTACTTTCCTAGGGATCTATTATATCCTTATATATCATTTTTGGAACAAAATATTCATCCACGTCAACTAAGGAAGATCACAAAGTCTAATGAAGAGCTGTAATGTGTGTACACAGATAGGTCAGACCTAAATGAATAGAATTCCTTTGCAAATGAATGGAATGATGTGCGGATCTTGGGGGATGTCGGCCACACACCAAAGATCATTGAATGATGTGTCATTAGGCTCCGTAAATTAAGAAATGCTCCACAGATCTTCTCCTTTAGCTGATTATCTGAGATTGTCAGGATGCTCTATCCTAAGAAAACAATTGATCTTCTGATAGCGATAACTTTCTAGTACTTAATCCAAATACTCTGAATTCTGAATATGATGTAGATGAATGAATCTAGATGCTACGTCCAACTCTACAAGATCTGAAATGCAACTATGGTAGAATATGGACCAAAATATAGAAATTACTACTAACTGAATTGCCTGAACTAAACTGGGAAATGAAAAGAAACAAACTAAACTGCAAACAAACTGGAAAGCAAACATTTTTGGTTGATGCAAGATTTATCTTGAATTGGGGATGCTCTTGCATCAAACATCTGGGGTTATTGAAAAAGTGAATCCCTCACTTTGTTGCGGCTAGAGGAAAACCAAGACGGTCCACCTTAGCCTGAGAAATCCAAGATGAATCTTCTTCTGGTCTACCTTTCCACTTCACAAGGTATTCTTTGTATTGTCTTCCTCTGGTGCTACGTCCAACTCTATTGTCCAAAATGTCTTCAATCTGCTCTGGTGCTTGTTGCGGTAACTTCTTCTTTAAGTCCTATGCCATGCTGTCACTAAACTCTACTTCATGATACTAATATAGGTCTGCAATGTTGAAAATAGGTGACATACCCAATGTCTTTAGTAACTCCACTTCATATGCATTTTCTAAATCAATTTTTCTGAGTATCCTACAAGGTCCAAACTTCTTCATCTTCAACTTGTTATATGTCCCAATTGGAAATCTTTCTTTTCTCAAATATACCATCACTTCATCTCCAACTACAAATACCTTATGTCTTCTCTTCTCATCTGCTTACTCCTTATATTTGCTGTTCATATCTTCTAAATGCTTCTTCACCTGATTAAGTACTGTCTTCATGTGATCTGCAAATTCTTCTGCTTCTACACTTCTCTTTTCTTCTGTACCCATGTCTCTCAATTCTATTACTCATCTAGGATTCACTTCGGTAACAATCTCAAAAGGTCTTCTTCTGGTACTCCTATTTATTGAATTATTGTATGCAAATTCTACTTGTGAAAGAATCAAGTCCCAACTTCCTACCTTTTCTCCAACCAAACGTCTCAACAAGTTTCCCAAACTCCTATTTACTACCTCTGTTTGTCCATCAGTCTGCGGATGAAATGCTAAACTGAACTTCAAATATGTCTTCATCTTCTTCCAAAGTGTCTTTCAAAAATATCCAAGAAATCTAGTGTCTCTATTTGAAAGTATGCTCTTATGTAATCCATGCAATCTCACAATCTCTTTGAAAAATAGGTCAACTACATGCATTGCATTGGTTATCTTCTTACAAGGTATGAAATGAGCCATCTTTGAAAATCTATCTACCACTACAAATATAGAATCATGTCCTCTCTGTGTTTTAGGCAATCCCATCAAAAAATCCATGCTTATGTCTTCCCAAGGTCTCTCCAGTACTGTCAGAGGTTTATACAATCTAGTATTCTAACTACTCCCTTTTGCAACTTGACAAACTCTACAACTCTACATAATTTCCTAACATCCTTATGTATCTGAGGCCAAAAATAGTTTTCACTCACCAAAGCCACTGTCTTGTCAATACCAAAATGTCTTGCCAATCCTCCACTAAGTTTCTCCTTGATCAAATTATCTCTCATTGAACTTCTAGGTACACATAACTAATTTTCTCTAAACAACATATCTTCTTGAATGAAATAGTCCAACCATTTACTCCTATCTATCACAATAGGTTCCTTACATGCTTATCAAGGTTCTGCAAAATTAGTGTCTCCCTCATACATGTTCTTCAATTCATCAAAGCCTATCACTTCAACTCTCATCTCTGTCAACAAGTTTCTTCTCCTACTCAATGCATCAGTAACTTTGTTTGATTTTCCACTCCTATGCTTCAATACAAATGTATAACTCTACATGAACTCTACCCAGCTCATATGTCTCTGATTCAACTTACCTTGACTATTCAAATACTGCAAAGCTTGATGAACTATATACAACACAAATTCCTTAGGCAGCAAATAATGTCTCCACTTCTTCAGGGCTTGAATTATAGCATAGAACTCTTGATCATAAATTGAATATCTTCTCCCTACATCATTCAACTTCTCATTGAAATATGCTACAGGTCTACGTTCTTGACTTAACACTACTCCAATTGCACTCCAACTTGTATCACAATCAACTTGAAATACCTTATTGAAATTTGGTAATTCTAAGACTTGTTGCTCTGTCACCTTTTTCTTCAATAGCTCAAAAAATTTATCTGCTCCAAATGTCCACTTAAAGTCTTTTCTGTCACCTATTATTGTCTTTGTCATAGGGTTACAAACTGAACTAAAATTTTTGATGAACTTCTGGTAGAAACTAGCTAATCCATGAAATGATCTAACTTCTCCAATGCTTTCTGGTGTAGCCCATTCAACAATTACTCTTACTTTCACAGGGTTCATCTTCAATCCTTCTACAGAAATCACAAATCCCAAATATACCAATTCTTCCTTCATGAAACTACACTTCTTGATGTTTATCAGCAATTTCTCCTCTCTCAGTCTCTACAAAACTTGTCTAATATTCCACAAATGTTCTTCTTTTGTCTTACTAAAAATCAGAATGTCATCCAAATATACAATAACAAACTTACCCAAGAATTTCTTCAAGACTTCATTCATCAATCTCATGAAAGTACTCGGTGCATTTGTCAATCCAAAAGGCATCACTAACCACTCATACAATCCTTCATTTGTCTTAAAAACAGTCTTCCATTCATCTCCTTCTCTAATTCTGATATGATGGTATCCACTCTTCAAGTCTATCTTTGTGAAATATTTTGCTCCACTCAAACATTCCATGATATCATCCATCCTAGCTAAAGGAAATCTATACTTAACTATGATCTTATTTATTGCTCTAGAGTCAATACACATTCTCCATTCTCCATCCTTCTTAGGTGCTAACACTGCAGGTACTACACAAGGACTCAAACTTTCTCTGATCAAACCTTTCCTCAACAATTCTTGTATCTGTCTATTTAATTCTTCATTCTCTGCCGGTATCATTCTATGTGCTACTTTGTTAGGTAAACTAGCTCTCAGTATCAGATCCATGTGATTAATGATACTCCTGATTGGTGGTAATCTTTCAGGTACATTGTCTGATATGATGTCTTTATATACACCTAAAAATGACATGACTCTATCTAAATAAATATTATTAATATTTATTTAAGTCTACCTTCCTCTATCAATAAATAAATAATTAAATTTATTTATTTGATTCATATTCCTCAAAGTTAATTAAATATCAAAATATTTAATTATCTCTTCTAAAGTCAAAATTAAATAAAATCCTTTATTTAATTAAATTCTTCCAAGCAATTAAATAATTCTAAATTATTTAATTAAGTCGAGTCTATTCCTCCAAATTTAATCATTTGAATTTATTTAAATCCTCTCACTCTCCAAAAAAAAAATATTTTATTTATTCTTCCAAATCATGTGCAAGTAATTAAATAAATTTATTTATTTAATTCACTTTCTTATCTTCTAAAAAATCTTCAAAATCTTCTAAAAATAAATCCTCCTTGTCATACAAAAGCAAAAGTTGAGTTAACTGATTTAAATCAACTTTGTTTTAATCAACAAATTCTTAAATTAGAAAAATATATTCTAATTTAAGAAATAAAAGCACATCCTCATCAAGAAAGCAGTTAACTCAATAAAGCTTCCTTTTTGAATGACACATGTCCTTCTATTCGCGCACGTTCCCTCAAACATCCTCTACCATTGATCTTCGTATTTCTTCTACACCGTTGATCTTCTCTCACAATCTATAAATACCCCTCTATTCTTCCATTCTCATATCACGAAGCTTTCAAGTAAACTTATTCTACAAAATCCATAGTGCGCTATTGGCACCCCCACTCTCACATCATTCACTACTCATCCTATATTGTGTTGAAGCTCATCTTCAACACAACAAGTATCTGAGCTATTTCTCTTTTGTCATCTTGAGGAATCAAAGAAAGGAAGTAAGCTTCCTAAGGGCTGCATTCATCACCAAAGATCAAATGGGAATAGGAGAACAATGGAATCTGCTAGGTAACAAAGCACTGTAAGTTGATTCATTTATGTTTTATTCTTTGTTAGTTGCACATTTCATTAAAGTTATTGGGTTTTATATTCATTTAAATTATTATCCCATTTTACCCGTAACATTTTTGGCACCCATTGTGGGGCCTTTGCCCCAAATCTAACCAAAAAACTAAGTTCTTGAGTGACAGGTTCCATACAGGTTCCGTGCAGTCTTCAAACATGTTCATGCGGTGCATCTGATCGATCCCGCGGTGCATCTGGTCACTGTTCCAGTGCATACAACCTATTTCAGCACTTGCAATATTCCAGCACATATACCCCCAGACACGGTGCTTTCATCATTTAGAATGACGCATCCATAGAAACTGCGCATATGTCATTTATTCTTGTGCTTTTGACACCTGTCTTAGCGCATTTGTAATTTTGTGCTCATAGTCACTGTTTTTGCGCATACAGACTATTAAGCTACACATCTATTCTTCACAGTGATTCTAGGGATTTCTTACAGGTTTTCTAATGCTAACACTTGTCTTGTAGGATTTGATTATCTAATTTTCATGCAAGGCTAAGAGCTAGATAGTTTCATTTTCCTTAAAACACACATCATAGATTAATTAGGAGAAAAAGCAAAAAAAAAAAAGTGTGTATGTGCAAAATCTCACATAGTTCTTAACTAGGAGGCTAGTAATGAACATCATTGCTATCTTTGCATTATTTCTATCTCTTTTAGTTTAGAACATTGCTATCTTTAATCACTTCAAAGTTAACAACTACGTGGGTGCCCAAGTAGATAATGCATATAATTTTTTCATTTTAAATAGGATTGGATAAACCACTATTTTCTGTGTCTGCTGAATGACAATAGGCTTATGCTCTCCCCTTTACTGGGTGACCAGAATGCCAGACTTGTTATTCTTTGTGTATAACCTTTAGAGGGGCCTACCCTTGGATGCCCTCCTATTCAAGTGGGAACGACCCTAAGTGGAAATAGGCTAAAGCCAAGCCCTACCAATCCACTATAAATAAATTGTGCTTGAGGCAAAAGCTTCCTGCAACGAGTGCTGTTGTGTTACACTGACAACCAACCTCCCCCAAAACCCTTCAAGGCCTAAGCCTTAAACATTGGGAGACTCCATAACAGAGAGTAGCACTACCGCACGTGTAACCACTCAAACGGTTGCCCTGACTACTCATCCATTGTCTAGTGTACCAAAATCCTCTATTTGTTGGCGCAAAAGGTGGGACCTTTGAAGTGGCCCTGATTCATGTGATTCTTAGTAGAGGTAGCAGGGACAATCCTAAGGTTCGGTGGGGGTACAAGCCTAAGGAAACCTAGATCTGGTATGCATGAGAAGTGAGTGCCGTGGAGAGGAGTTGGTGCTACTAGATCCTAAAGCTACACGCTTTGAATATGCACAGCTAGGGGACTCAACAAATACTATCTTTTCCAGCCTAGGTTGTAATTGTTATTGTGTCAAAAAGTCCACAAAAATACAAAAAAATAATAAAAGATAAAAATCATGAAAACTTCTATGTGTTTTCTATGTCTTTATCTGCCATAATTGAAAATCAAAAGAAAAAAAGGACCAGGTTTTCAACCAAAAATAGAAATTTTTGAAAAACGTGCCGAAAAACTCTGTAAAACAAATTGAAAAAAACTAGAACTATGCTTACATTGAGACTTGTTGTGCATTCATTGAGACCTGCTGTGCTTTTACCTATTATTATTGCGCATATACCCTGCAAAACTGAGCATCTATTTCAACATACTGTGCATTTGATTACTGTTGCTACGCATATAAAATTTGCCAAATCTGCTCATGTGCTTTGACCTATGATGCTTTTGCCTTCTGTCCTAGTGCATTTACTACTGCGCATCTATTCCAGAGAACTGTTCCATACTTCCTAGGAGAAAACCTTTCAACTTTTCAAGAATCCATTTCAAACTTGTCTCAGTTTTCCCAAGATCTGATTCAAATCATGCAAGTCAACCATTTCACCCTTTTTCCACACCATTGCTACTTTTCCCACGCTCGCATTGACCCAAAACTTTTCCAAAATCAAATAGGATATCTGAAAACTAGGTTAGAACCAAGCTATTCTTGATCACATCAAATTTCAAAACAAACCTAGTGAGTCTCCACTATCAAGGATCAATCATCCTTTTCTCTCGGAACTCCACTAGTGGCATGTGCAAAACTAGTCTACATCAAGTAACCAGATTTCTATCATCCTTACTTTGACTATCATTTTTCTCACCAACTTGTTTGACACTAATTAGATCTAAGGAGAACCTTGCTCAAACCTTGGCGCATTCTATCACCTCTTGTTCAAAACTTTCAAAACTCACTCCATCGCATCTTACGTCACCTTGGATGGTCTTAACAAGGTCTCAAAAATAAAAGCAAATTAAAATGGCAGAGAAAACTATTCCATCCTCTCATGACAGTGATGAGGAAATTTCTCTAGAAGAGATTCTCCACACTCAACAAGATCAAAGATTCCAATGCTTAATGGACAAGGTGTTGGCTTAAGACCCTACTAAATTCTTTCTCCACTTAGCACAACAAGGAGTCAAGTTCCCTAAAGATTTTGACATAAAATCTCTAAAAGAACCCAAGGAAGAAGGAAACCTAAGGGAAGCATACAAGAGGAAATGACCCCAGACAAAAGTAAAGCAACCATTGATTCTACAAATGCTCTAAGCTTAATGAACCAACAGATCCAAGCTTTACAACAACAATTCATAGACATACAAACATGAACATCAACTAAGCATTATTCCCTAGAGGATATTTCACCATATCCTTTTGATAGGACCTTGATCATGATACCTTTCCCCTCAAAATTTGAGGTGCCAAAATTTGACAAATATCACGGAAAGGGTGATCCAAGAGACCACATCAAGGAATTTAATGATGCATGCCTTGAAGTCGCCCACAATGATACTTATCTTATGTGACTGTTTTCAAGAAGCCATGGAATGGTTTTCTAGACTACCTCCCGACATTAGAACCTTTAATGAACTTGTGGACAAATTTGTCACGCACTTCTCCTACAATATTGAGCATGACACCTCAATTCTAGATCTTTGTAACACCAAGCAAAAAGGTGGAGAATCCTTTGCCACCTTCTTACAAAGATGGAGACAGTTGGCAAGTAAGTGCCCACATCAAATGCCTAAAAAACAAATGCTAGACCATAACTTACAAACTAACCTAAACTATCAGATACAAATCCAATGTCCTACTTCCTTTTGTAAGGTCATTGAGATGGGTCTAATCATCAAAAAGCCTCTAATTGCCAAAGGTCAAATAAAGCTATATAAGGACACTCCTAGCACCAATACCAACATGGATAAACTAAGATTTTGGACAAAGAACAAGAACCTTGTGAATGATGAGGTGGTAGATGCCAAGAACATGGCACCAAAGCAACCAATCTTCAACTTGTCAAACCCTCAAAACAACCCCCCTCAAAATAAACCATGAAATACTGAATCATAGTTTACAAGCTATCAGCCTCAGAGGAAATTCACACTCCTAGGGGAAACACTAGAAATTGCTCTACCAAAATTGATCACAAGCAAACTCATAATGCTTCCAACAGCACGAGAATATGAACCAGAAGTCAAACCTCATTGGTGGAATGACAATGATTTCTGTGAATACCACTGAAATAGGGGGCACAAAACTAATGACTGCATTGCGTTCAAACACACTATCCAAGATTTAATAGATCAAAACAAAGTTTCACTTGATGGACATACCTCTAATAATGATCATTGGGCATTCAAAGATCCGCTTCCCAATTATGAATAAGGAGGACCTTCCAATCAAAACAATGGTAAAACTAACAATGCCAATTACACAAATGTGTCATTCGACTATGTTGTTAATCATATCTCAGTAAGCAATCCACACATCAATGTGATCACCATCAACAAAGACTCAGATTGTAATGCTACTACTCATAGTAATAGAGTCACTCTTAGAGGAGTCCCCACCTCTCCATCTAATCAGTACAATATCCTAGATCAGCTCCATAAGACACCAGCACATATCTCCATTCTGGAACTTCTGTGTCTATCCCCATCCCATAGGGCCATACTTGACAAAGCTTTATCAGAAGCCTCCATTCCAACGAACCTTGCTGAAGAATAGTTTCAAACTATGGTAGGTCACATTACCTCACCTCACTCCCTATCATTCACTGGAAAGGATGATATGTCAATTACCCAACCTCATAACGCATCACTTCATATCAAAGCCTTCATCCACAAACACAAGATAACAAGAGTCCTAATCGATGGAGGAACTGGTTTGAATATTTGCACCTTAAAGCTAATCCTTGCATTGGGGTTTATGAAGAAAGCTATTGATCCAAAAAAGAAAATCACTATCAAAGCCTATGATGAGGAGGAGAGATCTTCCAAAGGAACTGTTATTTTACCAATCAGAGTTGGACCTATAGTAAAAGATGTGGCTTGCCAAGTCCTCGACATGGAGTTAGCGTATAACATTCTTCTTGGGAGACCTTGGATACATGCTCTGAAAGCAGTGCCGTCAACATACCACCAGTGTATCAAATTCCCCTATGAAGGTCAAGAGATCACTATCCAAGGTGACCCCAATCCATTTTAGTATTGTAACTCCATTCATCCTAAACCTAAAGTTGTGATTCCTCATAATCGCGCTTTTGCTTCATCTTCATCTCATGTTGACCCAGCTTCACTTGCTTCCACATCAAAGGCTTCCCAACCTGACCTTAGACTTAAAGATAAGGGCCTGGGTGAGTACATAATCTCCCAATCCCCTTGTTTGGCATAACTCCCCCTATCTCCTAGATCATATGGAAGACCTACCCTGAGCAAGTCCAAAGCAGTTAAAACTACCAAAGGTCCGTTTATCAAATGGGGAAGCCTCGAAGATGAGTGTGATGAAAAGGATATCCTACAATGGTTATATAAGGATGAAGGCAGTTCATCAACACATCTAGACCATCACACCACTATACAAACTGAACAATATGGTCAAGGATTCCAAATGCTACAAAGAATGGGCTATGAAGGACATGGCCCCCTTGTTTCAAGAAAGGTAGGTATCATTGAACCCATCCAACCCCATACCTTGATAGCCTGAGACACTAGAGGGCTAGGTTACACTGGAACAACAAGAACCAATAGAACAAATAAGCATAAAGGCAAACAACCAGAAATATCTGCTACTAATTTGGTTGATCAAATTCAGCAACTGCAAATGGGGAGTGAGACTGATTCCAATGAATATGAATGGGATAGCCTCTCTGAGCTATCTTGTGATGAGAAAGATATCAATGTTGTCCATGAGTATGACCCAAACCATGCAACTGAGGGACAAGATCCAAAGGCTAGATTGCTAGAGTCAGACCCACATAATACCGATAATGAAAGTCATGAGGAAAGAATGATACCCCCTTGACGGATTAGCTAATGGAGAGTACCATCGCAGGCATTGTCCGTGCTTATAATGACCAACATAACACCTCTATCTTGACCATCAATACCATCAAACCAGACCAACCCTATGACCCCTTACCATTATTGCACCCTGAACTCATAGATTGGGACTTGCAAGACAACACCCCTAAACATGATACCATTCAAAATGATGAATCCATCATAGACTATCTTGAGCTTAGAGATCACATACCATAGGGACCACAGAGATGGCTATGCCATCGAACTCAACGACAAGGCCTATTTTGGAGAGAATGCCAAGCCTTTCAGTCTCAAAAATGTCAAAATGAAAGAAAGATCTAACAGTGAAAACCACTCTGTGACAGTGTTAGATCATGAAAAAAAGTAAAAATATAGATGTATCCAATGGTGAAAACCTCTCTAAGGCGCCAAAGGATGTAAGGCTTGACCCTCTACCCAATCTCACACATCAGGAGAGATCTTCAATCTTGATAGAACCAGCAGAGGTGATCAATGTAAGCACAAGTGATAGTCCCAGAATGATCCATATGGCACAGTCTTTAACAGCACAAGAAAAGCCAGCATTCACCAAATTTTTTAAAAGAAAACAAATCAACATTGTTTGGACATATGCAAACATGCAAGGGTTAGATCCAAATCTCATAATGCATCACTTGTCCTTAGCTCCAAGAGCTAAGCCAGTAAAGCAAAAACTTAGGAAGATGCACCCACATGTGGTCCTCATGGTGAAAGAAGAGCTAAAGAAATTGTTGGATGTCGGATTCATCAGACCAATAGACTATCCTGAGTGGATTTCAAACATAGTCTCAGTCACCAAACTAGATGGTAGAGTCCGATAATGTAATGACTTCAGGGACCTAAAAAAATCTTGTCCAAAAGATGATTTCCCCCTGTCAAACATTGACATTATTGTAGATCTCATGGTAGGACACACCATGCTATCACTAATGGATGGTTTCTTTGGATATAACCAGATCAAAATTGCACCTGATGACCAACACAAGATTGTGTTCACATGTCCATGGGGCACCTACTGTGAGGCCGATTATTTTTCCTTCCTTATTTTGATCATTATGCATTTTAGTTGATGACATTATCCGACATTTAGAGACTATGGTTTCGTTATGTAGACTTGATTATATCTCCTAATTTTGATAGGACATTGATTAGACACGTGATTCGATTTGATCATATTTGATGCTATTTTGTGATTCGACATACGAGATATATTTGATGATGTTTTGTGATGTGATTCTAATTATTTATGTGATGATGATTATTTGACATATGATAGAAAAATGCAATTTAATTTCAGATTTATGTTATAGTTGATTATTGTGTATTCGATGGCTTGAATTTAATTCTAGTTGCTTCCGCTATGATTATTCATGATATGATTGACACTTGATCAAGATGTGCAGGTTTACATTCCCAAGCCACCAGAAATTGGAGGTAGAATTCACACCAATGTTATTCCTGTGAAACTGATCCATTCCCTAGAGGGATGAGGATCACGTTTGAAATTGAATGTTGTTTTATGTGTTTAATTTAATTTTTATCATTTTGGTCTAGTACCCTTTGTTTAAATTAATTAATGTTAAGTGTTGTATAAATTTTATTTGACTTACACCACTTGGTATTTGTTTTTTATTTATGAGGCCATTTAAAGTGGATTTATGACCCCCTTGGTGAACCTTAGTGTCCCAAAAGTTACCCTAGGTGGTTACCCATGGGTCTAGGGTCAATTTTGACTAACTAACCCTTGGATTAACTCATGTTTGGTAACTCTAAACTATGGTTTAGTCAAAGTGACGAAATTTGAAATTAGGGAAGTTGGGAGATGAGTCATGCTTTGGGAAAGACTCATCTCCCTTCCCAAAGTTTGGGAATCCTCTCCCAAGGAGGACTTGGGAGGTCTCCAAGACTCCCAAGTGTATGGGATCTTCCTCCAAGACTCTCACACACATGTGAGAGCATCTTGGAGGGAGATGGCTCTTTGAGAGAATAAGAGGATGCCATATGGCATCCCTTATCCTCTTGGAGGTTTGAGTGGGAATGCCACCTCACCACTTGTCCTCTCACACATGTGTGAGAGCACAAGTGGATAAGGTGAGGATTGAGATGGAATTGGAGGGTGATACTTGTCACCCTCACACTTCCTCTCCCTTGCAAGTGGCATTAGAGGAGGAAGGAGAAGGTCGCAAGTGTCACCTTCTCATTCTTCAAGGCCAAAATTGATGGCCTATATTATCTCCTCTTGTTGAGGAGTGTGGGGTTCTTGCATTTTAGAGTTCTTTTCTATTTTTGAGCAATTTTGGGAAAGTTAGAGGAATTTTTGGAGATTGGAAGGTTTGGAAAAGCTTGGAGCTCATCACCAAATGTGCTTCTATTATAGGGCTTTGAAGGTAAGCTTCATGAAATATGTTTTCTTCACTCTTGCTTATTTATTGTGATGTATTGTAGTTTTGTTGGTTTTTTTTTTCATTGTTTTTGTGTTGGATGGGAGTATGGTGAGAGCACCTCCAATTGGAGGTAAGGCTCAACTTGTTTGGGGTAGGGGAAAGGAACCTTTTTGAGGTCACTCCCATATTGTGTTATCCATGCCTTGAGGGCTTTTACTTGTTGTGGAGATTATTTGAATGGTAAGAGTGCCATGGAGATTATTTTGTGATATTGGAGAGTTAGGGTTTTTGGAGATTTTTGGCTTGAGGCCATGAGATTGGTATTTTTGATATTTTTGGGTGGCCTTTGAAGTAGAGGGGTCCATTCCCTACCCCCATCAAACTCATATTCATGAGTTGAGTTATGTGTTTATCCTTGGGGTTGTTTTTGTGTTTGTTGTTTGATTTTTGTTGTGGAGTTGTTGCACCCGTGTGAATCCCTACCTCTCTAGCTCGGGGGTGACCCACTTGCGGGTCTATGGTAGGGAGGAGGGCATTTCATAGTGGTTGGGTTGTTCTTCTTTTTGTGTTGTATTTGTAGGTGTATTTATGGAGTAATGGAGTTGTTGTGAAGCTCATTCTTGTGTGGCTTTAGTAGTATTTTATTGGCTGTTGAGCCATGGCCATTATGGCCTTATTGTATTTATTTTGACAAGTGTTATGCCCTTGGAGTTGGCTGTGAAAAGTATTGCAATGTAAACTTTCTATTTATTTTATTTAAAGTTGTTTATTCCTTTTTTTGTGAAGTTGGCATTGTGTTGAGAAATGCATGTGAAAATAAATATAAATATTTTTCTGTCATTGTTCTTTCAAAAAGAAAATATGCATGAGTTGTATTGTTGTTGTTTAGATTTTATTGTAGATGAAAGAAATGAAATACATCTCAGTTGTAAATTAATTTTTATTGCATATGAAAAAAGAAGAAAAAAGAAAGTTTAAATCAGTTTTCTATTGTTGCATTAGAAGTTCATAAGATTTGTTGCTGTTGAAACTAGTATGAAATGCATTCTCTATCTTGCATAATGCTTTTAAATAAAAATATAAATAGATTCCTGTTTATTTTTGGTGTAAAAAACAAAGGAGTTACTACTATTTATCTCTTCTAATGCAAACAGAAACTTAGAAATTTATACTATCCAGATCTGTGTATTGTGAGTAGTGGTTCAATGTATATATAACTATACCTATATATATATGAGGATATATATATACCGATATATATATATACATTGTGACTTAGTTTATAAATCCATTGTTGTTTATAATTTTAGTTCCTTGTGTCTATACTGAAATGGAATAAACCACAGAAATTTAATATTTACTGAATATTATGAATATATATATACACTCACATATATATAATAAAATATATATATATATATACATGAGTGCATATATATAAATATATATTTTACCATACTTTAATAGAAGTCTTATACTGTGATATTTTTATATAGGCTGTAGGTATTTATTCTAAGAATATATATATATATATATATATATATATATATATATATATATAAAATATATATATTAAATATATTTGAAGCAATTTTTTTTTTTAACAAAAAGATAGAGATCAAAATTATTGAGGGACAGACTGGTTATTGTAAAGTTTCTAGGTTGGAAAAACAAAAAAGAAAGTAAAGTAATTGGACTGTGGGCCACATCGCCCATAGTCCCACTGAACACAAGCAATAACGGGTGTGGGGAGGAGGCAAAGCCTCCACCCACACTCGTGGGTGTGGTTGGAGGCTCTGCCTCCCACCCCACACCCCCAAACCCTAACTACCCTGCAGCGGTGGCTCCGACACCACCCCTTCCCCTTAGCTCCTCCAGCAACCTCCCCTTTGCACAGCTTTGCAGACCCTTCACCGTAGCCTTTCCCTCACTCCAGAACCTCCTCACTCCCACCTCTGTTCATGGCAGTGGCAGTGTTTTGCCTCCCCACACCAGCTCTGCAACTTATAAATATTCACAGCACTTCAATATTTATTTAATGATATATATATATATATATATATATATATATATATGGTTCAAAAAAAAAGGGAGGGCAATGTATTAGTTGAGCATACCTTCGTGAGAGGTAGTGGAAGAATCATGGCCTCCATTCTTGGTCCAAATCCTAACCTGCTTCACATGAGGGAGAAAACAAACAAAGAAAAGTAGAAATGAGATAATGAGATTAGGGCAACAAAACAAGAGGAATATTAAAATGCAATTAGGGTTCCTTTAGAAAAACAATTTTTAATTGGATTAGGGCTCCTCCATTTTGGGATAGCAATATTTTATTTTAGAGGATTTTATTATGTGAGGAGATGGTTTTATTTTCCTATTTTTAAATTTGCTTTTTTGCCCTTGGTCTTTTAACCATGGAGTTTTACATTTGATTATTTACCTTGTGAATTATTTTATTTTGGGGAGATTGAAATTTATCTTATTTGGGAAGAGAATTTTCCCTTGTTTTTTAAATTCATCCTAGTTGGGGGTTTTATTCTTTTATTTTTCCTTAGCGGGATTTTTATTGTTTTAGTTATTTATTTATTTTATTATTATTTTACGGGAGGAGTTATTTAAACTCTCCCCCCTCCTCTATTAATTATTCGAGTTAGTTAGTAAATATAATGCCCGAATTATATTTAATACAGACTCAATTTTTCCCTTTAGATTTAATTGGCGATATGTTATTATTTTCCTGTTTGATATCAAATTTTTAATCTTTTACACAAGGTTGATTTATTTGACCTTGGTGGGATATTTAATTTGTCATTTTAAATTATTTCAAAATTGTTCTTAAGTTGATATATTTATTCTTAAATTTGATTTAATATCTTATTGATGTTTTATTTTAAATTTTATTTTGTGTTTATCGAAAACACGCTATGCTGTCAAAATTTTGCTAGATTTCTAGGGTTTAATTTATGCAATATTTATTTACTTTTATTCCATCTTTCCACTTCAGTCATGCGACCATCATACCATCATTTACTTAATCATTATTTCATTTCCATTCTGGATCTGAACTAGAGTTAGGTTACGATGCTAGCGGAATCATCTTCACCTAGGAAACTTAGGGTTCGGATTTAAAATTAGTCTACCCCTAAATGCAACACACTTCGTGTCACATACCCCCTAGATGGCTATCATCATGTAGTTATGTTTGACATGTTTACGCCTTATGTGTATTGCCATCGAGCATGCAGACGTGTGCAAGGGGGGTCCTAGGGACATGTAGAAATTTTTTTTGTAGTTCGTGTCATGACCACCTGACAAATGTGGACATGACACGTGTGTTGTGTGTCGTGACTGCATGGGAAATGTGGGCATGACATTTGGTATCAGAGTCTAAGTTTAAACACTGGTCTTGTTTTGGGCACATTTTTATTTCTGTAACTTTGATTAATTTGTGGTTACCTCATTTTTGTAGGATACCTCCCCAACGAGTTCGGCGAGCACAGTCCTGCCGCACTCCATCCCCTGAGGTTCATAGTGACTCTTCAGCCAAGGTACAGGCACAACCGATCCTACAAGCACCGCAGGCACCACCAGCCCTTCCAGATATTGGGTCACAGATATTATAGGCTTTATAGGAAGTTTTAGAGAGGAGCCACTCGTGGAGCCATGAGCTGAGTCCCGTGTCGAGCCACGTGTCGAGCCCTGCGTTGAGCCATGAGGGGCACCACGTGTGGAGCCTTATGTTGAGGTGACAGAGATGACGGCAGAGGAGGTTGGTTCGTCTGACAGGGCCCGTAGCAGGAGCCCTCCACGTCATGATAGGCATGATGAGGTAGTATGAGTAGAGCACATTGTTCACAGACCTTGTGATTATTATATAGATGAGCCTATTAGGAGGCACAGAGATAGAGGAGACCCCATTAGGGACTTGTTGAGGCTGAACCCTCCTACATTCATCAGGACCACAGAGGGAGGTGAGGCAGAGGCCTGGCTCATTAGCTTAGACAGATGCTTCACTTTGCGTCCTTATGAGGGAAACACGAAGGCTCATGTAGTAGTACACTTGTTGTGAGATGCAACAGCTACCTAGTGGCACACTAAGGAGTGCAAGCGTCACCTTTCTTTAGACACTCTCACATGGGAGACCTTCATTGAGCGCTTCAATGCGTGATACTTATCAGATCATTATAGGTAGCATCGCATAGACGAGTTTCATGACCTCCAGCAGAGAGGACTTACAGTGGCACAGTATGAGGGTAGATTTAATGAGTTATCTTGATATGAGGAGTATCTCCATGATGAGAAACTCCTGGTTCATAAGTTTATTAGAGAACTAAACCACAGTATAGCAGGGCCTGTTCATATGGCAGACCCCTAGACTTTGAGTGATGCTACCGAGAAGGCATAAATCACTGAGGAGATTCAGGGATGAGGGTAGAGTTCACACCCTCAGTTTGGATAGAAGCAGCATCAGCAGACCATCACAGCCACCTCACAGGGGAGGATTTAGTTCCGTACCCTTACCTCCTAGGCCCCCATAGCAGCAGTAGCCACAACAACAGTAGAGAGCTAGGACATAGCAGAGGGCACATGGGGGACATAATAGAGGTTGGCAGCAGTAGGGCCCACGTAGAGATCAGAGGTAGTAGGGACTGCCTGCAGGACCCACAAAGTTGCAGCAGTCTTATAGGGGCTCACAGGGGTCTACTAGTAGATCAAGACATCAGCAGTCGAGTAGGACTCAGACTAGATAGGTACAGGCCAGGGGCCCTTGTTATGTTTGTGGTGGAGCAGGACACCTAGCCAGAGAGTGTCCATAGGGTTTTACAGCAGGGGGACAACCTTGTACAGGAGGATCCAAGCAAACTGTTGGTGATGTGGGTAGATCCCACCATATGTTTGCAGCGGTTGATAACCATCAGGCTAATTTTTAGGCGTCAGTGATTGAGACGTCAAGTATGAATTGAGGTTAACCCCATTTCTATTCTCTTTGATTCTAGTGCTACTGAGTCATTCCTATCTCCATCGTTAGTGGAGTGTTGCAGTCTGGTGGCCTCTAGGCAGGGTGATAGGTGGGTGGTTGAGTTGGCCTCTGGGGCCAAGATGATAGTAGATGCCTTAGTTCATGATTGTGAGATTTCTTTGGGACCCTTTGCCATAGTATGTGGCCTTAGAGTTGTGACATTAGGATCCTACGATGTGGTGTTGGGTATGGATTGTCTTGCAGCTCATCGAGCCAAGCTAGATTATCACCGAAAGGCGATTAGCTGCTTAGACGATCATGGTACATCAGTTGAGATAGTGAGCATGCAGAAGCCCACAGCAGTGTGTATGATATCCACTCAACAGCTTAAGCACTGCATGCAGAAGGGATGCCAGATATTCGCCATCATAGTGAGCAACAGATTAGATGACGAGCCTGAGGCATCTTTCGATGATCATCCCATCCTTAGAGAGTTTGCTGATGTGTTTCCTGTAGAATTACCGGGGATGCCACCCCATCGTGAGGTAGACTTTCACATAGACTTAGTGCCAGGTGCCAAGCCAGTGTCTCGTGCACCCTACAGGATGACCACACATGAGCTCACAGAGCTCAAGTTACAGTTGGAGGACTTGCTTGAGAAGGGGCACATCTGACCGAGCGTTTCACCTTGGGGCGATCCTGTCATCTTCATGAAGAAGAAGGATGGGTCTCCTCGATTGTGCATGGACTATAGGTAGTTGAATAAGGTGACGGTGAAGAACCGTTACCCTCTGCCTAGGATTGACGATCTTTTCAATTAGATGTAGGGAGCCAGGGTGTTCTCTAAGATTGACCTGAAGTCTGGTTATCATCAGCTACGTATCATAAAGGCGGACATCCATAAGACCGCCTTCTGGACTCGATATGGCCACTATGAGCTCGCTGTGGTCCCCTTTGGCTTGACAAATGCCCCTACAGTGTTCACGAGTCTCATGAACGGGGTGTTCCATACCTATTTGGATATGTTCGTCGATGACATTTTGATCTATTCATGGACCGAGGGGGAGCATGAGGAGCACCTTCGTCAGGTTCTACAATGTTTGAGGGAGTAGAATCTTTATGAGAACTTGGTGAAGTGTGCATTTTTCAGGACAGAGGTTCAGTATATGGGGCATATCCTATCTGGCGATGGAATCTCTATAGATCCATTGAAGATCAGTGCTATCAGGGATTGGCCAGCACCCACTAGTGTGATAGAGGTCAAGAGTTTTATGGGGTTAGTTGGTTATTATCATCGCTTTGTTGAGGGTTTTTCTCAGATAGCGCACCCCATCACTTCCCTTCAGTGGAAAGGGAAGAGCTTTCTATGGACTAAGCAGTGTGAGAGGGCCTTCAGGGTCTTCAAGGAGCATCTCACCAGTGCTCCCATTTTAGTGGTTCCTGATCCTACAGTAGATTTTATGGTTTGCATGGATGCATCACTTGAGGGATTGGGAGCCGTACTTATGCATGGTGGTAGAGCAATCGCGTATGAGTCACGAAAGCTCAAGACCCATGAGCTGAACTACCC
Organism: Cunninghamia lanceolata; assembly: GCA_027924645.1. NCBI lineage: Eukaryota > Viridiplantae > Streptophyta > Pinopsida > Cupressales > Cupressaceae > Cunninghamia > Cunninghamia lanceolata. Next base: position 2,025,203 of record BSBN01000017.1, on the reverse strand, counting down.
CACGCATGACTTGGAGTTAGTGGTAGTGGTTCATGCTCTAGTTCGTTGGAGGCATTTCTTATTGGGCTATCACTTTGAGATCCATTCAGATCACCACAGTCTTCAGTATATCTATACACAGCCAAATCTGAACACCCGTCAGCAGTGTTGGATGGAGTTTCTTTGCGAGTATGACTTTGATGTCCACTACATCAAAGGGAAGGAGAACATGGTTGCTGACACATTGAGTAAGAGGTGCCACGATCTCTTGACCTTGACTCTGAGTATGGACTTGAGAGGACACATTATTCAGCATCTACCAAAGGATGAGTGGTTTCTTGAGGTGTAGCAGGAGATCAGTTCATAGAGGGCCCTTGTGAGCAAGTTTGCAGGCTATTCACTTGAGGCAGATGGGTTATTTCATCATCGACAGTGCATCTATGTACCCCGCACAGGTGACCTACATACTGTAGTGTTATTAGAGGCTCACAAAGCACCATATGTAGCACATCCGGGGGTGAAGAAGATGCATGCCAACCTACGACAGCTGTACCATTGGGCAGGTATGAGACGTGACATAGTAGAGTCTGTTGCTCGATGCCTTGAGTGCTAGAGGGTCAAGGCCAAGCATCAGCATCCAACGGGTCTTCTATACCCACATGAGATACCTGAGTGGAAATGGGACACCATTTCCATGGATTTTATTGTTGGTCTTCCTATGTCTTCGCGTCGTCATGATGCCATCATGGTGACAGTCGACAAGTTGACCAAGGTGGCACATTTCTCACCTGTATGCATGACGTATAATGCACCAGTAGTGGCGAGAGTATTCTTGGATGATATTGTGAGATTACATGGAGTACCTCGCCACATTATTTTAGACAGGGATTTTGTATTCACTTCCACATTTTGGATAGCCTTGCAGCAGGCGTTGGGCACACAGCTCAACTTTAGCTCCGCTTATCATCCCGAGACAGATCGACAGATAGAGCGAGTGAATCAGGTGTTAGAAGACATGCTTCAGATGTATGTTATGGACCATTAGTCTAGATGGGAGGAGTATCTGTATCTAGTTGAGTTTGTTTACAATAATGGGCATCACATCTCGTTGGGTATGCCTCCCTTTCAGGCTTTATACAATAGACCATGTAGGACACCATTGAGTTGGGATCGGATAGAGGACAGAGTTGCCATTGGTCTAGAATTAGTTCAGGATATGGAGTAGTAGGTCACACTGATTAGGCAGAGACTTCAGGAGGCACAGGATAGGTAGAAGAAGTATGCTAATGCTAAGAGGACTGATCAGAGCTTCTCAGTGGGTGACAGGGTATTCCTTAGAGTGCGACCACACAAGAGTCCAATCCATTATGGAAAGGGCTCCAAGCTCACACCATGCTTTGTAGGACCCTTTGAGATCTTAGAGCAGATAGGACCAGTTGCCTATCGTCTAGCATTGCCACCTAGCCTGTCACATATCCACGATGTCTTTCATATTTCTATATTGAGGTGATATATATCTGATTTATCTCACATACTAGACTGGAGTGCTCTACAGGTAGAGATGGATGGGCAATTGGCTTTGGAGCTAATTCATATATTGGCTCGTCAAACGCTGGGCCTTCGAGGTCAAGAGCTGGACTAGGTTAGGGTCCAGTGGGATCGTTATGATGAGGTCACAGTGACTTGGGAGGATGTAGCTAGTTTGAGGGCACTGTATCCTCACTTTTTTGACAACTTCTAGGAGGAAGTTTAGTCTTGGGGGGGAGGATGTGAGGCTGATTATTTTTCCTTCCTTATTTTGATCGTTATGCATTTTAGTTGATGAAATTATCAGACATTTAGAGACTATAGTTTCATTATGCAGACTTGATTATATCTCCTAATTTTGATAGGACATTGATTAGACACATGTGATTTGATTTGATCATATTTGATGCTATTTTGTGATTCGACATATGAGATATATTTGATGATATTTTGTGATGTGATTCTAATTATTTATGTGATGATGATTATTTGACATATGATAGAAAAATGTAATTTAATTTTGGATTTATGTTATAGTTGATTATTATGTATCTGATGGCTTGAATTTAATTCCAATTGCTTCAGCTATGATTATTCATGATATGATTGACACTTGATCAAGATGTGCAGGTTTACATTCCCAAGCCATGGGAAATTGGAGGTAGAATTCACACCAATGTTATTCCTATGAAACTGATCCATTCCCTAGAGCGATGAGGATCACGTTTGAAATTGAATGTTGTTTTATGTGCTTGATTTAATTTTTATCATTTTGGCCTAGTACCCTTTGTTTAAATTAATTAATGTTAAGTGTTGTATAAATTTTATTTGACTTACACCACTTGGTATTTGTTTTTTATTTTTGAGGCCATTTAAAGTGGATTTATGACCCCCTTGGTGAACCTTAGTGTCCCAAAAGTTACCCTAGGTGGTTACCCATGGGTCTAGGGTCAATTTTGACTAACTAACCCTTGGATTAACTCACTTTTGGTCACTCTAAACTATGGTTTAGTCAAAGTGACGAAATTTGAAATTAGGGAAGGTGGGAGATGAGTCATGCTTTGGGAAAGACTCATCTCCCTTCCCAAAGTTTGGGAATCCTCTCCCAAGGAGGACTTGGGAGGTCTCCAAGACTCCCAAGTGTATGGGATCTTCCTCCAAGACTCTCACACACGTGTGAGAGCATCTTGGAGGGAGATGGCTCTTTGAGAGAATAAGAGGATGCCATTTGGCATCCCTTATCCTCTTGGAGGTTTGAGTGGGAATGCCACCTCACCACTTGTCCTCTCACACATGTGTGAGAGCACAAGTGGATAAGGTGAGGATTGAGATAGAATTGGAGGGTGACACTTGTCACCCTCACACTTCCTCTCCCTTGCAAGTGGCATTGGAGGAGGAAGGAGAAGGTGACAAGTGTCACCTTCTCATTCCTCAAGGCCAAAATTGATGGCCTATATTATCTCCTCTTGTTGAGGAGTGTGGGGTTCTTGCATTTTGGAGATCTTTTCTATTTTTGAGCAATTTTGAGAAAGTTAGAGGAATTCTTGGAGATTGGAAGGTTTGGGAAAGCTTGGAGCTCATCACCAAACGTGCTTCCATTATAGGGCTTTGAAGGTAAGCCTCATGAACTATGTTTTCTTCACTCTTGCTTATTTATTGCGATGTATTGTAGTTTTGTTGGTTGTTGTTTTTTTCATTATTTTTGTGTGGGATGGGAGTATGGTGAGAGCACCTCCAATTGGAGGTAAGGTTCAACTTGTTTGGGGTAGGGGAAAGGAACCTCCTTGAGGTCACTCCCATATTTTGTTATCCATGCCTTGAGGGCTTTTATTTGTTGTGGAGATTATTTGAATGGTAAGAGTGCCATGGAGATTATTTTGTGATATTGGAGAGTTGGGGTTTTTAGATATTTTTGGCTTGAGGACATGAGATTGGTATTTTTGATATTTTTGGGTGGCCTTTAAAGTAGCGGGGTCCATTCACTACCTCCATCAAATTCATATTCATGAGTTGAGTTATGTGTTTATCCTTGGGGTTGTTTTTTGTGTTTGTTGTTTATTTTTGTTGTGGAGTTGTTGCACCCGTGTGAATCCCTACCTCCCTAGCTCAGGGGTGACCCACTTGCAGGCCTACGGTAGGGAGGAGGGCATTTCGTAGTGGTTGGGTTGTTTTTCTTGTTATGTTGTATTTGTAGGTGTATTTATGGAGTAATGGAGTTGTTGTGAAGCTCATTCTTGTGTGGCTTTAGTAGTATTTTATTGGCTGTTGAGCCATGGACATTATGGCCTTATTGTATTTATTTTGGCAAGTGTTATGCCATTGGAGTTAGCTGTGAAAAGTGTTGCAATGTAAACTTTCTGTTTATTTTATTTAAAGTTGTTTGTTCCTTTTCTTGTGAAGTTGGCATTGTGTTGAGAAATGCATGTGAAAATAAATATAAATATTTTTCTGTCATTGTTCTTTCAAAAAGAAAATATGCATGAGTTGTATTGTTGCTATTTAGATTTTATTGTAGATGAAAGAAATGAAATACATCTTAGTTATAAATTAATTTTTATTGCATAAAAAAAAAAGGAAGTTTGAATCAGTTTTCTGTTATTGCATTAGAAGTTCATAAGATTTGTTGCTGGTGAAACTAGTATGAAATGCATTCTCTATCTTGCATAATGCTTTCAAATAAAAATATAAATAGATTCCTATTTATTTTTGGTGTAAAAAAAAGGAGTTACTACTATTTATCTCTTCTGATGCAAACAAAAACTTAGAAATTTATACTATCCAGATCTGAGTATTGTGAGTAGTGGTTCAATGTATATATAACTATACCTATATATATATATATGAGGATATATATATATACCGATATATAGACATTGTGACAGTTTATAAATCTATTGTTGTTTATAACCTTAGTTCCTTGTGTCTATACTGAAATGGAATAAACCACAGAAATTTAATATTTGCTGAATATTATGAATATATATATATATACACTCACATATATAGAAGAAAAAAATAAAAAATATATATATATACATGAGTGCATATATATAAATATATATTTTACCATACTTTAATAGAAGCCTTATACTGTGATATTTTTTTATAGGCTGTAGGTATTTATTCTAAGAATATATATATATATATATATATATATATTTGAAGCAATTTTTTATAACAAAAAAGACAGAGATCAAAATTATTGAGGGACGGACTGGTCATTGTAAAGTTTCTAGATTGGAAAAAAAAAAGTAATTGGATTGTGGGCCGCAGTGCCCACAGTCCCACCAAACACAAGCAATAAGGGGCGTGGGCGGGGGGAGGTGGAGCCTCCACCCCACACCCCCAAACCCTAGCTACCCCGCAGCGACGGCTTCAATGCCACCCCTTCCCCTAAGCTCTGCCACTAATCTCCCCACTGTGTAGCTTCACAGGCCCTTCACCATGGCCTTTCCCTCACTCCAGAACCTCCTCACTCCCACCTCTGTTCATGGCGACGTCGGTGGCAGCAGTGGTGCTTTGCCTCCCCACACCAGCTCTGCAACTTATAAATATTCATAAAACTTCAATATATATATATATATATATATATATGGTTCAAAAAAAAGGGGGGGCAATGTTTCAGTTGAGCATACCTCTGTGAGAGGCAGTGGAAGAATCATGGCCTCCATTCCTAGTCCAAACCCTAACCTGCTTCACATGAGGGAGAAAACAAACAAAGAAAAGTAGAAATGAGATAATTAGATTAGGGCAACAAAACAAGAGGAATATTAAAATGCAATTAGGTTTCCTTTAGAAAAACAATTTTTAATTAGATTAGGGCTCCTCCATTTTGGGATAGCAATATTTTATTTTAGAGGATTTTATTATGTGAGGAGATGGTTTTATTTTCCTATTTTTAAATTTGCCTTTTTGCCCTTGGTCTTTTAACCATGGACTTTTATATTTGATTATTTACCTTGTGAATTATTTTATTTTGGGGAGATTGAAATTTATCTTATTTGGGAAGAGAATTTTCCCTTGTTTTTTAAATTCATCCTAGTTGGGGGTTTTATTCTTTTATTTTTCCTTAGCGGGATTTTTATCATTTTAGTTATTTATTTATTTTATTATTATTTTATGAGAGGAGTTATTTAAGCTCTTCCCCCTCCTCTATTAATTATTCGAGTTAGTTATTAAATATAATGCCCGAATTATATTTAATACGGACTCAATTTTTCCCTTTGGATTTAATTAGCAATATGTTATTATTTTCCTATTTGATATCAAATTTTTAATCTTTTACGCAAGGTTGATTTATTTAACCTTAACGGGATATTTAATTTGTCATTTTAAATTATTTCAAAATTGTTCTTAAGTTGACATATTTATTCTTAAATTTGATTTAATATCTTATTGATGTTTTATTTTAAATTTTATTTTGCGTTTATCGAAAACGCGTTATGCTGTCAAAATTTTGTTAGATTTCTAGGGTTTAATTTATGCAATATTTATTTACTTTTATTCCATCTTTCCACTTCAAGCATGCAACTATTATACCATCATTTACTTAATCATTATTTCGTTTCCATTCTGGATCTGAACTAGAGTTAGGTTACGATGCTAGCAGAATCATCTTCACCTAGGAAACTTAGGGTTCAGATTTAAAATCAGTCTAACCCTAAACGTGACACACTTCATGTCGTACACCCCCTAGATGGCTATCATCATGCAGTTATGTTTGACATGTTTATGCCTTATGCGTATTGCCACCAAGCATGTAGACGCGTGCGAGGGGGTTCTTAGGGATAGGTAGAAAAATTTTTCGTAGTTCGTGTCATGACCACCTAACAAATGTGGACATGACACATGTGTTGTGTGTCGTGACCACATAGGAAATGCGGCCATGACACCTATTGTTGGTGTGTCATGCCATTTGGTTTGAAAAATGCTAGCGCAACATATTAGAGAGCTATGACCACAATCTTCCACAACATGATGCACACTATAATGGAAGATTATGTTGATGACATCTTGGCAAAATCACTCACAAGAGAAGGACACCTGGCAATACTGGACAAAATCTTCACAAGACTAGAATAGTTTAATGTGTGCCTCAATCTGAAGAAGTGCATGTTTGGAGTTACATTAGGCAAGCTACTTGGGTACATAATGTCTGCCAAGGGAATCAAAGTCGACCCAACTAAAGTAAAGGTCATTAGGGAAATGCCGCCTCCTAAGAATCTCACTCAACTAAGGTCTCTACAAGGAAAACTACAGTCTATTCGAAGATTCATTTCTTAGTTGGCAGAAAAGTGCCACCCATTTTCCCACCTCCTACATAAGAATGTCCCTTTCAAATGGAATGATGCATGTGAATAGGCATTTCAGTAGTTAAAAGAGTATCTCATAAAGCCACCTATATTAATGCCACCGATTCAGGGTAAACCTTTGCTACTGTATATCTTAGCCACACCAATAGCTCTGGGAGCTCTCCTTGCACAACAAAATTATGAAGGAAAAGAACAAGTGATCTACTATATCAACCGAACACTTGTTGGGTATGAACTACAATACACACCAATTGAAAGAACATATCTCACTATGGTCTTCATCTCACAAAAGTGGCGACATTACATGTTGTCACATTTGATCAAACTAGTAGCAAAGATTGATCCACTCAAGTATTTACTCAACAAAGAAGCCCTTACTGGTAGATTATCCAAATGGGCCATGTTTCTTAGAGATATTGACATCGAATATGTAGACAGGAGGGCAATAAAAGGCCAAGTACTTGTAGACCAATTGGTAGATGCACCTCTAACAGATGACAGCCAGTTGAGCTTTAAATTTCCAGACGAATCTATCTTTCACATAAACACAACAAACTAGAAAATGTACTTCGATGGCTCATACACTTAGCATGGGTCGGGAGCAGGTACCTTGTTGATCACCCCTAGTGGCGACACCATTCCTAAATCATACAAATTACTCTTTCCCTTCACTAACAACATGGCAGAATATGAAGCCCTAGTCATTGGCATCAAGCTAGTAGTTGAATGGAATATCAAAGAACTTCAAGTGTATGGTGACTCACAGCTGGTCATAAATCAAGTAAATGATGACTACCAGATAAAAGATGAGAAATTAATCCCTTACAAATGGATGGTAGATGACTTCAAAAAATACTTTGTCTATATCTCTTTTGAGTAGATACCAAGGATTAAGAACAACGTTGTAGACACCATGGCCACGATTGCATCTCTCCTTGATATTCCAAATAATCAATCATGTTATGAGTTCTTGGTAGAGACAGTGTCCTGCCCTACATATAACACCCCCGAATCCCATATCATTTTCCACATTGTTGGAACTAATTCCCCCCTTTATAGAAAAATATTTGCCTATGTTAAAGAGAATACCCTCCCACCTGATCTCTCCAATAACCAAAAATGAACATTCATTCGTCAGACATCCCGATATGCCATTGTCGCCAATACCCTATATCACAGAGGTCTCGATGGTACTCTCCTTAGGTGTCTCGATAGTGAGGAACATCAAACCGTCCTGAAAAAAGTGCACGACGGTATATGTGGGACCCACTCTACTGGCCCTACCCTAGCGAAGAAACTCATACGCATGGGATACTATTGGCCTACCATGGAACAAGATTCCTACCATTTTGTAAAGAAGTACAAGAAGTGCCAAATCTATGGGAATCTAATACATGCACCAGCACAGGAGCTATAGCCATTAACAACCCCTTGGCCCTTCTATCAATGGGGACTCGACTTAATGGGCAAGATACACCCTCCTTCATCATGTGGCCATAATTTCTAATCACCACCACCAAGTACTTTATGAAGTGGATTGAAGTCGTGCCCTTAGCTAATATTACAGGCAAGCAGATTGCCTCCTTTATCTTGAACTATCTCATTTGTCACTATGGTATCCCTTCATCCATTATCACGGATAATGGATGACCATTCAAAAATCAAGGTGTTAGGGAACTATGTGACAAATTCCATATCCAACACCAATTTTCTACCCCCTATTACCCCCAAGGCAATGGCCAGGCGGAGGCATCAAACAAAACTATCTTGAAAATTCTAAAAAAGATTGTCAACGATGCTAGTCGTGATTGGCATATCCAGTTAAATTCAGTGTTGTGGGCCTATCGTACAAGTATTTGCACACCCATAGGTGCAACACCATACTCCCTGGTCTATGGATCTAAAGCCATCTTGCCCATTGAAGTTGAGATCCCATCCTTACAAGTTTCTTTAAAAGGTCTCATATCTGATAAAGAGTATAGAGTGTCCAGACTTCAAGAGTTGGAGCTGCTCAAAGAGAGAAGGCAACATGCCTTTAACCACCTAAAAGCTTATCAACAATGGATATCCTGAAACTATAACCACAGGGTAAAACCCTGAGTATTCCAAGTTGGTGATCTAGTCCTCAAAGAAAATCCTAGAAATCAACAAGATCGAGAGAAGGAAGGCAAGTTTGAACCTAACTGGCTAGGTCCCTATGTCATCATTGTAGTCTATGGGTCAGGAGCATATCAATTGGCTACATCTGAAGGTGAATTGTTTGATGATCCTATCAACAGCATGCATCTTCGCAAGTTCTATACCTAAAAATTCCAATGCAAGGGAGTCCTTAAAAATTCAAAAAAATTGAAAAAGTGATTAAAAACAAACAAAAAAAAAAAAAATGGAAAAATAACAAAAAAATCGTCCTCTAGTGAAAACCTAGCAAACAGGCGCCTAGGATAGATACCATGATGAAAACCTGGCAAACAGGCATCATGCGTATTTTTAGCTATTGTGTAAATAAAAGCAAGTGGTGAAAACCTGGTAAATAGGTGTTATCTACGACAAACCATTTCCTCCATCTGTTGTGACCTCATGTCTCTTGTGTCCATCATATCCTTCATCCTGAACCAATCCATTGAACCGTTGTCGAACTACGTCACCTCTATGTTATCACGTAGGCAAGGCCATTTTCAATGTGCCCCCGAGGCTCTACTCCACTCTACTTCTTTCCTCTCCATTCCTTCGGGTTTCATCTATCCTACTATATGTACTGACTCTACATCTTTACCATCATCTAGGTCCTAAGTCCATCAGGTTCACCCCGAACTATGTTGCCTCTACATCGTCACGTAGGCAAGGCCATTTAGCAATGAGCCCCCGAGTCACTAGGTCAGTCCCTTAGGGTCCCTCTCTCCATGTCTATTTTTTGGGTCATCCATAATAAGTTGATCCTTAGTTTTCATTGGGGACAACTCCTCGACTTGGTTGTGGATTTGGATTCTTGAATGCCACATGTTCTAAGAGGATACCAATAAAGGGTTGTGATACCTTTCACTAGACAAGCACACGCAGCAAAGCAAGCTTCCCCAAACAACAAAAATCTTGGCATAGAACATCAACCTATCCAAAGTAAAGCAAAACACCATACCAAAACACTCAAACTGACTCTATATCAATTATGGCAAGAAGACACATCTAATGCAAGAATGTTTTGTATTTTATATCGGTTAACTTACAAGGTCTTGATTTTTCGTTATTATGTCTTTCTATGCTACTCGAGGATGCCTAAAGATAGAGATGCTATGATGGGGGCATAATCATTTTCTTTGTTTGCTGTTTGTGGATCAAACTTTAGTAATGTGACGACTTTTGTCTAATGACATGATCAGTAAAAGATCATCGAGGACTTTCGAAAGTCTGAACATGAAAAGGGGCAATCCTTGTCTTTTGAAATGCAAGAAATACTTAGGTCATCTAGATTCAATTTTGACTAGATGCTTGTATTAACTTGCTATATCAAAATCTATGTAAGTAATACTCAGGTCATCTTGGTTTAATTATACCTAGATGCTTGTATTTTCTTACAACATAATAAATGCCCGATGATGAAATAAGCACTTCAAAATACTTGCAATATCAAGATGGCAAATATCCCTATCCATAACATATCCAATTACATCACATATCTATATCCATATCCATATCTATATCCATATCCCATGCAATACAATTCTATATAGAGAATCAATGTTTACAAATTGAAGCTTTTGAATCTTTTCATTCTTTGAATCAATCTCCTATCTACCATTATGTCATTTATGTGTCGATAGAGTACATTTGGACATCACAAAAACATAGCATACAGCTGCATATCATATCACATGAGATAGTCATTTACATGATTAAATCAGTTATGCACATAAATAAAGTGCATCAGGTCATCCATATACATTGTTGCACTCATCACATAGTGTCAAAAAAAAAAAAACATAGATAAGTGCATCACATAAATTGCATAATCATATAGATACCATTTGCATTTACACATTTGAGGCATATCAAGTAAAACATCAAAGTCTATATTAAGTCACATAGCATCATCTAAAACTACATTATATAAACATCATATAGACATAAGTCAAAATATGCATCACATGAGTACCATCATACAATAGAAATGCATCCATAGCATAGAATAAACAAATTGCATATAAAGACCATCAAATATAGCTGCATCATCATATAAATATCATAAAGCATGTCCAAATCTACAATGTCAAAAGGTCTATCTCTTAGTCAATGTCATATAAAATGTATACATCTCAAAGATAATGATACATGTCTCAAAATACAAAAGTGGTGCATGTACGTATCTGGCTATCTGAGCCATCAAAAGGTAGGTACATAGGAGCCAAAATCTATGTAAATATCTACTAACCCTACTACCATGAATTGCTACTCCCAGTAGTGTCCTCTGAGTCCCCTCCTCTGCTGGCCCCAAACTGCTACGGGCCCATCACAAAGGCACCCGACCGCGATCCACTTGCTCTCTGCGAGGCCATGGACTAGCTCTTGTAGCTTGAAGCCCTCTGATCAACTGGAATAGCACCATGGTATAGTCCCCAATAGTACTGTGTTTGAGCCTGCGCTCTGGCAAGCTCACCCTGTACCTGCGCTAATTGCCCCTGCACCTATGCCAACTATGCCTATGACTGTACTAGCTGTGCCTGTGTTTGCTGCACCTGTCCAACCAAAAATGTGTTTATAGCATCTATCCCAAGGGCTTCCACTACTGAGTCTCTCTCTACTCAGATAACTCATATCCTCACCTCTGACATATCTCACTCTCTAGTGAGCCCCGAGATAACCCCTGCATCTATCTCCCACCGAGCCTCGGCCATCCTAAGCTGTACCCACAGTTTCCGAACCTATCCTCTCAACATGGCAATGGCTCTCCCCTAGACATCTAGCTGTGTTGGATCTTGGGAGGCCTGTGCCTATCCCTGCCCCTATGGCTGACGTACCTGCTGCGGCACCACCTGCTGAGGTGGCAGCATCTATGCCTATTGTGCAACCTGCGGCTGCACTACCTGTTGAGCATGGGAGGATCCCTCCCCAACCCTCCTCTGCCTGAATCTACCTCCATCTCCTCCATCTCCACTGTCTCCCCCATCTCCTCCATCTCCTCAATCTCTCTATCCTCTCCTCCTCCTCCTCCTCCTACCAACCTAGCCCTCATCATCTGAATCTACCTCATCTAGGTGAGGAACCAACTCTCCAAGCCCAGAGTATCTCAAAAATAGATGCTCCGAGAACCACTCCTCATAGTCTGGTGTCATCCTGCATCTACAATCTCTCTCCCCATCGCTCAGGTAGTATAAGGAATCTGCCGAAACTCTGCCACTACCTCCTCATAGGATGCCACTGGGCCCCATCTAAATCTCTCTACATGAGTCTGTGTAAATAGAGCCTACCCCTATGGTGTGCCCTATCTCCTCCCAAACTGCCTCTGAACCCAGCTGACAATATGTATCTCTAGGATAAACTGCGTCTGGCCTATAAGCCACCGAGTCTGATAGTATTATGGCAGCTCTTCCGCCTCGTCATCCCAAGGCTCGTAGTCTAGATATGGTCACCAGATGACCACATCTACTCCATCCAGTGCATGCCTCCAATACTCGAGCTTACCTAGTCTATGCTGGGAAATCACTCCTACGTAGCCGTAACTGTAAGGTTCTCCCCTCTGCCTCTGTAACACACATATTGGTTTGGTGATGACTATATGCTCCCACAACCAAAACTGTAACAGTGAGACACCTGCTGATAAACTAGCACCCCTGTGGTATACCACCTAATGCATATCATGGTATAGGTGTGCCAAAACACAGACACCCCAAGCATAGCGGGTGCCCTATGTGACCACCCTCTCCATGATCCGTCCCCATCCAATCGAGAACTTGTGCGATCTCCTATTGGGGCATACAATGCCTCTGATCAATCCTACAACTATCCCAGGAAAATAGTCATAGTAATCATGTATATCCTACCAGGAGATAACCTGTCCTACCAGCTTGGGGTCATCAAACACCCACTTGCAATCTGCAAGTCTTGCATCTCATTGTGGATCATGCTCCATGAGCTCTCCCTGTATCGGCAAGTGGAGTTTCCTATATACATCCTCTAGAGTCATCGTCATCTCACCAGTTGGGAAGTGAAAGGTCCCATCCTTGCTATAAAACCTCTCCACTGCTGCAGTCAGTAAGCTGCAGTTTGCTTGAACCTCAGGCATAAAGCACACGTAATCTAATCCCATCGCGCCGAGTGCCTCTCGATCTATCTCTGTCAGCATGTGCCGCTGCAACATTGGCATGGGAAACTACTCCCTTGATATTAGTGTATCTCGAATGTCCTCCTCCAAGCATGCAAAGCAAGGTGTCAACTTAAAGCTACACGGACCATGCTCAACATATCTATAGAATCATATCAATGACTTAACATATCAAATTAATCAAAACAGCATATCATCCCTTGACTAGATTCTCAACAATCTTAGAGATCGCTAATCAATTGATGCATCAATCATGGTGCCAATTGGGTTAATTTTGTTAAGTCAACTGACTATCTACATCATATGCACTAGAACAGAAGGTACATATGCCATTTATTAGCAAATGTGCCACTTCTAACACATGCGTTGCAACATTTCATGCATGCGCCATCCCATACCGTAAGTGTGCCGCCCAGTTGAATGCGACGACTCATACTGTAAATGCGCTACCAAATTATGCATGCACCGACCTTCCTCATGCATGTGCAACTTTCATATCCTAGATGCACTGCAGAATGACAGATGTGCAATTCCACATGTTAGATGCGCCGAACTACAATCTTGTGCATTTGTTTAGCCTATTTTTGCCTAGCATTTATTACACTCAAAATTGACCCTAGGTGAAATTTTTCAAGATACATACTGGGGGTCCTGCCTCTGTTGGCCGGTCGAATCATCAGATGTGCTCAAAGCGATGTTCCTCGCGTGGAATATCTATCCTAGTGCTGACTACTCTATGCTCTGTACTCTCCTAAGCTCTCAAAGACAATCCAACAAAAAGCCAAGTGTGCAAATGACTTGTCTTGTGGACCCAACTCCTATATATAGCATGCAAACCCTAAACTAGCTATGTGGTGACTATGACTACTTCCTGCACCAGTTTCTTCCCTTTTTTTCCTGTTTCTCAAAAACACATCCTATTTTCTTCAATCCTAACCAAGTTTTTCCTTCATCTTTGTGAGATTGTCCATCTCAAGCCTTTTGCCTTCTTCTCGTCCAATCTCCCGAGGGGGCATCCTGTCATTAAACTTGTGCCAGGGGCAAATTGGGGCATGTATCATTTTCAGACAATCTTATTCTTTGAAACAATGTGATAAAACACATTGCATCAAAGAGGGACAAAATGTATACACCTAAAAATGACACGACTCTGTCTAAATAAATATTATTAATATTTATTTAATTCTACCTTCCTCTATCAATAAATAAATAATTAAATTTATTTTTTCAATTCATATTTCTCTAAGTTAATTAAATATCAAAATATTTAATTATCTCTTCTAAAATCAAAATTAAATAAAATCCTTTATTTAATTAAATTCTTCCAAACAATTAAATAATTTCAAATTATTTAATTAAGTCAAGTCTATTCCTCCAAATTTAATCATTTAAATTTATTTAAATCCTCTCACTCTCCAAAAATAAAATATAATTAAATATTTTATTTATTCTTCCAAATCATGTGCAAGTAATTAAATAAATTTATTTATTTAATTTGCTTTCTTATCTTCTAAAAAATCTTCAAAATCTTCTAAAAATAAATCCTCCTTGTCATGCAAAAGAAAAAGTTGAGTTAACTAATTTAAAACAACTTTGTTTTAATTGACAAATTCTTAAATTAGAAAAATATATTCTAATTTAAGAAATAAAAGCTCATCCTCATCAAGAAAGAAGTTAACTCAATAAAGATTCCTTTTTGAATGATACATGTCCTTCTTCTATTCGCGCACATTCCCTCAAACATCCTCTACCGTTGATCTTCTTATTTCTTCTACACCGTTGATCTTCTCTCACAAATCTATAAATACCCCTCTATTCTTCCATTCTCATATCATGAAGCTTTCAAGTAAACTTATGCTGCATAATCCATAGCGTGCCATTGGCACCCCCACTCTCACATCATTCACTACTCATCCTATATTGTGTTGAAGCTCATCTTCAACACAACAAGTATCTGAGTCATTTATCCTTTGTCATCTTGAGGAATCAAAGCAAGGAAGTAAGCTTCCTGAGGGCTGCATTCATCACCAAAGATCAAACGGTAATAGGCGAACAATGGAATCTACCTGGTAATAAAGCATGTAAGTTGATTCATTTATGTTTTATTCTTTGTTACTTGCACATTTCATTGAAGTTATTGGGTTTTATATTCATTTAAATTATTATCCCATTTTACCTATAATAGTCTTCATACTCTATCAGGAACTCTCTTATCCCCTCTGGTTGTGATTCTTTAGTCTCCTTCAATGCCTCAAGCTTCTTAGGAATCAAAGCATAACACATATTCTTATGTCCCAAACCATCTAGAAATTTTCTTCCATCTACCAAATAGATTCTAGCATTCCCACATACTTCACACTTAGGATCATTCTCTAAGGGAATCAAGGTAATTCTCTTCCCATTTGATGTTATAGTGTATGTATTCTTTATCCCATCATGTATAGCTTTTCTATCATACTGCCAAGGTCTACCCAACAAGATATGACATACATCCATATGCATAATATCACACAAGACTTCATCATGATAAGATCCAATATAAAATTTTACCAAAAATTGTTCACTCACTAGTACCTTACAATCATCTAGAATCCATGCTATCTGATAGGGTTTAGGGTGTTTCAATCTTTCCAACTTCAACTTAGTCACCATCTCCTATGAAACTAGGTTATCTGAACTACCACTATCAATTACAACTTTACAACATTTACCTTCTGATTTGCATCTGGTTTTGAACAAACTCTTCCTTGGTGATGGTTCTTCAGTTGTCTCTGCTTGAAATAGTGCTCTCCTCATCACAAGTGATTCTCCTTTCTTTGATTTGCCAACTGAATAGGGTTCACCTAGTTGAATAGGTTCTTCCACATAGGCTGCTCTTCCACTATTTTCTGTCTTCTTGCTTGTACTACCCTGATTACATTCAAATGCTCCATGTCCTTCACCTCCACACCTGAAACACGTGCCTCTAAATGTTCTCTTATCAAATCATCTGCCTTCTCTTCTGTATCCTTCATTCTGGTATGAATTGTAATTACACCTGTGATGAAAATTTTTGTCATTACTCTGGTATGCATTGCTATCTCTGTCTTCCTTATTGAATGCGTTGTCAAAATTGTTCTGCTCCAGATGTGATTTGTCTCCTCCAGAAAATGTTCTTCCTCTAAAATTTACCTCCTCTACCTCTCTATCTCTGATCATGTCTCTTATTCAACTTCTCTTCAACTTTTAGGGCAAACTGATATGCTTCCTCCAAAGATGTCATCCTCACCAAACTTAGTTCTTCTTGAATGTTCAATCTTAGTCCATTGATGTATCTAGCCACTTTCTCGTTGCTTGCTTCACTATGTCCTATCCTTATAATTATCTTATGAATTTCTTCAGTATACTCCATAGATTTCTCCTTTTGTCTCAAGTTCTGTAATCTTTTCAACAGTTCCAGCTCATAGTCAGCAGGTATAAATTGATTCTTTAATTTTATCACCATTCTATCCCACTTTGTAATCTTTTCTTTTCCTCTTCTATTTCTATCCAACTAAACTTCTTTCCACCATATAGTAGCATGTCTTTTCAACTTTGTCTTTGCAAAATTTCACCTTCTTCGGATCTTCAACTTCTTCATACTCAAAGTATTTTTCCATGTCATTTATCCAATCAATCAACTCTTCAGGGTTCAAATTGCCATTGTAATTCGGTACATCAACTCTATGTCTCTTTCCAATCTTTGAAATATCTCATAACATCCTTACTTGATTTGATTCTTTTTCTTCATCACCTCCTAGGGTTTCACTAATTTGTTCAACAGACTAAAATTCTTCTTCATCATCACTTTCAACATTAGGTCTAGGTGTCAATCCTCTTCACCTATCCTCTTCAACAAAATCCAAATGAATTCTCACTATTTTCATATTTCCATCATCTCATCCATTCTACCAGCCATTGTTCCAATAATAGCAACTCTTCTTAGTAGCATTCTTCCTAGGATCAAGTGCAAACTGCCTCAAGTTTGGTGATCGGGCTATAAGGTGAGAACTGCCTTAGAATCGATGATTGATTATGGTGCCAGTAACTTGCCTCAATTTGGCAATCTATCCACAACAAGATCTTACAAAATTCCTTTGCCAACTTCACTCAATTCACTCCCAAAGATTCAAACTTTCACTTTGATACCACTTGGTGCAGTCACGGTAGGAGGGTTCACAGAATGAACTGTCTAGACCCTGCAACAAGAGTAAACACAATGGAAACAACTCAAATATATGGAACAAATGTACATTCAGCCATTCAATATATCATAGAATTCAAATTCAGATCGACTAGCAACATGCAAGCTTACAATTAAGGCTCAAAGGCCTGATTATACAATATTAGAATATGCAATAGATATAGATTTTAAGTCCCTTTGCGAAGGAGCCAAAATTATCTATCTATAAAATTATGCTAACTACTTTCCTAGGGATCTATTATATCCTTATATATCATTTCCAAAACAAAATATTCATCTGCATTGGCCAAGGAAGATCACAAACTCCAATGAAGAACTGTAATGTGTGTACACGGATAGGTCAGACCTAAATGAATAGAATTCCTCCACAAATGAATGGAATAATGTGTGGATCTCAAGGGCGGTTGGCCACGCATCAAAGATCATTGAATGATGTGTCGTTAGGCTTCATAAATTAGGAAATGCTCTGCAAGTCTTCTCCTTTAGCTGATTATCTGAGATTGTCAGGATGCTCTATTTTGAGAAAACTATTGATCTTCTGATAGAGATAACTTTCCAGTACTTAATCCAAATACTCTGAATTCTAAATATGATGTACATGAATGAATCTAGATGCTAAGTCTAGCTCCACAAGATCTAAAATGCAACTACAGTAGAATGCAGACCAAAATATAGAAACTACTACTAACTGAACTGCCTGAACTAAACTAGGAAATGAAAAGAAACAAACTAAACTGTAAACAAACTGAAATGCAAATTTTTTTGGTTGATGCAAGATTGCTCTTGAACTAGGGATGCTCATGCATCACTTGTTATCTTGTTTTTGTGTCCTAATACTACATTTCAACTTGTATACCATCTATCAATTGCTTTAGTTGTTGCAGAGTGGTAGTGATGTATCCCTCTGTAGTTGCACCATGTCTCTCTGTATTGTAGCTATTACATCTTCCAATTGTTATATTTTCTCTACATGTTTCAAAATTTCTTCTCGTCTGGTACTATGGAAGATGTCCCCCAACTGAAACTTTTGAATATGGGATATGCCTACCAAATTCACTTGTGACCCCATTAGTAGAATTTGCAGTAGTTGGGGTGTTGGCACATGTTGGATTTGCCTCTAATGTGCAAGAAAATCCTTAATGGATTGCATGGGAGATGTGGCAGAGGAGGACGCCCTATGTGGAGATGGTTGATGTTGTTGTGACCCTTCCTCTTGTTCATTCTGCTAGAGGCTCTATTGAGGACTTTGTTGAGGGCTATTTGGAGAGTGTGTTTCTTGTTCATTTTTCTCCTCTTCTCTTATTCCTATGTATACCCTCTTTGTTATTGTCTTAGTTTCTTATTGAATTTTATTTTTCTTTTGTTCTGTCATTCCCATCAAGGTATCCACCCTTTGCTTTGTCTTCAGTTCTATGTCTTACATTTGCGCCAACTTCTCTTTTTGTGTGGAGGAGAGAGTTGGATCTATTTGATCCAGGGTCTGTTTCCTCATTTCTTCCTCCAACTCCATTTCTTGTTTCCTCTTTTTCTTTATTACATTGGCCAACTCCTCTGGAAAACTTCCTATTATGTTCTCTACTATATCTTTAGATACTCTTATGTATCTTAGTATGGCCCTTACTATTATGGATTTGTTTTTTGGACCTACTTTGGTATACATGTTTGTAGTTGTATTCAATACACTCTTATTGTTTATTGCCATAGTAAGGATGTCTACATCCATTACTATTTCTTTCTTTTGTGTTATTTCTTCTGCCACTTGTTCCCCTATGTGTGATGTGGTACTTCTTGTTGTCCACTTATATGGAGGCTTCCTCACTTCCTTTACATCCTCCTCCTCTATTTTTTCTCCTCCTCCAGAATCCTATATGATGTTTCTTTTCACCCCCTACTTTCTCCTAGCAGGCTTCTTCTTTTTCTCTACACTCATTTGTAACAAAATTTCAAAGATCTCCTCTACATTTGGGTCTTTCTCTAGGGGTTGCGAAGTAGACATTGATTGGGTTTGTGATGAAGTGGTAGGCCCTACCGTACCTTGTGAACTTGGGTACCAGCATGCAACCTCCCAAATCTTTGTATTTAAGGTGTACTAGATTGTGGTACTAAAGTGCTACTCTAGGGTGCTATAGAACTAGGTTGTGGTGCTTACTTTGATGGGAATCCCCATTTTTATGTAGTTTCTCCTTATTTTTCTCTACTTTTTCCTTCTCATATTTCTTTTTTTGTTTGTCCATAAACTCCCTATTGTCCCAAACCTTTCTGCATTTGTGTCCTTAGGTTTTTTAGAAGGTTTTGGGCATATGACTCTACTTCTTTTGTTATTTCATATGGGAGCTTCGATATCCATGAGGTTCTAGGTTCTACACCCCCATAAGTGTGTAGTCCTTATCTACTAAGAAAGCTATGTCATTGTTGTATTTCTTAACCATTTCATATGGAATTATTGTTGGATCTAGGGCATACAACTGAGAGGGGGGGGGGTGAATCAGTTGTATAAAACTTCTTGTTCTTTCAAACACTTGATTCTTTGTTGTTAGTTAGCAGCATATCAATTAATCATCCATGAAAGCATAATACATAAACACAAGAGCAGATAAGCATCAACACATTGAACACCAAGATTTTGACGTGGAAAACCCGGTTAAGGGAAAAACCACGGGGTGATTAACCAAAGAATTATTCTCTGTTAGAAGAATAAAGAAAAATGAATGGCACATGCCAATTAGGGCTCACTGCCCGAGCACACTGCTCACAAAGAGGCCCACTGCCTACAAGGAGACACACTGTCTACAAAGTGATAAAAATCACAGTCTTGAACTAGAGAATGACATCTCTACCATGTTTGGATCAGTTCCAATTAAGCCCAAAAACCTCTGTTCTGCCTTTCACACTTCTCTTCGCTATGCCACACTCACCCACACACACCGCACCTCGAAATGAACTCACAGACCGTTATTTATACAAGACATCGACTTAGGATCAAACATCTAAGTCGGAAAACAATCATAAGAGTATCCGCAAGATGAATAACACATCCGGTCGGCCACCACAAGAACATTCGCAGGATGAACAACTCATCCGGTCGGCTAAACAGAGTAAGAACTTCATCCGGAAGAATAACTTCAATTCCGGGCTCTACTATCAATGCGGATCAACAACACAACCTCAACACGATCCAGAAAACTTCACAAGCCTGCCTGAATGTCCGGATACATCCGCACTTCCTTTACTTGCTGGAATCTCTTGTCTTCCTCATCCGGAACTTCAAGAACACAGTCTATTGCCACTGTAGAAGGTACTTCCGGACCTTCAAATCATACATTATCAATGCGGACCAATGACACAACCTCAACATGATCCAAGAACCTTCACAAGCCTGTTTGAATGACCAGGTACATCCGCATTTCCTTTACTTACTGAAATCTCTTATCCTCCTTATCCGGAACTTCAAGAACACAGTCTGTCGCCACTGTCATAATGCAAGAGGTACTTTCGGACGTCCAAATCATACACAACTCGAGATGGCACATCACAAGGACATCCCAAATACTCTTTCCAATCCGCAGATTAGGATTGTACAATTCCGGACCTCACCGAACCTTTCTGTGATCCTCTGTCACCTCTAAGCACTTGCCGGAACCGGTTCCACACAGACAGCCATAACTTCTTCAGGTCTTCATGCGGACCTCTGAAAACTTGACTGAAACATCTCAAGACTCATATCTACAAACCCTTTAATCCGCATCCTTCGGTTCTCAACCTATCCAATATATTTGCCTTCTCATCACTATTCTTCACTGTTCCTGACTGAGGGTAATTTTTTCAATATCCTCAACACACAGCTCATCCAATCCTTCTTGTCAATGTAATATGAGTATGTTGACATCAATGACAACACTGGTTCACCTCATACTTGCAACAATCTCCCCCTTTGTCATTGATGGCAACATATGATGTGAAAAATCATCAAGACAAGAACTTCTCCTTTCTGTCACAGCTCCCCCTATCAACAACAACTTTTTACATGTCTTCTCTCCCCCTTTGATCATTAACCACTTGTTTTTCACATGTCTTCTCTCCCCCTTTGACATCAATGGCAAAGGGCTCATACTTGCAATTCTAATACATCAGAATCATACCAGCTGCTCCCCCTTAGTAGCAGCTCCCCATCATCAATCCGGATCACAAGATATGACTGTGATATCCACCGGACTGATGCACATCAGTGCATCTTAGTTCATCACCGGAGGGGCCATGACCCCTAACTTCTCCCGGAGATATTCAAAAGAGTCCTTGGGAAGAGGTTTTGTAAAGATATCTGCAATCTGATCCTTGGAGGGAACATACTCCAATCTGACTTCTTCCTTGTTTACTTGTTCTCTCAAAAAGTGAAATTTGATAGATATGTGCTTAGTCTTAGAATGCAATACCGGATTCTTAGAAATATTAATTGCACTTGAATTATCACAGAAAATTGTGATAGGCTCCTCATATTCAACTTTGATGTCTCTTAGCATCTGCTTCATCCATAAGATTTGAGTGCAACTACCTGCTGCTGCAATGTATTCTACTTCAGTTGTAGACAGAGATATTGCATCTTGTTTCTTGCTTAGCCAAGAAACCAATCTCTTCCCCAAAAAGAATGCTCCACCACTAGTGCTCTTCCGGTCATCCACATCTCCTGCCCAATCTGCATCTGTGTAAGCATGAAGAGAGAAATCCGGATCTCTAGGGTACCATAGACCATACTCAACTGTTCCTTTCAAGTACCTAAAAATTCTTTTGATTGCCATAACATGAGATTCTCTAGGATCAGCCTGGAATCTTGCCACAAGACCAACAGCCTGCATTATATCTGGTCTAGTTTGAGTGAGATACAACAATCCACCAATCATTGATCTATACTTTGTCTAATCTGCCTTTGGAGAATCATCATCTTTGCTTAACTTACATCCAGTTGCCATAGGAGTGTTCATAGGCTTTGAGTCTTCCATACCAAATTTCCTTAACAATTCTTTCACATATTTGGTCTGAGAAATGAAGATCCCTTCTTTTGTTTGAGTAATTTGTAGACCCAAGAAGAAATTCATTTCACCAAGCATAGACATTTCAAACTCACTTTTCATCTGATTTGCAAAAGTTTTGCACATACTATCTCTTCCTCCAAAAATGATATCATCCACAAACACTTCAACAATCAAAATGTTTTCATGATCAATTTTGAAATATAAGTTACTGTCAGCAGTACCTTTGTTGAATCCAATCTGCACAAGATGCTTATCCAACCTTTCATACCATGCTCTTGGGGCTTGCTTCAATCCATACAAAGCTTTCTTCAACTTGCAGACCATATCATCATTATCAGACAATTAAAATCCATCCAGTTGTTCAATGTAGACTTCTTCTTCCAGATCACCATTTAGGAAGGCAGACTTGACATCCATCTGATATACCTTGAAGTCTTTGAAGGCAGCAAATGCAAGAAGTAATCTGACTGCTTCAATTCTTGCCACCGGAGCAAAAGTCTCTTCAAAGTCAATTCCTTCTATTTGAGAGTAGCCTTTGCAGACCAATCTAGCTTTGTTTCTGATTACTTCACCAGCTTCATTTAGTTTGTTCTGGAAGACCCACTTGGTTCCAATTACATTCCTGTCTCTAGGTCTGGGAACAAGATCCCAAGTATGATTTTTCTCAATTTGCATCAATTCATCTTCCATTGCTTTGGTCCAGTTTTCATCATTGCAGGCTTCATTTATTGTTTTAGGTTCAATCTTTGAAATCAGACAACATTCATCCTGATTTTGAGCAACATTCCTTCTAGTTTGTACACCTTTGCTTCTGTCACCTATGATCTGATCTTCAGAGTGGTTCAGTCTTACATACCTTGGAATTTTGGGAGTATCCTGCACTGCTGCTTCTTGATCAGGCTCATTCAAACCTATCTCTTCTTCCTGATTTACCGGATCGGGCTGACTCTGTCTCACCGGAGAGGATTGAGGTCCTTGAACACTGTCTTGGTCATCTTCATCAAACTCATAAAATCTTGAAGGCTTCTCAATTCCTTCATCAACTTTCACATTGGTGCTTTCTATCATCTTCCTCAATCTCTTATTGTAACACCGGTATGCTTTGCTTTGAGTGGAGTAACCCAAGAAAATTCCTTCATCACTTCTAGCATCAAACTTTCCTAGATCTTCATCTCTTTTAATATAACACTTGCTACCAAATACTCTGAAATATTTCACAGTAAGAGTGATGCCAAACCAGAGTTCATAGGGGGTCTTACCGGTGTTGTTTCTGATTTGAACTCGATTGAGAGTGTAGACTGCAGTGCTGATAGTTTCCTTCCAAAACATTTGAGGAACATTTGCTTCCAACATCATTGTCCTGGCAGCTTCCTGAATGGTCCAGTTCTTTCTCTCAACCACTCCATTTTGCTGTGGAGTCCTAGGAGCAGACAACTGTCTCCTTATACCCTGCTTCTCACAAAAATCAATGAACTCACCAGATGTAAATTCACCACCTCTATCAGACCTTAGACACTTTAGTTTCAATCCGGTTTGATTCTCTACCATAGCTTTGAAGATCTTGAACTTCTCAAATGCTTCTGATTTTTCTTTTAGAAAGGTAACCCACATCATCCGGGAATGATCATCAATTAACAACATGAAATATCTATCACCTTGCAGACTCTTGATTCTTGTCAGACCACAGAAATCAGTATGTACTAATTCCAACAATCTGGTAGAAGACTGATCTTTGCTTTTGAAAGAGACTCTGCTTTGTTTACCTAGCTGACATTCTTTGCACAAACTATTTGTAGGTTTCATCAATTTTGGAAGATCTCTTACGGCCTGAGTATTGCTTATCTTGATGATGTTATCAAAATTTACATGGCACATTCTTCTATGCCATAACCAACTCTGATCAATTTGAGCAAACAAACAACTTTTATTTGAACCAACCAGATGAAAGATATTACCTTTTGTCTGAGTACCGGATGCAATCTCAGTTCTGAAGCTTGTAAAGATTCTGCATTTTCTATTTTTGAACCAGAGATCATAGCCTTTGTCCACTAACTGACCAACACTAAGAAGATTGTGCTTCAATCCTTCAACATACAGTACGTTACCTGTTTTGCTCTTTCCATCGAAGGAAATAGTTCCCCTGCCTCTGATTCTGCCAGTAGAATTGTCACCAAACTTTACCATTCCTCCTTCATACCTTTCCAAATTCAAGAACTTATTCTTGTCACCAGTCATATGGTGAGAACATCCACTGTCAATAACCCAATCATCCTTTTCTTCCACTTGAGCAGCCAAAGCTTTTTCAACAACTTTGTGATTGACAGATTCAGAGAGTATTGAATCTTCTTCCTTGATGGCAATAAACACCCACTCATTTCTGGATTTGCTTCCTAGTTCTAATTCATCATCTGTTACTCCTTCATTGTCATCTTCTTCGTGAACATAATAGCAATTCTTTTGAAACCTTTGTCTGTTAGTATTAGACCTTGCAGATCTTTCTGGACATCTTGAAGCAAAATGACCAATCTTATTGCAGTTGAAACACTTAAAGGGTAGTTTTCCTTCATACTTACCGGATCCTCTTGGCAGTCTCTTTGCAATGAGGGCTTCAAGTTGAGCTGTTTCTGCTTCTTCTTCCATGTCTCTTCTTGCTTGATCATACCATGACATTTTCCTTGATGAGTTTTCTCCTGGATCAAATCTCTGTTTACCTTTCACATAGGCACTGGCTTTGAAAGCAGATTCAGTCTTGGGAGGATCATCTCCAAACTCGGTCATTTCAAATGCAGCTAGTTTGCCAGCCAGTTGTTCTCTTGTGATAGTTGTGTGGGCTCTGAATTCATCAATGGCAGCAACCTTGATTTTGTAGGCAGCAGGAAGGGATCTTAGGATTTTGCAGACAATCTCATTTTCATCTAAAGTTCCACCAGCATTTCTGATTCCACATACCAGCTCATTCACTCTTGGCATAAAGGTAGTGATGTTTTCATCATCTCTCATTTTCAATCTTTCAAATTTCCCTTTCAGACTTTGCAACCTTGCACTTTTGACAAACTCATCTCCTTCATACAGAAGTTCCAGTTTAGTCAGGATCTCATATGCAGTTGGTAGGTCAATAACATTCGAGAGATCTGAGTCATTTAATGCGCTTAGAAGAGCTTCCTTGGTCCGCAGATTGTTTTCAGCCTCTGTGATTTCATTCAGAGTTGTCGGACCACCTTGTGGAGGTACATATGGTTTTGAAACCATAGCCAAGTATGCTTTTCCCATACATTCCAAGTGACACTTCATGCGACCTTTCCAGAGAGTGAAGTTGGTTCCATCGAACTTCGGACTATCCTTCTTGTATGACGACATCCTGGATCTCCTCAAGCAGTTAAGCTCCTATCAGAGGAACTTAGCTCTGATACCAATTGTTGGATCTAGGGCATACAACTGAGAGGGGGGGGTGAATTAGTTGTATAAAACTTCTTGTTCTTTCAAACACTTGATTCTTTGTTGTTAGTTAGCAACATATCAATTAATCATCCATGAAAGCATAATACATAAACACAAGAGCAGATAAGCATCAACACATTGAACACCAAGATTTTGACGTGGAAAACCCGGTTAAGGGAAAAACCACGGGGTGATTAACCCAAGAATTATTCTCTGTTAGAAGAATAAAGAAAAATGAATGGCACATGCCAATTAGGGCTCACTGCCCGAGCACACTGCTCACAAAGAGGCCCACTACCTACAAGGAGACACACTGTCTACAAAGTGATAAAAATCACAGTCTTGAACTGGAGAATGACATCTCTACCATGTCCGGATCAGTTCCAATTAAGCCCAAAAACCTCTGTTCTGCCTTTCACACTTCTCTTCGCTATGCCACACTCACCCACACACACCGCACCTCGAAATGAACTCACAGACCGTTATTTATACAAGACATCGACTTAGGATCAAACATCTAAGTCGGCAAACAATCATAAGAGTATCCGCAAGATGAATAACACATCCGGTCGGCCACCACAAGAACATTCGTAGGATGAACAACTCATCCGGTCGGCTAAACAGAGCAAGAACTTCATCCGGAAGAATAACTTCAATTCCGGGCTCTACTATCTATGCGGATCAACAACACAACCTCAACACGATCCAGAAAACTTCACAAGCCTGCCTGAATGTCCGGATACATCCGCACTTCCTTTACTTGCTGGAATCTCTTGTCTTCCTCATCCGGAACTTTAAGAACACAGTCTGTCGCCACTGTAGAAGGTACTTCCGGACCTTCAAATCATACATTATCAATGCGGACCAATGACACAACCTCAACATGATCCAAGAACCTTCACAAGCCTGTCTGAATGACCAAGTACGTCCGCATTTCCTTTACTTACTGAAATCTCTTATCCTCCTTATCCAGAACTTCAAGAACACAGTCTGTCGCCACTGTCATAATGCAAGAGGTACTTCCGGACGTCCAAATCATACACAACTCGAGATGGCACATCACAAGGACATCCCAAATACTCTTTCCAATCTGCAGATTAGGATTGTACAATTCTGGACCTCACCGGACCTTTCTGTGATCCTCTGTCACCTCTAAGCACTTGCCGGAACCGGTTCCACACAGACAGCCATAACTTCTTCAGGTCTTCATGCGGACCTCTGAAAACTTGACTGAAACATCTCAAGACTCATATCTACAAACCCTTTAATCCGCATCCTCCGGTTCTCAACCTATCCAATATATTTGCCTTCTTCTCATCACTGTTCTTCACTGTTCCTGACTGAGGGTAATTTTTTCAATATCCTCAACACACAGCTCATCCAATCCTTCTTTTCAATGTAATATGAGTATGTTGACATCAATGACAACACTGGTTCACCTCATACTTGAAACAATTATCCCCCTATTTTGCATTTTTTGTTGAATGGCTTTGAAGAACCCCCTGTATGCAGTGCTATAATATTGTTTATCATTTAACTATTCCACATGATAGTTTATTTGTGTCACAACTAAAATGTTCGATTGCCATATTTTGGCAAGGAAATTGGGGAGTGCATTCATAAAATAGAAAATGAGGTAAATGATTAATGTACCATATCATAAATTGTATTGTGAGTTCTTTGTTTTCTAGAGATTCTCCATCAACTGCTCCCAAAGTACCTAACATAGGTCAAAACCTTTCTCTTCTACCACCATCTAATAAGTGGTATGGATTGTTGTATTAGTAGAAGAATCTTCTGGGTTGGTATAATATATTTTGTATGCTATGCCCATTGTTGCATATTTTACTGTAGGGTTTGTGATATCCTTCAAGTTTATGCTCTGGCCATCATATGTAGCTCCTATCAATTCTGTAACTTTCTCATTTTTAATGGCTATTTTGGAAGGTAGGTCTCCTACCGCACTCAATCTCGTTACCACTTGAATAGCCTAATTCATGATTCTATATGGTTTATCTAGGTAGATAAACTTATCATGTATTCTTCTCAGCACTATCTTTACCCAGCCATGTTCTACATAAAAATTAAGAAAGTCCTTTCATATATCTAACTTTATCTTCTTTACCTCCTGGTATTGTGGTAAATAGTTCATTTGATCTAGTTGTAGGAGCTTTCTGTGGAGCTCCTCAAACTTGATATGGCCAATTTCTAAAATAGTTGTAAGTATATATTTCTAGACATCCTCTGTATAAATCACATTGGGTGGGACTGGGGAGAAAGCCCCATCTAGATCAACCTCCATCGCCTTATACAAATAATTATTGTATTTTGGCCTTGACTTATCCGAGATGTCTACCAATGTGGGATTTGCCATTTTTTCTCGAGTCTGTAGCTAGGGTTTACTTCATTGCTTTCAATATGTGATTAGCTCACGATAAGTTTAGAATGCAAAGTTGTGAAGTGTTAGTTCAACGAGTGTTATATACTATGTAATGATATTGTTGTGCATTTAATGTGCATGTTGTCATTTATGTTTTCTTAGGATTTTTTAGCTATTAGATTTTCTGTAACTTTTTCCTTCTAATAGTATTTTGTTTATCCTATCTTACATAATGTTACATATAGTACACTTTATGAATTTCATGGCCTTTTCCTATTCCACCATTTGATGGTAATGTTTTAATCAGGTTGTGTTAACATACCCTACTAGGGTTTTTCCATCCATAGACTTAAGTCTTACTACCCCTAACTCCACAATTTCATGTATATGATAGGCCCTATCTATCTAACCATTCCCTTGCTTTATAGGTGTGATAGGTAAAAAATCAGGTTAATAAGATCAAGCATAGCCATGAAAACCTAACCCTACCATCATCAAAGAATCTAATCCAAATGAAACCAAAAGTATGCAATTCAAGCACAATATCACCTAGATTGTGTGATTCCTTGTTTATGATGTGGATTAATTCTTCAACAATGAACAATTATGAAGATAAAAGCTGCCATGATGGATGGATGATAATGATGATAAGTTCAATGGATGCTATGAATACTCAAGTGCTCAATATGTTCAGGATGATAATGTAGATGCTATATGAATGCTGGATAGATGTAGTATGGAATGAGAGGGTGTTTATATAGAACTCAACCAAAATCAATCAACGGTGGAGATTCGGTGGCTGTGAATGGCTAAGATTGAATGATAGACATAGGTGAATGTGTAGATGACAAGTGGAGAGAAGATAAGGCTTATGTGTGCTTGTGTACATAAAAAAGTACTACATGTGAAAGATATTAAATAAAGGATGTAGTACCACTTATCTTTTTTAAATGAAAGAGGCACACATGTTGGCTCATGAGATAAATGATAACATAAATTAATTAATTAAATACAATTTATTTAATTAAAATAGATAGAATGAAGATAATTAAATAATTAAAGATTGTTTAATTATAACTTAGAGGAAATAGCTAATGAATTAATTAAATAAATATAAATTTATTTAATTAATAGAAGAAAATAGATATGTTAGGGATATTGTTCAAGTGTGTTAGACAAATGTAGATGATGGATAATACAATGTTGGATACTAATGATAATGAGTCAATTTTGGGTGTCTACATTTTGCCCCTCTTTGATACAATGTTCGATAGAGTGTTGTGTCAAAGAAGATACGATATGCCTTCGATAAACAAAGTTATGCCCTAGTGTAACTAGCAGGTGGTGCCCCCTCGATAGGTAAGCCAGGCTAACCAGGAAGGGTTTGGTTGGCTCGCGATAGAAGAAAAAGCTAGGACACAAGGTTGACACAAAGAAAAAGGGGTTGGGTGGGAAAAAAAATGGGATCAGGCAAGAAGAAAATAGGCTTTGGCATAGAAGAATTAAGGTTTGGATAAGGCTATAAATAGGTTCCTCAAAGGCAAATAGGTTCATTTGTGCTTAGTGGTGTTTAGAAATCTATAGAGATTTAGAGCTCCTTAGAGTTGGTGTGCGACGAGAGTTGGAGAGCTATTAGGTTGGTGATTCCATGCAAAGATCATCATGTCGAGTGAGTGAGGACATATGGACGACCAAAGGGATTAGACGTACTAGCATGTATCAAAATTTTTGCTAAAAGCATGATTTTGATAGGCTAGAAGCATCATAAATGCACACATGTCACCATAAGCAACTAGGTATTAGGATAGGCAGTTTAGGTCACTTAGGAGGGAAAAGAAGTTACTTACAATAGTTGAGGTCACTTTTAGGTGCGGCTTGGTCACATATGGAAAGAAAAACTTGCTTTTAGTTGGCTAGGTAAATAGAGGCAAAATGTGCATATAGATAAAATCAAGTCGCTTATGGGCTCAAAACAGGCACATGCATATGTTCAGCTCGCTTGGAAAGAAAAAATGCTTTCTTATAGGATATAGCTCGCTTATGGGCTAAAGTTAAACGCATATAGAAATACAGCTCGCACATAGTCAAGAAGCGATCACATAGGTAAAATAGGTCAAATATGGGTGAGAGATAGGCACATGTAGTAAAATAGGTCACTTGTGATCATCAGATAGGTGCATATGAAAAAAATGAATCACTTATGGTAGATAAAAGCTAGTATAGCAATAAACGATCCCATTTTATAGCCGCTGTATGTAGTGCAAGGGACTGACATGATAAATGAAATGATGCAGGATATACTACTGCCTTTGTTATCACGAGAGCCACATCCTAGGGATTTGCAGTTGGTGAGATTGCTAGATGCAAAGGAGCGGCTAGTGTTAGAGATCCTCAGGTTAGAGCATGTGTCGAGATTGGAGCCGGTGCAGGCACATCGAGGACTGATGATGGCGATGGTGGAGCAATGGATGAGCGAGCATAGTTCTTTCTTGTTGCCAATGGGAGAGGCTATGATCACACTAGAGGATGTGTTTTAGATTTTGTGGATTCCTATAGATGGGGACCAAGTAGATTATGATCCTGATATGGGTCCAGCTATGTTCAGGAGACTGTTCGGGACACCGGACATTGGAGTAGATGGCTCAGAGATTCCTATGGCTAGGATGGAGTTATGTGATAGACTGCAATGAGTAGTAGTGGCTATTATTAGATGGCTAGTAGGAGATAGATGAGCGAGAGGTTTTCCAGTAGGATGGGTGACAATGATGGAGGGGATGTTCTCCTATGATACGAGATATGCATGGGCAGAGTGTGTGCTTGGATAGCTCTATCATTTCCTACATGATTGTGGATATATGTTCTGGGTGAGTATGTTTGCAGGAGTTATAGTTTTGCATGTGTGGGCTTATGAGCATATTCCAGTGACAAGACCAGAGGGATGGGTGGCTAGACCAACAGGAGACCCTTATGCTAGATGTATAGAGGAGCATTGACATACCGATGGTGCAGAGGAGTAGTGTATTGGCAGAGGAGGTTGGATGAGGTGGATAGCTTTATATGGAGGCCATGGCTGGGATGTGAGAGATGGGATGAGGAGGATACTGAGCTTGTCTATGTGAG
Source organism: Cunninghamia lanceolata (assembly GCA_027924645.1). Taxonomy (NCBI): domain Eukaryota; kingdom Viridiplantae; phylum Streptophyta; class Pinopsida; order Cupressales; family Cupressaceae; genus Cunninghamia; species Cunninghamia lanceolata. Next base: position 1,993,885 of record BSBN01000017.1, on the reverse strand, counting down.
GCAAGTGAGATATATTTTTGGATGCGAAATTCACATTATAGAGCGTTATTTGCTAGAGAGGGTTTTGAGGTAGTTTAGGTTACCATAGGCAGTACCAGTTGGTGATGCCATTTTTGGGATGACTAGATAGGAGGTGTTTGATTGGGGGCTGGAGGTAGTGGTTGACATAGCTTTGGCGGAGAGAGAGGTGCTACAGCTAGTTGTATGGCAGTGGGGATAGGGTCCTGCAGATCTAGGCATGCTACCAGACTATGATGCATACTGGGTGATAGCAAGACCGACGTGGCTAACACTGGTTGGCGAGATAAGAGAGATAGGGATGGAGAGACTGGTCAGGAGGAAGCGACGATGAGCTCCACCAAAGTAGGCTATTGTACCAGTAGCGCCAGGGATACAAATATAGGGACAGGTGCAGGGACAGCCTCAGATACTTGCACAGCCTCAGGGGAAGATATTAGTAGGTGACGATGTTGGGATTCAATAGCTGTGGAGGAGGATTAGAGAGGAGAGGAGATGGAGGTAGAGGGATCAGATGAGATTGAGGAGGGTGGAGTTGGATAGACACCAAGTGGTGATTGGCTTGCGGCATGCTAGGGCTCAGGCTCAGACATACCAAGCTCAGTTACAGGTGAGAGTGTAGACTAGGGATGGACATGATGATGGTGCACTTGCTAGAGTGACAGGAGAGAGAGATGTAGCTAGACAGAGTGAGAAAATGATGAGATTAGAGTGAGATACTACTATACAGTAGATGCAGGTGATGAGAGCAGAGAGAGATGGTCTGTGGACAGAGAGGGATACGGCTATGCAGTAGCTCCAAGGGATGACTAGTGAGCGGGATAGAGCAATGACTGCATTAGGTACAGATGGGGCTATGATGTATTTGGCCACATAGTTGACACAGGTATAGGTAGAGCTACGGAGAGTACAGGGTGTGGCAGAGTACTATAGAGGCTTATACTATGGGGCTATGCTAGCAGAGTAGAGGCAACCTAGCTTCAGGAACAGATCAGGAGCTTCAGGTTGATGGTAGACAGGTGGATCTTGATCTGTAGCCGCAGTGATGGGGCCACCAAGAGATAGGGGGACAGATGCAGGACCCAGTGGTGGTGGTTAGGGCGAGGGAGCTACTAGTAGTCACTAGGGTTACCTTGTTTATGTATATGATGCTGTATCATGATGAGGCCGAGAGCCGATTGTACATATATTCTTTATGGATCAGCTTGTATATGTAGACACTTGTATATTGACACATGTCTATATATATATATATATATATATGATGGTGTATTGCTGATCTATATGATGATGTATATGGATGCACTGTCGGTATTATGATGGTTATGCATGTTGTATTTGTATTTTCATGGATTATGTATGGATGTTTATGCAAATGATATGAATGGACATGTATAATAATGCAAATATGTTAATGCATATAGATAGATGGTAATGAGATGATATGTGATGGACTTATGCATGTCTAACACACTTGTTTTTGCAGGATAAGAGATATGGATGAAAGATGATGGAAATGATTGATCTTGGTTGAGGACTATATAGACGAATAATAGGATGAATAGATAAGGCAATGGGTAGCTTTTTAAGTAATTGCTCAAAATGAAAGGAAATGCAATCCTTATGTTTGATATAGCATGTGGATGTTATGCACCAGGGTATAGGAGACCAAGGTGTCGAGATATCCAATGTAAAACTAGCATGCTACAATCTTGTCTAAACACATGAGGTCAAGATGTTGAGCCAACATGCACAAGATATGAATAATAGCTAGTGTTTCGAGATGGACTTTGACACTACAAGCAATGGTTTGAGCTTATCTCCACTACGTATAGTGATAGCTTGCTGGTTATATGTATGGAGCTAGTCATGACATAGAATAGTCTCAAATGCATAAGAGACTGTTTAGCTTCTCATATGCTAGAGATAATGATATGTAAGATGCTAATCGCAACATGTACAAGATACCAATACGCTAAGGAAGAGAATAAGACCATCCCACAAACACGGCATATAAAAGCAATATGACCATGCCCCATTCCTTACTTCATCGCAACATACCAAGATATAGATAGATCAAGGCAATCTTGATTAAGCATAGAAAAGGGACAAAAGATAAATCAAAAGATAAAAAAAAGATATTGTCATCACATTCTCTTGCCAAATTTAGGTGCTCTTAGATGGATTTAAGCTGGCACCTTGTTGAGAGGAAAGCTGCATCTTGTTGAAGGCTAAAGATGTTGATAAAATGCTATAGTAAATGTTGGCTTAAAGCATGCAAACAAATAGCTTCTGGCTTATTCTTGATTGGTTAAAGTTCTAGAGCTTTCAGTGTACATGAAGTTTGCTTCCTACTTGAGTTGATCAAAGAGAAGAAGATGGAAGATGAGAGAAGATGGGGTGGATCATCTGTGCTTGAGTATTGGAAACTTCCTTCGCATTCCAGACTACCTACATACCCTGTATCCACAGGATCAAAGCACATTCACGATGAAGATGAGACATGATGAATATGTAGTTCTAGGTTTTATTGATGATGTATGTGATGAAAGATAGAAGAATGTGAGATGAAAGATTTAAGGATGATTAGAAGAAAGATGAGAGATGGATGATGAAGAGAAGGGGCTATTGTCTTAGCCTCAATCAAAGTGCTTTCTTTGCATCTCAGATTGCCTACATACCCTGTATCCCGAAGATCAAGGCTTTAACGATAAAGCTGGGATGTAGTTCTTGCTTATTATGCTGGTGAGTGATGTTGAAAGAATCAATTGATTTGCTTGAATGTTTACATTGGCAATGTCTTACAATTTTTAGATGTCAGATGAGCGCGAATTGATTGCAAAGATATGAATCCTGGTTGCAAATTGTTTTGTCATGTTGTCATTGGATGAATGCTATGGTTGAAGTTGAAAGTTTGTTGTGTTGTGAGCTAAAGTGTTTGATGTGTTGTGAGCTAGAGCTAGCGGTATCCACTTCCAAATAAGACTCAACAAATGCCCCTAGTGCGGGATGAGGTTTATTATGAAGGAGCGATGATGAAGAAGGTGTGCAGTCAAGATGCTAAGGTGCCCAAAAGAGATAGTTATCGCAACAATGTCTCAAGTATGATAGCTAGCATTGATAGAGACGAAGATGGAAAAGCTATTTATTGCGATGACATGTGGATTATGATATGAAATATGTGGGATAAGATGGTGAAATATGGTAGGAAGAGTGATGATCAAACAAACCAAGCAGATAATGGAAGCTGGTCACTACACATAGTGCATGTTTGCCAGGTTTTCACTATGGTACTTATCCAAGGTGCCTATTTACTAGGTTTTCACCAGAGGACGGATTATTTATCTTATACTATTATTTTTTGTTATCCAAAGCACCACAAAGTGGTTTTCACTATTGGATGTATTTTTTTTTGGGTAGCTGAGATTCAGGGATAAAACTTTTTGAGATGAATGCTATTGACTGGTTCATCCAATGGAATGCCTTTAGGTGTTGAAAGAGTATATGCACCTGATCCATAAACTATTGTGATGATGAAAGGACCAAGCCAATTTGGTTTAAACTTGCCCTGTTTCTCATGGTGTTGCTGATTCCTTTGATTCTCTTTAAGGACAAGATCTCCAACTTGAAATTTGTGTTCTTTGATTTTTTTGTTGTATTTGCAGCATAGACGGTTTTGATAGACTTGGAGATGGTTGAGTGCTATAAGACGCCATTCATCTAGAAGCTCAAGATCATGGAGTCTGGATACTTGGTATTCTTCCTCTGAAATGGTATGTTGTAGGGATATTTGCAGTGAGGGAATCTCAACCTCAATAGGTAAAATAGCTTTAGTGTCATACACAAGAGCATAAGGTGTGGCTCCAGTGGGAGTTTTGATACTTGTTCTGTATGCCCATAATGCAGTATGAAGTTGTAGATGCCAATCTCGACCAGCTTCATTGACCATCTTTTTGAGAATTTTGATGATCGTTTTATTAGAAGCCTCATCTTGGCCATTGCTCTGAGGATAGTAAGGGGTAGAGAATTGATGTTGGATATGAAACTTGTTGTAAAGACCACTAAGCTCTTGATTCTTGAAGGGATGGCCATTATCTATGATAATAGCTTGAGGAACTCCATAATAGAAAATGATATAGTGTAGAATAAACTTAGATATTTGCTTGCCTGTGATATAAGTCATTGGTATGGCTTCCACCCACTTTGTGAAATATTCAGTGGCGGTGATAATGAACTTATGACCATTTGATGAAGTAGGATGGATTTTACCTATGAGATCAAGTCCCCACTGCGAAAAAGGCCATGGAGTAATGATAGGCTGAAGCTCATGTGCTAGTGCATGTATTAAATCTCCATGTTTCTAACATTGTAGACATCTCTTTGTAAATTGATGTGCATCTTTTTCTATGGTTGGCCAATAGTATCCTGCTCGTAGAAGTTTCTTAACAAGGTCTAGGCTAGTGGAATGCGAGCCGCAGACACCTTCATGTACATTACGTAAGGCCACTTTTGCTTCCTCAGAATCAAGACACCTAAGAAGGATACCATCAAGACTCCGACGATAAAGGGTGTCTCCCAAAATAGTGTAACAAGAGGCTCGACGGATAAAGGTTTTGTGTTGGGTGCTAGATAATTGAAGTGGAAAGGTTTGATTACAGAGATACTCATATAAATCCTTGTACCACAGTGAATTGGGACCAACAATGTCACATATAAGCTCAGACTGTGGAACTTCAAATGCTGGAATCAAAAGCTTTTTGACCAAAAACTCACATTTATGTGTATTAGATGGCATATCTAGAAGAGATCGAATCATAGCCATGGCATTTGTTGCTCTATTCTATAGTCTTGGGATTTGTTCAAAAGTGATATTGTCAAAATACTTTTTAAAATCATCAACCATTAGCTTATATGGAAGAAGCTTCTCATCTTTTGTTTGATATTCATCTAAGACCTGTTTGATAACCAGTTGAGAATCACCAAAGACTTGTAACTATTTGATAGCCCATTGTACTGCCATGCACAATCCTATGATTAAAGCTTCATACTCTACTATGTTATTGGTACATGGAAATGCAATTCTGTATGATTTGGGTATACAATCTCCTTGAGGGGTAACAAACAATATGTCTACTCCTGATCCATGTTGTGTATACGATCCATCAACATATAGTTGCCACCGTGTTGGGGAAGTTAAATTGAACAATCCTTCATCAGGGAATTCTGGATACATTGGGTGAATATCTGTGATGGGTGCTACAGCTAATTGATCAACAATGACTTGTCCTTTGATGGCTTTTTGATCCACATATTGTATGTCAAATTGACTTAAGATCATGACCCATTTTACTGATCTTCCAGTGAGGATTGATTTAAAAAGAAGATATTTAAGTGGATCCACATTAGACATGAGCTTTGTCGTTTGGTTCAACATATAGTGTCGTAACTTTTCGGAAGCAAACACTAATGCTAAAAATGTTTTTTCCATAGATGAATAATTAAGTTCATATCCCACAAGAGTTCTGTTGATGTAGTAGATGGCTTGTTCTTTTCTTGAATCATCATGTTGAGCTAGAAGGGCACCCAATGTTGTTGTTATTGATGATATATAGAGCAATAATGGGTAGTTAAGCACAGGAGGTACTAACACAAGAGGTGTTTCTAGATATTCCTTTATTTAATCAAAAGCCTATTGACACTTTTCATCCCACTTAAAAGGTTCACCCTTACGAAGAAGATGCTAAAAAGGATGACATTTGTCTACTAGTTGTGAGATAAATCTGTAGATGGACTGTAACCTTCCTTGTAGACTGTGGATCTACTTGAGATTTGTTGGTGGAGGCATTTCCATGATAGCTTTTACCTTAGCCGGATCAACTTCTATCCCTCATCAAGACACAATTTATCCCAACAGTTTTCCAGATGTTACACCAAATACACATTTCTGTGGGTTGAGTCTGACTTGATACTTTTCTAATCGATCAAAGATTTGTGCTAATACCTGTAGATGTCCTTCGCTTGTCTTAGATTTTCCTAGGATATCATCAACATAGTCTTCCATGATAGTATGAAAAAGGTCATGAAAAATAATTGTCATGGCTCATCGATAAGTAGCTCCAGCGTTCTTGAGACCAAAAGGCATTACAACCCAGCAGTATGTGCCCCACAGACAAATAAAAGATGTTTTATCTTGATCTTCCTCTACTATTCTGATTTAATTATACCCTAAAAATCCATCCATCAAAGATAGCATTTCATGTCCGGATGTAAGATCTACAATGTTGTCTATGCTTGGTAGGGGAAAGTCATCCTTAGGACATGCTTTATTAAGATCTCTAAAGTCTGTGCAACAATGAACTCATCTATCAGGTTTTGCTACAGGTACCAAGTTTGAAACCCATTCTAGATAATCAATAGGCTTTATGAAATTTGCTGCTAACAATTTCTAAATCTCTGCCTTGACCAATAAAGCTCCCTGTGGATGCATTTTGCGCAATTTTTGTTTAACAGGTTTTGCATTAGGAGATACTGCTAGATGATGTACCACAAGTGTTGGATCTAGACCTGGCATGTTAGCATAAGTCCATGCAAAATTTATAGTTCTTTTCATAAAAAATGCTGTGAAGTCTCTTTTCTTGTTCTGATGGTGATGCTGCTAAAAAAGTGATCTTTGGATTCTGCTCTATACCCAAGTTCATGTCTTGTGATTGTTCAACTAGCACAGTTGATTTCTCATGATAATTAGTGGCAACAGGAAGATCAAATCCCCCATCCTCAGGTGCCTCGGAGAGGTTTTCACCTTTGGATACGTCCTTTATTTTTACTTTTTCACGGTCAAGAGGTGCCTTTCAGTTTTCACCTAGTGGCCTATTTTGTTTGATTTTGTTTATTTCACTTTTGCAACTGAAGGATTTGATACTTCTGCCAAAATATGCTAGTTTAGGTAGATCCATCATGAAACCTGCTTTGTGATCACCCAATGGAATGCCTTGTCATAAGCCCATGAATTCTGCAATAGCTTCATCATTTTCAAATATATCTAATATCGGTGCCCCCTGTTGGTCCCAATCGACGAGGTCAGGATATACGAGTGAAAGGGTAATGGAGGAATAATTGTGGCTAGAGGAAGTTGCAGAAATCATGAAGATGGAGTTTTCTTGGAAAAGGTCAATAATATGAAGGGAGGAGTCATCGATAGTATCCAAACTAGAAGTCTCTCCTACCGAGGAAGGTCCAGCGTCAGTATTGGAAATACACTTAATGTCTTTGAGTCACAGTATCTAAGGCTGATAACAAAGGTTTTGCTTATTAAACTTCTTAGACACAATAATGGGTTCGATAGGTCCCTGTTCCTATGATCCCAATCCACCATGTCCTTTGTAGCCCATGTTCTTTATGATACGGAATCCATTGTTGTATCTCTTCACCTCCAGTTGGACTTGGTCATTTTCATCAAAGAATATCCAAGAGTCTATATCATCATTGTCTTCATCATCAAGGAATTCACCTTTAATGAATACTATGGGTGGGGCTTTGATGATAGCGGAGGATGAAGTTGGTTTGGATGTAGAAGGTTTACCATAAGATTTGGGAGATAAGCGAAGGGTGCCAACACAACAAGATTCCTGCAGTGTGTATTCACCAGGGCCATGTTCGGTGTACTTGATATAGAGGTTGGAAGCGGCTTTGCTAGATGATGGCTTAAATAGGTCAAATGGGTCTATATAGGATGAAGATGGATATGCCTCAGTGTTGATAGGAATGCAGTTTAGACTCTAATATTTAATTTGAAAGGCACAACAAAATTCAAAGGGATTGGGATCAGCATGGATAGTAATCTCAACACCGTTGTGTGGAAATTTAAGACATTGATGGTATGTGGAAGGAACTACCTTGAGGGCATGTATCCATGGACGACCAAGGATGATGTTATAAGGAAGGTCAATATCAAGAACCTGGCAATGGGTTTTAGTGGTGACCGGCCCAACTTGGATAGGCAAGAAAATAATCCCTTCAATATCTCACTCAGCATCATCATATGCTCTGATAGTAATAACCTTGGAGGTGTCAACATCTTTCTGATGTAGACCCAAAACAACTCCTTAAACCCTAACCCTTAACATACATTTGCAAATGTATGTCTATTCATTATTTAGTATGCATGCAAACTTCATTGTATATACTTTTGTCTTTCCTCACCTATTGGCAACACATAATACCATCGGCCCGACCCAAATACTTTGTTCTGACCACTGTAGCACTTGTATCTATCGCAAGATACATTCCTTCTTGTATATACAAACCTTTACCTGCTGCGCCCGTGACCCATTTACATCTACCACCACTAAACAAACATACATACGATGCATGACCTACGATCGTCGATTACTTCCACCGCCCCTGCCGGTCGCTGCTTGTATCAAAGACAATATATATTTTTGATATACATCCAAAACGTACAAACCGAATATGCATTTGGAACATGCATTCGCCGAAGTCAATCGTTGACTTTCCTTGTATCCAACTCAAAGTACATTCATCACATACAATCCGCAATATGCATCTACGGGATACTCACAACCATTCAACTGTGGGATACACAGGAAATGAACCTGACACTCATTAGCAATATACATAGAGATTGTGTATCAACAATATATATCCACAACGTGCATTTTGATTATGCATCCGATGGGTTTGACCGAACCGCTGACTTTGTTGTATCCAACCTATTGTATGTTCCAACATACAACTGAAACATGCAACCTAAAGGTGCATTCCTCTGCTTGCATTCAAACCCTTGACCAAAGTTGACCACCTTACATGTACCTGAAACTTTCTCTCTCCCTTGTATATGCGACAGACTTGTATGTTTATGATGTATGTTTCCCACATACAATTGCGATGGACAAATGTGATATACATAGGAACATGCGATAGCGATATAAAATGTATATCCCACATACAAAAGTGATATATACACAATTTGTATGTCTATTGAAACCACATGGATTTTCACTATTTTGACCCACTTTATACTTAGTGATTGTATAGATCTGTTCCTTCAACAACCCTATAGACCTTTGCACCCTATCAAACCTAGCACATGCAAATGCCAGGATCCCTCAACGCATTCCGTACCCAATCCTGCAAGCATGAACATGAACAAATAGAAAAACAAAACCAAAAACACAAATCGATATGTACACAACCATTCCACTGATTTCAAAGAAATCAACCGGTGGAATGGATTAAGAAATCCATCTCGGCCTCAGAATAGAAAACTAATTGCACAATGAATTCGAATGCCATAGACACACAAACAGGATTTGTTTATTATGCTTCTCAGAAATGTGAATACATAGATGCTTTGTTTCACAGTTGCACAATCAATCTCTCTACAATGATAAGCTTTTTTCAATCAATCTATCCTAGGGCATTTATCTACTCATTATGAGTAGTACCAACTCCACTCCAGGTGGCTGGGAGATCCTTCCAAGTGGCTGGGAGCTCTAACAACCTCTAACTACCTAACAACCTTCAAGATTACAAATTTGCCAAGTGTCTTGTGGGACTTACAACATAAACCTAAATACAAACTAAATTAACATGCATTGGTCAAACAAACCTTATTACATGGATGGTCAGCTTAGGACCTTGCTGAAAATAATAAAATGAACTTTAAACAACTAATGCCTCATGGAGGCCACTGTGGATTGGGTGCTCCTGCACCACTTTCTTAGAATATCCCAATTGTTTTATTAATTTCAAAGAACATATATTGAGACCAGCTCCACCATCTACCAAGATTCGTTTGATACGGTGTTGTTTAACAAATACTTCAATGTGGAGGGCTTCATTGTGTGAAGGGTGAATAGAGGGCTAAAGATCTTTGTCAAAGAAGGTTAAATGATAGGGGGCTGCAATGCTAGCGACCATAGATTGAAATTGTGTGATATCAATATCATTGGGCATCGAAGATTCTTGTAAGGCTTTGTCAAGGATAGCTTTGTGAGCAGGGGATATGCGGAGCAACTCAAGGATGGATATGTGTGCGGGTGTTTTGCCATGGTGATCCAGGATATTATAGTTAGAGAACAGTTGAGGAGGATGAACAGGTGCTTCTTGAATGGTGACTCAACCTCTTTGAGTGGTTATAGTGCAGTCAGGTGCTTTGCCTTGGATAGTAATGGTAGAAATGTGAGCATGGTCAATGCGGCCAATGGTAGATGATTCATAGTTCTACTGAATGGTATTCCCGACATGAGGGTTACTTATTTTGTCATGAGATGGAAGTGGATTCTTGAAAGCCTCTAGATCATAGTTCGATGTTGATTGTTGTGCAGGTTGAGTTGTTGAAGGTGTAATTTTGATTAAACCTTGATCGATACAATCTTGGATAACATGTTTTAAATGTATACAACCATTTGTTTTGTGTCCTTTAACTCTATGGTAATCGCAATACTCATTTTCTTTGTACCAAGGATCTTTGAAGAGCAGTTCACCATTGGGTGGTGCATCCGATAACATAATATTGCCCGCTTGGAGAAGCTTTCAAAAGACAACTTCCATAGGTTCTTCTAATGGTGTAAATTGTCAGCACAGATTGGAAGTTTGTCATTGTCACATTCATTGAAAAGGTTGTGTTGTTGTAGAAGTAGCTTGAATGTTGATGGGAGCTTTCAGAGTTTGTATGTTCTTTGCATCCACAACACCATCACTAACAACATTCTTATTTTTGTTCCAAAAGTGAGACTTATCATTGGAGTTTTGAGGATAGTCTTTGTTATCATGAAAGATCTTGATAGTTTATTTAGCAATTAAAGCTTGTTCAATGATGGTTCCTTTGGAATCAAGTTCATCAAAGGTGCTAGCACTTTGCAATTGTAGTTGGAATGACAGATCGGGATGAAGATTTTGAACAAAGATATCAAGCTGTTGCTTCTCAGGTATTTCCCATGATATTTTGCTAGCCATATTATGCCATTGTTGAGTAAATGAAGAAAAGCCTTCACCATTGCACTATTTATTGTTGACAAGGTCATTCATGTTCACCTCATCTTCAATGTTAAAAGCAAAGTGTGATCGAAACTTATTTGCTAATTTTGAAAAAGACTTAATTCTTGGAGGTAAATGAGAGAACCATTCAAGAGATTGTCTTGCTAAACTTCAAGGAAATAGTCTCAAAAGATATGTATCATCATGAGAAACATCGAGACATGCCACAAAGAATGCTCTAAGATGGTCTTCCGGATTTCCTTTTCCTTTATACTTGTCAAATTGTGGAATTTCAAAGTGTGGCGGAAAAGGTGTCATATGAAGTGACTTGTCAAATGGATAAGCGCATATGTTTTCTAGAGAAAATGTCTTCTTGCCTTGTCCTACCACTTGGTTGATCATTTGTTGAACATCCGCTAGAGATAATTGTTGTTGTTGCAAAGGGGGTGAAACATGGTATGATGTATATTAAGGTTACTATTGTGGGATATATGAAGCCATGACCATTTGTTGAGGTTGAGTAATCACAATGTATGTCAAAGGATTGGTATGTGACGCATATGTGGTTGAGGAGTGCTATCCTTGAGACACAAGCGGTGGTTGGGTATATTGTGACGAATTGACACCAAGATTTTGCATCACATGAGAAGTGGAAGATGGATTGACACTAGTTAATGGTTGGGAAGTTGGAGTTGGGTTTGTAACATGGTAAGTGATGGAAGGATTGGTAGATGCGAAATAAGGATGGACACTTGGGTTTGTATTTTGGATGACATGGGGATTGATATGTGTCATTTGTTGGGTGACAATAGGGAAGACTTGAGTAGCATAAGCTGGATTGATGGTTTGTGAAGGATTGGAAGAATATGATGGAATGGATGCAAGTTGCTCAACATAAGTGACCATAGTGCTAGGATTGGCTTGAGAAATGATAGGAGGGTCACTCATGTCAATAAGACTAACATTGGGATTATATGGTGTAATGGAGGGATTAGTAGAGATAGTGGAAAGTGTATTAGCAGTTGGTATATGAGATGTGGTATTCATATGGGATATAGCAAGTTGTGATGGTCGTGAAGCTTGGGCTATTGGTGTTGTTGGGATAGTTTGGAAAGCTTGCACACTATGGGATATGGGGATAGCTTGTGATGTTTGGGGCATTTGTGCTTGGGCCACATGGACAACTTGTGTTACTTGAGGCATGGAAATGGTCATGGTAGGAGGAGGAGTATGTTGAGGAACATGAAAAGGTGGAATGTTCAAATTTTGTGAAATGAAAGGGCGCACATTGGTTGGTGTTATCAAAGGTTCTAGAGTGTACTCCGAGCGTGGTGGATCAAATGAAGTAACAATAGGAAATGAAAGAGATGTGTTGGAAGATAGAGCTTGTGATATGATGGGGGATGGTGTGACTATAGTGGATGGTCCCTTTGCAACAATAGTGGGAGTGTTTGGATCATACTCTCTAATAGCGGATATGTCAAAATCTCTTGGCAATTTAGCGCCCACGCGAGCAAGTTGCAAGTAGTGATTAGGCTCGGATAAAACAAGTCTCTCAACTTGATCCCACACATGTGTATCTTGAAATTCTGATAAGTCTTCTTGGGATTGTTCTTCAAAAGTCTCAAAAAATGTTTGAAGTTGCACTTGTTGTGAAGATGACTCTCCAATGGTATACCCATGGGGCGTAAACATATGAGGAGGCATACTAGTCATGAATTGAGTTACGTCTTTAAGAGGTATTGATCTAGATTGTTGCATCTTAGCTCCCATCTCAACTTACAATTTGGCTTCCATTTCAGCTAGTAGTTTGGCTTCCATTTCAACTCTGTATTGACTCCTAGTTTGAGGCATGATGTTGATGTTGAAAACTAAAGTTTAGCTTGTCAAGATTTTGAGACCCAAAAGAAAGGTAATAGTTTCTTGGTTGGTTGGTTGCTGGTTGTTTTGTTGTTTTTCTTGGTTGCTAATTTGTTTGGTTGGCTGGTTTGCTTTGGTTGGTTGGTTTGCTTTAGTTGATTTGTTGTTGGCTGGTCTTCCCTAGAGAATAGCTCACACACTCAAGGGAAAAGTTGTTTGCTAAGGGTTGCTATTTTGCTGATGTTGCTAAAGCTAAAGCTAGGAGATGATGTTTTGCTAAATAATCAAATTGATTGGTTTGATGTTTGGTTTGCTAGTTTGGGATCTCAAAAAGATGAAAAGATCATGAAATTTGATTGATTGGTAAGCTTAAAGTAGGAGACAAAGTCCAAGTATTTGCTAATGATCAGAGACAGGTCTGAAAGCTAATGTTGAGGCTGAGCAAGCTGGATTTATGGCTAATTCAACTAAGTCACTGAGATTTGCTGGTATTAGCCCACAGGCGACAAGTAATAGCTCAAATGTGACTCAAAAAAGGCCAAAGGCGACTAGTAATAGCTTAAATGTGAGCTGGTTTAGGTTCTGACAACAGGTTACAATGTTAATCAAAGGTGAGCCAATTTTTCAAAGGTGATTAATATTGACTCAAAAGTGATTTACTGCTGATTAGAAGCAACACATGTTAGACCAAAAGTGATAGACTATTGTTTAAAGGTGATCTGATTTAGGCAGAAAGTAGCTGACTGTTCTTTAAAAGTGACTCAGTTGAGGCAAAAAGTGGCTAACTATTGTTTAAAAGTGATTCAGTTGCCTATATGTGGGCCGTTTAAGCTCAAAAGTGATTGTGTCTATCAAGAAATATGTTTGATTTGTGATTTTTGACAAGAAAATAATAATTGCAGTCACTCACACTCACAACAATCACAAACTTGTACAACCTAGGCTAAGAAAGGACTATATTTGTTGAATCCTCTATCCCTGTTTATTCAAAGTGGATAGCTTCAGGATCTTGGTAGCACCGACTCCCCTCCACGACACACACTTCTCATGCATACCAAGATCTGGGTTTCCCAAAAGGCCTATCCCTCACCAAACCTTAAGATTGTCCCTACTATCTCTTCTAAGAACCACATGAATTGGGGCAGCTTCAAAGGTCCCACCTTTTGCATCAACAAATAGAAGGTTTTTGGCTACTACACAAAGTTGCTAATAAGGGCATTCGTTTGGGGGGCTATACATGTGGCAGCGCTACTCTCCATTATGGATTCTCCCAGCCTTCAAGGGTTACGCCTTAGAGGGTTTTGGGGGAGGTTGGTTGTTGGTATAACAAAGCAACACCCATTGTTTGTGGCTTTCGACACAAACACTTTTATTATATAGCGGTTTAGAAGGACTTTGCTTTAGCCCATTATCGCTTGGGTCGTATCCCTTCTCACACCGGGAAGGCATGCCCTCTAAAGATAATAACAAGTTCTCATACACCCAAGATCCATTTGATAGGCAAGGGGAGAGGATACTTTTGTTATTAAATTTGGGTTACAATCAATCACATGCAAGCAATCAAAAATAGATAAATCAAGCATAGAACAAGCAATGATTCATTTTAAGCACCAAGCCCAAATGTTCCTAATTTAGTGATAAACCACAAGCCTTGGACCGATTGAAGCTACAACAGCTATGTTAGTAGTTTAATAACATCATTTTCTTAGACAATTGATGAGATGATACACAAATACTGAATTAGTAGCCAAGAAAAACAAACTGCAAATGATACAGACTGAAAGCGACATAGTTTACTAGAGGCGATCCACTGTTGGTCAAAAGCTTCTGTCATAGGTGAAATGTTACAGATCATAAGCGATGTCGAGAGCACCAGATGCATATTGTTAAAGCTCACAAGCAATACGAACATGTAGGAAGTATTTGGTTATGGATCATAAGTGACTTGAATCTACAAGAGAAATAACATGGAACAAAAACCCTAGTTTTACAATAAGTGATTCGATTAGCTAAAGGTGATCACTATCAGATCAAAAGTGATTCAAATAAATGCATAAGCAACCACTGTTAGTGTGAAAGTGATGTAAAATAGACAGAAAGCAACCACTATTCACTTATGAGCAATCTAAAAAATGTTAAAGGTAGTAGGTTTTAGCTCAGAAGCGATGCGTGTATTCAGACAATGACAGATTTTTTCTCAAAAGTGACTGTAACTTACCATAAGCGCTCAGAAAATCTGATCTTCATAAAAACAACTTTAAACAGCAAAGTTAATCAAGGACGTGGGTCCCACCGGGTGTGCCAAAATGTGATAGGTAAAAAATTAGGTTAATAAGATCAAGCATGGCCATGAAAACCTAACCCTACCATCATCAAAGAATCTAATCCAAATGAAACCAAAAGTATGCAATTCAAGCACAATCTCACCTAGATTGTGTGATTCCTTGTTTATGATGTAGATTGCTTCTTCAACAATGAACAATTATGAAGATAAAAGCTACCATGATGGATGGATGATAATGATAATAAGCTCAATGGATGCTATGAATACTCAAGTGCTCAATATGTTCAGGATGATAATGTAGATGCTATATGAATGTTGGATAGATATAGTATGGAATGAGAGGGTGTTTATATAGAACTCAACCAAAATCAATCAACGGTGGAGATTTGGTGGCTATATGAATGGATAAGATTAAATGATAGACATAGGTGAATGTGTAGATGACAAGTGGAGAGAAGATAGGGCTTATGTGTGCTTGTGTACATAAAAAAGTACTACATGTGAAAGATATTAAATAAAGAATGTAGTACCACTTATCTTTTTTAAATAAAAGAGGCACACATGTCGGCTCATGAGATAAATGATAAGATAAATTAATTAAATAAATAAAATTTATTTAATTAAAAATAGATAGAATGAAGATAATTAAATAATTAAAGATTGTTTAATTATAGCTTAGAGGAAATAGCTAATGAATTAATTAAATAAATATAAATTTATTTAATTAATAGAAGAAAATAGATATGTTAGGGATATTGTTCAAGTGTGTTTGACAAATGCAGATGATGGATAATGCAATGTTTGATACAAATGATAATGAGTCAATTTTGGGTGTCTACAATAGGTTTGCTATCATAGAGTAGTACTAAGTCTCCTGCCTTAAATGTTTTTAACCGCAAATTGCTATCGTTCCATGCTTTTTTGTCTCTTCCTTTCCAAATTTTGATTGTATACCACTAAGAGTCTATTTTCATCTAATTTTTCTAGGTCAATCACTCTATGAGTTAAGGATTACTCCTCATTCAACTACAAAACTAATATAATAAATAGATTAGTGATTATGAAATTAATTGGTAAATTTGTATCCATCCCATATACAAGTTCAAATGATTTAAACTTAGTATCCCTCTTGTATGATGTACGGTATGTCCATAGTACTATTAGTATATTTATGTCCCAATCTTCCTTGTTACTACTACACATCTTGGTTAATTTCTTGTACCAATAATTTTGTTTAGTGCTTCATTAGCTGGTGCAGTCACGGTAGGAGGGTTCACAGAATGAACAATCTGGACCATACAACAAGATTAAACACAATGGAAATAACTCAAAGAAAATGGAACAAATGTAGATTTAGTCATTCAGTATATCAAAGAATTCAAATACAATCTAGCTGGCAACATGCGAGCTTACATCTAGGGTTCAAAGGCCTAAGTACATACATGCACAAGATAAAGCTTTGAAGTCCTTTTGTGAAGGAGCCAATTATCTATCATCTAAATCATGAGAACTTGATAAATGCTTTCCTAAGGATCTATTACATCTTTATATATCATTTTTAGACCAATGGATTCCTTCGCGTTAGCCAAGGAAGGTCACAAACTCCAATGAAGAGTTGTAACATGTTCACAGATAGGTCAGACCTAAATGCATAGAAGACTTCCTCAAATGAATGGAACAATGTACAGACCCTCGGGGAAGGTCATCCATGAACCAAAGAATATTGAATGATGTGTCATTGAGATCTGCAAGTCAAGGAATGATCTGCAAGCCTTCTCCTTCAGCTGATTATCAGGAACTGTTAGAATGCTCTTCTCTGAGGAAATAGTCAACTTCTGATAGCGATATCTTTTCAATGACTGATCCAAATGCTCTAAATTCTTGATATGATGTAGATGAATGAATGTAGATACTAAATCCAAATCCACGAGATGTGAAATATCAAAACTAGACCATAAGCTGAAAACTGCCACTGACTGAACTGCCTGAACTGAACTGGAAAATGAAAGAACTAAAATGCAAACAAACTGAAATGCAAATGTTTTTGGTTGATGCAAGACTACTCTTGAACCAGGGATGCTCCTGCATCACTAGCCCCATTGGCTTGTGGATGGTAGGGTGAACTTTTTTTGTGAGTTATCATAAACTTTATAACAGCCCCACAATTACTTTATTTACAAAATGTTTTCCTTGATCACTTGTTATACTCAATGGACACCCATTTCATGTTAATGTATTCTCATATAAGAACCTTGCGGTAGTTTTGTGGTACAATCTCCAGTAGGGTTTTCTTCTACCCATTTGGTTAGGTATTATACCCCTATTATAATAAATCTTGCCTTGAAATGCTTTGTGAGAGGATCTATTTGACCTATGAAGTCTATTTCCCATTTCTCAAATGGTACCTAGACTAACACTTTTTTGAGAGGCATTTCATCTCTTGTGGTAGGTCTCCCTATTTTTTGGCATATGTCATAGTGTTTTACATATTGTTTGGCATGTTTGTCTAGGGTGGGACACCATAATCCTACCAGTTTTACTCTTTTTGTTTTTGTCTCATAAGAGTTGTGTCCTCTTGAGATCCCCTTGTGGGCTTCTCTTAGAATTGATTCCCTTTCTTGTTCATATAAAATTCTTCTCATAATGTCATCTCTCCATAGAATGTGTAATTCTCCTTCTGTTAATGTATATGGGAGAGCCTCCCACATTAAGATCTATTTATCTTGCAGTGATGTGTTAGGTGGGAATTTCCCTATAGATAGCAAGTTGGATATGTCATGTAGCTCTTCCAGTGCTGCATTCACCCTAAATAAATTTACACCAAGAAGATCTTCTTCCTAGCTATCAGGCTCATCCCCTATCTCTATCCTAGATTAGTAGTCTAGTCCCTAATTATTTTGCCCAGGTTTGACCATTATTTTAAAATCAAACTCTTGTAACAGGAGTACCCATCAACATATTCTACTCTAAGTGATAGATATATTAAGTAGGCACTTCAAGGGTTCATGGTCAATGAAGAATGTGAATGGTGTTGATAAAAAGTAGTGTTTGAACTTTTATAGGGCATATACCATGGCCAAAGTTTCTCTTTTCATAGTTGTGTAGTTTTTCTCTACTTTAGATAATTTCTTGCCAGCAAAACCTATGGGGTGATCCTTATTCCATTTTGGTTGTGATAATACTTCCCCTATAGAAATTCTAGATGTGTCCACATGGACATGAAAGGGTGTTGTCTAGCATAGGAAGATTAAGATTGGTGCTTTTGTAATTTCTATTTTAAAGTATCAAAAGAGTTTAGCATTGCTCAATCCATTCAATTACTTTTCTATATTTCTTCTTTAAAAGTTCTAATAGGGCTGCAAGTGCCACATAGCTTCTTATGAACTCAATGATAGCCTATATATTTGAGGAAGGTCTTTACCTTGGGTGCTAACTTAGGTGGTGGTAGTGTCATTATTAGTGTTATCTTCAATGGGTCCACCATTAGTCCCTCTTTGCATATAATATGCCCTAGTAAGGTACCAAAAGGTACCACAAAGATACATTTATTTATATTCAATGAAATTTATAGGCTCTTGCACCTATTCAACATCATTCTAAGTGTTTGTACATGGTCCTTGACCAATCCATAGACCATCGAGTCATCTAGATATACTTCCAAGAAGTCATGAATGAAGTCTTTAAATGCATTCACCATTATCCTATTGAATATTATCGGTGAATTTTTAAGACCAAAGTGCATCATTGTGTACATGGATGAGCCCCACTCAGATTTAAAGGTAGTCTTTGGTTGGTCCTCTTCCTTAATTTTGTAATTTCCCCATTTTGAGCTAAGTTATATTTTCTAGTTGAGTTTGCTTCTATACATGAAGAACTAGAAAGTTGGTATATGTCTATGCATGGAGAATCGGAAAGTTGGATCAACTAGTGTGTTATTGAGCTATATGGGAAATGCAATATTAAAATTGTATTTCAATTGTTTGATTTGAATTTTCAAATGATGGACTAAGAGGGAAAATGCAATCTTTAATTACATTTTCTCTAATCTATTTTATGGAGTTTTAAGTGGAATAAGGAGTTACTCCAAGTGGGACCTATTTTATAATGTCATCTATTGTAGCCAACATTGAAGGAGAGGATTCACCTATGAAGAATAGGCCCAAGCAAATTCCAATGATTATCATATTTGATCGATTGGCATTTTAGATGAAATTTCAAGAGGATCGATTGGTATTATGAGGTGGCATTTCCATTGGTTCTTGTGTCATGAGAAGAATCGATGCTAGAAAAGAATAAAGGCAATTTAAATAATATTTGTGCATTCAAAGGAGAGCCGACAGTTGCAACATTCGCCAAGTCAAAGATATTCAAAAACAATTATTTTAAATGCAAATTTATTTTATTAAATGCTTGCATTTGGATATATTGGTTTATTTAGTGCATTTCATGAAGTGGTTAATGATCGACTAAGGCAAGGGTTTTATTAAATGCAAATATCATCATTTAATGCATGCACATGAGGTAGTTGTGGATCGAAGCAAGTATAGAGGAGCATTTTAAATGCAAGTTCATAAATTGAATGCCAAATATCTAGTCGTTTATGTCGAGGATCAAGATTTTAAATGCTTTAAAGGATATTAAATGATTGCATGCAAGTTCTTGGGAGACGCCAAGGCAAGTTGTGAGAATTGTAAATGTAATAGATGTATCTCATTTAAACAATTAAAGATTGTTTTAAATGAGTGTGTTTTAGATGTAACTCATTCAATATTGTTCAAGGTCATTGCTCATCATTGGTGGAATTCAAGCTACAATTCAAAATTCCAATGAAGAAGGATGTCCATGCTTGATGAGTTAAATAGAGGACTTGAACATCAATTTGCAATAGATGATGCTATGGTATGTTTTCTTTCTTATTGTTTATGAATGAGAATTTCAATTTTCATTTTATTGGCAATGTGATGACCCCTTGTTTATGTATAGAGATGACCCCATACTAGTTGTGAAGTGATTTCATATAGAATTCACTATTTAAGCTTAATATTGTAGGTTTAAGGAGCATTTGAAGTGAATTTGACATTATTATAACCCTTAGTCATTGTGGATGTCACACCAAGGTAGTCGATTTGGAGAGATCGTCATTATATGAAGATTTAACATATATTTTCAATTCTGATTTCTTATAACAACTAGCTGATAATGGTATTTCAGGGTTCTTATGCAAGCTTTGATTGAAGATATTGGCTTGGGAGCATTGTTGACACAAGATATTGCATCTAGGGTTCCATCACTTGGCTTCAAGAGGAGTTTTTGTCATTATTTTGATCTCTAGAAGATTTTTGGGCATATATACATTTTGTATCAGACATAATAGTAGTTAATATGATGTAATCAGTCCATTTTATGAGGCTGCAATAGTGATATTTGAAGTCTATTTCCATTGGACATTGATAGCTCTTTCATTTTTTAGGGTTACAAGAACATTTGGTGGTACTTGGTTCATATTTTTATAAGTTGTTCAAGTCTAATCTGATTATGACAGTGACTGATATATACAATCAGCAGCAAGCTTTTGATATCTTTTCATATTGAATCAATGATATATGCAATGGTGTTTCATGGTTACATATATATATATATATATATATATATGATTGTATTTGAATGTTTATGTGGCTTTGTGCAAGAAATCTTATCTAAAAGTTACAAAAATTTCAGTCATCCTAGAAAGAGATATTACAGTGGTATCAGAGCCATGATCTTGCTAGCCTATGGTTTTTTTTAAGGAAGAGCTGAAGCCATGAATACAAGAAGATCATATACACCTATAGTGGACAAGTCTATAGAAGAAGACTTGACAACCTTGATAAACAAGTATGATGCTCTTCCTAAGTATGTGCAAAATAGAATTAGCTTCAAAGACTACATGAAGTTCAAGAGTTCATGGTATGATGAAGAATCATTTGATAGTGATGAAGAGGAAGTGCAAGATGAAGATAAATCAGCTAAGGTAGATGAAGGTATGGTTTCTTGAGTTGAGACTAACATTGATCTTCATGTTGATAAGAGATCAAGTTGTGATATGAATGGTATGAAAAGTGATATTGTTCATACATTTGAGAGCAAATTAGAAATTTTAGTTTGTTATGAACAAGTTAAAGAAGACATAGGTGATGCATATGAAGTTCCTTGCTTTGGATTAGCATTTGATGAAGAAAAATGGCATGATATCATTGCTGATCATTCTAATGAGATGGTAGATTTTGATCATGGAGTTGAATGGCATGATATAATCCTTGATTTGTTTAAGGATAGCAATCGTATTCCTTTACAATCAACTCTACTTGATGATTTTGAGGCAGCCAAGTATGATATGCATGAATATGACAATGGGAATGAAGACTTGATGGTGTTTGATGACTACAATGTAAGCATTAAAGAGAATTCCAAAGGTCTGATTTGGGACAGCGATATTCTTTCTCATTCTTATGAGATTGCTACTCTTTCACATGAAGGAATGAATGAAGAAGAGTCTACAAGCGTTGGCATTCAAAGTACAAGTGTTGGATATGAAAATTTCAAAGAAGATTCACTTGTGAAGATTGAAGACATGGCAAAAGAGTATGACAAGTATTCTAATTTTTATGAGATTAATGAGACATATCATTTGGATGGTTTAATGAAGATTTCAAAAAATTTAGTTGGTGATTCTGTTGATGACACTCATAGTGGACCAGCCACTCAAGAATTGTCTTTGATGGGTGTTGAAGGCATCCATAACTCATCTTTGGTTATGTCACCAATTGATTATGATATGGCAGATTTTTATTTGTTGATTGATGACTTCATCTTTATTAATTCATCATGGGTTAGAAGCTGTCCTACTTGGAATTCCATTGCATGTGATTTCAGTTGTGATTTGCATGATACATTGATGAGTAGTGAAGTATGTGATTTTAGTTTTAGCACAACAGGATTATATACAATTGTGTTTAGCATCCTTCATCTATTCATGTTACTATTCAATGGTAGAAGTATTTTTAGCTTCATTGGTTCATTACTTGGCATCTACATTGGTATCTATTTTGGTTTGGATGTGTTCAAGTCATTGTGTAATAGTGGAAGTAGTCCCAGGATCTTCTACACCAACAAGTTTGAGGTGATATGTTTGAGCATGATTGAGGAGCCTCGATGGATTTGGGATCCAGGGATTGATTGGGTTTAGTTTTTCTTCCCATTGCTTGGGGACAAGCAATGTCAGGAAGGGAGGGCTATAATGTCCCCATTTTGAGCTAAGTTATATTTGCTAGTTGAGTTTTCTTCTATACATGGAGAACCAGAAAATTGGTATATGTCTATGCATGGAGAATTGGAAAGTTGGATCAACTAGTGTGTTATTGAGCTATATGGGAAATGCAATATTAAAATTGTATTTCAATTATTTGATTTGAATTTTCAAATGATGGAATAAGAGGGAAAATGGAATCTTTAATTACATTTTCTCTAATCTATTTTTATGGAGTTTTAAGTGGAATAAGGAGTTACTCCAGGTGGGACCTATTTTATAATGTCATCTATTGTATCCAATATTGAAGGCTAGGATTCGCCCATGAAGAATAGGTCCAAGCAAATTCTAATAATTATCATATTTGATCGATTGACATTTTAGATGAAATTTCAAGAGGATCAATTGGTATTATGAGGTGGCATTTCCATTGGTTCTTGTGTCATGAGAAGAATCGATGCTAGAAAAGAATAAAGGCAATTTAAATAATATTTGTGCATTCAAAGGAGAGCCAATGGTTGGAGCATTCGCCAAGTCAAAGATATTCAAAAACAATTATTTTAAATGTAAATTTATTTTATTAAATGCTTGCATTTGGATAGATTGGTTTATTTAATGCATTTCATGAAGTGGTTAGTGATCGGCTAAGGCAAGGGTTTTATTAAATGCAAATATCATCACTTAATGCATGCACATGAGGTAGTTGTGGATCGATGCAAGTATAGAGGAGCATTTTAAATGCAAGTTCATAAATTGAATGCCAAATATCTAGTCGATTATGTCAAGGATCAATATTTTTGTTGCTTTGAAGGATATTAAATGATTGCATGCAAGTTGTTGGGAGATGCCAAGGCAAGTTGTGAGAATTGTAAACGTAATAGATTTATCTCATTTAAAAAATTAAAGATTGTTTTAAATGAGTGTGTTTTAGATGTAACTCATGTTAGAATTAAACTGGACAACTGAGAGGGGGGGTGAATCAGTTGTCCCACAATTTAAACTTTTTCTGCTTCTAACCTCTTTTATTAACTTGCTACCAGATTAATGATGTAAACAATAAAGCATAGATCAACAACCCAAGAGCAAAAACATGATCAATACACTTGACACCAATATTTTGATGTGGAAACCAAGTTAAGGGAAAAATCACAGTGGGGGTTAACCCACAAAGATTTGTACCCTATTAAAAGTACTTTAGAAAAATAGAAGGCACATGCCTTTAGGTGCACTGCCCAGAGCTCACTGCTCAAAAGGGAGGCTCATTGTCTATAGAATTTATTTAGAATAGAATGAATTAACTGAGAAATATCATCTAGTTCATGCCTGGTTTAGTTTCAGTGAATGCTTGAAGACTTCTCCTTTGTCTTGAATTCTTCTTTACCAACTTCACACTCTATGTTGCTCTCACTCCTTATCTTCTCTACTCTGCTTCTGATCCTTTATTTGAATTTGATCTGCCTTGCACAAGGATAATGTTTGACAACTCTTCAACAAGTATTAACACACTTCATCCATCTTGGAATAATCAACAAGGTTAGCCAAACTTAACACAGATCTTTACATTGTTAGCCAATCATAGCTAAGACTTGAATCTTCCTTTATTAACACACCAGCTTCACAAAATGATCTTTAGATCATTCACAGCATGCTAGGAACATCTGGTCAGCCAAGATTAGGAAGAACAACAACTAAGATAAAAAAATTCAATCACAAGCTCCTTTGTCAATGCAAACCTCCAACACAACAGCCGCATGATCCAGAGACCACCACAAGCACAAATAAGTCAACAGGAATAGCCACACCAGTTCACATCATCAAAATCACTTGCATCTTCACACTAAACCTCAAGAACACACACTGCCATGACTGTCAAACTAAAAAGATTGCTTTTAGACCTCCAAACCATGAACCACTCAAGTTGAGGGAACACACCAACATCCCAAACAAGCCTCTAGATCTGTAGATCACAATATGCTCATACCAAACCTATCCAGACCAACTCCTTTCCACTCTGTCATTATAGAAAAACTACAGAAACTTGTTTTACTTAGAGGGCCATAACTTCACCAAATCTTCATGCAGACCTCTCAAATCTCAGCTGGAGCAACAATAGACAACCCAGTATAGGCCCTTTAATCCGCATACTCTAATCTTCACCTTACTGGAAATAGTAATCACTCCTCTGCACTCTCTTCATTGTTTCTAACAGAAAGATATGTTGACATCAATGACAACACATCAGGCACATATTTGCAACAATCTCTCCCTTTGTCATTGATGGCAACATATGATGTGAAAAATTGATTCAACCATCAAGACAAGAACTTCTCCCCCTTTCTCCTGTCACACCTGCAACCACTGTCTTTACTGCTCCCCTTTCATCAGTAACTAATTACTTCCAATTTTTTCACATGACTTCTCTCCCCCTTTGACATCAATGTTAAAGGGCACATATTTGCAATCATCTCTTCCCCTTTTTATTTCAGACTGATTCTCCAACATTTGTGTACTGACTACTCCTTAGAGTAGTGTTTTCTTAACATCAATATGGACTTCAAGATGTGACTGAGAATTCCACTAGACTGATGTACCCTGGTGCATCTTAGTTCTAATTCAGAGGGGTAATAACCCCTAACTTCTCTCTGAGATATTCAAATGTATCCTTGGGAAGAGGCTTAGTGAAGATATCCACAATTTGATCTTTGGATGACACAAACTCCAACTTGACTTCATTCTCATTTACCTTCTCTCTCAAGAAATGAAATTTGATGGATATATGCTTTGTTTTTGAATGCAACACTAGGTTCTTTGAGATACTTATTGCACTAGAATTATCACAAAAGATTATGACTGGCTTCTCAAACACAACTCTAATGTCCTTCAACATTTGCTTCATCCACAGAACCTAAGTACAATTGTTTGCTGCTGCTATATATTCTACTTCTATAGTAGACAGAGATATTGCCTCTTGCTTTTTTCTCATCAAAGAGACCGATCTTCTTCCCAAGAAAAAGGCACCACCACTAGTACTTTTTCTATCATCCACATCTCCTACCCAATCAACATTTGTATATGCATGAAGAGTAAAGTCATTATCTTTTGGATACCACAATCCATAATCAATTGTCCCCTTGAGATATCTGAAAATTCTTTTGACTGCCATAACATGGGATTCTTTTGGATCAGATTGAAATCTAGCAACAAGTCCAATGGTGTTCATGATATTAGGTCTAGTCTGGGTCAAATAGAGCAATCCTCCAATCATTGATCTTTACCTTTTCTGGTTTGCCTTGGGAGAATCATCATCTTTACTTAACTTGCATCTAGTTACCATAGGTGTACCTACTAGATTTGAATCTTCCATTCCAAACTTCTTCAGCAATTCTTTCACATACTTAGACTGAGATATAAAGATACCTTTGTTTGACTGAACAATTTGTAGATGTAGGAAGAAATTCATCTCTCCAAACATTGACATTTCAAATTCACTTTTCATTTGGTCATAAAATGCTTTACACATACATTCATTTCCACCAAAAATGATATCATCATCAAAGACCTCAACAATCAAGATGTCCTCATGATTTATCTTGAAGTAAAGATTACTATAAGCCGTACCTTTGCTAAAACCTATCTTAAGCAAATATTTGTCCAATCTTGCATACTAGGCTCTTGGAGCTTGCTTGAGTCCATACAAGGCTTTTCTCAGTCTACAAACCATGTCACCTTGATCAGACAACTGGAATCCTTCCAATTGCTCAATGTAGACTTCTTCCTCCAAATTTCCATTCAGGAATGTTGATTTGACATCCATCTGATACAATTTAAAATCTTTGAAAGCAACAAATGCAAGAAATAATCTGACTGCCTCTATTCTTGCCACCAAAGCAAAAGTTTCTTCAAAATCAATTCCTTCTACTTGAGAATAGCCTTTGCATACCAACCTTGTTTTGTTTCTTACAACTTCACCATCTTCATTTAGTTTATTCTGGAAGACCCATTTGGTTCCAATTACATTTTTGTCCTTTGGTCTAGGAACAAGAACCCAAGTGTGGTTCTTTTCAATTTGCATTAATTCTTCTTCCATTGCTTTTACCCAATTTTTGTCAGTGCAGGCTTCACCAACTGATTTAGGTCCAATCCTTGAAATCAAACAAATCTCTTCTTAATCTTCAGCAACTCTTTTTCTAGTTCGAACACCTTTATTTTTATCCCCTATGATTTGATCTTCAGGATGATTCATTCTTACATACCTGGGGGTTTTGGGAATTGCTTAGGCTTTTGTTTCTTGAGTGTGTTCCTCAACATCTGTACTAATTCCTTGAGTCTTTCGAGTTTTTGGATCAATTTGCATCTGAGTTAGAGTTTGAATTAACCTTCCTTGACTTTGACTTTCATTTTGATCATCTGAATCATATCCATAGAACCTAGAATGTCCTTCCGTGCTCTCATCAACTCTAACATTAGCACTTTCAACAATCTTTTTCAACCTCTTGTTAAAGCACTAGTAAGACTTACTTTTAGTAGAGTATCCCAAAAATATTCCCTCATCACTTCTTGTATCAAATTTGCCTAAATCCTCATCTCTTTTGATATAGCATTTACTACCAAAAACTCTGAAATATCTTACAGTAGGAGGATGACCAAACCATAGTTAAGAGTGTAGACAACAGTACTTACAACTTCTCTCCAATAAACTTGAGGAACATTTGTTTCCATCATCATGGTCTTGGCAGCTTCTTGAATGGTTTGGTTCTTTCTTTCCACAACTCCATTTTGTTGGGGAGTCTTAGAAGCAGATAACTGTCCTTTTATGCCATGCTTTTCATAGAAAGTATCAAACTCATGGGAAGTAAATTCTCCACCTCTGTCAGATCTTAGACATTTCAATTTTTCATCAACTTCATTTTCCACCATCACTTTGAAGACCTTAAATTTTTCAAGAGCTTCTAATTTTTCTTTTAGGAAGGTTACCCACATCATCCTGGAGTAGTCATCTATTAGAAACATGAAATATCTATCTCCTTGCACACTCCTAATTCTAGCAAGACCACAAAGATCAGTATGTACTAGTTCTAATCATCCATTTGAAACTTGTTCCTTACTTTTGAATGAAATTTTGCTATGTTTCCCCAATTGACATTCTCTACACATTCTATTAGGCTTCACAAGTTTTGGAAGATCTATCATAGCATCAGTGGTACTTATTTTGACAATATTATCAAAATTCACATGACACATCCTCCTATGCCATAACCAACTTTGATCTATCTGAGCAATCAAACAACTTTTGCCAGAGCTACTCAAATGAAAAATGTTACCTCTAGTTTGAGTACCAGATGCAATTCCAATTCTAGAACTCTCCAAGATTCTACACTTTCCATCTTTGAATCAAAGATCATAACCTTTATCAACCAACTATCCAATACTGAGAAGATTATGTTTCAGTCCTTCCACATACAGAACATCATTGGTGCTATTCTTACCATCAAAAGAGATGGATCCTCTGCCACAAATTCTACCACCTGAGCTATCTCCAAATTTCACAAGCCCACCTTCATAATTTTCAAAATTCACAAACTTACTCTTGTCTCCAGACATATGATGAGAACATCCACTAGTAATCACCCAGTCATCTTTCTCAATAACCTAAGCAGCCAAGGTACTTTCCATATTTGCATAGCTAGTAGATTTAGTAGACACCGGATCTTCTTCTTTAATGGCAATGAACACCTAATCATTTTCAGGGGAACCTCCATGATCAGATTCATCATTTGTGACTCCTTCTTCTCTAGTTTCTTGGACATAGTAACATTTGTTCTGATTTCGATATCTATTAGGGTTTGGTTTTGAAAACCTCTCCGGACATCTTGAGGCAAAATGACCAATCTTATTACAAGCAAAATATTTGAGTGGCAATTTTCCTTCATACTTACCAGATCCTCTTGGCAGTCTTTTGGTGAGAAGAGCTTCAAGATCAGCAGTTTCAAGTTCAATATCTTCAAGATCCTTCCTTGTCTTCACTAATCTATTTGATCTTGCAGAAGAGATTTCACCCGAATCATATCTTTGTTTTCCATATACACTGGACTTAAATGTAGATTCAGACTTGGGAAGAGAATCACCAAACTCACTTAATTCAAAAGGTGAAATTTTGCCAACCAGATGATCTCTTGTAACATCTGAGACAGTCTAGATCTCTTCTATAGCAGCTACCTTATGTTTGTATGAATCAGGTAAAGATCTAAGTACTTTTGATACAATCTCTAATTCTTCTAAAGTTCCACCAGCACACCTGATACCACACACAAGTTCATTTATCTTTTGCATGTAGATTGTGATGTTTTCATCTTCGCTCATCCTCATAGTTTCAAATTTTCCTCTCAAACTTTGTAACTTGGCACATTTGACATATTTATCACCTTCATACAGAAATTCCAACTTTTTCCAGATTTCATAAGTCATTTTTAGACCAAAGACATTTGTCATTTCTGAATCAGTCAAGGTACTCAACAAGGCTTCTTTAGCTCGAAGGTTATTTTCAGCATTTTTGACTTGATCTGGAGTTGAAGGACCTTTTTCCAGAGGTTTATACTCAACACTGGTGATCACCCAATAGGCATCGCCCATGCATTGTAAATGGCACTCCATGCAATTCTTCCAAACAAAACAATTTGTTCCATCAAATATCGGACTATCCTTCTTGTAGATTGACATCCTAGATCTCCTCAAGTGATCAGGCTTTTATAAGAGGATCTGGCTCTAATACCAATTGTTGGAATTAGACTGGACAACTGAGAGGGGGGGTGAATTAGTTGTCCCACAATTTAAACATTTTCTTCTTTTAACCTCTTTTATTAACTTGCTACTAGATTAATGATGTAAACAATAAAGCATAGATCAACAACATAAGAGCAGAAAAATGATCAATACACTTGACACCAAGATTTTGACGTGGAAACCCGATTAAGGGAAAAACCACGATGGGGGTTAACCCACAAAGATTTGTACCCTATTAAAAGTACTTTAGAAAAATAGAAGGCACACACCTACAGGTATACTACCCAAAGCTCACTGCTCAAAAGGGAGGCTCACTGCCTACAAAATTTATTTAGAACAGAATGAATTAACTAAGAAATAGCATCTACTTCATGCCTAGTTCAGTTTCAGTGAATGCTTGAAGACTTCTCCTTTGCCTTGAATTCTTCTTTACCAACTTCACACTCTATGCTTCTCTTGCTCCTTATCTTCTCTACTCTGCTTCTGATCCTTTATTCAAATTTGATCTATCTTGCACAAGGATAATGTTTGACAACTCTTCAACAAGTATTAATACACTTCATCCATCTTGGAATGATCAACAAGGTCGGCCAAACTTAACCTGGATCTTTACACTATCGGCCAATCATAGCTAAGACTTGAATCTTCCTCTATTAACATGCCAGCTTCACAAAATGATCTTTAGATCATTCACAGCACGCTAGGAACATCCAGTCGGCCAAGACTAGGAAGAACAACAATAACTAAGAGAAAAAAAATTCAATCACAAGATCCTTTGTCAATGCAAACCTCCAACACAATAGCCACATGATCCAAAGACCACCACAAGAACAAAAAAGTCAACAGGACAGCCACACCACTTCACATCATCAAACTCACTTGCATATTCATACTGAACCTCAAGAACACACACTTCCATGACTGTCAAACTAAAAATATTTCTTTTGGACCCCCAAACCATGAACCACTCGAGTTGAGGGAACACACCAACATCCCAGACAAGCCTCTAGATCCGCAGATCACAATATGCTCATACCGGACCAATCCAGACCAACTCCTTGCCACTCTCATTATAGAACAACTACAGAAACCTGTTTTACTCAGAGGGCCATAACTTCACCAAATCTTCATGTGGACCTCTCAAATCTCAGCTAGAGCAACAATAGACAACTCAGTACAAGCCCTTTAATCCGCATACTTTGATCTTCACCTTACTGGAAATACTAATCACTCCTTTGCATTGTCTTCATTATTTCTAATAGAAAGATATGTTGACATCAATGACAATACATTAGGCACATATTTGTAACAACTCATTCAATATTGTTCAAGTTCATTGCTCATCATTGGTAGAATTCAAGCTACAATTCAAAATGCCAATGAAGAAGGATGTCCATGCTTGAGGAGTTAAATAGAGGACTTGAACATCAATTTGCAATATATGATGCTATGGTATGTTTTCTTTCTTATTGTTTATGAATGAGAATTCTGATTTTCATTTTATTGGCAAGGTGACGACCCCTTGTTTATGTATGGGGATGACCCCATACTAGTTGTGAAGTGATTTCATTCAAAGTTCACTATTTGAGCTTAATATTGTAGGTTTAAGGAGCATTTGAAGTGAATTTGACATTATTATAACCATTGGTTATTGTGGATGTCACACTAAGGTAGTCGATTTGGAGAGATCATCATTATATGAAGATTTAACATATATTTTTAGTTCTGATTTCTTATAATAGCTAGCTAATGATGGTATTTTAGGGTTCTTATGCAAGCTTTGATTGAAGATATTGTCTTGAGAGCATTGTTGACACAAGATATTGCATCTAGGGTTCCATCGCTTGGCTTCAAGAGGAGTTTTTGTCATTGTTTTGATCTCTAGAAGATTTCTGGGCACATATACATTTTGTATTAAACATAACAACAGTCAATATGATGTAATCAGTCCATTTTATGAGGCTACAACAGTGATATTTGAAGTCTATTTCCATTGGACATTGATAGCTCTTTCATGTTTTAGGGTTACAAGGACATTTGGTGGCACTTGGTTGACATTTTTATAAGTTGTTCAAGTCTGATCTAATTATGATAGTGACTGATATATACAATCAGTAGCAAGCTTTTGATATCTTTTCATATTGAATCAATGATATATGCAATGGTGTTTCATGGTTACATATATGTATGATTGTATTTGAATGTTTATGTGGTTTTGTGCAAGAAATCTTATTTAAAAGTTGCAAAAATTTCAGTCATCCTAGAAAGGGATATTACAAATTTTGACTTGATGATATCTTGAAAACCCATCTGTGAATGAATATATTTCTCTTCATGCTACCGATTCTAGGATTTCTTCTATGAAGGGAGTAGGGAAGGCGTCATGTATCCATGCTTTATTGATTTCCCTAAATTCAACACATTTCCTTACTTCCCATGTTTTCTTTTTTGGACTACCATTGGGATTATCCATTTAGCATATTCTACAAGTTTTGTTATGCTCACTGCTATTATCTTGTCTAACTCCATTTTGACCTTTTTGTCATATTGAGGTTAAGTCTGTAAGATCTCTTCCTTTGTGGTTTTTCCCCTTCCTTTAGTTGAATTTTCATTACCCAAACTTCTTCCTTTATTCCTTTTAGATCAATAATTGTCTGAGGAAACAAGTCTTCAAGTTCAAATAAATTTTTTGCCACTTGTGTGACAACTTTATCATCCCAATAGTCTCCAATCTTGGCTAATTTTGGGTCACCCTCTATGGCTATATTTTCTTCCTGGAGTTTTAGGGGTTGAGTGTAATATTTACTTTTTGACTCAGTTTCTAACTCTATCTCCCTTTCTCCTTCATGAAACTCTATGTCCAATTTAGGCTGGTTGTCATTTTCTTCTTGTTGTGTCTTATAGCATCTCTTCTCAGTGCATTTATTCTCTCTATCCATCCACTCTATTATATTCATACCCCTTCTATTTTAGGTGGTGTAGGCGTTTGTTGATATATTTTTATTTCATCCTACTTAGTAGGTTTAAATATTGTTTGTTTCATTTTGAGGAGTATGTTATGGATATGTTCTTTTGGACTATAGAAAAAAAAATGTATGTATGCAGTCTCCTTGTAGCTCATTCTAGTCCTTTGTTTTAGTTCTCCACTCTTGGCTTACATACAATGTCTGTGTGACTGGTGCTAATGCCCAATAGAACATTTTTATGTAGATTCTTGTATCATACCCATTTTTACTGTTCTAGATCATTAGACATATATCTAAGTGTTCTTTCGGTGGGATTTCTCCAAATTGTATTTAGGGATTATTGTGTATTCCTCTTCTTCTGGTAAGTACCTTGTTCTTATCAAAATTTTGAATACATGCCACCATAAAATGATGTTCTTATGTGTGTGCCACTAACTTGTGGCATTACATATCAATGTACGTTACAAGGCTGCCATCCATGAGTCTTCCTTATCAAAAGTTTGTTCCATTTCTTCTAAGTAGGTATTAAGGTCTCCTATCCCTGAATACCTGGGTAGTTTTATATGTGAGATACCTCATGTGATGTGATTAATTTGGTGTAAGTTTTGGGTTTTATTTTCCTAATGGTCTTCTAGTTTGACTCATGTATTTTGTAGTGTAGTTTCATTTGATGTGGTGGAATTTAGTGGTAGTTCTATGTGGAAAGGTTCTCTAGAACCCTATGATTTTCTATGTTTTCAATTTTAGTTCTTCCTGCAACTAGGCATTCAGTACTTCGTCACTATTCATGCTATAATTATCACTATCAATCTCTATTTCCTCTTTCAAGTTAGGTTCCTTTAGGGTTTCTGGTTTAGGTAGTTTGGAGATAGAGTAGATGATTTTGGAATCCTCATTAGTTTGTTCTTCCTAGTTAATTTCTTCTACATAGGATTCATTAATATCTTTGCCTAGTGGTAGATATACTATCCTAGTTTCATCTATAAAGGAAATTCCTTCCTTTCTGGAATCTATTATTCCATTGGCATTTACAAACCATTGGAGGCTTAATAATGTGTTGAATGAATCAAAAGGTTTTTTCATTGCTACCGCCTCAAAGTCTACAATTTGTTTCACTCCCACCACATTAACTTCTACCATTTTCCATGTTCCTACTATTCCCATGGCTGACTCTTCAATTAAGCCGATGTTGCATGGGGTTTCCTCCAGTTTTGGCTTTCCCAATTGTTCCCAGACTCTTTTTGGAATCATGTTTGCATATGCTTCTAGATCCACCATCACCTATTTAATTCTCTTGTGGTTAACGTATGTAGTGATCTGTTGGGAAATAGGTGTTGTACACCTTGCATAATATTGTATTATTTTATTCATGTAAAATAAATATTTATTTGTGGTGCATCTTAATTGATGTGTTTAACCACATTAGATATTTATTTGGAGGCCACTTGTAAAAGTTGTATGTAACATTAGGATATTGTTTGTATTATTTAATTGTTGGGAAAAAGTAGTACCAATATTAAATAAGTGGGTCAATGGTTTTGTGTATCCATGGTTTTGGAACACGTTCTTTTGTCCAATACCACAAGTTGTATTTGTGTGAGCTTGGTCTATAAAAGCAAGCACATGGTTAGTGGTTTGGGTGGGTTGGCTATTTCATTGTAGGTAGATTGGAGGTTTGTGAGAGGTTGTCATTGTATTGAGCTCTCTCCTGTAAGTGCATATTATGAAGCATGGCAGGTGATGTGTGGATTCATGCTTGGACACATGGAGGATGCATTGGATGTGATTGATGATTCAGAGGTATTCATGGAGACTCATGGCATGTATTGTAATATCTTTATTGCTGAATAATACATATGAGTGTGGATGGATGCTTTTGGAGGATGGGTTTTTCCCTCTTGAGGGTTTTCCTAGGGTATATCTTGTGTTATCTTGTTGATTATTCATTTGATCTTTGCATTATGGTTATTTTTGCATCTTATTCTCCTATTGAGTTATGTGGAATTGGTTTTATTTGACCTACAAATTCCTAACATGTGGTATCAGAGCCATGTTTATGGATGAGGGAGGTGTGAGCTCCCTGGTTTGTTGATAACCCTTGTGTGTGTAGATTGGATGCAAAATGGAAGCTATGGCAATGC
This sequence comes from Cunninghamia lanceolata, assembly GCA_027924645.1. NCBI lineage: Eukaryota > Viridiplantae > Streptophyta > Pinopsida > Cupressales > Cupressaceae > Cunninghamia > Cunninghamia lanceolata. The sequence goes on along the minus strand of BSBN01000017.1, from coordinate 1,959,553 downwards.
ATGGAAGTACTTGGGACATTACAAAGTTTTGTGTACATTGTATTGCAAATTGGGGGTTTTGGGTATTGAAGATTTGTTGTGTATTTTGTAGATTTGGTGATTGAAAAAATTATGGATGAAGACGGTTTCTTAGATCAGCTTCATGAGGGTTTTGAGGAGGATTTTTTACAAATGACCTCCTGGGACAAAACGGACCTCACCATTGGATTCAAGAGGCCTGAGAGGCAAAAAAAAACATATAATTTGCCATGGTTTGGTTATGGGAGAAAAAAAAATTTGCCCCCCAGGTATGCCGTATGGATTTGCAGGTACACAATCTACAGAGAAAAAAATAATTTTTAATTCCTGTGCAATAAAAACATTTTTTATATAGTTTTCTTGAAAAAACTTTTGTTTGAAAACTATATAAAAATTTGATTTTTGAAAAGATTTCATTAAAAAAAAATTGGTAGGTGGGGGTCCGCAGACCCTCGTACCTGCCCGGTCGGAAGAGGGTACCAATAAGGTACCCTGTGATAGGGCCTTGTCAGCCCTTCCTTTCCCCGTTGGTGGCAAAGCTATCGTGGCTAGTAGGCACTGGCTGGGGGGCTTAGAACCCCCAATCCAGTGGCCTAGCTCGCCGGCTAGCCTGCTCTGGTAGGGGTGGCCAGAAACTGGTGCCAACAACCACCTAGCGTAGGCCCGTGGTGGGCATTAAAAATAATTAGAACGTAGGTGAAAATAAAAAATGACAACAATGCTCAAAAATTAAATTTGGACCTTAATCAAATATTTAAACCCTCCTTATTTTGCAAATGGGTCCGTCTCAAAACAAATTTGAAAAACTTTTTGAAGTCTGCCAGCCCAGCGCCATAGTGGGCCCCACCTATGCCCAATCAGTGCCACATAATCTGTTGACATAGTGATGACATCAGTATTGTACAGACAGGGTCCCACCAAGGGTCCCCTTTAGCCCTCAAAGGGCATTTTCTTACAGGGGGCATAACTTTCACCCAGGGTATCAGATTTTTGACTTCTTATAGACGTCTAAAAGCTCTCTCCAAGAACTATGTAGTAGTATAGGTTTCATGAACATATTATGTTGTTTGTGTCAAAATTTGTTACCTGAAGCTAGGCATTGCTCTGGGACATTTTTATGCTCATAACTTTTGCATACGGAATCAAATTTTTTATTTTGGATAGGAGTTGGAGAGCTATTGTAGTGTACTACATATTAGATTCTGTAAATTGTTATTTTTGTGTGCAGAGAGAGATTGGTACTTGTTTGATCACATGTAGGAGTTTGAGATTCAGAGAGTGTTTATGAGTGCATTCAGATGGATTTTTGGGCACAAACTTGTGGGAGTGCATGTTGTTATGAGACCATCAACATGGTATAGCAAGTTTTTAGATTTGGTACTTCCAGATACATGTTTACAGGTGTTCTCAGAGTTTGTACTTTGATGGAGATAGGTACACAGGTTGTCTTCTGGTTTGAGGACATGGTTGATATGTGTGTGAGACTTGGAGTCTCGTTTAAGTGGGAGTTGAGTATAGGTATAGTGATGACGATGATTATGGTGTCATGGATATGTACATACACTTTTGCATTGGCATGACATGATCATGTATGCGATTGGTAGGTATGGGCTATGATGTTCAATTCATGATTATAGGTGGTGTTGTGGTATTATTTTAGGGGATTGTTCTTATCTCCTGGATGCTTGATTAGTTCCTTGACTATGTTTACTTGTTGTGGACTTGTTGGCAAATCAAATCTAGCATTGATTTGGTGTTTGAGTCTTGGAGTCTACAGGTTGTCTTCTTTGATATCTTAGTTTGCATGTTACTAGTGTGATGATGAGTTTGTATATTACATTTGTTTTAGATCTACGAGTTATGTATTTTTGTGGGTTGATCACCTATTTGGCTACAATGGGATGACTCGGATGTGGACTGTCTATATCCACGAGATTGATTCAGTGTTTATGTAGATTTTGTTAGTTGGCCTTGTCTGTGGTCATTTGTACATTGGTTTGTTGCATTGGAATGAGAGGATGGATGATTAGAGTGCCTAGATAGTCAGTTCTTGGGTAGCATGTTTATCACGATGTCATGGATAGCTTGGATAAATGGTTTTATGTGAGCTTTTGACAGTGATGGTTTTATCTTCTTAGTTTGGAGATCATGGTTTTACTCTACCTTTTGGGAGCTATTGATGATACAGTGGGATTCCTTTATTGGTTTGGGGCCATGGATAATCTTCATTTAGGAGATGGGTACTTTGTTTTCATGGATAGCTCTATATCATGTTTCAGTGGTAGCTTTTGCAATGATATGGATTCATCATTTGTGATGGACGATCTTTTGCTGTGGTTGTGGGTGTCTTAGAGAGGTTCTTAGATTATGATTCTTGTGTTAGTGAGAGTGCATTGACATCCTAAGTTCCATTGTCAATAGATGGTTATCTTCATGTGATTGGAGATGTTGACATCTTGGTTTACCATGGAGGACTTCTTTGAGTCTTTGGTTGAGGTGTCGGTTTATGATTTGTCAGTTTGACATATTGATCCTTGATTTAGAGATGTTGATATTGTGTCTTGATGGACTCTTGATGCTAGCTTAGAGTTTTGACATGATACATGTTCTCTTGAGATAGAATGTATTGCACTATTACATGTGATCTCCTTGGAGAAGATGGTTAGATCATGATGTCATGATACGCTTCTTGATTATGCAGATGTGCAGTAGGAGCATTGACAATGATCTTGTTGGTTCTCTTGGTATTGAGTACATTGGTCATTTTCTTTTTATCATGGATTGATCATGGAGGTGTTCATGGATACTTGGAGACTTAGATGAGGCTAGAGTTTTCTTGTGATTAGAGACACTTGTTGATATGGTTACTCTTTGGAGTTTCATCATATAGATTGAGGAGCCTTACACTTAGATATGGACCTAGAGGACATTGTTCTTGGAGAGAGTCATTGTGGCTTGGTGTATCCTGGAGAAGCATTCTCATTCCTAGTCTTGGTCTACTCGGCAGTTTACCATCTATGAGGTAATGCCCATCCTTTTAGATGTATTTTCTTTATGCTTTATCTTCTCATAGATATGGATCTTGAGCTATGGTTATTGGTTCTGGAGGGTTCATTTGAGGGATGTTAGCATGGTTATCTCCTTGTTCATATGGTTTGATTTATGATGTTCATTATGAGAAGTTTAGGAGATGTAACTAGGCTTGTTCCTGGTTATGGAATGGTTATGAGTTTGATCTACTTGATTAGAGAGTCTTACATCTATGTTGGCTACATGTTACATATGTTCATTTGATCTTATGAGATTGAATGGTTGGGTGTTGTAGAGGCTTTTCATTTGGGGTTGTAGAGGAGATCATACTTGACATAGCTTAGCACTTTGAGGTGTTTGTAGAAGGACATTATGATTTACAGGTTTTCTCTGTTTGTCTTATGGCTACTTCTTGGAGGATCATGTTGATATGGTTGGACTTGGGAGAGTTATGGTGACATGTTGTGAGAGAGTATGCAATGATTTATCATGCATGTGTGGATCATTGTGATTTTTCTTGATACTACATTGGCTTGTTGATTAGCCACACCTTGATTTGAGTGTTGATTGATAGACTCGGTATGCCTTTGATCTATTTTCAGATTTGACATTACCCATGCAGTGGGTGTTCATGGATGTATGTGTTCTTCATTGACAACCTTTATACATGGAGCTTGTGATTGTGGTATATGGGTTGGATATGTTGTTGGCATGAGTTTTTTGATGTTGTTGATACCTATGAGGTATGGATGGTTGGATGTATTAGCATATGTTGTGGGTGCTATTTCCAGTCATGTGGGTTTTTTACCTTTGACAACAACTAGAAGCCTTTTTTTTTATCACTTGGATTTGGTGCTTTTGTTTGGTGCATCTTCACCTTGGCATGTTCCTTTTCTTCCATAGGTGGCATTGATGGGTCTAGTTATTAGCTAGTTTTCTTATGGTTTTATGTAAGTTCAAAGACATTCTCAAACATTATCTTACACATATTTCTACATTATGCTATCTCTTATGTTCATTATGCATACCTAAAATTGATTATTAAGTATATGGAAATATGGTTTTAATATGATAGATATTACATGATTATGTGGGGGAATGTATGGATTATAAAGGATATATGTGCTTGATTATGGTTGTTAGTATTGTGTGCATGTTTTGTGAAATAACTCTTGCATTTAGAGAAGATGGATTGTAGCCCACAACAACTACAAGGTGCAGCCTGTAGCCAAAGAGTTCCTAGATAGCAGAACAGGGGAAGTTCCAAGATAAATTGAATGCAACAACTACAACATGGAGACACTTGATGAAGATGGTTACGCATTTTGGTAGCAATTAACAAAGACAATTGAAGCAAAAGGATTTTGTTGTAGCTAGGAGTCTAATGTGACTGATTCAACCAATCTATGTTCCTCTGTTTCAACAAGAAGTTCAAATTTCATTAGGACTCTTCTTTCTTTCTTTGTCAATTACTAGTTACTTGGCATTTATCACACTCATGTGTGTAGAGAGTGGTGATTTATGATTTCAGTTAAGAAACCTTGTTCTAATAAACTCCCCCGTACCTATATGTATGGCTTGGTGGTTGAGGTAGTTAAGTTTTAAGTTTTTGCAAGTTAGAAGTAGATTGTTCAATCATAGATATAATTACCAAATCTTTTTCAAGTTAGTTACACAAACAATGTTTATGTTTCTGATGATGAATGCATGAATATAATCTGCAACCAGAATCTTATGTGATATTGTAAGGATTGTGTAATGATTGAATTGGAATTAGTATGATTGTGTTAATCTGAGCAACTAGATTTGAGTTAGATCAGTGGAGACAGTTACTTGAGCAAGGGCCACTCAATGTAGCTGTCCCTCACTTCATTTTCTATATGTTACTTTGTTATGACAATCAATTCATAAATGCATTGGATTCTTCAAGATATTCTAGTTGTTCAACTTGTTGTACTTCGTAGTGTAGAGTGTATGGTAGGAGTATAGGATAAAATATCAATACCAAGTCAAAACCCTAGTGTTCATTTATTTACAGTCATTAGTTACAGTCTTATATTGCAAGTACCCATAGCAACAATATCAGGATTACTTCCTTTATCATTGTGTAGTTTGAATTATAACAATTGTATTAGGATGAGTTAGACAGTCTGAATCTTTGAAAGCACATACAATGCCAGTTCTATCACAAGCTTACTAGCCCTGGTCGATAATTCAATGGTCTTATCAAGGGTTACAATGGATTATTTAGTTAGGTTTTTCCCCTGAATTGTGTGATTTCTACCAAGTTTACTAGACATAGTAAAGACTCTACAGGCATGTTGGAGGATGAGAGGAGTTCTTGCTTGAGATGGTGGTCACTTTGATTTTATTGCAAGTACCTTGATCGAGCATGAGAGCATGTTGGAGATTCATGTGATTTCAAGTTTGCCTATGATGATGTATTTCATGGATTGACCCTTATGTAATGTATACAATAAGTGGGAGACTGTTGGGAAATAGGTGTTGTACACCTTGCATAATATTGTATTATTTTATTCATGTAAACTAAATATTTATTTGTGGTGCATCTTAATTGATGTGTTTAACTACATTAGATATTTATTTGGAGGCCACTTGTAAAAGTTGTATGTAACATTGGGATATTATTTGTATTGTTTAATTGTTGGAAAAATGTAGTACCAATATTAAATAAGTGGGTCAATGGTTTTGTGTATCCATGGTTTTGGAACACATGCTTTTGTCTAATACCACAAGTTGTACTTGTGTGAGCTTGGTCTATAAAAGCAAGCACATGGTTAGTGGTTTGGGTGGGTTGGCCATTTCATTGTAGGTGGATTGGGGATTTGTGAGAGGCTATCATTGTATTGAGCTCTCTCTTGTAAGTGAATATTGAGAAGCATGGCAGGTGATGTGTGGATTCATGATTGGACACATGGAGGATGCATTGGAGGTGCTTGATGATTCAGAGGTATTCATGGAAACTCATGGCATGTATTGTAATATATTTATTGTTGAATAATACATATGAGTGTGGATGCTTTTGGAGGTTGGGTTTTTCCCTCTTGAGGGTTTTCCTGTGGTATATCTTGTGTTATCTTGTTGATTGTTCATTTGATCTTTTCATTATGGTTATTTCTACATCTTATTCTCCTATTAAGTTTTGTGGAATTGGTTTTATTTGACCTACAAATTGCTAACATGATCATGAGTGGTCTAGTTTTCCATGTTCTATCTGTCTTTCTCATCTTTCTGACTTGAGGTTCATGGTTAGCTTGTTTATTCCAATATTTGCAAAACTATATAAGTTTCTCCAGTAGGTTATTTTGTTTTGTTAGTTGGGTTAGATGTTTCAATGCTAATACTTCTTCCTCTAAAAAAAATTGTTCTATTGCTTTTCCTTTTTTTGTTCTTTATGTATAGTTTGTTTCAAATCCTCAATTATCCTATCATGCGAGTGTTTGTTGGTGAAGAAGTTATCTTCTTCCTCTTCTCCCTTATCATTCTCTGCACTGTCAATGTCATATATCTTTGCGATATTATTTCCTTATCTGGTTACCACCATAGCCTTGTTTTTATTTTTGTGTGTCACCAGGTTTTTCTATTTAAGCTTTTTCTTATTGTCTTGATATCCATCCTCATAGGTTTTAGTGTTAGAGTAGTCTGAGTCATATTTATCTTCTTTTTGGCCCTTCTAGCCGCTTCTGGTATCTCTTTGGGCACTTTTATCATTAGTCTTGCTCCTTCGGGTGAGTTAAATCCATTCAATTCATCACTTTATAGACTGTGATGGCCCATTCGTAAAGTACTGTTGTGCTTTGTCACAGTTGAATAGGTCATGTTTTGAGTTACCACAAAATGCACATTATTTCTTCTTATCTGACTAGCATTCACTAGAAAAATGGCCCTACTTCCCACACTTTTAGTAGCTAGCATCATCTCTCCTTCTACCTTTGCCACAAACTCTTCCACCTCTATAATTGTTAATCTAACCTCTCTCATCATTGTTGTAGTTGTTAGAGTAGGGTGCTTTATCAGCCTTATATTGCAAGTACCCATAGCAACAATATTAGCATTACTTCCTTTATCATTGTGTAGTTTGAATTATAACAACTGTATTAGGATGAGTTAGATAGTCTGAATCTTTGAAAGAACATACAGTGCCAGTGCCATCACAAGCTTACTAGCCTTGGTTGATAATTCAATGAAGGTCTTTCCAAGGGTTACAGTGGACTGTTCAATTAGGTTTTTCCTCTAAATTCTGTGAATACCACTAGGTTTACTAGACATAGTAAAGAATCTATATTTTTGACATCATTTCTAGGGATGGTTCTACTTTCAGATATCAGTTCATGTTATTTCCAAGGTTTAATCCCACCAAATACTAGAACATTTCACTAACATTGTGCAGGAGCAGGTGTTATACAAAGTGATACCTATTGTATGTGGAGGTAGCAAGATGCTTTGGGAAGGTTTCTCCAATCGACCCAACAAGATAGAGAAGATATTGGTGACCACAGTGATTAGAGCGAGGGTATTATCGAAGAAGAATTTTTTCTCTCATCAACATCTACTGATTATATAGAAAGAACCTTCATGACCATGGTTGATGCATTGGATGATCCACCAGAACAAGTGACTTTTGAATTTCCAATTACCAACCAAGAGAGGGCTACTGCTCTAAAGAATATTCCTCCTTCAGCATTACCAGTCTTCTATGGTTTGGTGATTGAGGATCCAGATACATTCTTGTTCGAGTTTGATGTCCTATGTAGAAGTTATGACTACACAACTGATGCTCATAGGCTCAAGCTATTTCCTGCTACTTTGAAGGATGCTACTTTGAGATGGTTTATGGGACTAGGCAAAGATGCTATTCCAAATTGGGACACAATGAAAACAAATTTTTTGGAGAAGTACCAAGATTATTGCAGAGGAATTCATAGGAGAAGAGATGACATTTTCAGGATGACTCAAAAAGAGGATGAACCACTAGAAGATTATGTAGAAAGGTTCCAATTTTACCTAAAGAAAAACCCATAGAATATACTCTTAGATGAATCCTTAAAGCATGTATTTTTGAGAGCATTCAATGATGACTACATAGATTCCCTTAATCTTATTGGCATAGGAGATGTGTCTCAATTACCCTTTCATGATATCTGCAAAGTTTGCAAAAACTACTCATAGTCCTTTACCAAAAGATAAGGGGAGAAAGAACATCTACCATTGGCAAGACATCTAATTTAGTTTCAAGGGTGGAATTGAGCAACCTATTGACCAACATGAAAGAAGATATTATAAGTCACCTAGCTACTCAGTTGGCTACTCACACTTGAAGAAGAAGCAGGAAGAGTTTGAAGCAATACTTACTGAATACTGCCCCAACTGAAGACAAAGGAAAGCCAATTGCAAGTGCAAAAGGGTGGCTAATATTACAGAAGACAAATCAGAGAAACCACATTTTCAACCATTTGAAAGTGAAGATGGGTAGTTGTTCTATGTTACACAAAGAAAGCCATGACAACTAAGACAAGGTATGCAACAAGACCCTATAAGTTTTAATGCATCATTTCCAATTGGTAACCATAATTTCTCTGGTTGGAACCCCCAGCCTTGGCTAAATAACCAAAACTAATGGAAAAACCCTCAACAATGGCAAAATCCTTAGTAAAACTGGAATCAATAGCAACCAAATGTATGGCCACAATAAAATTTCCAAGGACCCAATTACAATCCTCAATGGCCAATACAAAAAAACCAATGGCAACCATAATGGCAAAAGAGATAGCAATGACAAAACAAAAATATGAATAACTCACAACCTGTTGTCCTATTTTGCTTCCTAGCCAAATAGCCCAAATCCATAAAATCTCTAGGTGTTTTCCCCCTAAGGATACAAGGAAAAACATCAAAAAATGGTTAAGTCCCAAAAAATTCAGAGTTTTCCTTGTGTTTTTCTACCTTGTCAGGATGTTGGAGTTCGGGCTTCACCTCTTCACTGTTGTCAAGCCCAAAGTCCTGAACTCCAACCCTATCCCTTGCAAACACAACTAAGTGTTATTTTTGCCAAAGATTGGGGGTTCATTCTTCCCCTTTTCTTCCTTTCAAAGGCAGTGGTGGGTAGCTTCCAAAGTGTGCCACGTGTTGGCTCGATGCAAGTTCTACATAGCGTAAAGATAATGCCTTCAAAACTTTATGGTGGCTCGCCGTGTGTCTAGGCCTGACAAAGTAAATCATCTAAGTGTTTTAAACTTTCAGGAGGTTAGATTTCTTTCTTCTTTCTTCCCTCCTGGAAGGTTGAATGATGTAGGCCTAAGGCCCGATCTCTGCAGAGACCCTAAGGGACATGTGGTGGCCCAGCGCAAACTATCAATATCTAAAGAAGTTGAGCCCCTTATGCTCGTTGAGCCTAGAGTGACCCCGTTTTTAAAACAACTTTTATTGCACATGCTTAAAGGGACCTTCAAGTTGTGTAGCTTGATGCCTAGTTAGCAAGCGCTTTTCTTCTTTCACTGAGACTTCCTTCTTTGATGGGCCTCATTTTATGTTTCAATGCTACTACGAGCTTTTGCGGAGTCCTACGCACGTGTCTTCCATGTAGGCTCTTCAATAAGACTCCATCCTTCGTAGGACTTTTCAAATGGCTTCAATGAGTCTACAAAGGATCTAAGGTGGTGTTTATAACCTAGTAAGCTATATGGTTCTAGTCTTATGTCTTTGTAAAGGTCCACAAGTGCTATTTGGTAGGCTATCATGAGCTCACGGACTGCTAAAGATGACGTCATATTTGCACTGTGTGGCTGCAAGATAAAGACAAGTGTAAAGCATATTGTGGCTTATGGCCATAATATCGATGATTCAGTTGAATGAAGGAGATGGCACTAGGTGTTGAGGGATTGAAATAGTGGGGCCATAGTAATTGAAGATTAGATAGTAGCGCATTGTTGAAGGAGAATCTTGTCTGCAGGAAAGATTCTCTACGCTACTGCGAGATGTTGACACATAGCTAATTCCCTAAAAGGAGAATAAGGCTTATGTAATGCAGAATCTTAGAGCCTTAGTGCCAAATCAAAAGGGGAAGAGATGGCCATTGATTCTAAAGGTAGATCCATCCATGGCTAAGATTCAAAAGGGTCTCTCAGGCATCCTAAAGGCAGGAAACCTTGCCGATCAAGGAAGCAAATAGACTCGGCTAACAGACCATTTTAGAGATCAAAATTTCAAAGGATTAGGAGCCGATGAAGATGCATAGACTCAAAAATCTAAAGATTTAAAGTGTTGTAAAGGATTTTCTTGGGGAAATTAAAGAAATTTTGTCTCATACACCATCAATGCAGACCCAAATATCTCTCAACTGCCCCTTCTGGATATTTGTTACATTCATTGTTGCAGAAGGTCAATCAGCTGCTCGCATTGAAGACTCCAAATATCTTCCAACTGCTCAATGGATCCAGATATTTTTTGGTGGCACCCTCAAATTTTGTAAATTTGATGTGCCAATATTCTTTCGAAATGTCGACAGAGGCTTGGGCGATAGGATGCATAGTCTACCCTGGAGGTCACATTCGGCGATTAAAATTTTGTAACTCAAGCATCATCTTGCAAATCTGGTTGGTGGAAAGTTTCTTGGCACATTTGAGAATATGCTTGTTTAGTTTCATGCTCCCGGGATGAAGTTTGATGGGGTAATTAATTGTTCTTTGACTGTGACCAGGCTAATTTTGGCATCCTAAAAAGTTTCAAATCTTGCAATTCTGAGATGACCCAGTTGTCAATTTCACCTCAAACATCTCTAGTTCTAGTTTTATCAAAATTAGAGACTTTTTGATGAGTTATTTTAATGCATCTCAGTTGTGGAGAACTCAACCGATGGGCCAGTTTACAAAGCAGGTACCAAAATTTAGTTAGCGAAGTGAAATCTGAGCAAATGGGTCTTCTTGAAATAATTGATTACGCCTCTGTGCAAATTTTCACAGTTGTCAGATACCTGGTTTGCCCGCTGTGAGATTGTGCCATTCGCTCGATGAAGGAAATTAAAAAGTGCATAAAATTTCAATGGTAAAATGCAAATATTAAAAAATGAAAAATTAAAAAGGAATGCATTTTAAAGAGGGGAAAGGTGACGTGACTTTTAAAAAGTCAAAAGTTTATAAAATAAAGACTTTTTAAAGTCTTAAGCTTTAAACAAAGGCTCGTGAAGATGAAAGGGGTACGATGGTACGACTCATCGCACCATCACACGACCCCTTTTGATGCTTCTTTAGACCCCCACAATGGTGTGATAAGCCCATTGCAAGGCATCATATGTCCTTCTCCTTTGTCTGATGTTAAAACATGTGCCTCTCCTTCATTTCTACGGCTTTTTCAATGGTTTTTCTTGCTGCTCCAGGTGGACTGAGTTGCAGGTAATCACGTTTTTCTATTTTTGGGCATTTTTTGAGGGCAATTTTTGGTCCAAATCTACTATGTAATGCTTGGATTTCTTCCTCACTCCATATCTCATGCATTGGCGGGGATTTTTCGGCTGTTTGGAGTGATTTTTGAGTGCCGAAATGATGAAAGATGCCCCTATTTTTTCTGAAAGCGACCCAGAATGTTTGTTTTGAACCGGATTTTCAATTGGATGCTACTGTGTCTTCATTCTAAGCTGAATGAAATCAAGGGAGATCAAAGAATGATGCTACATTGCCTCATGTTGCAGCTACACACAGAGAATTTATGAGGTTTTTGCTAAGTCTCAAATTGGGAAAATTAAAAAATGTGTAATTCTCAAAAGAGGAAATTAGAACATATTTTATTATTTAATGTCTTCCTCTTTTATTTGTAATTTTTTATTCCCAATTTGCATTTTGGAGGGAAATTCTAATATTAAAAAATCTCACCTACCTCCATATGCAATCAATTTCTAGGGCAACAAGCTTTGGACATAAAAGAAAGAGCTAGGCTCTCATTTGTTGTTGTTGAAGATTTAGAAAATTTTTGGAGAAGTAATGAAAGACACTTTAGCTGGGTTGTTCTATCTCTTTGTTGTGATTTTATGAGTTATATGTTGAATGTATGTTGCATATTTGTTTTCAGTTTCATGTTGATGTTATATGAGTAATGCTTCATTGCATGTACTTCAGCTGTCTGTCTCCAAGTTGTGTGTGTTTTTCTTTTGAATCTAAATAGCTAAGGGTTATTTGAGGTTCTAGGATATGGGTTTTTCTATATTGAATGTTTAATCTTTTACTTTTGCTCAAGGAGTAGATTAAATGTTTTAGGTTAGATATTGGGAAGAACATATTGCAATGAGGATATTCATAAGCAGAGATAGCTGAATACTCAATCTTGGGTGGTGTTTGTAAGGAAAATACCAATTTATCCCCATGAAACTTGAATGTCAGTTGAGTTTGTGCAAATCATTCACATATATATATTTAGTTGACTCCTTGCCCTGAGATAGGCACCAGTCTGTCCTTGTGTTGAAGTTATGATTCAAAAACACTTGTCTTACATCCAAAAATTTAAAACAAAATCATTTCAAAATCTCAATCTTTTAGGTTTCAGGAGTAGGTTATAGCTACATGCTCTCATTTTCAGCCAGTGAGATATTCCAAGAACATTGCCAGCCTTGTGATTTATCCAAGAGATTTTGGTCCATACATGAGAGCATTCTGCCTGATATTGAAAAGCTAAATCTTTTGTTCTGGGTGAGTCAAAGTTAAATCTTTCGTTGAAGGGATACCCCCTTGGTGCGGCAGAACCAAAAGTGAAGGGGAGGCAGTTCACACAACCTCCCATCTTTGTTGGCCGAATCCGTCATTGAACTAGAGCATAGGAAGTGGCAAACCCTTTGTTGATTTGGGAACCAACAAAAATGGTGACTCCGCTGGGGAGCAATGCCATATCCATCAAAAGAGTCAAATAATTTAATGGATCGGAATATTTGTTTAAGATATTAAAGGTTTCAGACCTGGAAGTGCTTTGTGGCATCCATTTTAAGAGGATTTATGTGTGACTCTACTGTTGAAGAATCCAGAATGAAAAAATACTTTAAAAGGATTTGGGCTATTTGAAGCTCATTCCTCTACAAGGAGGTGGTGACTCTACATACAAAGAATCTGGGAAGGGATATAAAAAGTGTTAGATTTGTATATTCTCAGTTAGGAAAAAGAATTTGCAGTAGCTACAACATATCCAAGTACTTTTCATATTTTGGTTTTCAAAGAAACCATGTGTATGAGTTTTAATGAAGTCCCTAATTAGGTGTTAGATCACTAAAAGAGGGAAAGGGTAGTGATAGTTTGGCATACTTCTGGTTTATTAATTACAGCCTTGCATTGTAAGGAGTATGTGTTTTCCATGTTTCAATATTTCTACTCATTAAAAGATCTTAATGGTAGCTGTAATGAGCTATGTTCTTGTAATTTTAAGATCTTGTTGAAAAGAGAGAGTTGGCAAAAACTCCAACACCATGATGCACCAATGTATGTATCCTTTCATGTCTCCGAGTATAATCATGATAGGTGATCAGTCCCAGCCTTGTAATAAGAGAAAATTCAACACTGATAGATATGGACCCATAGATTTCAATGGCATTTGTGGTTACCCAAATGTTATTCCATCTGAAATCATAAAATATTTGCCTACATTTAGTGGTGAGAAGGATGAATCAGCAGAAAAGCACCTACAACAGTTTAGAAATTTGATGGATGACTATAAGATTGATCATGAGGATGTGATCATAAGGCTATTTGTATAGTCTCTAAAGGGAGATGCAAAGGATTGGTTCTCTTATCTTCCGTCATGCTCTGTTCATTCTTGGAGTGAATGTATATCAGCCTTCAATGAGCAGTTCGGTGAAAGAATATCTAAATATTTAGTTATCAGTGGCTTCATGGATATTCATATTGAAAAAGATGAATTAATTCCAGCCTTTAACCTTAGATTCATCAAGGCATTGAAGAAAATTCCAAAATATATGAGACCCAATGAGGCATTGTGTTTGGTGGTCTACCTTGGTACATTCGATAAGAAGATGAGCTATAGATTGAGAAGTAAAGAGCCTACAACACTTCATCAAACATATCAGTTTGCAATTGACATTGAAAATAACTAGAGGTATGGAATACACAAGGGTTATTTCTCTGCAAATGCCTGCTGCACTAGGACCCCCAATGTTGATGAAAGGTGTGTTTCAAGTTTTGAAAATGAGTGTCAGAGCACTTACACCCCTACTGTCCCACTCTATGCATCATTCCAAGGTGTTGATTATGTTTATCCTAGTGTGAGATTTGAGCCAACAAATGATACAGTGCACTTGAATGAAGTAAATATGTTCAATGCTAAGATTATACCTCATAGGCCTCTAGAAAATGCATGTGAGCAGCCAAGAAGCATGTATGTTGAAAGCAATATCTTAAGTGAATTATAGTCTATTGTCCATAGTCGTTCACTAGATTGTGAAGGGATATCTCCATCATATGATGTGCAAGAATTGTGTGGTTTTGAGCATGGCTCTAACAATGTGAAAGATTTAGGTAATGATGACCCTGCTAAGGGAGAACATGCCAGAATTGCCCAACCAATGAGGTTGATGGCAATGATTATTATTCTGATTTTTCAAATGACATATATGCAACTAGATCTGAGAATTTTTCTCTCTGAAGATGATATTGCTACCCACACTATAACTAATTTATTTTCAGCCTCAACTCATTTTAATGTGCATCATGATGATCATAATATTGCTACTCATGAAGAGTTGGATGAAGTTGAGTTGGAAGAAAGCACAAGGTGTGAAAATGATATTGATATGCCATTCCTTAGCATGGAATGTTTATGCTTTAATGATTCAGTTGTGCATAGTTGTGATCATATAGATCAGGGTTCAATTTCAATTTCATCAAGAAGCATTAGAGAGCTGGAAAGTGATACAGATCATGCAGCTTCAAAGTGCATTAATACATGTATGTAGGCCAATCAGATGGTGAAGGTGATGTCCATGATCAATTCATGGATCAGGTTTGTTCTTATAATTCTAGATTTGGTAGTGTTGAAGAAGAGGTGGACTGTCATGAAAAAGAAGCAGAGACCTTTGCAATAAGAGTGAATCCCTTTTATGATGAGCCTTTAGATGTATTGAACATAATAAGTCATGATCTTCATTGGTGCAGGATTAACCCTCTTTTTGCAAATGATGATGAATATGAGGAGACAATTGTATTTTTAGATGATCTAGGTGTTGCATCAGTTTGTGAGGAGGGGACACATAAATTAGAATTAGAGATCTTTAGCCCACATGAGAATGATATTGATAATATCATGGACAATGTATGTTCTACATCAGCTGGTTCAGATGTGTGTGATGTTGGGTGTGTGGATCAGAAATTGATATCACCATCAATTAGTGACATGAAAGATATTGAAAGTCTCCCAGGCAAAGTTATCCCAGAATGTGTCGACATGGTAAACATTTCAGGCCTATGTGAAATGCAATTGGGTGATGGAATAAGCAATATGAATGATTGTGATTGTTTTTCTAAGAATTGTTTATTTGGTTTGCCTCAAAGTTCCTATGATGATTCTGCATTTTCTATGCAAATCTATGATGAAATCAGACTTGATGATCCCATCTACTTGATAGATTTTATGTATTTTCAGTTTCCGTATCAGTTGGACGAATGCTTGGCAATGCATAATAGCCAGGTAGATATTGAGAAATGTCACATGCCATATGATGCATTGTTTGATGAATATAACATACATGTATCACCTGATGCTGATGGATATGATACTATGTATGGTTACATGCTTGATTTTAAAGTGCAAAGTGACAAAAGTTGCATTGACAGGGGCAGGCTTAGAAAAATGGTAAAACATGTAAATGATAAGGTTAGCCCGTGGGCAGATTTAGTGTTTTCATGTCGTGTTTGGGTCATTCAGGTCATCATCAGGTGTTTGATAAGGGAAGATACTAGTTCTTCATTTTTGGCTGCCCGGGGCCACCAAAACAAAGTTTGAAGACATGATTTTTAATGCAAGATAGAGTGTTGACTCTGCAGCTCAATGGAGTAGGCACCTGGTCTACGTCCCAGAGATCTAAATTCTTGCCATGCCTACAAGAGGTATGCGTCCTTGAGCAAGAGCCACTGGTGGTACCCTCAAATTTTATAAATTTGATGTACCAATATTTTTTCAAAATGTCGATGGAGGCTTGGGCGATAGGATGCACAGTCTACCTCGGAGGCCACATTCATCGATTAAAATTTTGCAACTTAGGCATCATATTTCAAATCTGGTTGGTGGAAAGTTTCTTGGCACATTTGAGAACATGCTTGTTCAGTTTTATGCTCATGGGATGAAGTTTGATGGGGAAATTAATTGTTCTCTAACTACGACCGGGCTAATTTTGGCATCCTGAAAAGTTTCAAATCTTGCAATTCTGAGGGTGACCCAGTTGCCAATTTGGCATCAAACATCTTCAACTCCAATTTCATCAAAATTGGAGACTGTTTGATGCATTATTTTAATGCATCTCAGTTGTAGCAAACTCATCCGGTGAGCTAGTTTACAAAGCAGGTACTAGAATTCAGTCAGCGAAGTGAAATCTGAGCAAATGGGTCTTCTTGAAACAACTGATTATGCCCCTATACAAATTTTCATAGTCATCAGACACCCGGTTCGCCCACTGTGAGATTGTGCCATTTGCTTGTCGAAGGAAATTAAAAAGTGCATAAAATTTCAATAGTAAAATGCAAATATTAAAAAATTAAAAATTAAAAAGGAATGTATTTTAAAGAGGGGAAAGGTGACGTGACTTTTAAAAAGTCTAAAGGTTTATAAAATAAAGACTTTTTAAAGTCTTAAGCTTTAAACAAAGGCTCGTGAAAATGAAAGGGGTGCGATGGTACAACTCATCGCACCATCGTACGCGCCCTTTTGATGCTTCTTTAGACCCTCGCGATGGTGTGATAAGCCCATCGTGGGGCATCATATGCCCTTCTCCTTTGTCTGATGTTAAAACATGTGCCTCTCCTTCATTTCTACAGCTTTTTCAATAGTTTTTCTTGCTGCTCCAGGTGGACTAAGTTGTAGGTAATAACGTTTTTCTATTTCTGGGCATTTTTTGAGGGTAATTTTTGGTTCCAATCTGCTATTTAATGCTTGGATTTCTTCCTCACTCCATATCTCATGCATTGGCAGGTATTTTTTGGCTGTTTGGAGTGATTTTTGAGTGCTAGAATGATGAAAGACGCCCCTATTTTTCTGAAAGCGACCCAGAATGTTTGTTTTGAACCAAATTTTCAATTGGATGCTATTGTGTCTTCATTCTGAGTTGAATGCAATCAAGGGAAATTAGAGAATGATGCTACATTGTCTTATGTTGCAGCTGCACACAGAGAATTTGGGAGGTTTTTGCTAAGTCTCAAATTGGGAAAATTAAAAAATGTGTAATTCTCAAAAGAGGAAATTAGAACATATTTTATTATTTAATGTCTTCCTCTTTTATTTGTAATTTTTTATTCCCAATTTGCATTTTGGAGGGAAATTGTAATATTAAAAAATATCTCACCTACCTCCATATGCAATCAATTTCTAGGGCAATAGGCTTTGGACATAAAAGAAAGAGTTGGGCTCTCATTTGTTGTTGTTGAAGATTTGGGAAAATTTTGGAGAAGTAATGAAAGACACTTCAGCTGGGTTGTTCTATCTCTTTGCTGTGAGTTTATGAGTTATATGTTGAATGTATGTTGCATATTTGTTTTCAGTTTCATGTTGATGTTATATGAGTAATGCTTCATTGCATGTATTTAGCTGTCTGTCTCCAAGTTTGTGTTTTTCTTTTGAATCTAAATAGCTAAGGGTTATTTGAGGTTCTAAGATATGGGTTTTTTCTGTATTGAATGTTTAATCTTTTACTTCTGCTCAAGGAGTAGATTAAATGTTTTAGGTTAAATATTGGGAAGAACATATTGCAATGAGGATATTCATAAGCAGAGATAGATGAATACTAAATCAAATACCAATTTATCCCCATGAAACTTGAATGTCAGTTGAGTTTGTGCAAATCATTCACATATATACGTCTAGTTGACTCCTTGCCTTGAGATAGGCACCAGTCTGTCTGTGTGTTGAAGTTATGATTCAAAAACCCCTGTCTTGCATCTAAACATTTAAAACAAAATCATTTCAAAATCTCAATCTTTTAGGTTTTAGGAGTAGGTTATAGCTGCATGCTCTCCTTTTTAGCCAGTGAGATATGTCTAAGAACATTTTCAGCCTTGTGATTTATCCAAGAGATCTTGGTCCATACATGAGAGCATTCTGCTTGATATTGAAAAGCTAAATCTTTTGTTCTGGGTGAGTCAAAGTTAAATCTTTCGTTGAAGGGATACCCCTCTTGGTGCAGCAAAATCAAAAGTGAAGGAGAGACAGTTCACACAACCTCCCATCTTTGTTGGCTGAATCTGTCATCGAACTAGAGATAGGAAGTGGCAAACCCTTTGCTGATTTAGGAACTAACATTTTCTACAATGAATTCTTGCAGGTAGACATCCCTTCTAGCAAGAAAATATCCCTGACAGGTCCATCGGTGCATTCATTATAGTAGTTAATGGCACTCCATTTGTAAATACTATATAAAGCATGAAATGTAATGTATTCTGGTTGGCTTTTGGTTTTACAAACCATTTCTCTTGCAATTGTAACCATGCCTCTTAATAATAGAAATCAGATTTTACCTTCTCATGAATGGTTCTTTTCTCTATGTATTTTTATGTTTGATCTCCATCTGTGAATGCATCTTTCCTCTTGGATTTCATTTAGTTTCTCTTACCTCTGCAAGTAGTTCATGATTTGTGTATGTTGGTCTGTTGGATATTGTTATTCTGTGCATAAATGGTTGTTTAGAGGGCCTTCTTATATTAAAACCTAGTGTATCACCTCCCTTTACTTTCGATTTTACTCCCTCTTCCTCTTTTCCTAAATAGGCAGATAGATTAGGTTTAATCTTAGGATCACTGAATCTCATATTCAACAAAGGAACCAGCCTCTCTTTGGAGATTTGGCCTCCCTATAGGGTCCCACACCTGGAGGTCATCTCAATGTTTCAATGGATTGTTGGAGCCCTAAAAGCCTTCAACACTGGGTGCAAATCTATGTGACAACAGTTTCTAACATGCCTAGTGGGACCAACTAGATGATCCTTATTATCCATTGAAGAGTTTTGGTGTGCTCTTCATTGCATCTTGTCATTCAGGGTAGTCTTTGTAACACCATGGCAACTCTACTGATCAAATATGCTAGTGAAAGCAACCCAAGTGCCTAAATAACTTCAAGATTTAGGAATTCAGTGGTATTCCTAGTTTAACATGCTTTTAGAAGCATTTCAGTCACCTAGCGACTCCCTGGTATGAACGTATTTATTTGAAGGGAAGACCTATTTGCTCTTACTTTTCATGATTGTTTGAATGTTTCCTAGTTCTTAATGCTTCAAAATGTCAATGTTTTATGGAAACTATGCCTACTTCCCTCCATATACCTAGAATGCAAATTATATGCCTCCATATCATCCTTTTCAAGCCCAAAACACCTCTGGTTTTATGCCATACACCCCTACTATAGAAAAATATCAGTATTATAATAATGCCTACCTCCCACCTGCCCCTGATTAGTCTTTTTGGCATCCTAATCATACATATTTTCAACCCCAAGAAGACCTCTTCATCCCTAATCAATATGATTTCCTTCCTAACCTGTCTCAAGTGGACCATGATTTTGATAATATGAGTCCCGTGGACATAATGATGGACCTGTAAAAGAGGTTCGAGGAGATTTAGAGAGTAGTAGAGTATAACTAGCAACAAGAGGATCTTTCTTATTAGGCCCAATAGCAACAAGTAGCACAAGAAAGGGTTTTTCAAGAAAAACTTGCTATGAGGATTGCGACTCAAGAGCAACAGATGAGGCAAACAACCCAATTAGTTCCATCCTTTCCCAGCTTCAGGCAAGAGAGTTCCTCTATATCCTCTCTTTCCAGTTTCAAACCCCCCTCATCTATCACTACAGTTCAGCCCATAGCAGAGTAGCCTCGACTTCACAAGTTCCAAGGTTTTAAAGGCTCTCTCCCTCCATAATCCCGTGTTACTATGCAAATTCAGTTTATCACTCCCCAGGAACAAATTTGCCCAGAACCCTCTCCCCTCCAAGAAATTCAAAAAAACATTCAAGCCTCTTTTCCTGACACTATTTCAATTTTTAAGGGTGGACCTATTGTCTACTGCTCTAATTGGGAGAATGAGCCAAAGGTGGAGGTGGATAAAAAAGATACTAATGAGGAACAGTTTCCTATTCCTATGCTCATAGTGGTGGAATTTCTTGAACCTATTGTACTTATGAGTACTATTAATTCAAATAAAGGGTTGAATCCTCTAGACTTTGGTTCTTTTGAATCTTTTTTTCATGCATCCGATCAAGCAAACAAGGTTGAAATGCAAATAGTGCACTAGGAAAACCTTCAGTTGCAGAGACAATTTGAACAAAATCTAGTAGAATTGCAGTCAAGTGATGAGGGTATTAAGGATGAAGCTATTACAGAGATCACCCTAGAGGTGGATGATGCTACCTTGTTTCATGAACTACCCAACCACATTGAAATGAGGATGAGGATAGGTAGGTGCCAACAGACCTAGAACAACATGGAGGTAGTGAACATGCTTGTGAGCTAATGGCATGTGAGGAGATGCAAGTAGGCATTCCTACAATAGAAGGTGCAGAGGATGATAATACAAACCTATTTGAGGAGCTTCCATATATTATTGAAAATGATGATGAGGAGATTGAACATGGACAAGAACAAATTGAAGATTTGTTCTTAATTATCCGACAGGGATATCAACTTCTTGGTTGGGAAGATTTCTCTATTAAGCATGTGCATGGCTCATTTTTTTAGCCTAATTTGAAAATCATGAGCATCATGATCAAAAGGTGGAGGCAACCTTATTTCTAGTTGATATACAAGAGATAGAGCATTCAAACTAGCAAAAGGTTGTAGGATCAGAGCATGAACATAAATGCAACAATGATGGCTTGCATACCATTTCAGTGGGATGCCCTATCAGGCATTTGGCCCAGTTGGAGAAATATTAGAAGGAGACCCTACCTGTCATGCTTACTTCAAAGCATGAGGTTGAGCATCAAAGAGGGCTAGATCAGCCCACTTATCCACTTCCAGATAGCTACATTTCTAATCAATGCAAGTGGATAGGTGAGTTTTTCTTTGTCCTTGGGGAAGTTTATTATTATCTGGTTATATGTCCATCCCTTCCCCACCTCTTTTTAACTACCCACATGCATGGGAAACATTGCAAATTGTTAGGAAAGGGCAGTTACTTTCAAGAACCTGTCAATGGCTTTGTTTAAGGTCATTTCCTTGTTGTTAGCTTAGGATTAGAGTAGGTTTTATTTTAGTTTTAGGTTTACTTTCCCTAAGTACTTTTGCACAGGCTATATTGTCAGTAGGAGAATGTAGGCCTTCTTCTTTTGTGTTTTGGGAGGCAGGTTTCAGTTGTTTTGACCTATTGCAGTTCTTCTTTTAGACTCCATGCCCAAAGGATGCTTAAGGCCACTAGTCTATTTTATTTAATAGGCAAACACCCTTGAGAAGTCACCAAAATGTTGTCCTATTTTGCTTCCCAGCTAAATAGCCCAAATCCATTAAATCTCTAGGTGTTTTCCCCATGAGGATACAAGCAAAAACATCAAAAAATGGTTAAGTCCCAAAAAATTTAGAGTTTTCCTTGTGTTTTTCTGCCTCGTCAGGCTATCAAAGTTCGGGCTTCACCTCTTCACTATTTTCAAGCACAAAGTCCAAAACTCCAACCCTATCCCTTGCAAATGCAGCTAAGTGTTATTTTCACTAGAGATCGGGGGTTCATTCCTCCCCTTTTCTTCCTTTCAAAAGCAGGGGTGGGCAGCTTCTGAAGTGCACCACTTGTCAGTGCAGTACAAGTTCTACATAGCACAAAGGCAATGCCTTCAAAACTTTGTGGCGGCTTGCCATGTGTCTAGGCTTGACAAAGTAAATTAGCTAAGGGTTTTAGACTTTCAAGATTAGGTGGGATTTCTTTCTTCTTTCTTCCCTCCTAGAAGGTCGAATGATGTAGGCCTGAGGCTCGATCTCTGTAGAGACCCTAAGGGATACGTGGCAGCTCGGCGCAGATTATCAATATCTAAAGAAATTGAGCCCCTTATGCTCGTTGAGCCTAGCGCGGACCCCTTTTTAAAACAACTTTTCTTGCATGTGCTTAAAGGGATCTTCATGTTGTGTAGCTTGATGCCCAGTCAGCAAGCACTTTTCTTCCTTCGCTAAGACTTCCTTCTTTAGCGAGCCTCATTTTATGTTCCAGTGACACTGCGAGCTTCTGCAGAGTCCTATGTGTCTTCTATACAGGCTCTTCACTGAGGCTCCATCCTTCACGGGACTTTCCAAATGGCTTCAGCGAGTCTATGAAGGATCTAAGGTAGTGTTTATAACCCATTAAGCCATATGGTTCTAGTCTTATGTCTTTGTAAAGGTCCACAAGTGCCATTTGGCAGGCTATCACGAGCTCACAGATTGCTAAAGATGATGTCATATTTGCATTGCGTGGCTGCGAGATGAAGACAAGTGTAAAACAAATCGTGTCCTATGGCCATAATATTGATGTTTCAATTGAACAAAGGAGATGGTGCTAGGTGTTGAGGGATTGAAATAGTGGGGCCATAATAATTGAAGATCAGACGGTAGCGCATTGTCGTAGGAGAATCTTGTCTATAGGGAAGATTCTCTATGCTACTGCGAGATGTTGACACATAGCTAATTCTCTAAAAGGAGAATAAGGCTTGCATAATGCATAATCTCAGAGCCTCAGTGCCAAATCAAAAGGAGAAGCGATGGCTATTGATTCTATAGGTAGATCCATCCACAGTTGAGATTCAAAAGGGTCTCTTAGGCATCTCGAAGGTAGGAAATCTTGCTGATCAAGGAAGCAAATGGACTCGGCTGATAGAGCATTTCAGAGATTGAAATTTCAAAGGATTAGGAGCCGATGAAGACATAGAGACTCAAAAATCTAAAGATTTAAAGTGTTGTAAAGGCTTTTATTGGGGAAGTAAAAGAAATTGTCTCATACGTCATCAATGCAGACGCAAATATCTCTAAGTTGCCCCTTCCAAATATTTGTTACATTCATTGTTGCAGATGGTGAATCAGCTGCTCACATTGAAGACTCAAAATATCTTCCAACTGCTCAATGGATCTAGATATTTTCTACAATGAATTATGGTAGGTACACATCCCTTTTGGCAAGAAAATATCTCTGACAAGCCCATGGGTGCATTCATTATAGTAGTTAATGGCGCTCTATTTGTAAATGCTATATAAAGCATGAAATGTAATGTATTCTGGTTGGCTTTTGGTTTTACAAACCATATCTCTTGCAATTGTAACCATGCCTCTTTAATAATAGAAATCAGATTTTACCTTCTCATGAATGGTTCTTTTCTCTATGTATTTTTCTATTTGATCTCCATCTGTGAATGCATCTTTCTTGTTAGATTTATTTTAGTTTCTCTTATCTCTACAAGTAGTTCATGATTTGTGTATGTTCCAGTCTATTGGATATTGTTATTCTATACATAAATAGTTGTTTAGAGGGCCTTCTCATATTCAAACCTGGTGTATCACCTCCCTTTACTTTAAGTTTTACTCCCTCTTCCTCTTTTCTTAAACAGGTGGATAGATTAAGTTTAGTGTTAGGATCGTTGAATCTCATATTAAGCAAAGGAACCAGCCTCTCTCTGGAGATTTGGCCTCCCTGTAGGGTCCCACACCTGGAGGTCATCTCAATGTTTCACTGGATTGTTGGAGCCCTAAAAGCCTTCAACACTTGGTGCATTGTCATTATTTTAGTTTTAGGTTTACTTTCCCTAAGTGCTTTTGCACAAGCTGCATTGTCATTAGGAGAATGTAGGCCTTTTTCTTTTGTGTTTTGGGGCGCAAGTTTTAGTTGTTTTGACCTATTGTATTTCCTCTTTTAGACTTCATGCCCAAAGGATACTTAAGGCCACTACTCTATTTTTTTTAGCAAGCAAACACCCCTGAGAAGTCACCAAAATGTTGTCCTATTTTGCTTCCCATCCAAATAGCCCAAATCCATAAAATCTCTAGGTATTTTCCCCCTAAGGATATAAGGAAAAACATCAAAAAATGGTTTAAGTCCCAGAAAATTTAGAGTTTTTCTTGTGTTTTCCTACCTTGTCAGGATGTCAGAGTTTAGGCTTCACCTCTTCACCATTGTCAAGCCCAAAGTCCTGAACTTCAACCCTCTCTCTTGCAAATACAGCTAAGTGTTATTTTTACTAGAGATTAGGGGTTCATTCTTCTCCTTTTCTTCCTTTTGAAGGTAGCGGCGGGTAGCTTCCGAAGTGCACCACTTGTCGGTGTGGCGCAAGTTCTACATAGTGCAAAGACAATGCCTTCAAAACTTTGCGGTGGCTCGCCATGTGTCCAGGCCCGACAAAGTAAATCGGCTAAGTGTTTCAGACTTTCGGGAGGTGGGTTTTCTTCTTTCTTCAATCCTCGAAGGCCAAATAATGTAGGCCCGAGGCTCGATCTCCATAGAGACCCTAAGGGACGTGTGGTGGCTCGGCATAAACTATCAATATCTAAAGAAGTTGAGCCCCTTATGCTCGTTGAGCCTAGCGTGCCCCCTTTTTAAACAACTTTTATTGTACATGCTTAAAGGGACCTTCAAGTTGTGCAGCTTGACACCCAATCAGCAAGTGCTTTTCTTCCTTCACTGAGACTTCCTTCTTCGACGGGCCTTATTTTATGTTTTAGTGATGCTGTGAGCTTCCACAGAGTCCTATGTGTCTTCCACGTAGGCTCTTCACTGAGACTCCATCCTTCATGGGACTTTCCAAATGGCTTCAATGAGTCTACAAAGGATCTAAGGTGGTGTTTATAACCCATTAAGTCGTATGGTTCTAGTCTTATGTCTTTGTAAAGGTCCACAAGTGCCATTTGGTAGGCTATTGCGAGCTCTTGGACTGTTGAAGATGACATCATATTTGCACTGTGAGGCTGCGAGATGAAGACAAGTGTAAAGCATATTGTGGCCTATGGCCATAATATCGATGATTCAGTTGAATGAAGGAGATGGCGCCAGGTGTCAAGGGATTGAAACAGTGGGGCTGTAGCAATTGAAGATTAGATGGTAGCACATTGTCGTAGGAGAATCTTGTCTACAAGGATGATTCTTTATGCTATTGCGAGATGTTGACACATAGATGATTCCCTAAAAGGAGAATAAGGCTTGTGTAATGTAGAATCTCAGAGCCTCAGTGCCAAAATCAAAAGGGGAAGCAATGGTAGTTGATTCTAAAGGTAGATCCATCCACGACTAAGATTCAAAAGGGTCTCTTAGGCATCCTAAGGGTGGGAAATCTCGCCAATCAAGGAAGCAAATGGACTCGACTGACAAAGCATTTTAGAGATCAAAATTTCAAAGGATTAGGAGTCGATGAAGACATAGAGACTCAAAAATCTAAAGATTTAAAGTGTTGTAAAGGCTTTGCTAAGGGAAATTAAAGAAATTTTGTCTCATACGCCATCAATGCAGATGCAAATATCTCTTAGCTGCCCCTTCTAGATATTTGTTACATTCATTGTTGTAGATGGTGAATAAGCTACTCGCATTGAAGACCCAAAATATCTTCCAACTGCTAAATCGATCCAGATATTTTCTACAATGAATTCTTGTAGGTAGACATTCCTTCTGGCAAGAAAATATCTTTGACAGGCATATGGGTGCATTCATTATAGTAGTTAATGGTACTCCATTTGTAAATGCTATATAAAGCATGAAATGTAATGTATTCTAGTTGGCTTTTGGTTTTACAAACCATATCTCTTGTAATTGTAACTGTGCCTCTTTAATAATAGAAATTAGATTTTACCTTCTCATGAATGGTTCTTTGCTTTGTGTATTTTTCTGCTTGATTTGCATATGTGAATGCATCTTTCCTATTGGATTTCATTTAGTTTCTCTTACCTCTGCAAGTAGTTCATGATTTGTGTATGTTGGTCTGTTGGATATTGTTATTCTATGGATAAATGGTTGTTTAGAGAACCTTCTTATATTCAAACCTGGTGTATCACCTCCCTTTACTTTCAATTTTACTCCCTCTTCCTCTTTTCGTAAATAGGTGGATAGATTTGGTTAGTCTTAGGACCGCTGAATCTCATATTCAGCAAAGGAACTAGCCTCTCTAGAGATTTGGTCTCCTTGTAGGGTCCCACACCTGGAGGTCATTTCAATGTTTTATTGGATTGTTGGTGCCCTAAAAGCCTTCAACACTGGGTGCAAATGTATGTGACAACACAACCTTTGTTTCCTTCTCAGCCACAAAAATAGACTATTATGCCCAATCCATCCCAACATCTTAGCCACCAAGAGCACCACAACTACATGCCCAACCTGCACCTAACCCCAATAACAAGCATGTGTGATAGGAATACACTAACGAGGCTATTCAATACCCCACTTATGGAGTAGAGGTGAGTGATGTCCACCTTAAGTCAGGGAAAACATTAGTTGGGCCCTCATCCCCTCAAATTATTGAGATGGTAGATGAGGAACCCATAGCTAAAGTTTTAGACAATCCACCTCTATGATGCAGAGGCATCCACACTATAACCTTACAATACAGCATGGATGTCTGCAGCCCATCCTCATCATCATCATCATCACCATCATCATCATATTTCGCTTTACACTGTCAGCATCATCATCATATTTCGGACGAGCACAATTATCCTCCTGCCGACTACTGTCCACTTCCTCCGTCTTCCGCCTATCATCATCATCATGATGTTCAACTAGCGCAAACATCCTCCTGTTGCACTGTTCATTGGGTGCCAAGCTCCATCGGCATCATCATGATATGCAACACCCCCTTCGTCAGCAGGATATCCAATATCCTGTTGCTCCAAAGATCCTGATGATGATCACCTTCAGCACCTTCCCTTCGATACCCCGATAGCCGACGATACAAGCAATAGCATCATGATATGATTTATCCGGTTCTCTCGAAACCTCCTGATGATGTTAACACAACTTTCTGCCGAGGACTTCCGCCGATACCTAAGCACTTAACGACAGCAGGATAAACTTGCATAGGGGGATATCTCAATATCCTGATGACGATGATGTCATATCCTGATGACGATGACGTCACCCAATATCCTGATGACCTCTTCAACACTTAGTCAAAAAAATGAACTTTCACTCCTGCATCTGCTAGCGATACGTGGATGATGGGCACTCCCGAGAGATGATCCTGATGGCAATATATACGCTGAGTATATATCTGACTTAAAACATCCTGATGCACTTGCAATATGCAAACTTCAACAGTTTCATGACCCGATCTTCTACCTTATGCCGATGCACTCCTCTCCGGCAACTCCTGATGATGATCACCTCGACGCACTTGCACTTCATGCAACTAACCGCATCATGCCGATCTCCTCTTACTCGGATGATGATGCTCGAAGCGACTGCAGGATATACGCAGAAATATCCTGATGATGCAGTTTTGACCAACTTTCAGTCTTAGCGGATTTTCACTGTTCTGATCCGCCGAACCTCCTGGGATGACTCGATCCACTTCCAGGGTGATCTACCACACTTTATCAGCTCGACCTAGCACATGCCCATGCTAGGGTCTTCAACACCTTTCAGCCGCGATCCTGCACACCTGCATGCAAACAAACAAACTAACACCTACCCTACTGTACATAACCATTCCACCGATCAGACGAATCAACCGGTGGAATGGATCAGTGAATCCATACAGCCACCAAACCAGCAAATCGATCAAGCAATGGAATTCAACAGAGGATGAACACAAACAGGAACACTTTATTTGATTTCAAAAGATGCAAATACAATGATCAGTTTCTCTCGCTGTCTCACTCTCTACAACCTAGCTCGATCGATTCATGATCTACAGTCAACCGATCCTCATGCTTAAATAGATTTTCCTACGAGTACTACTGACCCGACTCCAAGCGGCTGGGAAATCTCTCCAAGCGGCTGGGAGATCCAACCGAACATACATCATGACAACTGTCCTAACAAACTAACTAAAAATAGCAAAGCCTGGTCATCATGATCTTATCATGATTAGCATGACCTTATTACATGCATTTGGTCTTATCAGACCTTCTTGGAAACATAAACAAGACCTAAAACTACTAACTGCCTCATGAAGGCCAGCTGTCAGGTAGGTGCTCCTGCACCATACTCCCCAACAGAAAAGAACTCATGTCCCATGAGTTTAGTATGTGGAAGTCCTCCACCTTTACACTTTGCCTTTGAAATATGCTGATTTGTTCCATCTTTGTCCTCTGCTGGCTCTTGGCTGCTCCAAGACTTCTGAACTGTAACTTGCGTTCTGGCAAGTAAATCCTCATGCCTATTGATGTAGGCCTTTCTCTCACATACCCTGTGTTTTCCAGGTTGTCTGACCAGAACCTCTGTCTGAACTGCCTCTTGAACTTCTACAATGTTCAATCCTATCTTCCTTTCAACCTTTATAGGACAAGCAATAGTCCCAACTATGACAACATCCTTGTCATTCCTTTCAACTGATTGCTGTTTGCAAACCTGTTTCTGCACCTGCTGCTGATCTCTGTCAGTCAAAACTAAAACTTTCTTCAATCTGTTGTCCTGAACAACTTCTTTTCCTGCAGTATCCTCAACAGCCTTTATGCCTGCTCCTCTAGGCATCTGCACATACTCCTTCTTTCCCATCACAATGATTCTGGCTGCCCCCTGTGCTGCAGCATCTACCTGCAATGGCATCAACTTAATAGTCTTCCCATCTTTCTTGATGGTATAGGTATTAGAATACCCATCATACAGTACTCTTCTGTCAAATTGCCATGGTCTACCCAACAGTAGGTGACAACATTCCATAGGCAAATATCACACAAAATTCTATCATGATATGCTCCAATCTGAAAATCCACATATGCCTGTTCAGAGACAAAAAGTGAATGACTATCACTCACCCAAGATGCCTTGTAAGGGTGTGGATGTGGAATCCTTTCCAAATTCAGTTTATCCACCATCTCCTGAGATACCATGTTGTCTGTTGAACCAGTATCAATGACAACCTTACATACTTTACCTTTACTCTTGCATGTGGTCTTGAAAAGAGCTCTTCTTTGTGGGGATTCTTTGTCAGGTACCTTCATGGTAGTCACTGTTTTTCTCATCAGCAGAGATTCTCCACTTTCTGGGTATCCACAATTATCAGCCTCCTTATCCTTGTGATAAGTGTTTGAACTCTGTGCACTTTGCTCTACTGTCTCTTCTTGTACCAGTTGTACTCTCTTGTCATTAGTTCTATCATTTCTGGATGATGAACCTTTGTTTTCTGGACATTTGAAAGATGGATGACCAAACTCACCACAGGTGTAACATTTTCCTGAAAATGTAGTAGAACCTCTACCACCTCCAAATCTTCCTCTATTACCTTTCCAGCCACCCCTGAAATCAGACTGTCCCTGTCCTTTACCAGTGTCTTCTTGACCCTCATTGGTTTGCTTTTGTGTAGGGGCTGCTCCTCTTCCCCTATTGTTTCCTCTTCCTCTCATGGACTTATCATGTCCTCTATTCATCTTTTCTTCAATCCTGATTGCCATTTGATAACAATCCTCCACATTCTTAGGGTTAGCTAAAACTAACTCATCCTGTATGTTAAATCTCAAACCAGCCAAGTACCTAGACACCTTTTCTACCTCATTCTCATGATGACCAGATCTCATACTTAACTTATAAAACTCTTCTGTATATGCCTTCACATCCCTTTCCTTCTGCTTTAAAAATTGCAGCTTCTTAAACATCTGGATTTCATAATCCCTTGGCAAGAATTTACCTTTGATCCTTGCTACCATCTTATCCCATGAAGTGATCTTTGACTTCCCTTGTTTCCTTCTCTCAGATTGTACATAATCCCACCATACCAAAGCATGACCTACTAACTTGGTCTTTGCAATCTTTACCTTCTGATCCTCAGCAACATCTTCACATTCAAAGTGATTATCAAGTGCAGCAATCCAATCCAGCAACTCATCTTCATTCAAGCTTCCAGTATACTTGGAAACATCAACCTTTACCTTAGGTTTATCATTCTGCACTGCCTTTAACAGTTTTGCCAATCTCTGGTCTTCAGCATCCAGATCTTCAGCTACCTCTTCATACTCTTCAACAGTATCTCCATCTTCTTCAGACTCACTGTCTTCCACTTCCCTCTTTTTGTTCTTTTCCAGGGCTGTAAGCCTGGCTTGAAGTGCTTCAGCAAGCTCCTTCATCTTCCTCATCTCTCTAGCATGTTTCTCCTTCATCTCCTGCAATTCCCTTGCAGTACCACTACCTTTCGGAGGCATTTTCTCAACCTCTCAATCAACACACAACACACAATTCAACTCTACCTCTGCCCTTTCGGTGACAGAATCAACACACAACAGCCCAGATGTTTTGCTGAGCTCTGATACCACTATGATGCAGAGGCATCCACACTATAACCTTACAATACAGCATGGATGTCTGCAGCCCATCCTCATCATCATCATCATCACCATCATCATCATATTTCCAACTAGCGCAAACATCCTCCTGTTGCACTGTTCATCGGGCGCCAAGCTCCATCGGCATCATCATGATATGCAACACCCCCTTCGTCAGCAGGATATCCAATATCCTGTTGCTCCAAAGATCCTGATGATGATCACCTTCAGCACCTTCCCTTCGATACCCCGATAGCCGACGATACAAGCAACAACATCATGATATGATTTATCCAGTTCTCTCGAAACCTCCTGATGATGTTAACACAACTTTCTGCCGAGGACTTCCGCCGATACCTAAGCACTTAACGACAGCAGGATAAACTTGCATAGGGGGATATCTCAATATCCTGATGACGATGACGTCACCCAATATCCTGATGACCTCTTCAACACTTAGTAAAAAAAAACAAACTTTCACTCCCGCATCTGCTAGCGATACGCGGATGATGGGCACTCCCGAGAGATGATCCTGACGGCGATATATACGCTAAGTATATATCCAACTTAAAACATCCTGATGCACTTGCAATATGCAAACTTCAACAGTTTCATGACCCAATCTTCTACCTTATGCCGATGCACTCCTCTCCGGCAACTCCTGATGATGATCACCCCAACGCACTTGCACTTCATGCAACTAACCGCATCATGCCGATCTCCTCTTACTCGGATGATGATGCTCGAAGCGACTGCAGGATATACGCAGAAATATCTTGATGATGTGGTTTTGACCAACTTTCAGTCTTAGCGGATTTTCACTGTTCTGATCCGCCGAACCTCCTGGGATGACTCGATCCACTTCCAGGGTGATCTACCACACTTTATCAGCTCGACCTAGCACATGCCCATGCTAGGGTCTTCAACACCTTTCAGCCGCGATCCTGCACACCTGCATGCAAACAAACAAACTAACACCTACCCTACTGTACATAACCATTCCACCGATCAGACGAATCAACCGGTGGAATGGATCAGTGAATCCATACAGCCACCAAACCAGCAAATCGATCAAGCAATGGAATTCAACAGAGGATGAACACAAACAGGAACACTTTATTTGATTTCAAAAGATGCAAATACAATGATCAGTTTCTCTCGCTGTCTCACTCTCTACAACCTAGCTCGATCGATTCATGATCTATAGTCAACCGATCCTCATGCTTAAATAGATTTTCCTACGAGTACTACTGACCCGACTCCAAGCGGCTGGGAAATCTCTCCAAGCGGCTGGGAGATCCAACCGAACATACATCATGACAACTGTCCTAACAAACTAACTAAAAATAGCAAAGCCTGGTCAGCATGATCTTATCATGATCAGCATGACCTTATTACATGCATTTGGTCTTATCAGACCTTCTTGGAAACATAAACAAGACCTAAAACTACTAACTGCCTCATGAAGGCCAGCTGTCAGGTAGGTGCTCCTGCACCACTCTAGAACCTAAGTCTAATCAGGTAAATCAGACTATCCCATGTCTAGAGCCTCCTTTCCCTAAGTATTTAGCCATTACAAAAAATCATACCCAAGTTGAGACAGATCTATTAGGACAACTCAAGAATGTCAGTATCAAAATCCCCCTCATGCAAGCTATCATAGATATCCCAATCTATACCAAAATAGTAAGGGACCTTTGCCTTAAAAAGCCAAGGAGAAAAAGGAAGGATCCTCAAACAGTCCATATCTTAGGGAACCTTGTTAATATCATGCTAGGAAATATAACTAGCCCTAAATATACAGACCCTGGCACTCCAATAGTGGATGTTAAGATAAATGGGACCCTCATCAAAAATACCTTGATTGACTTAGGGAAAGCCATTAATGTTATGACTAAGGAAACAATGCAGTTACTGCAGCTACCTAACCTTAACCCTACACCAACTATTTTACAGTTGGCAGATAGGTCTACAATCAAACCTGAAGGGATCATTGAAGACATAGTCATAGCATTAGACTCATGGGAGTATCCTACAAATTTCATAGTCTTGTAGCCAAAGGTTAACCTTGTAGTATCCACTTGTCTTAGGTAGACCATGAGCAACAGCTAATGCATTCATAGATTGTAGGTCCGGGAACATGATAATATCAAATACAACTATAACCAAGAAGTTGGTCCTCTATCCACCAGCCCAACCTCATGAAAATCTATAACAAGTTATATGGCCTACCTTGGACGAAGAAGACCATTATTCCCTGTAAACTCTCATGACCATTGAACGTAGCCCCCTATAGGCAAACCAAGATGAGGGTGACTTAATTGACCACATTATATAGAACAACTGTGGTAGGGACCCGCAACAGCAAGACTGTTTGGCATGTCTACAAGACCCACTACAGAATATTATACCTACAAATTCCTCAGAAGAAATATACAAACTTTTCCACTCTTTTCTGCCACAAGAGTTTGTACCCAACATCAGTGGGTATGATCTTTCATCTATGCAATCAGCTTCCAAAAAATTGGAAATCATGCCAGGTAAAATGTTGAATATTAATAATGCCCTAATTGAAGAACAATAGAATTCCCTGACCACTATGTTGTAGGCACACTCATCAGCCTTTGCATGGGACTATAATGACATGAAGGGAATTGATCCAGACCTATGCATGCATAGGATCTAAATAAATGATAGTTTCAAGCCAATTAGATAGCCTCAAAAGAGAGTGAACCCCACCTTGCAAGAAATAATTAAAATTGAACTACAAAAATTACTTGATGCATGCTTCATTTACCCTATTTCTGACAGCCAATGGGTGTCACCTTTAGTTATTCTCCCTAAGAAAGGAGGGAAATGGAGGGTATGTGTGGACTATAGGGAGATAAACACAACCACTAGAAAGGATCATTTTCCACCGCCTTTCATTGACCAAGTACTTGATTCCCTAGCAAGTAAAAAGTACTTCTCCTTCTTAGATGGCTTTAGTTTCTATAACTAGATAAAGATAGCTCTAGAAGATCATATAAGACTACATTTACATTCCCTTGGGGTACTTATGCATATTCTGTTCTTCCCTTTGGATTATGTAATGCCCCAGCCACTTTTTAGAGGGCAATGCTAAGTATCTTCTCATATTATGCTCATGATTCCATGGAGATTTATATGGATAACTTCATCACCTATGGAGAAACATATGAAACAACAGTCAACAATCTAGAGAAAGTTCTAAAAAGATGTCAAGAACACAATCTATTATTGAGAAATGTTTCATGATGATGACTCAAGGGATTGTTCTAGGATATTTTATATCAAGTGGAGGAATTCAAGTGGATCCCCATAAAATTGAGATCATTTCTACACTTCATGTGCCACAAAAACAAAAAGATGTTAGGATCTTTCTAGGACATGTAGGTTATAATAGGAGATTCATTCAAGACTTCAGCAAAATTACAACACCCTTGTTCACTCTACTCACAAAAGATATAGAATTTGGCTGGACCATAGAATGTTAGCACTCTTTTGAGACACTTAAGATAGCTTTGACTCAAGCACCTATCTTGAGAGGACCAAACTGGACATTGCCTTTCCATAGACACACTGATGCTTCTAATTTTTCTATAGGAGTTGTACTGGTCCAAAAGGAAGGTAATAAGGAATATGCTATTTATTATATTAGCAAGAATTTACAAGTAGAACTTAACAACACTATCACAGAGAAATAGATGTTAGCCGTTGTCTATGTCATTAATAAGTTTAGGCCTTATATCACTAGTTATCTAGTCTTTATCCACACAAGTCATACTATAATCAGGTACTTAATGAACAAACTTGTGGTTGGAGGTAGACTAGTCAGATGGTTCCTCTTACTACAGGAGTTTGATATAACAATAGTGGATAAGCTAGGGAAAGCTAATGTGGTGGTAGATTTTCTATCTAGATTGCCTACACAATTAGAAGGTGTTGTAGATGACTCTTTTCTAGATGAGCATTTGTTTTCTCTCAATATTCACACACCATGGTTTGTTGATATTGCAAACTACTTAGTGGCAGGGCAAATACCATCACATTTCTCTCCTAAAGAAAAGAGGTAGCTGGTGCATAAAAGCTTTCCATACTCCTAGATTGTTGGTTATTTATTCTATAATAGTCCAGATCACATTATGAGGAGATGTATAAGAGAAGGTTAGGTCTTTGACATTCTAAAAGCTTGCCATGATGAGCCCTGTGGGGGTCACTTTGCAGCCAAAAGGACAATATTTAAGGTCTTAACAACATGCTATTATTGGCCAACTCTCCATAAGGATTCAATAAAGTATACAAGAAGTTGTGACAGATGCTAGAGAATGGATAGACCACCATGGACAGATGAGAGGCCTTTGCAACCACAAGTTGCACTAGCACCATTTGATAAATGGGGGCTAGACTTCATTGGCCCAATTTCACCAACATCTAATAACAAGGAATATATTTTGGTTTGCACAAATTATTTGACAAAGTGGGTTGATGTTAAAGCATTACAATTTGCAAGAGATGGAAATGTAGCTAAATTCTTGTATGAGGACATCTTTACTAGATATGGAGTACCAAGAGAAATTGTAATTGATCAAGGCCCCCAGTTTACTTCTGAACTCATTTTTGCATTAGTTAAAGAGTATGAAATCAGACATAAAAAGTCAACACTTTATTACCCCCAAGCCAATGGATAGGTAACTAGATTGCTAGAAGCAGTGTGGGCATAAAGGACAACATGGAAAATAACTACAGGCTTTACACCTTATGAATTAGTGTATGGAAAAACAATAGTCCTGCCAATTGAATTTGAATATAAAACACTCAGGACAATAGTAGAACTTCACATGGACTTGATAGAAGCACAGAAGGAGAGGTTACATATTCTGAATGGGCTAGATGAAATTAGAATGGAGGCTATCCATCACACAGAGATAGTTCAAAAATATAGGACTAAATGACATGACCAGTTTATCAAGACCAAAGAATTCCATGTGGGTGACTAGGCTTTATTGTATGATTCCAAATACAAGGATTATAAGGGCAAGCTACAATCTACATGGTTAGGCCCCTATGAGATACAACAAGTATTTCCCAATGGAGTAGTCAAACTATAGACCATAGATGCAGTTAGATTCTCATTGCTTGTTAATGGTCACAGATTAAAGATCTACACAAAACTAGTAACATGAGATGCTTTTCTAAAGCAATGCTCTATTCCTAGCCCTAATTCAAATACTACCATATTATCACTAGACAATAACCTAGAAGTAGATACTACCAGTTCTCATAGTGACTCGATAGATGAGCTACACAGCTCATCTCCTAAGGTCACTTAGGTATAATTCTTTAACTTTCTTCACGTGTACACACAGCACGAGTGCCGCAATCTTCATGGAGCTAGTTTCACTATGTCGTAGGGACCTGTAGCAAGCAAAATTAAAGATACCACAGTTCACTTTGGGACCTATTGATAAAGGTACATGCAACAACTATCTGCTAGAACATTCAAATTTTATGCCAAGTTAATTGCACTTCTTCAACATTTATTACACTTTGCCAACACATGCAGCCACCGTCTATCCCATTATAGCATGTGAGCTTCCTCAACTCATTCACACATGCCAACATGTCATTCAGTCCACCTTCTACCATAATAATGATTCCATGTCCAATCAAATTCATGTTGCGAACACATTTCACAAAGCTACACTCGCACAGAGTTCCGTTCACTTCACCTCAATGGGTACATATACTAAACTTCCCTTATTAAAATAGATTTTTACTACATTATATATGTGATCACATTTAATTCAGTATAGTTCTCATTATTAACCTTATTTCCATATTCTTGAAATCATTACCCTTTGTCTCATACAAGTACTAAAGTGAGGACACTTCCAGATTTTAGTTGGGGGAAGGGATAGCATATGCTTAAAACAATTTTTTTTTGTCACCAAAAGCCAACCAAATGCAGATAGATACAACCTTTTTCCTTTGGCCTGCTTGCATCCATAACCTTTTGTCTTGTCAACTTCCTAATATCCTAAGTCATTTCAAGTTTAGTGCATACAAGTATAACAGGAGGTTGAATAGAGGCTTGTAAAAAAAAATTTGAATTTGAGTTACATTAACAACATGGGAGGTGATCTTATTAGAAGAGAATCAACAATCCATTAGATAATATCAGAAGACTAGTTATCCTTGCCTATTTTTACCAGAGTAGGATGGCTCGATTATTTTTAAATCTCATAGAATATAATGAAGGAATGACAAGGCAATTTGCAGCTAAGGGTTTGAAAGTGGATGCTTTAGAGGTTGCAATTGTAGAAGTGTCTGGTTTACCCAGGGATTGAGAAGAATTCCCTATCAAGGCAGATGCAATAGCTACAAGGGATGAATTCAATGAGGCAGGGGAGCACCTGAACTCAACGCCATAGGGGACTAAGAGATTATCACTCCCACGGGTATGGGTTTCTTATGTTGTTCATATTATTAAGTACATTACTTGTGATGGTAGACAATCTCTTTTACATACTGTGCATCTTAAGTTGTTGCGTCACCTTTGCCATAACAAAATAGTCAATGTACCCAACTTCCTATATAATCTGTTAAAAAGAATGGGATATGAATACCAACAGAAGTCAAATAAGTCATCTTTTCGTATGACTGTTTGATTACCTTATTAGTGAAAAGGAGCCTTAGGGTTCAGTACCCACAAGTGCCCTGGGAAAGATTTTTGAAATGTAGAAATATTAATAATATTCTAGAGGAGCCAGTAGTACCAGGTAATGTAGAGTCACCTACTACATCTTTATGAGAAATTCCTCCTGCTACACCTACCACTTCACCTACCCACAACAAAGGAGAAACAGGGGAGTAAGATGTGCCAAATTCACCACATGCAACATTTGATCAACCTATAGTAGAAGAGGTATATCAAACCCCATCTTCTAGTAAAACACCCAACACTAGGACACCAAAAACTAGAAAGAAGAAAGGTAGTTCTTCTTATGTGCCTTCAAAAAGGCCTAAGAAGAAACCCACAACACTAAGGTGTTCACACTGCCTAAAGAGAAAAGGTGTTATGAGGCGTAGTATGGAATAACAAGGAGAAGAAAAAGAAGATGTTGTGATAGTGGAAACTGACCATGAACAAGAGGCCAATGTGACTAAAAATGTGCAAGTTCCAATTAAAAGGAAATGGTATATATCTACTACCTCTAAATTAGATTCAGAGGATATTTTTGTTGCCAAGAAAACCAGAAAGAAAACCCCAGATAACCCTAACAATGAGGGTTATGAGTCCACAGGGGTGGTGATGAATAATCTTTAAAGGATGAGGAATTATTGCTTGAAGAAAGAAATGTTAGAAGAGAATTGCATGAAGCCTTTGAGAGAATTAAGCAGTTGGAGGAACTGGTCAAAACTTATGAGAAAAGGGACAAGGAAAGAGAGGCAAAAATTTAGGAGTTGGAGGAAAAAGTCAATACTCATGGACAGGGAACAAAATTAGATATACTTGTAGAACTAGAAATAGTTCTAGTAGGCAATAAGGAATTGGTAGCTAAGGAAAAGAGACCCCCTATCACAAAAACCCCAACTTGCCATACAATTATGTCATGTTAGGAACCCATGTTTAACCCTTCTTTTTACTTTGTTAGTATATTAGTTGCTATGGACGCATATGCTTTGTAAGTCATCCTATGAGCATATTGTATTAGCCCACATTCATGGGAAGTAGTAGTTGTTTAGATTAGACTTAGTATGTAAGTATGTGTTGAGGCCAATGAAGGCATCCACAAATTTATTGTATTGAGCTTGCTCAAAGGAGGTTGCCCCCTCGAAGTGGCCTGGAATCAATAAATTCCTTCTGTGTTTCTACTATTTCTATAAATCTGTTATTTCATGCATTTTTCATTATTTTGTTGCATGAGGTTCCTCTCATGTCCTTAGGTTATCAACTATGGAAAATTATTGAAAATTTTTCTAAACAAAGAGAGGTGTGGAAGAAAGAGAAAGAAGTAATGATTGCAGAGCATACCCAGGCATTAGAGAGGAAAGATATTGAATTGAGAAGAGTAGCAATCAAGATGGAAGAGGTAGCAGATAAAGCTACCCAAATTGTTAAATGCAGACCTCCAGCTAGAACATATGCTTTGTTTTTATAGGAAAATTTTTTAATTTTTTAATTTAGTAATTTGATTAGCAACAAACCAGTTGCTATGAGTGGAAAAATGACTTTTCTAAAAGTTTTTGCTACTGCCACACCAGAAGAGCAAGACCAGTTATGTGAGTACTACCTACATAACTATGTTGTGCCTGATGATATAGAATGGAACCCATTAGATTTTATGGTGGATTTACAATTGAGGGCACTTGCATCCTATTTCAGAAATGAGAAGTTGAGGGGTGAAATCATGCAAGCATATAGAGAGAGAGAAAAATTATCCCAATAAGGAGAGAATCTAAAACCCCTGACTTAATCTTTGGAGAATGGAAACAACTTTTGGAACATAAGGGTGTAGGTAGGGTAATCATGAATTTGAGACTACAAGATTATGACAAGATGCAACATTTAACTGTTGGACTCATCCATAATTGTTATCATTTTGTGCAAGACAGATGGAATAGTTTAACCCCTAAGTTGCAAAGAAAATAACCCCACTCGGTTCATAATTTTATGGCCATGTTTGAAAGAGTATGGAAATATATGGATATTGCTAGAGGATAGGGACTTGAATGGATACCACTTACCTTCTAGCTGCCAATGCTTCTATACCTAGTGCCACATTGGATAGGGAAGAAGAATGTGGAGTGTGAGAAGGAAGAGGTTACCAAGATGAATAGATTGGCATATCATAATGGCTTTTACTTGGAATAGGTTGAAGGAGAGGATGATGTTACAGACCTCAGGGAAATTACTTTGCAATACAACCTCTAGTTCTAGTTGATATGCTTGAGGAAAAGCAAATGGGTAGTAGGGGGGAAATGATGGGTCTAGTTATTAGCTAGTTTTCTTATGGTTTTATGCAAGTTCAAAGACATTCTTAGACATTATCTTACACATATTTCTACATTATGCTATCTCTTATGTTCATTATGTAGACCTAAACCTGATTATTAAGTATATGAAAATATGGTTTTAATATGATGGATATTGCATGATTATGTGTGGGAATGCATGGATTTTAAAGGATATATGTGCTTGATTATGGTTGTTAGAATTGTGTGCATGTTTTGTGAACTAACTCTTGTAGTTGGAGAAGATGGACTGAGCCCACAACAACTGCAAGGTGTAGCCTGCAACTAAAGAGTTCCCAGATAGCAAAATAGGGGAAGTTCCAATATAAATTGAACGCAACAACTACAGCATGGAGACAGTTGATGAAGATGGTTACACATTGTGATAGCAATTAATAAAGACAATTGAAGGAGAAGGATTCACTTGTAGCTAGGAGTCTAATGTGACTGATTCAACTAGTCCACATTCTTCTATTTCAGCAAGAAGTTCTAATTTCATTAGGACTCATCTTTCTTTCTTTTTCAGTTATTAGTTACTTGGCATTTA
Organism: Cunninghamia lanceolata; assembly: GCA_027924645.1. Lineage (NCBI taxonomy): Eukaryota > Viridiplantae > Streptophyta > Pinopsida > Cupressales > Cupressaceae > Cunninghamia > Cunninghamia lanceolata. The sequence continues at coordinate 1,919,315 of BSBN01000017.1, read as the reverse complement.
TCACACTCATGTGTGTAGAGAGTGGTGATTTATGATTTCAGTTAAGAAACCTTGTTCCAATAAACTCCCCTGTGCCTATATGTATGGCTCGGTGGTTGAGGTAGTTAAGTTTTAAGTTTTTGCAAGTTAGAAGTAGATTGTTCAATCGCAGATGTAGTTACCAAATCTTTTTCAAGTTAGTTACATAGACAATGTTTATGTTTCTAATGATGAATGCATGAATAAAATCTGTCAACAAAATCTTATGTGATATTGTAAGGATTGTGTAATGAATGAATTGGAATTAGTATGATTGTGTTAATCTGACCAACTAGATTTGAGTTGGATCAGTGGAGACAATCACTTGAGCAAGGGCCACTCAAGGTAACTGTCCCTCACTTCATTTTCTGTATGTAACTTTGTTATGACAATCAATTCATAAATGCATTAGATTCTTCAAGATATTCTAGTTGGTCAACTTGTTGTACTCTGGAGTGTAGAGTGTATGTTAGGAGTATAGGATAAAATATCAATACCAAGTCAAAACCCTAGTGTTCATTTATTTACAGTCATTAGTTACAGTCTTATATTGCAAGTACCCATAGCAACAATATCAGGATTACTTCCTTTATCATTGTGTAGTTTGAATTATAACAACTCTATTAGGATGAGTTAGGTAGTTTGAATCTTTGAAAGCACATACAGTTTCAGTGCCATCACAAGCTTACTAGCCCTGGTCAATAATTCAATGAAGGTCTTTTCAAGGGTTATAGTGGACTATTCAATTAGGTTTTTCTTCTGAATTGTGTGATTGCCACCAAGTTTACTAGACATAGTAAAGACTCTACAGGCATGTTGGAGGATGAGAGGAGTTCTTTCTTGAGATAGTGGTCACTTTGATTTTATTGTAGGTATATTGATGGAGCATGAGAGCATGCTGGAGATTCATGTGATTTCAAGTTTTCCTATGATGATGTATTTCATGGATTGAACCTTATGTAATGTATACAACAAGTGGGAGACTGTTGGGCAATAGGTGTTGTACACCATGCATAATATTGTATTATTTTATTCATGTAAAATAAATATCTGTTTGTGGTACATCTTAATTGATGTGTTTAACCACATTAGATATTTATTTGGAGGCCACTTGTAAAAGTTGTATGTAACATTGGGATATTATTTGTATTATTTAATTGTTGGAAAAACGTAGTACCGATATTAAATAAGTGGGTCAATGGTTTTGTGTATCCATGGTTTTGGAACACATGCTTTTGTCTAATACCACAAGTTGTATTTGCGTGAGCTTGGTCTATAAAAGCAAGCACATGGTTAGTGGTTTGGGTGGGTTGGCTATTTCATTGTAGGTGGATTGGAGATTTGTGAGAGGTTGTCATTGTATTGATCTCTCTCCTGTAACTAAATATTGTGAAGCATGGTAGGTGATGTGTGGATTCATGATTGGACACATAGAGGATGAATTGGAGGTGTTTGATGATTCAGAGGTATTCATGGAGACTCATGGCATGTATTGTAATATCTTTATTGCTGAATAATACATATGAGTGTGGATGCTTTCAGAGGTTGGGATTTTCCCTCTTGAGGGTTTTCCCAGGGCATATCTTGTGTTATCTTATTGATTGTTCATTTGATCTTTGCATTATGGTTATTTCTGCATCTTATTCTCCTATTGGGTTATGTGGAATTGGTTTTATTTGACCTATAAATTGATAACATGATCATGAGTGGTCTAGTTTTCCATGTTCTATCTGAAGAGAATGTGTGTCTCAAATTACTGCTTGAACCTTATTCTATCATTGGTCATCGGCCACACTGAAGCTATCGGTAGATCTTGGTAATGTTACACCAACAGTTATGTTCACACCGATGTAGAGTTAGTGATTGAGCAGACTTCCTGTATCGGTGGGAGTTAAGAGTCAGTGACCGATATGCGATGTCTCATCGATGCCTTATATCCATCGGCATAAGGTTGGCCATCAGCCAAGATCTTGGTAGTCGCTCCGATGTGAATGGTCACCCTAATGGAAGTTGGCAAAGCTTTGGGCATCGGCATGAGAATCTTCATCAGCGCAGTGTAAAGTGTTTGGGCTGATGGTAGAAGTCACTCCGATGAAGGGCGGTGAACTTGGGGATTGCGGAGACTATGTATATTGGTGGAAGATGAAATGCGATCACTGATGGACCTTGTTAGGCCGATGGGTTTGTAGGTTGGCTTCGTCGGCGACAAAATTGCTGACAATAGACTTATGGATCAATTGTGGTTATAAACTAGAATAGTATAAGCGACCTGGTGCATGTGGGATTTTTTGTCTTACGGAATGTGGACAGTTACGACTATCGTATAAGCAACGATGCTGGAAGAAGTTGATTCGTTTTCAGTTAGGGCAATAGTTGTGTAATAGTTTATGCTCTTGCAAATTGGAGATAAAACTAATCTTTGGCATCATTGTTCGATGATGATGATTCTATTTTGTATGGTTTATTTTCTGTAGCATGTGTAGATGAAATAAGTGATCTGGTACAAAGAATAGGATTAAACATTTGAGCAAGTTGAGATCTTTATTTGTAAATCTCAGTTTTACTTGTATAAAGATTGTTCTACTGTTGGTGGTGGGTTTTTTTACCCAAAAGGGTTTTCCCACATAATACTAGTGTTGTTCTGTGCTGTCTAATTTATTTATTTTGTTACTCTATTGTATTCATCTGAGTATTGAATTGAAAGTTACCTATCTGCATTATCCCCTTTGAATTAACATTAGGGAAGCTATTTTTCTGCACCTCTACTTTCCTTACATGTGGTATCAGAGCTTGGCCAGTTGTCTTATCCTTGTTGGTAGGTTGGGTTTTTTGTGTTAGTTCAGTGAGTGGGAGTTCTGTAGAGGTCTTTTTTGTTAAATAAGATGGCAAGTACATCAGGAAAAATAGACATTGAAAAGTTCAATGGCACAAACTTTGAGTTGTGGAAGATTAAGGCTGAAGATTTGCTAGTTGACAGAGATCTTTGGATTACTGTGTCTGGGGTTAAACTTGCAAACATGAAGCAAGAAGATTGGGACCTAGCTGACAGAAAAGCCAGAGGACTAATAAGATTAAGTCTTGCAGATTCTATTCTATTGAATGTCCATGAAGAGAAGTCAGCCAAATATTTGTGGAAGAAGTTAGGAGATATTTACCAGGGCAAGTCCTTGGTGCATAAACTGTTCCTCAGAAAGAAGTTGTATTCTTTGAAGATGGATGAAGGTGCATCTGTAGCAGACCATCTGAACAAATTTAATCTTATTGGTGCACAGTTGACGTCTGTAGGTGTAAAAATAGAATAGGACCGCTATATGCTTCTATTGTGTTCCTTACCTGACTAATGGGATCATCTTGTGATGGCTATTGGAAGTACAACAACCACATTTACAACTAAAGTAGTTGTTACCTCATTGTTATCTGAAGAGATGAGGAGGAAATCTTCTGAGATAGCCAAAGAGGCCCTATCTGTTCGAGGTAGATCAAAGGAAAGAGGAAAGAAGAAGGACAACAAGTCTAAGTCCAAATCAGAGGGGAAATCAAAATCTCCTAGCACAAAGTTCAAGGTGAAGTGCCAGAATTGTGGGCAGATAGGACACATCAGAAGAGACTGTAAAGAGGAGAAAAAGAAGAAGAAGAAGAACTCTTCTGACAATGATTCTTCTTAGAGTGATGTTGATGCCTTCATTACTGCCTTGGCAATGCCTACATCTGAAGATGTGTGGCTGATCGTTTGGGAAAGTTGGTTAAAGCATCATTGAAGTGGGTGGTTATTAGTTCAAATCCCTCCATAGGCCATTGGTGATTAATGATTGTCCCTAGCACATTGGTGATTCATGTTTTGTGTACACCACAATTTGTTTGAGAGTTAGAGGTATTTGCTTCGAAACTCTTAGATCAAGTTTTTTTGAGCATCATAAAATTATATTTCAAGGTGGTGTGCAAGATTTTAAAATTGTTTGTTCTTGGAGGTATAAGGTTTATATTCTTGTCTCTACAATGTATTGGCTGATGGATTCAGGAGCATCTTTTCATATGACATCTCACAGAGAGTGGTTCACAAAGTATGAACTGTATGCTGGTGGGAAGGTGTTCCTGGTAAGTGATTCAACGCTAGAAATTGTTGGCCGAGGACAAGTCAGAATCCAGTTCCCAGATGGCAGAATAAAGGGAATGAATGGAGTGCTACACATACCAGGTCTGGCTAGAATTTACTTTCTGTTAGTAAGCTTAATGATGTTGGTGTACAAGTTACTTTTGTGAATGGTGGCTGTAAGATGACTAGAGGGTCTATTGTATTGGCAAAGGGTGAACGCATTGGAACTCTATATAGGTTAGATGCTAAACTAGTATGCTAAAATAGTGTTTTTGTAAAATCTGAAAAAGCTACTATTGTAACACATGATGCAAACTCTATGGAAGTTAAACTTCCTGTAGAGAAAACAATGCTTTGGCATCATAGACTTGGTCACATAGGTGAAAAAGGTTTAAAAACCTTGAAAAACAAAACCCTGGTAGATGGACTGATTGATTGTAATCTGGAGTTCGATTTCTGTGAACATTGTATATATGGAAAATAGAATCATGTTTCTTTTTACTCAAGTTCTCATAAATCTTTTGGTGTTCTGGACTATGTACATTCTGATGTTTTTGGTCTAGTTGATGTTCTGTCTTTATCTAAATCAAGATACTATGTATCATTCATTGATGATTATTCAAGGAGGGCATTTGTATATTTTTTGAAAAATAAATTAGAAGTGTTCAGTCAGTTTAAAGAATTTAAAACTCTTGTGGAAAACTAGACTGGTAGAAAAATAAAATGTTTGAGAACGGATAATGGTGGTGAATATTGCAATGTGGATTCTGATAAGTATTGTGCTGATCATGGTATAAAAAGACACCAAACTACACCTTATACTCCATAGCAAAATGGAGTTGCTGAAAGGTTGAATAGATCACTGATGGAGAAAGCAAGAAGTATGTTGAGTTATGCTGGGCTTGAACAAAGGTTCTGGGCTGAAGCAGTTGCTACAGCTTGTTACTTGTTGAACCATTCTCCTACTTCGGCATTGGTTGATAAGATGCCTATGGAAGCGTGGTCTAGAAAGAAGCCCTCTCTAAGACATCTTTGTGTCTTTGGCTGTGAGGCATATGCTCATATTCATAAGGTAAAAAGATCTAAGTTAGATAACAAGGCAGTCAAATGTATCTTCATTGGCTATGGAGTCGGTGTTAAGGGGTACAAGCTTTGGAATCTTGAAACTGAAAAAGTAATTTACAGCAAGAATGTAATTTCAGAGAGCTAAAACCTTTGGTTAGTATTTCTCATCCGGAGAAGACAGAAGAAAAGAAAGAAAAGAATGTTGTTAACATTCCTCTAACCCCTGTAAAAGAGGAACAACAAACACCAAATGTAGATGGTTTAGATGTGAGTTCAAGTAGCTCCAAAGATTCTGATCCAGAGCAAGAACCTAAACCTGCACCTCAGCCATTGAGGAGGTCTACACATGAAAGGAGACAACCAGATAGGTATGTATTTTTAGTACTTGATTCAAGTTGTGCCTATGCTTTACTTACTGATACTGATGAACCTAGGACTGTGAAAGAAGCTATTAGTTTATCTGATTCAGATTCTTGGTTGGAAGCCATGGATAATGAAATGTCATCATTGGAGAAAAATGGAACCTGGGATCTAGTGCCCTTGCCTGAAGGTAGAAAACCTGTGGGCTGTAAGTGGGTATTTAAAAAGAAATATGGTCCAGATGGTAGTGTTGATAAGTACAAGGCAAGACTGGTTGCTAAGGGGTATTCCCAAAAGGAAGGTATTGATTATGGAGAAATCTTTTCTCCTGTAGCTAAGCTGACATGCATTAGATTTCTATTGTCACTTACAGCAGCATATGATTTTGAAATTGAGCAGATGGATGTGACAACAACATTTCTTCATGGGGACCTTGAAGAAGAAATTTATATGTCCCAACTAGAGCATTTTGTGGAAAAAGGTAAAGAACATCTGGTATGTAAACTTAAAAAGTCTCTTTATGGTTTGAAGCAATCTCCTAGAATGTGGTATCAAAAATTTGATACGTATGTTTTATCCTTGGGGTATGTGAGATCTAAATCTGATCATTGTGTCTATTATAAAACTGAAGGTGATCAGATTCTTATAATTGCACTATATGTGGATGACATGTTATTCATTGGCAATGGTAAGGGGATGATCTCAGAATTAAAATCTCAGTTGTCCTTGAAATTTGAAATGAAGAATCTAGGGGCAATGAAGTACATTCTGGGAATGGAAATCAAATGAGACAGATCTAAGAGAAAGATTTGGCTCAGCCAGAGCAAGTTTATTACCAATGTTCTTGATAAGTTTCATATGTCTGATTCTAAACAGTTAGTTGTTCCAGTTTTGTAGGGAACAAAATTATCTATTGAAGATTGTCCAGAATCTTTGAATGAAATTGATGACATGAAAAGAGTGCCCTATGCAAGTGTTGTTGGTAGTTTAATGTATGCAATGGTCTGTACCAGGCCAGACATTGCCCAAGCAATGGGAGTTTTGAGCTGATTTATGACGAATCCAGGTAGATCACATTGGGATGTTGTGAAAAGAGTTATGAGGTATTTGAAGGGAACTTCAGACTATTCTATTTGCTATCATGGAAACTCAATTGGATCTCAGAGGTCTATAAGCATTCAGAGTTATGTTGATTCTAATTGGGCAGGGGACATTGACTATAGAAGATCCACCAATGGATATGTATTCACGTTAAATGGTGGTGTTATCAGTTGGATGAGTAAGAGGTAGGCTACAGTCGCTTTGTCCACAACAGAGGCAGAGTACATGGCAGCTACTCGTGCATGCCAAGAAGCTATTTGGTTGAAAAGTTTGTGTTCTAATGTTGGTTTTAATGCAGGTCAAATACAAATTCACTGTGACAATCAAAGTGCTATATGTTTGGCAAAGAATCCTACATTTCATGCTAGGACAAAACATATTGATGTCCAATATCACTTTGTTTGTGATATGGTGGAAGACAGGAAGGTGAAGCTAGAAAAGGTTGACACTTTGGAAAATGTCATCGATGCCTTAACTAAACCAGTGACTATGGCCAAGTTCAAATGGTGTTCAGATGGAATGGGTCTTCGGGCCCATAATTCTCAGTAACTGAGTGAGGATTAAGAGGTAGCAGTAATCTCTTCGACAAGTGGGAGATTGAAGAGAATGTGTGTCTCAAATTACTGCTTGAACCTTATTCTATCCTTGGTCATTGGCCACACTGAAGCTATCAGTAGATCTTGGTAATGTTACACGGACAGTTATGTTCACATTGATGTAGAGTTAGTGATCAGGCAGACTTCCTATATCGGTGGGAGTTAAGAGTCAGTGACCGATATACGATGTCTCATCGATGCCTTATATCCATCGGCATAAGGTTGGCCATCGACCAAGATCTTGGTAGTCGCTCCAATGTGAATGGTCATCCCGATAGAAGTTGGCAAAGCTTTGGGCATCGGCGTGGTAACCTTCATCGACGCAGTGTAAAGTGTTTGGGCTGATGGCAGAGGTCACTCTGATAAAGGGCGGTGAACTTAGGGATCGCGAAGACTATGTATATCGGTGGACGATGAAATGTGATCACCGATGGACCTTGTTAGGCCAATGGGTTTGTAGGTTGGCTTCATCGGCAACAAAATTGCTGACAATAGACTTATGGATCGATTGTGGTTATAAACCGGAATAGTATAAGCGACCTAGTGCATGTGGGATTTTTTGTCTTACGGAATGTGGACAGTTACGACTGTCACATAAGCAGCGATGCTAGAAGAAGTTGATTCACTTTCAGTTAGGGCAACAGTTTTCTAACAGTTTATGCTCTTGCAGACTGGAGATAAAACTAATCTTTTGGCATCATTGTTCGATGATGATGATTCTATTTTGTATGGTTTATTTTCTGTAGCATGTGCAGATGAAATAAGTGATCTGGTACAAACAATAGGATTGAACATTTGAGCAAGTTGAGATCTTTATTTGTAAATCTTAGTTTTACTTGTATAAATATTGTTATACTATTGGTGGTGGGTTTTTTTACCCGAAAGGGTTTTCCCATGTAATACTGGTGTTGTTCTGTGTTATCTAATTTGTTTATTTTGTTACTCTATTGTATTCATCTGAGTATTGAATTGAAAGTTACGTGTCTACATTATCCCCTTTGAATTAACATTAGGGAAGCTATTTTTCCGCACCTTTGCTTTCCTTACACTATCTGTCTTTCTCATCTTTCTGATTTGAGGTTCTTGGTTAGCTTGTTTATTTCAATATTTGCAAAACTATATAAGTTTCTCCAGTAGGTTTTTTTGTTTTGTTAGTTGGGTTAGATGTTTCAATTATAGTACTTCTTCCTCTAAAAAAAGGTTGTTCTATTGTTTTTCCTTTTTTTGTTCTTTATGTATAGTTTGTTTCAAATACTCAATTATCCTATCATGCTAGTGTTTGTTGGCGAATAAGTTATCTTCTTCCTCTTCTTCCTCATCATTCTCCTCACTGTCAATGTCATATGTCTTTGCAATATTATTTCCTTGTCTGGTTACCACCATAGCCTTGTTTTTATTTTTGTGTGTCACCAAGTTTTTCTATTTAAGCTTTTTCTTATTGTCTTGATATCCATCCTCATAGGTTTTAGTGTCAGAGTAGTCTAACTCATATTTATCTTCTTTTTGGCATCTTCTAGCCACTTTTATTTTCTCTTTGGGCACTTTTATCATTAGTCTTGCTCCTTTAGGTAGTTAAACCCATTCAATTCATCACTTTTAGACTGTGATGGCCCATTCATAAAGTATTGTTGTGCTTTGTCATAGTTGAATAGGTCATGTTTTGAGTTACCACAAAATGCACATTGTTCTTCTTATCTGACTAGCATTCACTAGAAAAATGGCCCTACTTCCCACACTTTTAGTAGCTAGCATCATCTCTCCTTCTACATCTGCCACAAGCTCCTCCACCTCTATAATTGTTATACTAACCTCTCTCACCATTGTTGTAGTTGTTAAAGTAGGGTGCTTAGATAGGGGGTGTATTCTATAATGTGGCTACATTCCTCTAATTTCCCCAACTCAGTACTTTGTACCCATGGATTTGGTTGTATAAAGGCCTCTCAATTAGTTCTTTAATATATGTCATTTCCTGGTCAATTGTTCTATTCTTGTAGTGGGTATTGCACTAGGGTTCATGGTTGTCATCCTCATTGCATAGTCTAAAGCACTGGGATGGGCAATCCTTGGTTTCATGGTGATCCCATTCATTGTAAAGACCACAGTAGAATATTTGACCCTTTTTTAGGTGTTGTTTTATGGTCTATCCTTAGTGTGGTAGCCTTCTTTTCTCCTTTTATCATGGGGCATTCATTTTTGAGATATCCTTCCCTAGTGCAATAGCTGCACCAGATATTAGGTCTTTGCCTCTGTCAACTATTATCCTTGCCAATATTTCTTGTTTTAATTTTAATTGTTCCAGTTCCAGTTTTAGATTCTCTAGCTCTGTGTTTTCCTTGGATTTATCTATTTTCTACCAAGTTTGAGCCTCAATGCGGCAAGCTAGAGTGACCTATTTAGATTAGGATGTATATATTTGTCCATCAAGGGATGTCTTGATTTCTTGAGCTACCCCTGATACAAACCATTCAATGCATTGTTTCTCTATTAGGTGTTCCTATAGCTTCTTTGAGACTTCTTTAAACATTTGGTCTATCACATTGGTTGTAGCCCTATGGTATGCTCATTTGTTTTCTCAAAATTAGGTGAATTAGTATTTTGTTGTTTGACTGCACCCACAGTGGTACATTCAACAACACCCTTATTGGCGTGCTCAATTTCCTCCTGTATGTCCTTTTCTATCACATACCTCATGGCACATTCCCTTTTCATTTCTTCTACCTTTTCCATCATCTTGAAGTATCTTTCCTAACACTCTTGAGTTTGTTTATTCCTCTTCTCTTCCATATTCATTTCCATTGCTAATGTATAGTTTTGCTAATCTCCCTTAATTTCTTGTTATCACCCTTGGCCATGGGTGTTTTTGATATGTAGTGTTTCATTAATCCTTATGTATCCCATGGTCAACTTACTTTGAATGGTTATATCTTTTCAGGGATCTTTTCAGATCCCTCCCTCTTTCCAGTTGTTATCCCTTAGGTGCTTGCCCCCTCTCACAAGGGTAGGACCTAAAAGACTATTCCATAGACCATAAAAAAATTGTCTCCTTTTATTATCTCTTTTAACTATTCCTTCTATTCCACACTTTTCTTCCTCTTATTTATCTTATCCATTCTTCATTGCTCTTACCAAGGTCCCAAAAATGGAACCAAATGTTGGCAAGAGGAATTATGACACAGTCTAGAGATTTGAACCTAGGTTACTCTTATGTAGTCTATTTATACCCTAGATTAAATAGTGATAGAATAATAGGTAAATGATGTAAGAAATTCCATACTACAGTACTATTACATCATACACATGACATTACAAACATCATACAACATTCAAATATTATCCTATAATCCTTATATCTCCATTATATAAATATAATCAGTCTTTATTATAAAAGGTAGGTTTGAGTCTCTGCTCTATCATATATTCTTTCTTTTATCGCTTACTTTCTAACTTCCTAACTTACTATTCTTATACATTATAGTATAATAGGGATGTGTCCCTTACAAAACAATCCTATTTCCACTAGCCTTGGTCAACCTTGTGCTCTACGCTCCTTTTGTGGTGAGTTGCGGTGGCTTTTCCTTTATGCTCTATACCCTACCAACAATCCCTAAACCACATTGCCTCAAATTTAAAAGAACACTTGTTAGGAGCTCTATCCTCAAATATATCTAGATAGACCAAATAATAGTTTGAACCTATTAAGGATAAAATGGAGCTGGTGAAATTATGGGAATCAATAAGCCATCTAGCAAAGAAGAGAAATTTGTTCAGTCTTTCTACAATATGATGAAAATCATTCCTTATGTTAGGCTACATGAATTTACCATTATTTGTTAGGCAATCAAAAAGACTTTAATGGTTAATTAACTCCTTGAAGTATTGAAGAACTTTGGTTAGTGAAATAATTCCTCCTAATTTTTCATCTTGATTTGTAATGGTGTTAAAGTCATCCCCCAAAATTACTATTTCATCTTTTAGGGTGTTCAACATTAGACCAAGAGAATTCCATAGCTATTTTTCTAAATTATACTAGTTGGGTCATAAATATTAAATATCTAGAAAGCACAATCTATTGTTAAAATTTGAATGTTGATCAACATCCAATATGAGCCTAAAGCTACATTTTTTGCTCTTACAGTTTTTTTATTCCATAGGACTACTAGTCCACCCAAAGCACATTTTACCTCAACTGTAAAAATGTCCCCATTTAGTCTAGTTTCCTAAGATTAATTTCCTTTTCCTAAAGAGAATGTTGTTTCTTAGAGATGAATAATATCATGATTTCTTGTATCTAATTAATGTTTAACTAAGCTCCTTTTGTTAGGGGCATTAACACCCATAACATCCATGATAAGATCTTCATTATCCTCAAGGAGAGAGGCAAACTCTCTTTGTTCTCAATGATCTATCCAAGGTAGATTAAATCCTTACAAGTATCTCGTCCTAAATCTTAACATATTTTAGTTTTGTTAGAATCTGTAAAATAGATTATAACCCAGAATCAATTGAAAGAGTTAGAAACATAAATTGTAAATGCAAAAGCAATTGAAACAACATAACAATGATACCAAGAGAATGATGTGAAATGCTCAAATGGAAAAATAGCATCAGTTACCTATCTCCAATATTGAATGAAAATACAAGCTAGGTAGCATGCTTATATAGACCAGGGAGAGGAAGGAGGTGGCAACACCGACCAATGAGGAGCAACCATCTATCGGTCTAAAGATAGAAAAGTATCTTCCCAAGATAGCTAATGGTTTCTCACATGTAGGAAGGTGACACCTCATAATCCACTCACCTAATAAAACATGTTTTATTAACCTAATCAAGCTTAAATAAATGTGTAAGAAAAACCTTATAATAAGGAATAAAAACCCTACACTCACACCCCTTAAGCGAAGCTTAGGTGGGTGAAAAAGATGGGTCCCAACAAACCAAGCCTAATGAGGTACCCATGTACAAAGAATTCACCTAAAAAGAGAAGAAGCCCCCCCATAATAAAGTAGAGAGAACACCCCCTAGAATAGAGAGAAAAGAGGACTAAAAGACCCCCTAAAGTGGACACTAGCCATACCCCCAGCAAAGTGGTGCAGGAGCACCTACCTGACAGCTGGTCATGATAAGGCAGTTAGTAGTTTAGGTCCAGTTTATGTTTCCAAGAAGGTCTGTTTTGACCAATTGCATGTAATAAGGTCATGCTGATCAGGATAAGATCATGCTGACCAGGCTTTTGCTATTTTTAGCTAGTTAGTTATAACAGCTGTCATGATGTATGTTCGGTGGGATCTCCCAGCCGCCTGGAGGGTTCCCAGCCGCTTGGAGTCGGGTCAGTAGTACTCGTAGGCAAATCTTTATAAGCATGAGATCGGTTGATGTTGGACAGACAGACAGATATCATCGATCAAGCTTGAGTGAGACTAAGAGAGAGACTGATCATATTGTATTGCATCTTTGAAATCAATAAAGTGATCCTGTTTTGTGTTCTTGCTCTGGTTGCATTCCATTACTCGATTGATTTGCTGGTTTGAGTGGTTGCATGGATTTCCTGATCCATTCCACCGGTTGATCTGTCTGATCGGTGGAATGGCAATGTGCAGTAGGTTAGATTGTAGGTTGTTTTCTGTTTGCATGCAGGTGTGCAGGATCGTGGTCAAGAGATGTTGAAGACCCTAGCATCATCATGTGCTAGGTCGAGTTGATAAGCTGACTAAGTTGGAAGATCACCCTGAGTTGGATCGGGTCATCCCTGGTGGATCGGCGAAGAGAGATTTCGCTAAGTGAAGAAGTTCGCCGAAACGGCATCATCAGGATATTTCTGCAAATATCCTGCAGACAGTTCGGACATCATCATCCGGATAAGTGAAGGAGAGCATGATGTTGTCGATTGCATGAAGTGCAAGTGCGTCGGGGTGATCATCATCAGGAGGGCCGAGGAGGAGCGCATCGGCATCAGGCTGAAGATCGGGTTGATCGCGGGCCGAAGAAAAACTAAGTTTGGCAAACAGCAGGATATGACGTCATCATCATCATGATATACGTCATCAGGACATTTCAGAGCAGCAGGATATTGTGAAACTGCGGGTGACGTCATCGTCATCAGGATCTACGTCATCAGGATATCGGGTGACGTCAGCATCGAGTGAACGGTGCGAGGAGTTAAGGTTTGTCATCATCAGGATAAATGGGAAGAACCGGATGTTCGTTATCCTGTTGAATATCATGATGCTGAAGCTTGTGTCGTCGGCTATCGGAGCATCGAAGGGAAGGTGTTGAAGGTCGTCATCAGGATATTTGGAGCAACCGGATGTTGAATATCCTGCTGACGAAGGTGATGTTAAATATCATGATGAGGCCGCTAGTGCTTGGCGCCCGATGAACAGTGCAACCGGAGGATGTTTGCACCTGTTGAACATCATGATGATGTTGAAGGTAGTGAAGACGGAAATTGTCGGTGGGGTGAACAGTGGACGTCAGGAGGATGTTCGCGCTGGTCAGACATGATGATGCTGCCGATAATCGAGTAAGGTGATGCTGTTGACAGGCGAAAGTGCGAAGGCTTGTCTGCAGGAGGATATCGGTCGGCAGGTGAAATATGATGATGCTGTTGGTTTTAAGAAATATGATGCTGACAGAGTAAAGCCGAAATATGATGATGTTGGTGGCTTTAGGAAATATGATGATGATGGCGAAGATGATGATGATGAGGTTGGTCTGCAGACATTCATGCTATATGCGAATGATATAGTGTGGATGCCTCTGCATCATAGTGGTATCAGAGCTCAGCAAAAGGTCTGGGCTGTTGTGTGTTGATTCTGTCACCGAAAGGGCAGAGGTAGAGTGGAATTGTGTGTGTTGTGTGTTGATTGTGAGGTTGACAAAATGCCTCCTAAAGGTAATGGTACTGCAAGGGAATTGCAGGAACTGAAGGAGAAACATGCTAGAGAGATGAGGAAGATGAAGGAGCTTGCTAAAGCACTTCAAGCCAGGCTGACAGCCCTGGAAAAGAACAAAAAGAGGGAGGTAGAAGACAGTGAGTCTGAAGAAGAGGCAGATACTGTTGAAGAGTATGAAGAGGTAGCTGAAGATCTGGATGCTGAAGACCAGAGATTGGCAAAACTGTTAAAGGCAGTACAGAGTGAAAAACCTAAGGTAAAGGTTGATGTTTCCAAGTATACTGGAAGCTTGAATGAAGATGAATTGTTGGATTGGATTGCTGCACTGGATAATCACTTTGAATGTGAAGATGTTGCTGAGGATCAGAAGGTAAAGATTGCAAAGACCAAGTTAGGAGGTCATGCTTTGGTATGGTGGGATTATGTACAATCTGAGAGAAGGAAACAAGGGAAGTCTAAGATCACTTCTTGGGATAAGATGGTAGCAAGGATAAAGGGTAAATTCTTGCCAAGGGATTATGAAATCCAGATGTTTAAGAAGCTGCAATTTTTAAAGCAGAAAGACAGGGATGTGAAAGCATATACTGAGGAATTTTACCTGTTGAGTATGAGATCTGGTCATCATGAGAATGAGGTAGAAAAGGTGGCTAGGTACTTGGCTGGTTTGAGGTTTAACATATAGGATGAGTTAGTGTTAGCTAACCCTAAGAATGTGGAGGATTGTTATCAAATGGCAATCAGGATTGAAGAAAAGATGAATAGAGGACATGATAAGTCCATGAGAGGAAGAGGAAACAATAGGGGAAGAGGAACAACCCCTGCACAAAAGCAAATCAATGAGAGTCAAGAAGACACTGGTAAAGGACAGGGACAGTCTGATTTCAGAGGTGGATGGAAAGGTAATAGAGGAAGATTTGGAGGTGGTAGAGGTTCTACTACATTTTCAGGAAAGTGTTACACCTGTGGAGAGTTTGGTCATCCATCCTTCAAATGTCCAGAAAACAAAGGTTCATCATCCAGAAATGATAGAACAAGTGACAAGAGGGTACAACTTGTGCAAGAAGAGAAAGTAGAAGAAAGTGCACAGAGTTCAAACAGAGGTCCTGAGAATTTTGGCTATCCAGAGAGTGGAGAATCATTGATGTTAAGGAGAATTAGTTTACAGGCATCACAAGATCTGATGCAAAGAAGAGCTCTTTTCAAAACCACATGTAAGAGCAAAGGTAAGGTATGTAAGGTTGTCATTGATACTGGTTCAACAGACAACATGGTATCTCAGGAAATGGTGGATAAACTGAAGCTGGAAAGGATTCCACATCCACACCCTTACAAGGCATCTTGGGTGAGTGATAGGCAATCACTTTTTGTCTCTGAGCAGGCATATGTGGATTTCCAGATTGGACCATATCAGGATAGGATTTTGTGTGATATATTGCCTATGGAATGTTGTCACCTACTGTTAGGTAGACCATGGCAATTTGACAGAAGGGTACTGTATGATGGGTATGCTAATACCTACACCATCCAGAAGGATGGGAAGACTATTAAGTTGATGCCATTGCAGGCAAAAGCTGCAGTACCGAAGGCAGCTCAACTCATTTTAATGGGAAAGAAGGAATTTGTGCAGATGCCTAGAGGAGCAGGCATAAAGGCAGTTCAGGATACTGCAGGGCAAGGAGTTGTTAAAGACAACAAGCTGAAGAAAGTTTCAGTTGTGACTGACAGAGGTCAGCAGCAGGTTCAGAAACAGGGGTGCAAACAGCAACCAGTTGAGAAGAATGATAAGGATGTTGTCATAGTTGGGACTATTGCTTGTCCTATGAAGAGTGACAGGAAGATACAGTTGAACACCACAGAGGCAGTTCAGCAAGAGGTTCTGGTCAGACAATCTGACAAACACAGGGTATGTGAGAAGAAGGCCTACATCAACAGGCATGATGATTTACTTG
The DNA here is from genome assembly GCA_027924645.1 of Cunninghamia lanceolata. Lineage (NCBI taxonomy): Eukaryota > Viridiplantae > Streptophyta > Pinopsida > Cupressales > Cupressaceae > Cunninghamia > Cunninghamia lanceolata. The sequence goes on along the minus strand of BSBN01000017.1, from coordinate 1,903,240 downwards.
CCAGAAAGCAAGTTACAGTGCAGAAGACTTGGAGCAGCCAAGAGTCAGCAGCAGATAAAGCTGGAACAGGTCAGACTATTGACAAAGCAAAGTGTAGAGGTGGAGGACTTCCACATGCTAAACTCATGGGACATGAGTTCTTTTCTGTTGGGGAGTATGGTGCAGGAGCACCTACCTGACAGCTGGTCATGATAAGGCAGTTAGTAGTTTAGGTCCAGTTTATGTTTCCAAGAAGGTCTGTTTTGACCAATTGCATGTAATAAGGTCATGCTGATCAGGATAAGATCATGCTGACCAGGCTTTTGCTATTTTTAGCTAGTTAGTTATAACAGCTGTCATGATGTATGTTCGGTGGGATCTCCCAGCCGCCTGGAGGGTTCCCAGCCGCTTGGAGTCGGGTCAGTAGTACTCGTAGGCAAATCTTTATAAGCATGAGATCAGTTGATGTTGGACAGACAGACAGATATCATCGATCAAGCTTGAGTGAGACTAAGAGAGAGACTGATCATATTGTATTGCATCTTTGAAATCAATAAAGTGATCCTGTTTTGTGTTCTTGCTCTGGTTGCATTCCATTACTCGATTGATTTGCTGGTTTGAGTGGTTGCATGGATTTCCTGATCCATTCCACCGGTTGATCTGTCTGATCGGTGGAATGGCAATGTGCAGTAGGTTAGATTGTAGGTTGTTTTCTGTTTGCATGCAGGTGTGCAGGATCGTGGTCAAGAGATGTTGAAGACCCTAGCATCATCATGTGCTAGGTCGAGTTGATAAGCTGACTGAGTTGGAAGATCACCCTGAGTTGGATCGGGTCATCCCTGGTGGATCGGCGAAGAGAGATTTCGCTAAGTGAAGAAGTTCGCCGAAACGGCATCATCAGGATATTTCTGCAAATATCCTGCAGACAGTTCGGACATCATCATCCGGATAAGTGAAGGAGAGCATGATGTTGTCGATTGCATGAAGTGTAAGTGCGTCGGGGTGATCATCATCAGGAGGGCCGAGGAGGAGCGCATCGGCATCAGGCTGAAGATCGGGTTGATCGCGGGCCGAAGAAAAACTAAGTTTGGCAAACAGCAGGATATGACGTCATCATCATCATGATATACGTCATCAGGACATTTCAGAGCAGCAGGATATTGTGAAACTGCGGGTGACGTCATCGTCATCAGGATCTACGTCATCAGGATATCGGGTGACGTCAGCATCGAGTGAACGGTGCGAGGAGTTAAGGTTTGTCATCATCAGGATAAATGGGAAGAACCGGATGTTCGTTATCCTGTTGAATATCATGATGCTGAAGCTTGTGTCGTCGGCTATCGGAGCATCGAAGGGAAGGTGTTGAAGGTCGTCATCAGGATATTTGGAGCAACCGGATGTTGAATATCCTGCTGACGAAGGTGATGTTAAATATCATGATGAGGCCGCTAGTGCTTGGCGCCTGATGAACAGTGCAACTGGAGGATGTTTGCGCCTGTTGAACATCATGATGATGTTGAAGGTAGTGAAGACGGAAATTGTCGGTGGGGTGAACAGTGGACGTCAGGAGGATGTTCGCGCTGGTCGGACATGATGATGCTGCCGATAATCGAGTAAGGTGATGCTGTTGACAGGCGAAAGTGCGAAGGCTTGTCTGCAGGAGGATATCGGTCGGCAGGTGAAATATGATGATGCTGTTGGTTTTAAGAAATATGATGCTGACAGAGTAAAGCCGAAATATGATGATGTTGGTGGCTTTAGGAAATATGATGATGATGGCGAAGATGATGATGATGAGGTTGGTCTGCAGACATTCATGCTATATGCGAATGATATAGTGTGGATGCCTCTGCATCATAGTGGTGCAGGAGCACCTACCTGACAGCTGGTCATGATAAGGCAGTTAGTAGTTTAGGTCCAGTTTATGTTTCCAAGAAGGTCTGTTTTGACCAATTGCATGTAATAAGGTCATGCTGATCAGGATAAGATCATGCTGACCAGGCTTTTGCTATTTTTAGCTAGTTAGTTATAACAGCTGTCATGATGTATGTTCGGTGGGATCTCCCAGCCGCCTGGAGGGTTCCCAGCTGCTTGGAGTCGGGTCAGTAGTACTCGTAGGCAAATCTTTATAAGCATGAGATCGGTTGATGTTGGACAGACAGACAGATATCATCGATCAAGCTTGAGTGAGACTAAGAGAGAGACTGATCATATTGTATTGCATCTTTGAAATCAATAAAGTGATCCTGTTTTGTGTTCTTGCTCTGGTTGCATTCCATTACTCGATTGATTTGCTGGTTTGAGTGGTTGCATGGATTTCCTGATCCATTCCACCGGTTGATCTGTCTGATCGGTGGAATGGCAATGTGCAGTAGGTTAGATTGTAGGTTGTTTTCTGTTTGCATGCAGGTGTGCAGGATCGTGGTCAAGAGATGTTGAAGACCCTAGCATCATCATGTGCTAGGTCGAGTTGATAAGCTGACTGAGTTGGAAGATCACCCTGAGTTGGATCGGGTCATCCCTGGTGGATCGGCGAAGAGAGATTTCGCTAAGTGAAGAAGTTCGCCGAAACGGCATCATCAGGATATTTCTGCAAATATCCTGCAGATAGTTCGGACATCATCATCCAGATAAGTGAAGGAGAGCATGATGTTGTCGATTGCATGAAGTGCAAGTGCGTCGGGGTGATCATCATCAGGAGGGCCGAGGAGGAGCGCATCGGCATCAGGCTGAAGATCGGGTTGATCGCGGGCCGAAGAAAAACTAAGTTTGGCAAACAGCAGGATATGACGTCATCATCATCATGATATACGTCATCAGGACATTTCGGAGCAGCAGGATATTGTGAAACTGCGGGTGACGTCATCGTCATCAGGATCTACGTCATCAGGATATCAGGTGACGTCAGCATCGAGTGAACGGTGCGAGGAGTTAAGGTTTGTCATCATCAGGATAAATGGGAAGAACTGGATGTTCGTTATCCTGTTGAATATCATGATGCTGAAGCTTGTGTCATCGGCTATCGGAGCATCGAAGGGAAGGTGTTGAAGGTCGTCATCAGGATATTTGGAGCAACCGGATGTTGAATATCCTGCTGACGAAGGTGATGTTAAATATCATGATGAGGCCGCTAGTGCTTGGCGCCCGATGAACAGTGCAACCGGAGGATGTTTGCGCCTGTTGAACATCATGATGATGTTGAAGGTAGTGAAGACGGAAATTGTCGGTGGGGTGAACAGTGGACGTCAGGAGGATGTTCGCGCTGGTCGGACATGATGATGCTGCCGATAATCGAGTAAGGTGATGCTGTTGACAGGCGAAAGTGCGAAGGCTTGTCTGCAGGAGGATATCGGTCGGCAGGTGAAATATGATGATGCTGTTGGTTTTAAGAAATATGATGCTGACAGAGTAAAGCCGAAATATGATGATGTTGGTGGCTTTAGGAAATATGATGATGATGGCGAAGATGATGATGATGAGGTTGGTCTGCAGACATTCATGCTATATGCGAATGATATAGTGTGGATGCCTCTGCATCACAAAGCTCGCAAATGAAGGAACTTGCTCTTAGTGAAGGGTTTGGTGAAGATGTCTTCAATTTGCTCTGATGTCGGATAGTACCTGAGATCAATGATCTGCTCATGAATCAACTCTTGAATGCAGTGCATGTGGATCTTAATGTGTTTGGTCCATTGATGATGGACATGATTGCGAGAGATCTATATTGCACTCTAGTCGTCACAAAAGATGACTATAGGCTTTTGGAAGGGAATACCAAACTCAATCAGAATGTTTTGAAGCCAAATGGCCTCAGTAGAAGCATTAACTGCTCCTTGATACTTGGCCTCTGTAGATGAAAGAGCAATAGTAGACTGCTTCTTGCTCGACCAAGAAACTGGGCCAAAACCAAGAGAGAAGCAATACCCCAAAGTAGACTTGCGATCCTGAGAATCATCTGCCCAATCTGAATCTATGTATCCCACCAAGTCAATTTCCACACCCACTACATAATGAATCCCATAACTATGAGTGCCCTATACATAGTGAAGAATTTGCTTATTTTCTTTCCAATGCAGCTCGTGGGGCTCCTACATGAACCTAGAAACTAGGACCATGGCATATGAAATATCAAGCCTTGTGTGAGTCAAGTATATGAGACTCGCAACCAATTCATGATACAAGGCAGCATCCACCAAAGGTGAAGAACAAGAAGCCTCAAGTTTGACCCCTGATAGAAATGAAGTCAACACAGGCTTACAGTTAGCCATGCAAAATCTGGAGAGCATATCAAGTGCATATTTGGGTTGTCCCATGAAAATACCAGAGGAAGACTGAGTGATCTCAATCCCCAAGAAGTAGTGTAGAAGGCCCAAGTTAGACATCAGAAATGGGTCATGAAGGGCAATTTTTACTACCTTTATGGTGGATGAGGAACTCCCTATAATTAACAAGTCATCAACATAGAGAACAAGGAACGTAATATTATCATCCTACTGTAGAATGTAGATGTTCGGATCAAAATGACACCTAGTGAACCCAACTGATAGAAGGAGGGAGTCCATCTTGCATACCAAGCTTGAGGGGCCTATTTAAGTCCATAGAGAGACTTCTGAAGTTGGTAGACAAGTGAAGGATCCTAGATGAACCCCTGTGGCTACTCCATATATATCTCCCCCTGAAGGTCACTATGAAGGAAAGCACTCTTCACATCCATCGAATGAACCTCCCAGTGATGGGATGTAGCAATGGCAAGGACAAGTCAGATTAAGTTCATCTTGGAAACTGGTGTAAAAGTCTTAGAGTAGTCAATCCCAGGAACCTGGGAGAATCCATTTGCAACTAGACAAGCCTTATGTTTATCGATCAACCCATCTATAAAAAATTTTGTCTAATAGATCCAGTTGCATTGAACAATTTTTTTCCCTTAGGAAGAGGGACTAAATCCTGGAACCATGGTTCCTCTCCAAGGAACTAAACTCTTCCTTCATAGCAACATCCCACTCAAGGATGCCAGAAGCTTCCCTGAAGGATTATGGATTGGAAGTTGAAGAAAAGAAGAGATGAGGAGCCTATTTGAACTGTTACCTTGTCCTTCTCACATCTAAAGGATCACCAACCCAATCACCTACTGACTCCAAAGTCTGACAAGCCCAAAGAGGCCCAATAGCTAGAGAACCTAGAGGAGAAACATCATCCTCTGAATTATGAATCAAAGAGGAGGATGAAAAGACCTTAGCATTATCTTCACCATTTGAAGTGGAGGAAGAAGACTCCTCATGTGGTGTAGGAGGATTAAGATCCTTGGAAGAACTATCATCATGTTGTTGTGTCTCCAAAGTGATAGAAGAAGAAGTGTTGGAAGATATGGAAGCATCCTCTTCAAACCAAACACTTCTCTCAATGAACAACTCATGTGTAGTGGGATGAAGAAGCCTATAGCCTTTGACACCATCTAGATACCCAACAAATATGCAAGGCTTGCTTTGCAGATCTAAAGCCTTGCATTTCTCTGCTGGAATGTGGGCCCATGTAGGAGATCTAAACAATTGAAAGTGCTTCACTCTAGGTTTCCAATCAGTCCAATCTTGAAAAGGAGTGACTCCCTTCATAGCTCAGTGAGGAACCCAATTCTGGATATAGCACACATAGTTGATGGCCTCCACCCAATACTAAGGTGCCAGTGATTTGGAATGAGTCATACAAGTAGCCATCTCTTTCAAGGACCTATTCTTTCGCTCTACGTCACCATTTTGCTAGGGACTGTAGGGTACTGTGTGATGAAGATCAATGCCCTCTAAGGCACAAAACTGCTCAAACCTCTTATTGACATATTCCCCTCATTGTCAGTATGTAGAATCTTGATGGCCTTCTCTGCAAAAGTTTTGAAGTCCTGAAAAGACTCAAAGACCTTAGACTTTTGTTTGATAAAATATACCCATGTGTATCTGGAAAGATCATCAATAAATGTCAAGACATATCTAGCCCTACTAAAAGAAGGATTTGGCAATGGACCCATTAGGTCACTATGTACTAACTCCAAAAGTTGTGTGGCCCTCCATGCTTTGCCTATATCAAATTTTTCTTCAGGATGCTTACCAAGAACACATCCTTGGCAAACTCCATAAAAAAATTGAATAGAAGGTAACCTTGAAACCATGTGATGTTGACTGAGCTACTGCAATTAATGGTAGTTCAAGTGGCCAAACCGTTGTTGCCACAAACTGCTCTCCTCATCTAAGTGAGTGAGCAATGCATGTGAAGGAGAATTAGGAACAAAGTGAGAAAAGTGATACAGTCTTGATTGATGATCAGCCTTCCCCACAACAATTGTAGACCCATTAAGTATCTCACTAATTACCACTGTGTTTGGAGTGAACTCAACCTACTTTCCTAAGTCAGTGTGAGTGATCTGATAAATAGATAGGAGATTAGTTGGCAATGAGGGCACACAAAGACCATCATGAAATGTGCCATCCCCCACATCAATAGATGCTCTCGCTTGTACCTCTGCAAGAGTATCATCACCTAATAGAATAGATGGAAAAGAACATGACTCCAAGGAGACAAAACTACCTTGTGATGAAGCCATGTGGTGTGAATCACCTGAGTCAATAATCTAGGAATTTAGCTATGAAGCGACAACAAGTAGGGCCTTGCCCTTTCCTTTCCCCTTAGTTTTAGTTGTGTCCTTTGAAGATTCTTGAGATGAACATTGTTTGATAGAATCATGCACCTTGATGTTGTTCTTTTCTAGAAGATGAGTCAGGTGATCAATTTGCTTCTTTAGACACTTATGCTCATTGTGACTAAGTTCTTACAATAGGAACACTAAGTTTTCTCCTTCTTGGGGTTGTCACCTTTTGAAGAGGAGGCATTATTAGTTGTGTTTGGAGCAACCTGCTTCTATTCTTGCTTCTTTTCTCCTTGGTTCTTTTGTTTCTTATCTTGCTTACCAGACCCTTTTTGATCTTTAGTGCCCTGATTTGCAGCCAAGGCATGAGATTTAGAGGGCTTAATTGTACCCATTTGAACCAATTAAAGAAGACATCTTATATGTGGTTCCTAAGGCACTTTTAGTGGCATAGAATGTAGAAACAAACATAGAGTAATTGGAACCAAGTTTAGAAAGAATGCTAAGAATTAATTCACTATCTTTCTTCTCTATCCCACATTGCTTCAACTGCAATCTTAAAGCCTTTAGTTTGGTGAAGAAATCTTGAATTGTATCAAAATTAAAAGGTTTTAACCCTATTAGCTCATTCTCCAGTAGATGTCCTCTTATTTTATCTTGTGTACCAAAGGGATTTTCCAAGGTGGTCCATACATCATTTAGTGTTGTTGCAGACTCAATATGAAAAAGCAAATCCAGAGATACAAACATACATAGTGTTCCAAAAGTTTAATCCAATTTGTTAAACCATTTAGACTTATCTGTATCTACTGTAGGTTCAGTTTCAACACCCATAGTTACTCTAAACAACCCTAGTTTCTTAAGATAGATTGTCATTTTGGACTTCCACTCATAGTAGTTGTAGGGTGTTAGAATTGGTACTAATAATTGATCCATCTTAATGCAGAAAAAGATTGTTGTTATTGTTTGTTGTGCAGGAAAGAAATTTGAAAAACAAATGGAAGAAAGATCACACACAAGGCACCCCCCCTTTTTCACTCAATCAAAGAACCACCCCCCAATAAAATATGATTTGGCACTTTATATTTAGTGTGATTACAATTTCTTCTAGCAAGGAATACTAAGTGGACTTGATCTCAATGCCATTACAAATCCTCAAAAAGAGAATATGTTGAAAATACAACTTTGGAACAATACCAAGTGAAACAAACAACACCATTGCAAAGTACATGAAAAAACATGCACTTCCAAAAAATAAATCACCTCGATCTAGGGTTTTATACAAAAGTTATGCTTCTTCAAAGTTCCCAAAATGAGAATTGTGTAGTGTCACAAATGAGAATCTACAATTTCTAGAAATTATGTGCATCAAAATAAAAAAATGTCTGCACTAGTGCATAGAGCATGAAAACATAGCCAAAAAAAAAAAAAAAAATTCTTGAGAAATGGAGTCTGTATGAGCAAGAATGAAGCATTTCAAAACTGCCTTCAAATCTACAACTGCCAATGGAGAGGGGGTCTATTGTAGCTTTTTGATATCATTTTTGCAAAATATATAATCTATATGCAAAAACTAAAAGATACCCAAATGGTTTTTCACTGCTGTGGACAAAACCCAGAAGGCATTTTTCTTTGTGATGTACAAAAGATGTAGACCTAAAGTAAAAAATGCCTTTAGCAACAAAAAATGACCCTAGCAACCAAAAAACAACATGCAAAGGTTGAATCAGCTACCTAAAACAAGCAAAGGCATGCTAAAACCTGCAATATGATCAAAAATAAAAGTATGCAAGCCAATTGTTAGATTTGAGCTTCAAAACCATTGTTTGCAGGTATGGCCAATGATCTCCAAAATGAGTGAAATGAAAGCCAAAAATAACTTTCAAGATCCTCCAATATGCTCTGATACCATGTTAGAATCTATAAAATAGATTATAACTCAGAATCAATTGAAAGAGTTAGAAACATAAACTATAAATGCAAAAGCAATTGAAACAACATAACAATGATACCAAGAGAATGATGTGAAATGATCAAATGGAAAAATAGCATTAGTTAACTATCTCCAATATCAAATGAAAATACAAGCTAGGTAGCATGCTTATATAGACTAGGGAGAGGAAGGAGGTGGCAACACCAACCATTGAGGAGCAACCATCTACTGGTCTAAAGATAGCAAAGTGTCTTCCCAAGATAGCTAATGGTTGCTCACATGTAGGAAGGTGACACCTCATAATCCACTCACCTAATAAAACATGCTTTATTAACCTAAGCAAGCTTAAATAAATGTGTAGGAAAAACCTTATAATATAGAATAAAAAACCTACACTAACAGGTTTTCTACCCTTCCTATTTTGGAAAGGGGTAGTAGTATAAGTCTTATCTACCATTTCTATTCGAGAAATAGATAGATTTTTAGAGAATTCAAACACCATATTTTCCTATGTAACGTAGAAAATTGTGTGTCATAGAAATTTCATTTTATGTTTTAAACTCATTTTGCATCCATTCCCATAGCATATTTTAGGGATCACTTGAGCCTGTCCTTGGCCAATTTTTCCATCACTAGTTTTCCAAGATCCTACATCACAGTCAAAATCTAGTTGCTATCCTAAGACCATTAGCCAAACTTGAGAAAAATTACTCTTGAGACACCTACATGACATGCTAATATCAATGTGATGTGCTAGCATCCTAGATTTTTTTGAAATTTTGAACTTTTGTTTCCTTCTCAACTGCTTGTTGTAATTCCCATCTATCAAGAAAACACCTTTTGCATCTAATTCCAACCTTTCATCTTCCTCCTTAGCCTTAATAAAAAGAAATTTGGAAAATCTAACTCTCTCTTTCTTGGTTCCACTTCTTACAACTTTGAAACCTTCTCTACAATCTCTCTTTCTTAGCTTCTCATAGTTTGGCATAACTGAAAACAACTCCATTACTGAAGTTGCATGCTATTGGACTTTTGATTAACAACTACAATTATTTATTTCTCCTCTACATCACACTAATAATCTTGTTTGAATAAGTTTTATTCTTGTTTGAATAAGTATTATAGAATTTTGTCTTCCTTATCATTCTTCTTCCTCTTGACAAATCTATTAGTGGCATTCACCTCCCTTTTATCAAATTCACACACTAGTTTGTCAATCTAGGACCTTAAATTTGGCATTCATAGATTCTTGTTACTACTTTAATTTCCTAGATGCACTTAGGATTTAAGAGCACACCTTTCTCTACTATTTTTTAATATTATTTTCCCATGGAGGTCCAAAGACAAAAATAGGGACTTGACCATTCTTGACAATCTCCCAAGTAGCCCCAAACATTTTCCTTATCCTTCAACTACATGTGTTTGGGAAAATATTTGACCACATGGAGTTTTGAAACTATTCTCCCTTTTCCTTCCATTTTCATCTCTTCAAAATACATAGATTTAGTTGTATTTCTTCATTCTTTTATCACCTAGATATTTGTGTTGGTTGTTATTTTCTACTATGCAGTTGGGTACAAATTTTGAGAGAAAATCATATTTACCATGGTTTTTATGTATTCTATCATATGTATGATAGCACATCACATAGATGTATGTGTGTTGTGTAGGTTGTTATAGAGTAAAATGTGTACACTAGCATTTTACACCTAGTTTAGCACCTGGTTGGACCTAAAATGTTTACACTTGCTAATTGTGACCTATTTTAACATCTTTTTGAATATTAAACAATTAATTCTCAATCCCAATGATAAAACCTAAAAAAATACCTATGAGGCTAACCCAAACACACTTAAGGGAGCTTATGCCTAAGTTTTTGGGGCTAAAGGACAAGGGCACCCAAGCGCCCTGGTCCCTCATTTCGCCTAGACCTAATTTAAAGGTATGTTAGCTTAAGACATCTTAAGTGGTTCCTCATGTCGGCCCCATTTGGTTTTATTCATCATTTGTGAGTGGGAATAGATATAAAAGAAACTTAGTTTATTCATTTGAACATCTCTAAGCTATCTCTAACTTCTTGAAGGATTCTTGCTCTCTTCTTCTCCCTTATGCTCTCTATTCTTCTCTAAAGCTCTCTATGGTGGATTATTGCAGTGGCAATAATTATTGCAGGTCTTGTGAAGATCTTTCTACTTCTTTGGGATATACCAACTTCTTGAGTCAAGTTGTGACATCGCATCAACCATGCTAGGGTTTCCATGCTCATGGTGACTTCTTTGCTTCATGCTTTGTTCTAGCATTCCATTCTACTTTAGATTTTCCTCTGCCCTCTTAGGGCATGCACTCTTTGAGATCTCATCATTGCTATTATGGAGGTAGAAAAACCATTCAGAGAGATTGACTTAGGCAATATTATAAATAGGACCCAACCATTTCCTTCTTGTGTGTGTGCAGGTTAGATCTTGAGGAATTTGCGGAAAACAAATTATAGGGAGTAGGAACATAGAAGGGCAAAGACATAGAAAGTTTAACATTCTGTAAAACCCTGATTAGGGTCTAGGGTGCCCAAGTGCCCTGGTCATTTGAGATCTCGAGTTTGTATCTAGGTTCTCATTTGTCTACTAGTCTCTACTATGCTTTTATATTGTCCATATTTGTTTGTGATAGTCTGTTATGCTCTGATCTTGCTTAACTAGGGTTTCTACTTTGCCCTAGCTTCATTGGCTAGATTTGGTTAATTCTCTTGTATACAACAAAGGGACAAAGCCCATGTAGTTTGGCTCTCCCTCAAGGGTAGCAGCCAAGCTCAACTTGTGTTCCAATGTTAATAGAATAGGGTTTGACCTAGTTAACCTTGTTAGGCTAAGTCACTCTTTCCTATCTAACATAGGCATCCTAGACAGTGACTTCTAGGTTCTAGTACCAAGTTCATTGTTGCTTGATATTTACAATTCTTAATCCATTTATTGCAATTTATGTTTCATTTTCTCATAAATCAACATTCTATAATTTATCATTATGCTTTAGCTTAGTGAAAAATGTTATTTTCCAAGTTTAAATCATTCTAGGATATTCTAGAGTTAGTTTGTTCTTTCTATTTGAATAGTAGCAAAATACTTTCTTTTGTGAAACTAGTTAAATCCTAAATTAGTTCCATTGAAAACATTTATCTTAGAAAACAAAATATTCTTCATTAAATTGTATTTTCATATAGTACATTTTGGTGAACCTACTATCTTTCAACTTCATTTTCATTTCTTGGTTCATATTTTGGTCAACCTAAGATTCATTGTAGCACCTGACCATGTTAGATCTCTTCCTCCTAAACTTCACTACTTTTGATAATCCTTTCTCTAAGGAATATTTTGACATTTTATATGAGGTTCTCAGTGATTTTATGCATGTTACTTCATCCTCACCTACATCATTAAATTCTTCTCAAAATGTAATTAACACAGTTTTGTTTCAATCTCCACAGAGGAGATTTAAAAACCAAAAATTATTGTTGATGGCAAATGTTCCAAATATACCACAACCTTATCTTATAATCACTATTTGAGGTATTCTTGATATACCTTGACTTTTAGATTATTATACTCATATTAAAAAATCTATTACATGTCATGTGCTTGTGACTCCTAATCTACATGCGGTAGCCCACACATGCAACACTCATAGAAAGAAACAAGTGAACTCTATTCCCATTTCTCTTCCTACTTTATCCTATTCTTCCATTATCTCATCTTTCTGACAATACTATTGGAGATTATGGTCTTAATAAGTAGCTTTGGGCTACTAAAGTTAAGATCTCTCTCTAGGAACTCATTCAAGCTTCTTCTACTTGCCACGACATGCTTTAGGAGGCTTTGCAGAAGATCCATATGTCAACTTCTACCAAGCCAAATGAGATAGCTTCCTTTCTTAATTGTATCTACACTAACACCACTAATATTATGTTTCAACAATACAAACTTCCTTCTATTGAGGTTCAAAAACAAAATGAGCCTCTTCTAATCATTGTTGAAATAAGTTTTATTAGAATAAAATGTACACTTATTGAAAATGGTTTAGGTCTTAATGTATTTAGTGTAGACCTCTTGAACGATATTAATATGGATAAATCTTGCATTTATCCTACAAATATCTTTATATGAGGATTTGATAGCATTGGCTTCCAAACTCTAGGCACCATAACATTGCCTATTGAGTTGGGCCTTGTTACATTGCTTATTATGGTACATGTGATGCCTAGATCTTTTTCATACAGTCTTCTTCTAGGTAAATTGTGGATTCATGCCATGGGTGTGGTTCCATCTACTTTGCACCAATCTATAAAATTTATTTATGGTAATAAAACATTCATGATTAAAGTTGACTTGGATCCTATGCAGTACTATCAATAGACAAATCTTGAGCATCAAAATACTTCTTCCCCCACACTTCATAATCATCTTCCATATTCTTCATTGAAACAAAATACACCATCATTAACTCCTATTGATTATATTGATGATAAATTGTATTTTTCTTCTTCTAATGCATGTCTAGGTGATGATTGGGGTTATTTAGACTTTACACCCTCTTTTTAGGTGAGTATATAGTAAACCCATCTCATTTTGACATTCACAAGATACACTTCACATCTCCTTCATCACAACATTGTAATGCTTCTAATTCTTCTTCTTCCACTAATTCATGAAATTATACATCTCACATTGACTATTCCACTAGTGGTGATCCTCTACCTATTGTTGAGTTATAATCCTATTATGGTCATGGTTTCCACATCCTTCATAAAACTAGATATAAAGGCAATGGTTGTGGTCTCAAGGAGTAAGGCATCAAGATCCCCTTAGATACTAATCCACATTATTCTACAATAGGTCTCAGATACCATCCTCCTTTCCCTTCTAAGTCTTCATATCACAACTTTGTAGATGTGAATATGATTTATACATCCCTTAGTTCACCCTCTTTACCTTTATTACATCTTGAGTTAATCATAGATTGCATTGAATTGCATATACTCCCTCTAAATGTCTTCTCTATAGATGAAGCTCTAGAAAAGTTTCTTGGTGTATACACTCACATGCCTTTGCATCATCACGATCAAGGATTTCATTATTATTTAAATGCACAAGCATACTTTGGGGAATCTATCACTTTATTTGATGATACTATTTTATCTTGTAACACTTCTCATGAACTTTCACATATTCTTAATCCTCATGACCATAGTACCCTTCTAGTTGATGATACTATTGATGTCCCCATGCATCCCAATGATGTTGAGAAGGTTATTCAAATCATAGAATATCTCTCTTATGAGGAATGATCTTTGAATTTTGATCTCTCACACACTTTTATAGATCTTTTAACTGACATGTGTGGATATGTCTAGTATATATCCCAAAGTTGTGGTCCATAACATGGTGCTATATCACGATGCCCATCTTGTGAAATAAAATATTCATAAAATGCCTCCCAAGGCTGCTTTAATGGTTAAGGATAAGATTGAAAAGTTTTTAAAAGTTAGTTTCATCCACCCCATTGACTATTCACCTTAGATTTCTAACATTGTGGTTGTTTCAAAATCTAAGAACCGCATTTGTGTATGCATCAATTTTCATGATTTAAATAAAGCATCCCTTAAAGATGTTGTTCCACTCTCAAATATAGATATGATTGTCAACTTGATAGAAGGCCATGCCTTTCTCTCTTTCATGGATGGCTTCTTGAGCTATAATTAGATCTTCATAAACCCCGTTGATCAATATAATATTATTTTCACAACTCTCTAGGGTACATTATATGATGTGGTCATGCCCTTTGGTCTAAAGAATGCTGACACAACTTACTAGCAGACCATGACTCTAATATTCCATGATTTCATTCATAATATTATCAAGGACTATGTTAATGATATCTTGGCCAAATTTGTTTCATGTCAAGATCATGTACATAATCTTTACCTTGTCTTTGAATACCTTTGTTTATATAACATGCGATTGAATCCCCATAAGTGTGTCTTTGGTGTAGATAGTGACAAAATTTTGGGATTTATTGTATCATATCATGGTATCAAGGTAGACACAAAGAAAATAGATGCTATCATTAACATGCCATCTGGTGCAGGAGCACCCCTACAAGACAGGATATAGGTTACTTGTCCGCATGACAGGACATTAGTCTATTTTTAGCATGTTTGACTTCATAATGTAATAAGGTCCATTGGACCAATGCATATGTATTAGATCAGCCTAGGAGAGTGTGCAGGCAGTTAGAGTTCGTGATCAGGTAGTCTGAGCTGTCCTCTCCCAGCCGCTTGGAAGCTCCCAGCCGCTGGGAATCGAGTTGGTAGTACTCGTAGGATATTGCTATAAATAACTCAGATTAGTTAGGGTTTGAGATGAGGTTCAGAAGAGTAGTAGTTGTGTTATGTTGTACTGGTGATTGAGTGAGTTCCAGAGATCAGCCCAGACACTGTGAAACATTGTTCAGGACATTTGTGTTTCATCTGAATAAGATCTCATCAATTGCATTATCTGGTTTATTCAGCTGTTTATGTTTTGATTTCCGTTCTGATTACAAGTTGATGGATTCTTTCAACCCTTCCACCGGTTGATTCTGTGAATCGGTGGGATGGTCATGTATGATAGTTTAGTTTGTATTTTAGTTTTCTGTTTATGCATTTCATTTTGTGGGAGATCGATTGATAGCATGCTGTGAATCAACCTAGCATCCTCATGTGCTAGGGTTTAGGAAGATAAACTGTTAAGTTTTGATCTGAAGGTGATCCGGCCCGATCATCATATTTCCTTTGTGAAATTGTGCGGTTCTGTGAGTTTGCATACAGCTGACGGATATACAGGGGTCTGCATGTGCTTTTCCAGTCGGAGTGAATCGCATCGACATCTGTGAGTATATCGCTATCCGGATCAGGTTATGAAGCTGACGAAGTTTGCATGTTTCAAGTGCATCAGGATGATATAGGTTGGATATAAACTCAGTGTATATATCATCGTCAGGATCATCTTTCATCCGCATATCGCTATCGCATGCAGGAGTGAAAGTTCACTTTTTTGGCTAAGTACCGGAGAGGTCATCATCAGGATATTGAAAAGGTCATCAGGATCTTCATTATCATGTTGCGGAGGATATAAGTGTCTTATATCCTATTGACATCATCATCAGGTGCATGTGACGTCATCATCATCAGGATATTGCGAATATCACCCTATGCAAGTTTATCCTGCTGTCGCTAAGTGTTTTGGCATCGGCGTAAGTCATCGGCATAAAGTTTGGTTAACATCATCAGGATGTTTCAATATGACCGGATAAGTCATATCCTGATGCTGTTGGTTGAGTAGTCGGATATCGGGGTGACGTAAGCATAAAAGGAAAGGCGCTGAAGTTGTCGTCATTAGGATATATGGGAGCAACCGGATATTTTATATCCTGCTGATGAAGATGATGCTGAACATCATGATGATGAAGATAGAGTTTGGCGCTAAGTGAATAGTGATCATCAAGAGGATGTTTGCGCTGCCGAATGTGATGATGCTATTGGTCGTCGAATATCATGATGCTGCTGACAGGCGAAAGGCGAAAGGCGGAGGAAGTGAACAGTAGTTAGCAGGAGGATATTTCATGCCTCTTCGAAATATGATGATGCTGTCTATGTTAGCAAGAAATATGATGATGATGATAAGCCAATAGGTATTATAACATGTTGGTTGTGTTAGTGACTCCTCCTTCCCATTTGTAAGCTCCCGTTGCGTTTTACCTCTGCATCATAGTGGTATCAGAGCAAAGGAAGGATCTTCTGGAAAAGATAAGGATATAGCAGGATGTTAGGTGACGAAGGAACATCTGAGATGCCAGCAAGGATGACCAACGTTGAGTTGGCAGTTCTGGTAAAGAAACAGATTGCAGAGAGCAAGGCCGTGAAGGCTCAGAATCAGGAATTGAAGGATGAGTTAGCGAAGTTGAGGAGCAGAGTAAGTTTTGGTAGAGAAGAAGATAGGGAAGAAGAAGAGATCCCTAGTTGGAGCGAGGAGGTCGTTCTTGCAGACCAGAGACCACTGTTGAACGCCCTCAAGGCCATGGAGAGGAGAACCATGGATGTGAAACTGGATTTGCCAGTGTTTACAGGAAAGATGGAACCTGATTCAGTGATGGAGTGGATAGACTCCTTGAACAATTTCTTTGAAACAGAGGAGATACCAGAACAACAGAGAGTGAAGATAGCCCAGTCAAAAATGAAAGAAGTTGCCTTGACATGGTGGAATTTCGTCCAAGATGATAGAGTACAGGAAGGAAAGCGTAGAGTCACTACATGGAAGAAGATGATGGCATTAGTAAAGGAAGCTTATGTCCCATTGGATTACAGTGTCCAATTACACAAGAGGAAGCAAAACCTGAAGCAGAAGGAGCTAGATGTCAGCTCATATACAGAAGAATTCATGAAACTTTGTATGAAAACAAAGGTAAAGGAAAGTGAAGAAGAGAAGGTAGCCAGATACCTTAATGGATTGAGGTTCAACATTCAGGAAGATTTAAGTCTGCATAATCCAGATACAGTTCAGAAATGCTTTCAGTTGGCATTGAAAGTGGAAGAGAAGTTAAAGAGAAAACAAGAACAAAACAATAGAGGAAGAGGAAGACAACAAAGGGGTGGAAGAGGTCCTTTTAGAGGTAGAGGACATGGACATGGATATCAAGGAGAATCCAATCATGACAATAGTAAGGGAAACAATAGTCAGAACCAGAGGGAAAATTATAGTCAGCAAGGAAACTTCAGAGGTAGAAGACCTTTCAGAGGAAGATCCCAGGGCAGAGGATCCATCAGATGTTATAACTGTAACAAAGAAGGCCATATAGCCAGTAGATGTCCAGAAAAGGCCACAAGCTCAACAGGAGAAAGGAGAACAAATCTGATCCAAGAACCTGATAATCAAAGTATGACAGGCTCTAATGATTTTCAGAGTGTGAATGCTCCTGATAATTATGGATACCCAGAAAGTGGAGAGTCTCTAATGATGAGAAGAACAATGACTACCAGGAAGGTACCTGACAAAGAATCCCCTCAAAGAAAGTCTCTTTTTAGGACTATTTGCATAGCAGGAGGTAAGGCATGTAAAGTTTTAATTGATTCTGGTTCTACTGAAAATTTTGTGTCTGAAGAAATGGTGACAAAGCTTAAGCTTAGGAGATTGCCTTACCCCTCCCCATATAAAGTCTCATGGCTTACCCAAGGTCAGTAGACAACTGTAGAAGAGCAGGCTTGGGTAGAATTTCAGATTGGAGCATATAAGGATAAGTTGTTGTTTGATATTACCAAGATGGATGCTTGCAATCTTTTATTTGGTAGACCATGGAAGTATGATTTGAAGGCACAACATGATGGTGTTAGAAACATCTATACAATCACTAAAGATGGTAAGGATATAAAGTTACTACCATTAACAGAGAAGGAGGAGAAATCTAAAGGAAAAGAGGTGAAGGTAATGCTGATGGAAGGTAAACAGTTCATGAAAGAAGTAGCAGTAGAAGGTGCAGTTGCATATGCCCTAATCCCATGTATGAGGATGAATAAAGAACAACAGCAAGAAGTCAAGGAAGAGAAGAAGCAAAGGTTCATAGACCCAGCTATCCAAGAGCTATTGGATAAGTACAAAGGTATCATCTCAGAAGGAATGCCAAGATCCCTACCACCTGTAAGGGATATCAGTCACTGCATAGACTTAATTCCAGGGTCAACACTTCCAAACAAAGCAGCCTATAAGATAACTCCAGAACAGAATGCAGAAGTAGCCAGACAAATTGAAGAATTATTGGATTCAGGTCTGATTGGGAAAAGTTTAAGTCCATGTGCAGTACCAGCTGTACTAGCACCAAAGAAGGAAGGTACTTGGAGGCTTTGCATAGATTCCAGAGCTATTAACAAGATCACAATCAGGTATAGGTTTCCAATCCCTAGGATAGAGGATTTACTTGACTGTTTGGGAGGTGCTAAGTATTTTACAAAAATAGATCTAAAGAGTAGATATCATCAGATCAGGATTAGACCAGGAGATGAATGGAAAACAACATTCAAAACTAATGAAGGGTTATATGAGTGGAAGGTTATGCCTTTTGGTTTATCTAATGCACCTAGTACTTTTATGAGGTTGATGAATGAGGTTTTGAAAGAGTTCATTGGTAAGTTTGTCATAGTATATCTAGATGACATTCTGATTTTCAGCAACACAAAAGAAGAACATCTCAGACACATAGATTTGGTTCTTAAGAGGTTACATGAAGAGCAGCTGATGATAAATTTAGACAAGTGTTTGTTCATGCAAGAGGAGATCACATATTTGGGTTTTGTCATTTCACAAGGAAAGTTACAAATGGATAAGGAGAAGGTAAGTGCCATATTGTCTTGGCCAACCCCAAAGACTATGAATGATGTCAGAAGTTTCCATGGGTTAGCAACCTTCTACAGGAAGTTTATAAGAGGGTTTAGTCATATTTGTGCACCCATGCTTGATACCATCAAAGGAGGACAGAAGTGCAGATTTGTTTGGACTCAAGGAGCAGATGATTCTTTTGAAACATTGAAGAAGAAGGTGGCACAACAACCAGTCCTTGCACTTCCAGACTTTAACAAAATCTTTCAGGTGGAATGTGATGCCAGTCACATGGCCATTGGAGCAGTACTCAGCCAAGAAGGTAGACCTATTGCATTTTTCAGTGAGAAGCTCAATGATGCTAAAAAGAGGTATTCCTCATATGATTTGGAAATGTATGCTTTAGTCCAGTCACTCAAGAAATGGAGGCATTACTTGATGCCAAAGGAATTCATAGTATTCACAGATAACCAGGCTCTGAGTTTCATAAACAGCCAGGAAAAGCTGAACCACAGACACATGAAATGGGTAGAAACCTTACAAGCTTTTACTTTTACGTTGAAGCATAAGAAAGGAGTCAAGAATAAAGTTGCAGATGCTTTGAGCAAGAGAGTTCTAACAGTCAACCAGATTCAGTTAGAAAGTGTTGGCATTGATTCACTAAAGACCATGTATGAGTCTGATGAAGATTTTGGAGAGATATATCATGTATGTACTTCTTTTGGAGAGAAATATCATGCTGAATTCTTTGAATTTTTGATTCAGGATGGATTGTTGTTCAAAGGTGGACAGTTATGTATTCCAAGGTGTTCTATGAGGTTAAACATCATTAAGGAGAAACATTGTGGAGCTATGGCAGGTCATTTTGGTCTAGATAAGACTCTTGATCTGGTCCAAAGACATTATTTTTGGCCTAAGTTACAATCAGATGTTAGAAAGTTTGTGGAGACATGTGTGATATGTCAGAAAGCTAAAGGCAGGTCAACTAATGCAGGTTTATATCAGCCCTTACCCATTCCTTCCAGACCATGGGAAAGCATAAGTATGGATTTTGTCTTGGGTTTACCAAGGACAAGGAAAGGGTTTGACAGTGTTTTTGTTGTAGTGGATAGATTTAGCAAAATGACACATTTCTTGCCATGCAAAACCACTGCTGATGCTTCATACATTGCAGATTTATTTTTCAGGGAGATTGTCAGAATCCATGGATTGCCATTGAGTATAGTGTCAGATAGGGATGTGAAGTTTATTGGTCACTTCTGGAGAACTCTTTGGAGGAAACTTGGAACAAATTTATCTTTTTTCTCTGCATATCATCCTCAAACGGATGGACAGACTGAAGTAGTGAACCATTCCTTAGGAAATTTGCTTAGATGTTTGACAAAACAACATGGAGAAAAGTGGGATAATATTCTATCTCAAGCTGAATTTTCCTATAATGATACTGTCAATAGGAGCACAGGGAAATCACCTTTTCAAATAGTTTATGGTATGCATCCAAGAGGAATTTTGGAATTGAGAGATCTACCTACAGTAGACCTTGTTAGTGCAGAAGGAGAAGCTTTTGCAGAAGCCATCAAAGAGGTTCATGATCAAGTCAAGACCCAACTGCAGCAAACCACCTTGAAGTATAAGGAATATGCTGATAAAAAGAAGAAGGATATACAGTTTGATGTTGGAGATTTGGTATGGGTTCATTTGAAGAAGGACAGACTTCCTAAGGGAAAATATACTAAACTCATGCAGAGAAAAGTTGGACCATGTCAGATTTTGCACAAGCATGGACAGAATGCTTATGAGATACAACTCCCACCTGATCTTGGTTTGTCCCCTATATTCAATGTATGTGATTTAACTCCATACAAGTCTTATCCAGATGCAGATCAGGAACTCCTACAGGATACAGTCAATGATAACATTCCCAAGCATGATCCTCCACAGTTGCAGAAGGTTTTGGACACCAGAGTGGTCAAACAGACCCGAAACGAACAGTACTTGGAGTAACAAACAGTACTTGGAGTATCTAGTATCTTGGAAGGGAAAACCTAATTCTGAAGCAGTATGGATGACTGAAGAGCAGATCCAGAAACATGGTGCAGATCTTCATACTCTCATCTCAAGTGGACTTGAGATTTCTTCTTCTAGGGAGTATGGTGCAGGAGCACCCCTACAAGACAGGATATAGGTTACTTGTCCGCATGACAGGACATTAGTCTATTTTTAGCATGTTTGACTTCATAATGTAATAAGGTCCATTGGACCAATGCATATGTATTAGATTAGCCTAGGAGAGTGTGCAGGCAGTTAGAGTTCATGATCAGGTAGTCTGAGCTGTCCTCTCCCAGCCGCTTGGAAGCTCCCAGCCGCTGGGAATCGAGTTGGTAGTACTCGTAGGATATTGCTATAAATAACTCAATCAGTTAGGGTTTGAGATGAGGTTCAGAAGAGTAGTAGTTGTGTTATGTTGTACTGGTGATTGAGTGAGTTCCAGAGATCAGCCCAGACACTGTGAAACATTGTTCAGGACATTTGTGTTTCATCTGAATAAGATCTCATCAATTGCATTATCTGGTTTATTCAGCTGTTTATGTTTTGATTTCTGTTCTAATTACAAGTTGATGGATTCTTTCAACCCTTCCACTGGTTGATTCTGTGAATCGGTGGGATGGTCATGTATGATAGTTTAGTCTGCATTTTAGTTTTCTGTTTATGCATTTCATTTTGTGGGAGATCGATTGATAGCATGCTGTGAATCAACCTAGCATCCTCATGTGCTAGGGTTTAGGAAGATAAACTGTTAAGTTTTGATCTGAAGGTGATCCAGCCCGATCATCATATTTCCTTTGTGAAATTGTGCGGTTCTATGAGTTTGCATGCAGCTGACGGATATACAGGGGTCTGCATGTGCTTTTCCAGTCGGAGTGAATCGCATCGACATCTGTGAGTATATCGCTATCCGGATCAGGTTATGAAGCTGACGAAGTTTGCATGTTTCAAGTGCATCAGGATGATATAGGTTGGATATAAACTCAGTGTATATATCGTTGTCAGGATCATCTTTCATCCGCATATCGCTATCGCATGTAGGAGTGAAAGTTCACTTTTTTGGCTAAGTACCAGAGAGGTCATCATTAGGATATTGAAAAGGTCATCAGGATCTTCATTATCATGTTGCGGAGGATATAAGTGTCTTATATCCTGTTGACATCATCATCAGGTGCATTAACATCATCATCAGGTGCATGTGACGTCATCGTCATCAGGATATTGCGAATATCACCCTATGCAAGTTTATCCTGCTGTCGCTAAGTGTTTTGGCATCGGCGTAAGTCATCGGCATAAAGTTTGGTTAACATCATCAGGATGTTTCAATATGACCGGATAAGTCATATCCTGATGCTGTTGGTTGAGTAGTTGGATATCGGGGTGACGTAAGCATCAAAGGAAAGGCGCTGAAGTTGTCATCATCAGGATATATGGGAGCAACTGGATATTTTATATCCTGCTGATGAAGATGATGCTGAACATCATGATGATGAAGATAGAGTTTGGCGCTAAGTGAATAGTGATCATCAGGAGGATGTTTGCGCTGCCGAATGTGATGATGCTGCTGGTCGTCGAATATCATGATGCTGCTGACAGGCGAAAGGCGAAAGGCGAAGGAAGTGAACAGTAGTTAGCAGGAGGATATTTCATGCCTCTTCGAAATATGATGATGCTGTCTGTGTTAGCAAGAAATATGATGATGATGATAAGCCGATAGGTATTATAACATGTTGGTTGTGTTAGTGACTCCTCCTTCCCATTTGTAAGCTCCCGTTGCGTTTACCTCTGCATCACCATCTCCCAAAAAATTTTGAACTTCACAATCTTCAAGGAAAGATTCAAGATATTCACCAATTTATTTCACAATTGGCAAAGTGTACCCTTCCCTTTACTCATCTTCTCAAAAAGGATGTTTGTTTTCTCTTGGAAAAATGAATACAAAATGGCCTTTGAAGATCTTAAGCACTATTTATATGATCCACCTATCTTGATTCCTATCATTCCTAGATGTTCTCTTCTTATATATGCATCTATGTTGTCTCATTCTTTGGCTACTCTATTGGTCCAGCATGATGACGAGAGTAGGGAATGTGTTTTTTACTACATCATCCATACCATCCTTGATTAGGAAACCTATTAATCAACATTAGAGAAATAATGTATCACTTTAGTGTTCACCACACATAAGCTACAACATTATCTTCTCCATGTCATTGTTAAATTGGATCCTCTTAAACACTTATTCTCTAAAATGGATTTACCTAGAAATTTGGCTAAATGGGTCATTCTATTGATAGAATTAAACCTAAAGTTTGGTTCTCAAAAATATATAGAGGGACAAACTATGGTCGATCATTTAAATGACACTCCCTCCATATTTTCCTCCCCCAATATAGACTCTTTCCCCGATGACCACATCCTCTCTATGGATGGTGATCATCCATGGGATTTATTCTTCAACAAATTGAGGTGTCAAATTGGCTTAAGAGATAATGTAATATTGGTTCCTCCTTTAGGAAAGACAATTCCACTTTCCTTTCATCTCAACTTCCAATTTACCAATAACATCATTGAGTATTAAGCCCTTATTGTTGGCTTGCATGTTTCACTTGATCTTAATGTTAAATTTATTTATATTTATAGTGATTCTCAAATAATCATAAAGCAAGTCACTGGTTCATATCAAGATAAGAAAGATAAACTCTCTCAATATCATGACTTGGCCTTATCATTGCTTCATCATTTTTCTTCTTTCTCTCTATACACTATTCCCTGCAACAAAAAATCATCATGTGGATGCAATGGCTAGCATTTCTTCCCTTGTTCCCTTTGACCATTTGGTAGTCTTCTTTATTCATCAACTATTTTTACATGCTATCATGGATAGTCCTCCTTCTAACACTCTTTTTTTTGTAATATAGATTCTATGGAATGGCACTCCCATAAATTTAATTAATTGTTTGTTGGTGCATTCCTATTTACAATTCTTCTAAAAGTGATCACACTTAAATTTTAAAACTCACAGCATGCTACATCATTCTTTCTAATGTCTTGTATCAATGAGATTACAATGGCCTCCTTCTTCATTGCTTTACTAAGTCTAAAATACTATCTTCCCTTCAAGAGGCCCACTCAAGTGCTTGTGGGGGGCTTTTTGGTGGTAGATCATTAGTATAAAAAAATCTTCATATGTTGTACTATTTCCAAAGCATTGAACAAGATTCATTTGACTTTGTCAATACATACCCTCAATGTAAACAACATAGTA
Organism: Cunninghamia lanceolata; assembly: GCA_027924645.1. Lineage (NCBI taxonomy): Eukaryota > Viridiplantae > Streptophyta > Pinopsida > Cupressales > Cupressaceae > Cunninghamia > Cunninghamia lanceolata. The sequence continues at coordinate 1,878,989 of BSBN01000017.1, read as the reverse complement.
ATCTAATCCAAGCTCCCACATATGAACTTTGTTCTTAGACATCACCTTGGCCATTTTCTATTTAGGGATTGGATATGATCAATAAAATATCACCACCCTCTTCTCAAGGACATACCTTGATTATTACTACTATAGATTACTTTATGAAATGGATTGAAGTTGTATCCCTATGATCCTTGACTATTGAACTAATCTACAAATTCCTACTTGACAACATAATTTCTTGATTTGGACTTCCATCTACCTTTGTTTCTAATAATGGAACTTCATTTAAGAACAATTATGTGAACCAATTCCTTAATAAATTACACATTCAACAATAATTTTCTACACCATATTATCCTCACTCTAATGATTAGGTGAGGCTTCCTTTAAAAAACAATTGAACAACTTCTTTGTAAAATAGTCAACAAACATGGAAAAGACTACTCAAATTTCTTATGCATTATGGCCTTATTGCATGAGCATTCGTATGGCTACTAGTACCACTCCATATAACCCCCTATATGGATTTGATGCCATCAAGCCTTTAGAGATGGAGATCCCATCTTTGTGGGTTTTGCTTTAAGGGCTCATTAATGACAAAACTTATTATGAACATCTAAAACATCTTGAAATTCTTGTTGAGCACCATATTAATTTTCTCAAACATCTTCAATCTTACCAAAAGAATCTTAATCACAATTACAATCAATGTGTTTTACATCATTCCTTTCAAATTGATGATTTGGTTCTTTACAAGAATAGACATAATGTTAATGCCCCAAGTGGTGCTAAAGGAAAACTTAGTTTTAATTGGTTGGAGCCTTACATCACCACCTTCATTTATGATTCTATAGCTTATTTCCTCTCTACTATGGATGGTAAGCCTCTTAAAGAACTTATAAACACTTTAGATATGTGTTGCTTTCGCACATGACTTCTTTTCTTTCATGTGGCATTCATATAATGTGGTTATTCTCACATGTTTGTTGTTGCTTATTTTATGTCATTTCATCATGAGTAGGATTTCTATGTGCTATGATTTTCTCAATATTTTATATTCTAGATGATTATAATGTCCTCTTTCTTAAAACACAATGTGTCACTTTGTTTGGTGTTTCATATGCCTTACATTCATGTGCATGCTTGTTGTTTCAATTCTGAACACAATCTTGTGTCTTAGATTTTTTGTTGTATTTTTCATTAATTATGGAAATTATTGCATTGGTTCATTCTTATCTTTCTTCAATCTGAATAATTTTCTTTACCATGTTAATTAATTAATTATATAAATGATTAATAATTAAGTTCATTCGAATTGTTTGATTAGATCTTTATAGCATTTAATTAAACAATTTCATTCAGACATCAACATCATAATCTAAAAGATCATAAACATGCATGTAAATTAAAAAATCTACATAGCATAAATAAACATATAAAAAATGTGCACCACTACAAAAATGTCGTGTCTATACAAAAACATGATACAAACATCTGCATCATGGCAATGTGTGACCATCTGAGTCCTCAGGTGCTGGTGGCTAGTTTAGTTGTTCTAGTGGGGTTTGTCTCATTGGTGCTACTAATCAAGTGGATATGGGTCCCACTATATTACTATATCCCCCTCACTAATCCCCTCAACTTGACTGCCTCTCTTGTGAGATGAAGCTCACTCTACTATAACACATCAATCCTGGCACATAATCTATTTGCCTCATCCATGATTGCTTGTATTCTAGGGTGATTGATGTATATGGGTACTATTGTTTATGCTCTCTATACCTTAGCCCTGGCTTGATCTAGCTAGCTCTATAGGCCATCACATTCAACCTCTTTATTCTAAGCTCTAACCACTACCTAGTCTTGGTCTATTGTGAGCATTGTGACCTATGTCATTGCTTGGTCTCGCTTGTAGTGAGTAATACAACTTGGGAAACAACCTAGTCCCACTCTATAGTGAGGGATATGACCTCTGTAGTGGCCTAATCTCCTTGTACACCTCTCTCCTTGAATGTATCTCTAAGCTTAGATATGGGCTCAAAGATGTCTATGTGTTAGCCTATAATCTGTAGTGGAAAATAGTTGGCTCTCATCCTATGCTCTAGTTTCATCATGGGGACCACCTCAGCAATGACCCAACCAATAAATTTGAGCCACTCTCACATGTGCACTACAAAATATAGACAGAATCCAATCAGTCGCACATCATATGTAATCAAAATAATAACATCTAGTGTTCTACTAAAATCACAAAGTTACATCAAACTTAATATCCAACCTAGGCCCCCCATCAAGGCATGTAGGGGTTGGTGTTGTGGTTAGTGCTATGGAAAGCCTTTTAGTAGATATGATACATGACTCTCCTACTATGGTCAAGCTAAGCACTCCTATAGTGGTTAGCACCATCAATGTCACCTAGGGTTAGGCTCTCAGCCTCTCCCCTATTATTCTTGCACCCTCATCACCCTATTGTCACCACCTTACTTGTGGGGTTGTGGTAGCTTTCTCCTCCTCCTCACTCTAGTTAGGCTCCTTTGTACCTCTTAGATGTTGAGGGTCTCTATTAGTGGTTTCCATTGGATGGATGGGATGTAGCTACGAGGCTTTCCACCATGCTACAAACCCTAGTGTGACCGCTACATCATCAATGTCCAATACTAGAGATATATGTCATGTGTCTCATTGTCTAAGTCACTAAGTGCCACATTCATAATTATGGGTTGAGGTAGATCTCTTTCTCTGGTAGTGCATAGATAGTTTAGCATGCCTGCAGGAATGCCCTACACCTTGCCAGACTGTCTCCTCAACCACCCATAGTAGAAGGGTACAATGATGTGGTCCATTTGGTCCATTAACCACTAATCCCACTATATCCTAACAAGATAGTGTGCTCTCCCTACCCATCCTTCCATATGCCTATATATCTTCCATATAATGTATGTGTTGGGAAACCTATCAAATGTCTACCACAAGTCTAAAATTTCACCAAACTACCATGACCTCTTGAGGGGGTAGGCATGTGTGCATGGTGTGTCCCACATAATGACCATAGGGAAACCTATTGGCCTCATGCACATCATGTGTTTGAATTCCCACATCTGAAGAAGCATGTAGGTCAAAAGGCTATGGCCCTCATACCACACATATCTACCTAGATCATGATATAAATGGGCTAGCATGTTGCATCCCTAAGAAAACACAATCCCATTTTCCTTCATTACCTTGATGGCATGGATGATACCACCATGTAAATATGTGCCCTATCCATCTTAGGAAATGAACATCACCATGATCATGATCATGTCTCACCACACAAAGGGGACCACTATTATACTTTCCTCTAACCATCACATATAGATGTGACCAATGTCATCATAAAGGACTATTTGGTCAATAGCATAAAAGTTGCCTACCTAATAATATGCCTATGATTGCTACTCAATGAAAGAAACTTGATGACCCCATATGGGTAGTCTCATAATCTAGTACACGTCCTCTAATGTAATGGTTATCTCTCTAGCGGGTAGTTGAAACACATAGGTATTATACCCTTACCTCTCCATCAATACTATCAAAATGCAATCATGGAATCATATTTTTGGCATCATCTAGACCTATTAGAGGCCCACATAGCATAACAACATTATCTCAACCTAAGATAGGGCTCCTAGGTAACCACACAACAATGTGAGTATGCTATCTCCTATATGCTTGTGTGTCATAGAAGGCCTCTACAAAATAAGAAAATACAACACTTTATCAATTATACATTATATAAAATTAAATTGTAAGCCTAAAAACTAAAAAAATATAACTTTTCTCATATGATAGAACCCCATATACTAATGTGTCCCTTGGAACTTAGTGCCCTCCTTGGATGCTAGCATGTTTGAGAAAACCTAGTATGTCTATTGGATGCTAGAACACCCCCTAAATGATGGTACAACTGCAAGATGCCAATGTATTCGATAGATCCAAGAGTGTTAAAAACTAGAAAAAAAATTGACAAAAATTTTAAAAAAACTTTATCTCTTAGAGGTGAAGATCTTGCTCCACTTGCTCCCTAAGCTAGTCCAATTGTGAGAACTAAAAATCTTGTCTATGAGGCATAATGTTAGTCTAGATTCTCTAAATGTTATAGAATTTCTATGTTTGAAAAGTTAAAATGAATAGTAAATTTTAGAAAAATCATTATTTATAGAAAAAAATTCAAAATTTTCACATATAAATTTTGGCTGCAAGCTCAATTTTTTGCATAATTTATTTCATGTGAATCCTACATCCACCCTCTTTCTCATCATTTTTTTCATTGAGTTGTTATTTTCTAGAATAACCCTTCAAAGAACATTTTCATCAAAATTTTTCTTGAGTCTCAAAGTGGTGAATTTTTCTAGTTTTTACCTCCTACATGTTAAGAAAAAATAAGAGGGGGGCATACATTCACCCTTATTTATCTTTGATTATGTTTTCTCTTCATATCATTCTTCTCACCATATTAGAAGTCCTCTATTTATTGCTTTATTTTCTAGATTGACATCTACTCATCTTGTAGGATTAAATGTTTTTCTAACATTTGTATGATTGAAAAAGATGACCTAATCAATTAAGAACTAACTAGATCAATATTCCTAATCAAACATTGGAACACAAGCCACCAATGACTCTATTCTTGGTTGTTGTCCCTAAAGAAGATCCAAGTTGTGTTGGTGGGGGCTATGTTCATTTGTTGCATTACAAAGATTGATTCAACGACCTAGGCTAAACAAGTGATCAATTTGACTAAATTAACAATATACATGTGTTATAGAATATATTTACATAACTAGAAAGCATATCTGGGAAGACAACAAAGAGAGGAACCTGGCACCAAAAATTGGGGTAAAATGTCAAGGACACTAGAGCATCGCTCTAGCGTCTAAATGCCTAGAAAACTGAAACTATTCACCTATATAGATTTGATATGTCCTCAATGTCCAAGATGCTGCACTTTCCTTTCGTAACAATGATCTGAGATCTAAAAAATGAAAGGGGAAAAATGGTTGTGTTGTATAGGGGCTTGCCTCAATTAAACCCCATGTTGGTGTTCCCACCTCCACAACAACAATGATAACAATGATAGAGAGTGCATGTTTGTGATGAAAAGAGGCAAAACAAATGATAAAGACTACAATAAACAAATACCATGAAATACAGTTACCATAAATGTGAAACCCTTGTTTGATTGATGTCACGATATGAATCACCCACAAGGATTTGATGGAGGAAGAAGCTTCTTCTGATACTTGTAAGTGTTAGTGCATACATTAATAGTCTTCACAAATAAAGAGCTTGTAGAGAGAGATATTTTTTTATAGGTCATCAACCTCTCAAAATGAGGAAGAGAGGGGTTCTTATATATGAATCCCAAATACTTTTCAAGGGCCCATTTGGGTGAGGCCGACAATGTCCATCGCTCAAGGTAACAAGGCTGACATTCTATTTCAAATTCTATTGGCACCAACTGATAGGACGATAGTGTGGGGCACTAGTGTCTTGGAAAAATTTGCTCTTGAAATGCCAGTTGTCAAGGGACTTCACCTAGTTTTTTAGAAAAATGATGAAACATGCATATCACAAGTAGAGACAAACACACATGCTAAATTGAGTGCCAAACATAGTGTGAAATTGTAAGCAGTGACAATTTATGACTGAACTTATGTTCATATGCACACTAAAGCATGGAGAAGACAAATCTCTTCACCAAAATATTGAACGCGTAGAATATTGCTAAGTTAAGAGTTGTGATAGCCCCCAAGCTTAGGATTCTACTAGTCTATAATACTCAGATAAAGGGGTTACACATACACAAGACACATGGTATAAATCACACATATACACATATATCTAAAAATTAACAAATACAAGATGAGGCCATGAATATTATATGCTGAAACAACTAGGTTAGAAAAGTAATATGGTAAAATCTAAACATATGCAAAGCATACACTGAGCATACATGGAGCATACACAAAGCATACATGGAACATACACAAAGTGTACATGAAAAAAATCATACAAGGGTATGTGCATGGAAATGGGGGACGAAAAGGGGGTCAAAGTGGCCACTTTTTTTTTAAATTGGTAAAAATTGATCTTGGATGAGAAATTGGAGATATATCCATGCTCAAAATTAGAAAATGTGATAAGAACAAGATTTTTAGTGCTCATAATCTAGTTTCTAAACTACTATTTTAAAAAGAATGGAGGAGATTAAGAGGTCCAAATAGGGGGAGCACACAAAGTGCTCCTAATTTTGTCAAAAAATATAACATAGTACCTAGTGTTAAGTATTTTAAAAATTGCTTTAGTGGAAAATTAGCTAACATCATGTGGTTTATGCCTAATTTTTTTGATAATTGTTTAATGAATATATGATTTTTTTATGAATTTTCAAAGTTGACACATCCTAAAAATTAGAAATTTGAGCATTCTCCCCCCTAAATATTTTGAAAAATAATCAATAATCATTTTTTGTCAATGTGTATAGAATAGAGTCTAGAATCTTAAAATGTATTTTTTTAAATTTTGATAAACAAGTAAAAAATGAGACCAGAAATACTAGACAAGTTTTCTAAAAAAATAAGAACACATAAGAAAAAGAAATTTAAGATGGAAACCTTAATGTTATTAGATTTTAAAAATACATGGTTAGAAAACTGATAAAAAATTTGAAGTCATCCTATCATTTTTCATATTGACATTGAAAAACGTGTAAACTTAAGGGGGACCACGCTTGGAATTTGGTTGATTTTCTAAGTTTTGTTGAAAACACGTACTTGGCCTCCAAAAGGTACATCCAACCCTTTACGTTGGATGCCCACAGAAAATCCAACCCTTAGGGTTGGAATTTCTTGAAGCAAGACAAAATGTACTCACGTTATAACGTGAGTACATTTTTAGTCAGTTAAAATCCCTCTCCCCCCTCTCTCTCTCCAATCTCTCCCTCTCTTCCCCCTCTCTATCTCTTCCTCTTTATCCATATCACTCTATCTCCTCTCTCTCTCTATGTCTCTCTCCCCTATCTCTTTTCCCTCTCTATCTCCCCCTCTCTATCTATATATCTCTTTATCTCCCCTCTCCCCCATCTCTCCCTCTCTTCCCCTCTCTCTATCTCTTTCTCTTTATCCCTATCACTCTATCTCCCCTCTACCCCATCTCTCTCTCTTCCCCCTCTCTCTATCTCTTCCTCTTTATCCCTATCACTCTATCTCCCCTCTCCCTCATATCTATCTTTCCTTGTCTCTCTCCCTCTATCTCTTTCTCACTATTTCCCCCCCTCTCCATCTCCTCCTCTCCCACATCTCTCTCTTTCACTATCTCTCCCCATATATATTTCTTAATATTTCTCTCCCCCTCTCTATCTATATCTCTCTATCTCCCCTCTCCCCATCTCTCCCTCTCTTCCCCCTCTCTCTATCTCTTCCTCTTTATCCCTACCACTCTATCTCCCCTCACCACCATCTCTCTCTCTTCCCCCTCGCTATCTCTTCCTCTTTATCCCTATCACTCTATCTCCCCTCTCCCCCATATCTCTCTATCCCTCTCTCCCCTATCTCTTTCTCACTATTTCCCTCCCCCTCTTTATCTGTCCCTCTCCTCCATATCTCTCTTTCCCTCTCTCTCCCCCTATCTCTTTCTCACTATTTCTCTTCCCCTCTCTATCTGTATCTCTCTATCTCCCCCATATCTCCCTCTCTTCCCCTTCTCTCTATCTCTTTCTCTTTATCCCTATCACACACTCTCTATCTCTCTCTCTCCATGTTTGCATATAGCTTGTATTTCTATAAGTTGTCAATTACTTGCCCAATATGGCGTAGATGTTTAGTCCATGTTTTACTAAAGATTATATAGAGGGAGATGGAGAGGGAGGGAGGGATGGAGGGGGAAATAGAAAGATATGGAGAGGGAGAGGGGGCGCTGAGATAGACAAAGGGATAGATAGAGGGAGAAAGATAGATAAAGAGGGAGATAGAGAGAGAGACGAGAGACAAGAGACAAGAGATGAGAGATGAGAGATGAGAGATAGGGAGATAGAGAGTGAGATAGAGGTAGAGGTAGAGGTAGAGGTAGAGGTAGAGGTAGAGGTAGAGGTAGAGATAGAGATAGAGATAGAGATAGATATAGGGGAGAGATAGGGACATAGAGAGTGGGGGAGAGATAGAGATAGAGATATATAGGGGAGAGATAGGGAGATAGAGAGTGGGAGAGAGATAAAGATAGAGATAGAGAGGGGAGAGATGGGGAGATAGAGAGTGAGGGAGAGATAGAGGTAGAGGGAAAGATATAGAGATAGAGAGAGGTAGAGAGGGATAGATTAAGAGATAGGGATGAAGGGATAGATAGAGTGAGGGAAAGAGAAAAAGAGATGTCCAAAGAGATAGGGAGAGAGATTAAGAGGTAGAGGGATGGGGAGAGAGATAGAGAGGGAGAGAGATAAAAATGCTAGAGATAGGGAGATAGAGGGAGAGAGATTTAGAGGTAGAGGGATGGGAGAGAGATAGGGAGAGAGATAGAGAGGTAGAGAGATAAAAAATGCTTAAAAAAACTTGAGCGCATTATAACATGCTCATGTTTTAAACTAGTTAAAAACAAGCTCCAATGGCTTGCAAAATGCATATCACATTATTCTTGGCCCACATGCTCTATTTTATTCTCTATTGTGCACTTTTTTAGACATGCAAAAATATTTTTATGCTTTTGAGGTTCTCTAATGATTGGTTGAAAAAATTGGATCACTTTTTGTTCTTGTTTTGATACAAAAGATTCCAATTGCATGTTTTTTATTCAAATTTGATTTTGGAAATCATTTTTTTTCATGTTTTGAGGAATTAACTAGTTTTTTGTCTTACATTAACAAAAATATACTAATTGTGCATGTTTTGTATTGTAATTTGATAATTTATCATATATTATTTGTTTTCTTTTGACCGTTGTTTTAGATTGATATAGATTTTAATACCATGCCAAGGAAACAACCCAAAACTCAAACACCTGAGGAGTGTGAAGCTAAGAATGCAAAGAAAAAAGAGTGAATGAGACAACTTTGTGAAAATAAGAAATTGAATGCCACAAATGAAGATCAACCATATTTTCCAATTGAATTGGATGATGAAGCATTCAAAAGAGAGAAATAATTGGAGAAACAAAGGCAATGAATGAAAAAACTTCATGTAAGTAAGAAATTGAATGCGGGAGTTGAAGGTATGTCATCTTTGCCATCTCAAATTGATAGTGTAGAAAATGTTCAATCACTGATTGAAAATGATGATGCAATTGTAAATGTGAATTTAGATTTTACACCAAATTATAAAATGTTGAATAATCAAAATTTGTCTAATGATTCAAGTTTTTCATTGAGAACACCTCCTAGAATTTTGCGTAAAAAGCCTAAGCTTTTTATTGAGATTGATGAGAATAGTCTAAAATTAATGGTAGATAAGATTACTAAGTGTACTTGTAGAAGAAATGTGAATAAGATATGGACTATGTTTTTGTTGGGAAATAGGTGTTGTACACCTTGCATAACATTGGTATTATTTTATTCATGTAAAATAAATATTTATTTGTGGTGCATCTTAATTGATATGTTTAGCCACATTAGATATTTGTTTGGGCACCACTTGTAAACATTGTATGTAACATTGGGTTAATTATTTTACGTGTGTGGGATACACAAAGTAATTAATTATTTATTTGTAATTAATGGTTTTGGAACACATTGTTTACCCAATACTATTTACATATGTTAGAAAGCATAGGAAAATTGAGAGGGGGGTGAATTAGTTGTCTATTAAAACATTAAACCCTCAAAGAAATTCCAAACATCAACCTCTTATTATGCATTAGTAGAATGTAAACATATGAAGCATCAATGCAAACACATCCAAACACATACGAACACCATATTTACATGGAAAACCAAAGAAGGGAAAAACCATGGTGAGGATTACCTCACATATATATGAATAACAACATCAAAATCAAATAGGCTTACTGCCCAGAAGAAGGCTCACTACCAAAAGAAAAGCTCACTGCCCAGAAGAGAGAAGAAAGAAAAATACTGTTAAAAAAGAGATTCACTATCTTAAAGCAATAGAAGAAATCCACCACTACCACTCCTTGCCATCCACAACCTTTGGCTCACTACCTCCAACAACTTTTGGCACACTAAAATGTAGACACCTTCTACTCACTGCATTATGGAGTCATAAGCATTTAAGCTCACACACAACTCATTGTCTTTGGTTCACATTCACATTGTCTTCTTTGCTTTGCTCCACTCAACTTCATCTTACATTTATAACCTCTACAACCAAGAACTATTTCAATTAGGTCAGTCATAATGAAGTGTGTGCACGGTCTCAAATGTGCAACACCAATTAGGTCAGCACTAAACACTTCTACAGTGGAAAGAAGTGAAAGTGGACCATGTCAAGGGTTAACTAAGACTCAAATTTTCATCACCAAGCTACTCATCACATTCACAATCCACAAGGTACCTCCACAAATGGCTCTAGTAAGCTAGGTCAGCCAAACCTGAGGTAATGACCACATCCATGCTTCTCCAAGTCCAAAAACATCATGAAGACTAGAGAGAGACATTTCACAGCATTCACACATCTTCCCAGAGTATTCACCATCATTAGACTCTTCTACAGCACTGCCACAACTAGTAGAAACAAAAGAATGTCTTCATTATGCACATCAAGACACACTACTACTGATCACCAACACAAGAGCTGAACTTGTGGAGCACCCCAACACTATAAACTTTAGATGAAGGTAGATACAGACAATATAAGCACTCTCCTAGATCCGCAAACCTAGAGACCTCAATGTGGAGAAATGCAGAGTAATATCATTTCTCCCAGATAGTCTTCTTCATAGTCAAACACTTTGTCAAACACATCTTCTACTTCCCCACAATTTAGAACTTGAAACTTTGGATATAACACCTCTGAATACCTCTAATCATCACTTCCAAACTGCATAAGAATATCTTCAACTAAGAAGAAATGTGGAGTACAACACTGAGAGCACCTCTATCACACTACACACCTTTTTATCAAATTTTCTCAAAAGCACTTGGAAACCAAGTGAACTATCTTTTAGAGGTTGACATCAATGACAACACCAGTAAGTTTCCAACAATCTACCCCTTTGTCATTGATGGCAACGCCAACTCTTTTAAAAACCATCAAGACCAAAAGCAATCAATCAATGGCTCAGTAGTACTCCCCCTGACTGGAGCAACTCTTACTCTTCACACACTTTCTTGTACTATGGTTTTTCAGCTACTCTAACTCTCTCCCTCTTTGACATCAATGGCAAAGGGCAATAACTAAAACACTAGCAAGTACCTACTTAATTTCCACTACTCTGACTTTTTTGCACTCTCCCCCTCAAGGTCATGATATATTCTCCATCTGACTACACCAATCAATAGTATCACTACCTACTCCCCCTAAGAGGTAGCCTGGTGCAGGAGCGCCTAAAAGAACATCTTGGAGCAAGAAGACACAAATGATCATAGGAGGAGCCCATGGAACAAATCAAATCAACTAGAACATCCTAAGACCAATGATGACATGTTATAATGGGCAAAATGATGTAATGATCAAATCTCCTGAGGTCCTGGTAAGGACCCTAGGACCAAAATAATGTAAGTTGGGCCAATATTGCCTCTAGGGTCAAATAAGAGTCAAATATAGGTGTCTAGGATTAGAAATAAGATATGATGATCTTGAGAAGATCAAACATAATGTTTTGGTAGGACAAAAATCCATTAAACCAAAGTTTATAATTCAAAATTTTAAAGTAAGCATTTGGGCAGGAAAGTCAATTTTGATTAGTTTTGGAAGTTTTACCCACTCCAACCAATGGGAATTGGTTGTGGAAGTTGGGGCAGAGGTTATATAAACATGTGCAAGACATTTGATGTATGGTGGAGTCATTTTGGAGGCCTGGGTTGTACGGTTTGACAGAAATAACAGAGTTTTTCATCTATTTCCTATTTTTTCTTGTGTTTTTGCTGTTCTTTTGATCTGTGGTGGCATGGTAAATGTCTTGAATCATCATTGAACAAGTGTTAGGCCCTATTTCATGCTCTGAGAAGGTTTCTAAGTTAGTTTATTTATGTTCTTGTTGACTGTTGCAAAGAACAACAGGCTGTTCTGTGTGTTTTGAGAGGTGGCAATGCATATTTGGACCTTTACATGAATGTAAGATCCTAATTCTCATGGAATAAGTCCTCAATAACTTGTATAATATGTTTTCTAACCCTAAAAAGGTAGGAGGAGTGCAAAGAAGAAGGTGATCACCATTGGAAGTCAACTTTGTATGTGAAAAGAACATGAGAATGATGGCACAGTTATAACAGCCAGAGATCTGCCTTAATAAGGTAACTTTTTTATGATTGGTATTGTTTAATATGATCAAGGAGATAGTGTTAGACCTTTGAATGAGGTTTGGGAGTGATTGGAAGTGGGAGATCTAGTAAGCCTGAGGTTTTGGGCCCTAAAAATGAGGGTTTTGTATTTAAACATTTGAATGTACAAACCACCTGATAAAATGTTGAAAATCCTCTATTTTAAAACCTCTCCTAAGACTATTTCAAGGTTTGGAGGGAGTATGACAAGTATTTAATAGAGTTCCTTTGAAAAGTGGGCAAATTAGTCCTTGTAGGAAGGCAATAGGGTGTTAGAACAGTCAGGTTTGGTCCAAAACAATAGTATATGAGTCTGAGGTATGTTATAGAACTCAATAGAGGGTACTCAGATCAATCATTTGTTTTGAGAGTACTTTGGGAAAGACTAGAGAAAAGTATAGATTAGTCGTTGAAGAAGGCTACTAGGATTAGGCCTAGTTAATTGGAGTTGTTAGGAACCAGTCAAATTGGTTTATGAAACCTCTTAAATCTTGTTGATTATGGTATATTGAGACCCTAGAAGGTGGAAGATTGTGTCTTAGAAGTTGGAAACAAGTTGAGCCCTTTGGTGGAGTTTAGGGCAAGAGGAAGACTAATGAAGTCTTATTGGTTGAAGCCCACAAGCCATTTAAACCTTTTGATCTTGCTAGATTATCATTGGAGACCTAACACCTCTGCATCATAGTGGTATCAGAGCAACAAGTAGGTCCTTGAGGGAATAGTAGGATCTTGTGAAAGAGTTAAGGGTTGGTGATAGTTGTGAAGATGGCTAGGGAGAATAACGAATTGAGAGAAGCCTTAGAGGCTAGAGAAAAAGAGTTGAGGGAGAGAAAAGAACAAGATGCTGCAAGAGAAAGAGAGTTAAGACAAGTGAGAAGAGAGAATGCATCAATCTTGGAAAGGTTGGAAGCATTGGAGAAGGATCCTAGAAGGGATGAACAAAATGATCCAGAAGGAGATGAGGAGGTAGATGAGAACCCTCCTGAGGATGAATTAGATCCTGAAGAAAAGAAATTTGTGAGATTGCTTAAGGCAGTTCAAGGTAGTGGAACAAAGGCAAACATAGAGTTACCTATCTATCAGGGGAAGATGGATAGTGAAGAGGTATTAGGGTGGATAGATGCCCTTGAAATTTTTTTTGAGTATGAAGAAATGAATGATGAGAAGAAGGTTAAATTTTCAAAAACAAAGTTGAGAGGGACAACACTTACTTGGTGGAGTAGTGTACAAATAGAAAGAGTGGCTAGAGGTGGAACATGAATCACTTCTTGGGGTAGGATGAAGGATATGATGAAGGATCAATTTCTTCCATCTGATTATTCTATTCAAACAAAGAGGATGAGGCAGAATTTGAAGCAAAAGGACATGGATGTTATGTCCTATACTGAGCAATTTCATAAGCTTAGTATTAGAGGAGGATTGGAAGATGAAGAAGAGAAAGTGGCAAGATACCTTAGTGGACTTAGGTATAACTTGCAAGATGAAATTGGTTTGACCATACCAAAATCACTTGGGGAATGTTTTCAGTTAGCCATAAGGGCTGAAGAGAGGGTGAAGAGGAAGCAAGAAAGATGAGGAGGTAGTGGTAGAGGATATAGAGGTAGGGGCAGATCTACTAATGAAGGACAGAGTAGCAATGAGAAAGGCAAAGAGTTTTCTATAGATTAGAGAGGTGGAGGTAGGTTTGGATCAGGTAGAGAAGTATTCACAGGCTGATGTTATCATTGCAATGAAGTGGGACACACTTCTTTCAAATGTCCTAAGAGAGATGATGTTGATAAGAGCAAGGAGAGAAGAGTTCACTTGGCACAAGAAGAGGAAACGAAAGAAGACCAAGAACCAGCAGCAGCCTATCCAGAAACAGATGGAGAATTGCTCATGATGGAAAAAGGCAAAGTGTAGCAAACACCACAGGTATCCATTTTTAAAACTAATTGTTTAAGCCATGGGAAAATGTGCAAGTTGATTGTAGATTCAGGTTCACATGATAATTTAGTTTCCTGGGTTATGGTACACAAATTGGGATTGAAGACATTTGATCATCCTAGTCCTTACAATGTCACTTGGGTAAGTCAAGAGCAGCAAGTAAGGGTTAGTTAGAGGGCATATGTTGATTTTTCAATTGGTCCATATCATGATTCTATTTTATGTGATGTCATTTCAATGACATGTGGGCATGTAATCTTGGGTAGACCATGGCAACATTCAAGAAGGACAATTCATGATGGCTATGCTAATAGCTATTTGGTGCACAAGGATGGTAAATAGTTTAAACTAATACCTTTACCTCATGAAGACAAGAAGGAGCATGTTATTGTTTGTTTTGGAGAGAAGTTGCAGTTGAATGTGCAGGTTAAGGATGATTGGAAACAACAAGAACAGTTGCAGCAGAAGAAGGTTTATGACAGTCATAAAGAACAGTAGGTTTGGAACTTACATTGCATCAAGGTTGGAGACATTGATTGCCTTATAGGGAAGTAGGAAAAGGAAGGCAAACAATAGGGAAAAGCAGATCAAAACCTCAAGATGGGAAAAGCAGAAGCATTGCAGCAGTAGGGTCCTAGACAAGGACACCAAAACATGTTTTATGATGTTAACATTTTTTGTAAGAGTTATGCAGGTGGGAGAAGGAGGAGGATAATCCTTGGAGAGTTCATGTTCCCTATCACAAATTAGAGGAATATTCCAAAAAGACTGCAGGATGTTTGGAGTAGAGCACATAACTCTTGGGACAAGAGTTTTTTTCAGCATGCTGGGGAGTATGGTGCAGGAGCACCTAAAAGAACATCTTGGAGAAAGAAGACACAAATGATCATAGGAGGAGCCCATGGAACAAATAAAATCAACTGGAACATCCTAAGACCAATGATAAAATGTTATAATGGGCAAAATGATGTAATGATCAAATGTCCTAAGGGTTCTGGTAAGGACCCTAGGACCAAAATAATGTCAGTTGGGCCAATAGTGCCTCTAGGGTCAAATAAGAGTCAAATATAGGTGTCTAGGATTAGGAATAAGATATGATGATCTTGAGAAGATCAAACATAATGTTTTGGTAGGGCAAAAATCCATTAAACCAAAGTTTATAATTCAAATTTTTGAAATAGGCATTTGGGCAGGAAAATCAATTTTGATTAGTTTTGGAAGTTTTACCCACTCCAACTGATGGGAATTGGTTGTGGAAGTTGGGGCAAAGGTTATATAAACATGTGCAAGACATTTGATGTATGGTGGAGTCATTTTGGAGGCCTGGGTTGTACGGTTTGACAGAAATAACAAAGTTTTTCATCTATTTCCTATTTTTTCTTGTGTTTTTACTGTTCTTTTGATCTGTGGTGGCATGGTAAATGCCTTGAATCATCATTGAACAAGTGTTAGGACCTATTTCATGCTTTGATAAGGTTTCTAAGTTGTTTATTTCTGTTCATGTTGACTGTTGCAAAGAACAACAGGCTGTTCTGTGTGTTTTGAGAAGTGGCAATGCATATTTGGACCTTTCCATGAATGTAAAATCCTAATTCTCATGGAATAGGTCCTAAATAACTTGTATAATATGTTTTCTAACCTTGACAAGGTAGGAGGAGTGCAAAGAAGAAGGTGATCACCGTTGGAGGTCAAGTTTGTATGTGAAAAGAACATGAGAATGATGGCACAGTTATAATAGCCAGAGATCTGCCTTAACAAGGTAACTTTTTATGATTGGTATTGTTTAATATGATCAAGGAGATAGTGTTAGACCTTTGAATGAGGTCTAGGAGTGATTGGAAGTGGGAGATCTAGTAAGCCCTAGGTTTTGGGCCCGAGAAATGAGGGTTTTGTATTTGAACATTTGAATGTGCAAACCACCTGATAAGACCTTGAAAATCCTCTATTTTGGAACCTCTCCTAAGACTATTTCAAGTTTTGGAGGGAGTATGACAAGTATTTAATAGAGTTCCTTTGAAAAGTGGGCAAATTAGGCCTTGTAGGAAGGCAACAGGGTGTTAGAATAGTCAGGTTCGGTCCAAAACAATAGTATATGAGTCTAAGCTATGTTATAGAACTCAATAGAGGGTACTCAGATCAATCATTTGTTTTGAGAATGCTTTGGGAAAGATTAGAGAAAAGTACAGATTAGTCACTGAACAGGGCTACTAGGATTAGGCCTAGTTAATTGGAGTTGTTAGGAACCAGTCAAATTGGTTCATGAAACCTCTTGAATCTTGTTGATTGTGGTATATTGAGACCCTAGAAGGTGGAAGATTGTGTCTTAGAAGTTGGAAACAAGTTGAGCCCTTTGGTGGAGTTTAGGGCAAGAGGAAGACTAGTGAAGTCTTATTGGTTGAAGCCCACAAGCCATTTAAACCTTTTGATCTTGCTAGATTATCATTGGAGACCTAACACCTCTACATCATAGCCTTCAACATCTATCCAGGACCAAAAATATATCTTGAAATGCTTCCTGGATAGATGCACACACTTATGCATCTAGTTAAGAGGAGGGGCAATAACCCCTAACTTTTGCTAGAGACACTCAAAGGTATCCTTAGGAAGAGCCTTTGTGAAGATGTCTGCAACTTGATCCTTGGTAGGCACATACTCTAATTTCACCTCATTCTCTACAACCTTCTCTCTTAGGAACTGATACCAGATTGAAATATGCTTTGTCCTTGAATACATTACCAAATTCTTTGAAATGTTTTTGATAAAGTAAGCAGCAAAAAAGGGTGTCAATCCCAAAAAGGCGCACCATAGTTTCATCAAATAGAAATAGACCTAGGCAAAAAGAAATAGCCAAAAAACTATAGACAAGAACACAGAGGACCGATAGTAGACCAACAACAGGCTGACAACAGACCGACAACAGACAAACAACAAAAAGCACTGAAAAAGCCCCACAGACTAATTGAATAACTACTCCCAATCTTCAATCAGGAATTGGTAGAGGTCTTGGTACTCCTTGAGCTCTTTATCTTTCATCCCCTGGCTAGTAAGTTCAACATCCTAGAGGACCACAAAAGTGGTGGTCGACCGATGCAGGACTTTCACAGAGAACTTAGCTAGAACCTTGAACTTCCTTTCCAACTCAGACAGTCTACCAGAGAGGGCTTCCATCTCCTTGTCCTTGATGGTTTTCTTACCACCCCTACTCTTCTTTCCAGCATCCTTCACCACTTTCTCCAAGCTCACAGTGTCAGACCCCCGGACATTGAGCTCAAGAAAATTACTGGGGCCATCATCAGCTTCAACCTCCACCATCTCCTCTTTGTTATCCTTATTGTCAAAAATGTCCCCACCCATCAATTCAACCTCTCCCACCATCATATCAATTTTGTTGTTTTTGTCATTAGAAATGCCAACACCCTCTAGGTCTGCCACTTCCTCTATCGACTCAACAACCAGCTTCTTTTGGGGAATGGGACTAGGTTTAGCAATAAGCCTCATCAACCTTTTGGTCGACGGCACCCAGGGCTTACTTTAAAGCATGGTAGACTCCACAACTTCGGTATTGTCACTCCCATTGTCACCTTCCTCAGAGCTAACCTCCCCCACCACAAGGGAAACATTTTTAGCCTTATCCCCGTTGTCTAAAACACTACCCTCCTCCAAAATCACCCTATTCTTTTTCTGTGGGGTCTCATGAGAGGAGCCATTGGATATAATCTTTCTTTTGGCAAAAATCTAGGATATGGTCTAGGGGTCACTAGTCATAGGCTTAGAGCTTTTACCAGTGGCAATTTTTTTCTTTCTAGACTTGAAGGATTTGGTATACTTCTTTGGGGTGATTTCAATAATTATTTTAATGCCCCTCCATTCTCATCTTGGATGTGCAGATGATCTGGCTAAGGAGCATGAAGATGAAGGTAAAATAATAGGAATATTTAGGGTATGTTAGACAATTGATGTTGTACATTATATGATGTTGGTAGATGCTACATTCATGTTGATGACATTCTTGATTATGCTCATGTGTGGTTTCATATGACAGTTAGTATATTTTATCTATAATCTTTGTTGTGACACTGATAATTTATATGCTTTGACAATTATTTTACATTCAGGTGATTATGATGTTGATCTTCTTATGATTGTCATATGTTAGAATTGATTTTTATGCGACTGATTTTGTATCATAGGATGTTATGTTGTGATGTTTTGTGTGGATCAATCTTATTATGTGTATCATGCGATTATTTGGTAAAGGTTCTTATTTAGTCATTCAGTAACTGATTGCTATGTGTGTTGTGATTACGTGTTTGATGTGATGGTGAAAGGGACAGTGTCTCATTACTCATGCTTGAGTACCCTTCTATGATGCGATTCCCTTTCACGTTGTATTTGACTATATGATTATATATATGTGTGTCTATTTGTTTGACTATTTGGTTGATGTAAGATGCAGGTACCAGGCATCAAATCCACCTAAATTGACAGGTCTAAGCATGCCTTAAAGCCAATGGAAACTATTGAACAAAGATAACATGTGGTCCCCTAGTTAGCCATCATCCTTGAAAATGATGAGTATCCAGTTTTGCACCCAGTCAGTGTTGTCTGTATGGGCATAATGGTCAGTCCTCATCATTGTGGTCATGCTTACGATCATGCATTGTGTTAGGTATTGTTTGGCATTTGGGTTATTTTGTTTGGAATTGTTTGATTAATGTTTTGGTTAATTGCTTCATTACAATAAAATTATTAAGTCAAGAGTGCACTTTGATAAATAAATATAGATGCTTTTATGTAAATTATAGTTGTGTGGAAATATGTATTATTATGTTTGAAAAAGATTCTCTTTCTTTATTATTATTGCCTTGAGTAATTATTTTCTATTTTGGCCACTTGGAATAAGTGGCAATTACGCACCTCAAGAGGGAATCTTAGAAATAATTGTTTCTTTTGTGTAAGAGACTAATTTTAGAAAAGTAGAAAGAAACTATTTTTGTTTGGTTGTAAATGAAATAAATAGCAAATTCTAAAATAAATAAAATTAGAAGGAAATTATTGTCTGGTTAAAAATAGCAAATTGTAAGAAAGTAATAAAGGAGAATCTTCTGGAAGAAATTATCGGGGTGGCTTTGCATGCTCAACTTTATTTTTGAAATCTCAAGACATAATTTGGGGGGTGTGTGCATTTCAAATGGAGAATATATTTTATGTTTTGAGGATCTCTCTCTCAAGAGGTTTTCATTTTTCTTTTGGCACCATAAACCATAGTTTCTAGAAGAAAAGACTTGGGGGAAAATGGATGCGAGTTGGGAATTTTGTGAAGATGTGATAGAAGTAATATTCTAGGTATGGACTGAGATATGAATCTGATTTATTGTTACATTAGATTTAGTAAAATATTTTGTGAATTCTCTTCTATATTTTTTGAACCTAGTCTATTGCGTTAACCATAACTTCATTTTTACAATCTAGGTTTCTCTAATTTTTTTATATGTGGTGCATGACCTAGATATCTAAATCATATCCAAAAATTAGGCATACCCAGTTTGTCATCTTTCAGATATGAATATTTTGTGACTATCTACATCTCACCCATTTCATCTCTATTTTAGCAGTCTGTTGCGTTAGCCATAACTTTATTTTTACGAACTGGGTTTCCTAATTTTTTTATATATGGTGTACGGCCTAGATATCTAAATCATATCCAAAAACTAGTCATACTCAATTTGTCATTTTTGAGATATGAATATTTTGTGACTATCTACCTCTCACCCATTTTGTCTCTATTTTAGAAGTTTGTTGCATTAGCCATAACTTTATTTTTACGAACTAGGTTTCTCTAATTTTTTACATATGGTGTATGGCCTAGATATCTAAATCCTATCCAAAAATCAGCCATACCCAGTTTGTAATTTTTGAGATATGAATATTTTGTGACTGTCTACCTCTCACTCGTTTCGTCTCTGTTAAAACAGTTAATTGCATCACCAATAACTCTATATTTTTGAACTAGGTTTCTCTAAGATTTTTCAACAAATTCATTTTGTGCATATCCTACGATCATTGCTTTCCATCATATGACTATTTTGCCAATCAGTCTGTGTGCCTTGTCTATGCTTTCACATTTTGCATTGTTGGTAGCTTCTAAAGCCTTCTCAACAAATTTATTTTGTGTTGATCCTATCATATGCATGTGGTTAAAAGTGTGGTAGATTTGATGAAGATGTTAGATCTATAGAAATATTTTGTTGTTCTGTATTCCTTTCCTCTCAAGCTAACCTTAGAACAAGGTTCTTTCATTGTAGTTTCGGGTTTTGTATCTTGTGATTCTAACTATTGTAAGATATTTATAGCATTCTAATATTATAGGCTTTTAGCCTTGCTTATATAGTTATATTTAATAGTATTGACAAAATTGTCTAGATTATTAATGAAATCTACATTAGTGTAAATAGTGTAAATAATTGTTGTGTTTAATTTGTATGTCTTAGAGTTATTTGTAGTTTGCTCGTAATCATTTTAATTAAATGAAATTAAAATAAGTCTTGAGAATTATTAGTTAAAATATTGATACCCCTGGACACTTATATCTTATGATCATATTATAAATGCTACTGGTAATTATAAAGTTATAGTTTTATATTGACGAGATAGATTCACTTTATAATTGTTAGATAATTGATCATGCTTGGATTAATGTTACATTCCTTAAAAATATTGTTCAAGGGTATTAGTTTATGATGTGCTTTGAGAGTGAATGTGATGTGAAATCATTTTATTTATAATGGTGTCAAGTGTTGTGTCACTTGGGGAAGTTGTTTCCAGAGGCCTAGGAGGGTGTGATTGTGTGGGGCTTGGCTATGTGTGCATCATGTGAGTTGAATGAAATGCATTCTTGAAATATTGTCTCCTATTCATGTTAGTATGATACATGTGCAAGATGGATAATTCCTTCTTCAGTGTACTTATTCATGTGGTTATGATAACTGCGCAAGATGGATAATGCCTTGCTCAGTGTACCTATTCATGTGGTTATGATAACTATGCAAGATGGGTAATGCCTTGCTTTGTGTAATCTGAAATGATGTATATTTTGTGTTTTAAATGTATCATGATGAGAAATGTGATAGCTCATGCTTGGGTTTTATTTTGGGCTTTGAGAATCTAGATGTAGTGAAGGGGTAGTGGCTTTCAATGTGGGGTCGGTGCCCAAAGTGGCTTGTCAGGATAACCCATTGGAAGTTGTTAATCTAGTGATAACTTAATAATAAATTTAGAGGGTTGGGTAGTTTTCACACTACTCAAGATAATTGGATGCCTCACTCATGCATGTAGTGCTCGTTCAGGCTAAGGATGAGATGAGAAGGCCGTGGTTGGCAAAATCAACTTCCTTGTCCTCACGAAAGGAATGTTGGTTCCGCAAGTGTCACCCTATGGGGCTAGCATCTAGTGAGAGACTGTCAAGGTAACCATAGATGGGGGCTGACACCTAGCGAGAGACTGTTAGAGTAACCCATGGATGGGGGCTGACGTCTAGCTAGAGACTATCAGGCTAACCCATGCTAGGACCATGCGATGACACTCATCCTTACTGAAGTCTAGCATTCTCTATTTGTGTTCTCCCCTTTGTTTTGTGAATGCCTCTAGAAGTGATGTTTGAGTTGCTTGTGATGTTCTTTTTGACTTGTGTTGTATTGAAGTCTTGTGTAGTCCTTGCACCTGTTAGTCTACTGTCTTTCTTGATTATTTTCTTAGTGGGACCATATTGTTATCTCCTAGTACGGGGGGTGGACCTTAAGGTTCCACATGGTCAGGTGGTTGTGCTTTTATCTCCATTGGTTTCCTTTGCCATTGTTCATGCGTGAGAAGGATGTACCTTGTATGGCAGATCTCAAATCTTGCTCTTGCTTGAGGAGGTAGATACTTATGATCATGTTTCAGTCTTGTATATCAGTTGAATCATGTACCATTATCTTGATATATGTACTCCAATGTAACTTGGATAGCGATATTGTAAACAATGTAATGTTGTACTCTCTTGTAAAGGAGCTTGTTTATGTACTTATGATCCTATGTGTAGGATCTTGATGCTTACTTATCTGATGATATAATATGGAATTGTATGTATTTATTTATCTGATGCAATTTGACTTGAATGAATTGTGTTTGTTAGTTAATTCATAATGTTGGTTAGATCTTATTTTAGTTCGTTAGTAATGTAGCCATGGAACCCTAGAGGATAAAGCTTAATTTAAATGTTATGAATAAATATATGATTGTGTTATTTCTTTCGTTTAAAAAAATATATATTTGGCCTTTTTGTAAGCTTAGTGTGTTATCCTCTGGGTTCCTTAGCAGGGCGTTACAATTATCACCAAGCTAATCTTATTAAGGTTGGAATAGGGTGGCAAAGGAGGGTCAACATGAGTAGCCATGAGGGCTTTAGGGGGACAGAGGGCTATATGAAATTTATAAAGCTTGAAGATGAGCCCCTAATGGAGCAGGATGAGGGGCTTGTTAGGGTCGATGGCATGTTGTTCATTAATAGACACAATCGATGCTTCCAAAGACAATAGCAAGTAAAAAGGAAAACTAATCAACTTGCTATGATAGAAATGGTTTAACAAAGCAAAATGATAGTGGAAAAAGCATTGGAATCTACCTTTGAGAGTAAAGTATATGATAATCATGTCACACACCTAATCCCATGGTTTCGACAGCATTTTCCTATCAAACTCTCCCTGTAGACTGTGTAAGACCTCACCTTTCTTCAGAAATAAAGCCATACCATTTGGATCAGAAACTTTGCTCATTTTCTTATGTTTGATACCATTAGTAGACATGGCCATTGCCATCCCGATCACTTCCTCCAAGATTTCAAACCCCACACTACCCACTTGACCCGTCTGCCCTCCAACGACTACAAGAACTGCATTGAGAGGTTTTCATCATGACTTTGCAGGCATTCCAGATAGGAAGCCACCCCACCCTCTTGACAAATGTGCCAAATGGTCTCATTGCATTTGAACTCTTCACAAGATTTAGGCTCAGTACGAGACCTATCACCCCCTATTCTTAGGTTGAACCAATTTATCATAGACAAACTAGAAATAAAATGAGTTGCGGTTAACTTAGAAACTTTCAATTTATAGATAATATCTTGCAAACCAATACTCTCACTCAAGTTAATGAGTAGAGTGTCCCTTCGCCAGCTAGGGGTGACATACTTTCTTAAATTCATGATATGCAAATGAGAATTCCCTTTCCTTTGATAATTGAAATTTATTAATTGGTCATAATTAGATGATCTATAGAGAGTCATTAGATTAATATCCCCATTGCTCACGTGCCTAGCCATGTGAAACCCCACCTTAGGACTCCACATCAGATTGATGTGAAGGCTATCCTTCGTATGGTGACAGGCCTGAACTCTAACAATTCTGAGTTGGCCAAAAGCCGTCACATCACCCAAACCACCAGTCCTCAAATCCAGATAGCAATCAAGTCAATACCCCATTTGGCACCTAAAGTACTCCTTAGGCCTAGGGATAGTTAGAATTATAAATGCAAACATAATAGACCAAGGGCGGGACTTTGCTCCTTTCCAAAAAGGTTTTGAATTTGAATAGGTAAATTATTCTTTCTTTCCAACATCTCCATGAGTCCAAGCTCTACCCAAGGTTGGCCAACCCATCATCCACTTTATTACCTTCACGGTACACATGCCCAATTTCTTTCTGCTTGAACTTAGACAGTAAGAAGATGATGTCATCAGTAATATCTTTCAGCTTCCAACCCCTATTGGACCTACCAAGAGCTGCCTCAATAATAATTTTTGAATCTCCTTCCACTTGTAACTTGTCCACTCCCATAGAGTGAGCAATTTTAAGCCCCCACAACAGGGCCAATCCCTCCACCACATTATTGGACTAGATACTAATGCACCCCACATAAGCAGCAATGAAAACTCTCTAATTATCTCTGAAAATCCCTCCACCACTGGCCAACCTAGTGTTCTTTTTTCATCTCTATTGAAATTAAGTTTGATCTAGTCCATGGGAGGGGGTCTCCAAAAGGTGTTTTGTCTAGCCATCTTTCTGGAATTGTCAATCTTGGTCATATCCGTTGTCAGTCCCCAATTCTTGGAAATAAGAACTTCCACCTAAGTAGGGGGTTTTTTAGCCACATGAGGAGTGTTGGAAGACATGTTCTTAGAGACCAATCTGCTAAAGGAGTAGAAGACCTCATTAGTGGTTCTAGATTTCTCTCTGAATATTCTATTGTTCCTTTCCTTCCACACACTCCACCCTAGGTGTGGGGAAATTTGTCTCCAAAGCTCCCTAATCTCAGGGTGAGAGAAAGGAGTAAGCCAGGTGTGGGAGAAATCCTTGAAGTTTTAAGGGAAAACCCAATCCAGGTTAAGTTTCTCTATAGTTTTTCCCCAAATCTCTTTTGAAAAATCACAATGGAAAAGAAGGTGATGGATGGACTCTTCTTATTTTAGACATAGAACACATCTATTGACCAATTGGATACCCCTTTTATTAAGGTTATCGGTAGTGAGGATTTTATTATGTGCTATAGACCACCAGAAGAAGTTTATTTTAGGGATCAGCTTGTTGTTCCAGACACTCTTCCAAAACCAACTCACTTGCTACTATTGGTCAGCAGATTGTAAGCTGATTTGACTAAGAAGATCCCCTTTTGATCCTGCCCCCAGAGCATTTCATCTTCCCTAGAAAATATCAGAATTCTGTACTTGTTCAACTCCACTTGTAGAGCCTGGCACTCCTAATTCTTAGGCTAATTATTGTTCCAACATTCAAAGAGGTTCTTCCACCGCCTTCGGCCCTAGATTTGCCTAATTATGTAATTACTGACCAAGCTCCCAAAATGGTTAACAACTCTATCCTTAGTGGTGTTGTTCTTCCAGTTAGACATGGATCCCTCCCTGAGTCAATTGTCCTCCTAGAACCTGATTTTCTCTCCCTTACCCAGCTTCCATTTGATGCCTTGAGACAGTGTTCTTCTAGTTTTGATCATTTTGTTCCAGATAATAGATCCTTTGGGAAGGCTCTCTCTATCAATGAACCCTAATTTATCCCCATGTTGTAGGTATTTGGCTTTCATAATCTACACCCAGTCTTTCTCCTCCTTAAGGAAGGTCCACCCAATCTTGGCCAATAAGGATTTATTCATCACCTAGATTTTTCTGATTCCCAATCCCCCTTGCAATTTGGGCTGACAAACTTTATCCCACCAAACCAGTGAGATCCTCTTTTTCCTCAACCCCAGTCCAGAGGAAGGTTTTCTGGATCTTTTCCAATTTCTTTGCCATGTATCTGGGTATTTTAAAACAGGATAGAAAATAAGTGGGGATGTCCTGCAGGGAGGCCTTCAAGAGTTGATGTTTGCCTACATGGCTAAAGAGTTTACCTTTCCATCCCTCCTTTTGGATTCTTTCTAGGATAGTGTTCCAGTATGTTGGGGTCACTTCCTTGACCATGAGGGGCATACCTAGGTAGGCAGTTGGGATGTTGGCCTTGTTGCATTCTGGGATGTTTCTCACCTTATCTTGCAGCTCCAAGTCAGTATTGAAAAAGAACACATTACTCTTTTCATAATTAATGCACTGGCCAAAAGCTTCCACATAGGTGTCCAGTAGATTTTCCATCTTCTAGCCTCTACCACTGAAGCCACCCTGAAGAGCATAGTATCATCAACAAACTATTGGACACCCTTGAGGTTATGATTATCTAGGTGGGAAAGGATGTTTCTACCTAGGACCTCTTGCATAATGATAAAAAAGGTAGGGAGAAAGGGGATCTCCTTGTCTGATACCCCTACCAACATCAAAGAACCCCTAAGGAGTGCCATTAATCAGGACCAAGTACTTGACAGTGGTAACACATTCCTTTATTAGAGTAAGCATTTTGTATTAGAACTCAAACTTCCTAAGGACCTTGAATAGGAAATCCAAGGAGATTCTATCATAAGCTTTAGATATATCCAGTTTGAAAGCCATGCTCAGAATGTTACTTCTGTCCATCGAGTGAATGATCTCATGGTTGGATATTACAACATCAATAATCTATCTACCAGGGACAAAACCTTTCTACCAATCAGATATAAGGTTTTCCAATAGTGGTTGGAGTCTAAGGACTAAAGTCTTCATGATAATCTTATAAATGGTGTTACATAGGCTAATAGGTCAAAAATCAGCCATGGATTCCGTGATGCTCTTCTTGGGGATAAGCGCGATGAAAGTGGCATTGATTTGCTTATGGATTTTGCTAGTCTTGAAAAAGTCCTTGACAGCAATCATGATATCATAACCCACAATCTCCCAGAAGTCTTGGAAGAAGGCCGAGAGAAACCCATCTGGGCCTGGAGCTTTGAAGGCCCCCATAGAGAACACAACTACCCTAACTTCCTCCTCAGTAATAGGCTTCAAAAGCCTACAGTTATCTTCCTCCAAGAGGACAGAGGGGATGTTGTCCAATAGCTTGTCTTCCTGAACTTTGTCAAGAAATTTTATGTGCTCCATCAGAAAGTGTCTAAAATAGTTTGAGGCTACGCTTCCTAGTTCCTTGTCTTCGAGAATTTTCCCTGTTGTTTTCATCAAGTAGCGTGATGATTTTGTTTCTCTTTCTATGCTTCATAGTTGATTGGTGGAAGAAAGAAGAGTTCCTATCTCCCTCCTTTAGCCATTGAACTCTAGACTTCTATTTCCAGAAGATCTCTTCTTTACTGGTGATATCCCTAAGGTTTTTGAGTAGAGACTCTTCCATGTTAAAAGTATCCTCACTCGCATCTCCCTTGGGCATGTTGTCTTGAACTTCCATTGAGCTACCATTAATGTGTTTTTTCTAATTCATCACATTCTCGAAGTAGAATTTATTCCATCCTTTAACTTTGTTCTTGACATGGGTAAGTTTTTGGGTGAGTCTGAACATAGGAGATCCACGCACCAGGATACTCCACCAGTCAACAATGCAGTCCCTGAAATCTAGGTGGGAGGCCCACATAATTTCATACCTAAATGGGAAAGGCCCCTTGGAGCACCGTTAGTCTAAGAAAGGAGGAGGGCATTGTGGTCAGAGATGGTGTGAGGCAGGGCAGTAAGGATAGAATTTTGCACCATATCCCAATTAGAAGAGACAAGAATTCTATCTAGCTTCACCTAAATCAACCGGTCTCCCCTTTTTCTGTTAGTCCAGGAATAGAGTTGATTATTTACCTCTATATCCATAAGCCTAGTCTGACTAAGGAAGTCTGCTAGGTCCACCATGCTTTCCAAGTGGTCTGTGATGCCCCCAGATTTTTCTGAGCGGAAAAGTGAGGTGTTGAAATCTCCCCCAGCATCCACAAAGTCCTTCTCTCAGCATTAAGTTTAGGGATTAAGCCATCCCATAGGTCCTTTCTGGCATTCCTGGTGTTGGGGGCATATATATTTATCAGCTTCCAAGTTTTCTTATTCAAAGTGAATTTAACTTCCAAGATGTTTTTGCTATGCGAGCAGTAACAACTCAAAATGATATATTTGTTCCAAATAGTAACAAGGCCCCCTGACGCCCCAGTAGAGGGGCTAATAATGTAGTTAGCCATAGGCCAGATATTATTAGCTACCTTTTTAAAGTTATCTTCAAACATCCTAACCTCTTGGATAAGGATGATATCCACCTTATTGTCAAAAATACAACTCTTAACCATGAACTATTTTTGAGGACTATTTATCCCCCTCACATTCCATGAGAAGACCTTCATTTACGTGGTCTTCTCGAGATAGCCTCCAGTGTGCTTTGTCTCCCAATGGCTATTTCATTGGTTGCTTCTCTATTTCTAGTTTCTCTTTGGGACAATCTACCCACCTTTCCCTTTGTCCCCACAACAACTGGCTTCTTGTGGTGGCCTTTCCCCTTCTTTTTGGGAGTTATCCACCCCTTCTGGTTACTATGACTAGCCCTAGGAGATAGAACCCTAGTGGGTGATAGAATAAATTTCTTTGTGCTTGGCTGCACTATTGTCTATACTCCTTTAGACACCTTAGTACCTAAACCTACTGTCTATACTCCATCAGACACCTTAGTACCTAAACCTACTGTCTATCCTCCATCAGACACCTTCGAACCTAAACCAACATTCTAAGGCTTGGGAGTCTTTTCCTTGGGGGTTAGGATCTCCCCCTCTTCTGTCTCCACCGAAACCAAAGAAGTGCCCCTCTGCTAAGTTGGCAGTTCAGCTTTAGAATCCCTCTAAATCTTTGGCAAAGGGAGAGGTAAGGCCTTAGTGGTTGATATTGGATGAATAGCTTCAGGGTCTCCCTGTGTCTAGGCCTTTTCTAGTTGCTTTGTCATTTGAGGGGACTTGATGATATCAAGTAATTCATCTTTTAATGGGTATTCCTCCACAATATTCTCCTCCTCCAAGACCTCTTTATCTTTTTGTTTCCTTAGGTTTTTACATTCACTAATAAGGTGCCTTTTTTTGGAATAGTTTTGGCAAAATGTGGTAGCATTCTCATACACCAGGTGTTGCACCCAGCTACCATATTTATACTTTAAGTTAATAGTATTAGGTAGAGATTTATGAATATCTACACTAACATAGAATCTAGCAAAAACTAACCTAGTTTTATGCTTAGTGGTGTTGTCCAGGGTGATGAAATGCCTAAAAGAGTTCCCTATCCATGTGAAGATCTCCTCATCCCAAAACTCCAGCAGAAGTCCAGGAA
The DNA here is from genome assembly GCA_027924645.1 of Cunninghamia lanceolata. NCBI lineage: Eukaryota > Viridiplantae > Streptophyta > Pinopsida > Cupressales > Cupressaceae > Cunninghamia > Cunninghamia lanceolata. Next base: position 1,849,878 of record BSBN01000017.1, on the reverse strand, counting down.
GCCTAACCCAGACCAGAGCTGACCTACTGAGTTCCATAGCTGCATCAAACCCTAATTTCTAGCACCCTAAGAAGAGGTTATGTTTGCCATACAGCTAGGGGCCGCCTGCCAAAGTCACTACCAAGTCCTCTCTAGTTGTAAACTTAAAGAGGAAGAGGCCACCTATCATGGCACTTGTAACCACACTTCCTTTGAGGTGCCATCTCGAGGCCACCAAACACCAAACCATGTTGATGTTGGGCCTTAAGGCTTGGAACTTACCTACCAAAGATAATTCCAAGGCTAAGGTTATTTTATCCATCATCATATTTGGGATCTAGAAGTTTGTTTCGTTCACAAGCTCTGACTACACTGGGACAACAGAATCTTTGACAGACCTACTAGCCTCCCCTAGCAGTGCTTATTTCCAAGCCTTGGAATCCAACCTTGAGGCTAGAGATTTGTGCTCATGAGTACTGACCGAGGTAGTACAAAAATTAGCAAGATCCACCTAAGGGCCCAGAGGGGGGGCAAGCCCCCCCAAGGCTGACAACCACCATGAGCAAAGCAGGTTCAAATAGCATAAAGGTGGAAAGTTGCAGAGTGGGAAAGTTTCAAGTCTACTCATAAAAAACTTACCAAGAGGTTTGAATTTGGGTTGTTGGCTCTACAAGCCAAAGCCCCACCATTTCACCATAGAATCTCCCCTCTTGGAGGGTAAACAACCTTAATTTTTAACACAGTAGAGGGTGCGCCCATAGGGTTTGAACCTTGGTTGTTGGCACTACAAGAAAGAAGCCCCACCATTTCACCAAAGGGTCATCCTTGGATTCTTTGAAATTTTGATAGCACTTGTATTATCACATAAGATAGGAATAGGTTCATCATATGATACTTTGATATCCTTCAATGTCTACTTCATCCATAACACTTGTGTGTAGCAAGATGTTGCTACAATGTACTCTGCCTCTATAGTAGATAATGAAACTGAGTCCATCTTCTTACTTAACCATGAGACAAGTCTACTTCCTAGAAATAAATCACCACCACTTGTACTCCTTCTATCATCTGTACATCTTGTCCAATGTACATCTGCATATGCACTCAAGGAGAAATCAGTATCCTTAGGATACCATAGGCCAAACTCTAGAGTGCCTTTCAAGTATCTGAATATCCTTTTTACCACTGAAACATGTGACTCTCTAGGATCTACTTGAAATCTAGCCACAAGGCAAATTGCATGCATGATATCTGGTCTAGTAATAGTCAGGTATAACAGTCCACCCATTGATCTGCACTTTCTCTAATCAGCCTTAGGAGATTCATCATCTTTGCTTAACTTACAACCAGTAGTCATTGGAGTCCACACTAGTTTGGATTCTTCCATTCCAAACTTCTTCAACATTTCCTTAGCATACTTTTACTGTGAAATGAAAATACCTTTTTTTGATTGACTAATTTGCAACCCAAGGAAGAAATTCATTTCCCCACACATTGACAATTCAAATTCTTTCTGTATCTATTCTACAATTTCTTGCACATACCTTCATTTCCCCCAAAGATTATATCATCAACATATACCTTCACAATTAGGATTTGATCTTCTTCATCTTTGAAGTACAGATTGATGTCTGCAGTGCCCTTTTTGAATCCTTGTTGCAACAGGTACCTATCCAACCTTTCATACCAAGCTTTAGGAGCCTGTTTGAGTCCATACAATGCCTTATTCAATTTACAGTCCTTATTTGGATCATCTGACAACTGAAATCCTTCTAGTTGTTCAATGTATACTTCTTCTTCCAATTCTCCATTCAAGAAAGTAGATCTCACATTTATTTGATAAACCTTGAAGTCCTTATGAGCTATAAAGGCCAAGAACATTGTAATGGCCTCCAATCTTGCTATTGGAGCAAATGTCTCCTCATAATCTATTCCTTCCACTTGTAAGTAGCCTTTACACACAAGCCTAGCCTTGTTTCAGACTACTTCTCCATTCTCATTCAATTTGTTCCAGAAGACCCATTTAGTTCCTATCACATTTTTGTCTATTGGTCTTGGGACAACTTCCAAAGACTGATTCTTCTCAATCTGCATCAATTATTCTTCCATAGCCTTGATCTAGTACTCATCTTTACATGCTTTAGTCACTATTTTGGCTTCTATTTTAGACAATAGGCACAATTTACCTGTTCATTTGCCATGGTAATACTTCTTCTTGTTAATACACCTTTGTTTTTATCTCCAATGATCTAATCTTTAGAATGATTCTTCTGCACATACTTGGGAGTCTTAGGAATCCTTTCCGGAGCATCTTCTTCATCAACTTGCTTCTCCTTTTCCTTTTCTTCTTCTTTTTCTTCTTCTTTGAAAAGGATCTCATCAATTTCATATCCTTCTATTAACACTAAACTTTGATATGGTTCTTCATCCACCTTGACATTTGCACTTTCCACTAATTTCTTTAGTCTCTTGTTGTAGCACATGTAAGCCTTGCTCTTTGTACAATATCCAAGGAAGATTCTTTCATCTGATCTTGTATCAAACTTTCCCAAATTTTCTTCATCTCTCCTAAGGTAGCACTTGCTTCCAAACACTCTAAAATATTGTACAGTAGGAGTGCTTCCATACCATAGCTCATATGGAGTCTTTGAACTATTGACCCTTGCTTGCACTCTTTTTTGTATGTAGACTGTAGTGTGAATAGCTTCTTTCCAATAGATATTCAGTAAATTTGCTTCTTTCAACCTTATCTTTTCTGCTTCCTGAAATATCTTATTCTTTCTTTCCACCACTTCATTCTACTGAGGAGTCCTAGGGGCTGACAAATGCCTCTTTATTCCATGATCCTCACAAAAGTAGTTAAACTCATTCGAGGTGAACTCACCACCTCTGTTAGACCTCAAACACTTGATCTTCAAATCAATTTCATTTTCAACCATAACCTTGAATGATTTAAACCTATCTAGAGCTTCTGATTTTTCTTTGAGAAAAGTTACCCAAGTCATTCTAGAGTAATCATCAATCAACAACATGAAATACCTGTCACCTTGAAATCTTCCTACTCTTGCAGGTCTGCATAGATCTATACGCACCAACTCTAGAGGTCTGGTGGTAGAATACTCTTTGATCTTGAAGCTCTTCCTTGTTTGCTTCCCAATCTAACATTCCTTTAGGGTTGCATTGATAGGCTTTGTAATTCTTGGTAGATCCCTCACAACTTGAGTAGAGTTGATCCTCACAAAACTGTCAAAATTGATGTGACTGTTATGTTAGAAAATGTCCCCTTAGGGGCTTTTCCCTCTTAAGGTTTAGCTCCTGGGTCCTTAAAATGCATTTAGAGCATCTTGTGTGTTAATTTTGAGTCTCGATGAGAAAACCCTAAAGTCTTGTGAAAATAGGACCTAGGGGGTGCTATTTTGATGATCCCTGACCAAAATTTGGAGGGTGGACTTGGGCATTCGTGCCCTAGTCTTGCCCTATTTTATGTCAGGCCCTAATTTGAAGTGTTGGTTATATGACCATTGTTAGGTCCTATGCCAACACCAAAAGTTTGAATTATGAAATTCTTAGTGAGAATGTTTGTAGTTGCATATATAAGCATGTTTAGGTTTTCATTTGTAAACTAGAAAACGATTGTGAACTTTATGCATACTTGTGTTTGTAGAGCATCCATGATATTCATTGTTGTAGAGTAGAGCATTGTTATTGTGTTTGTGATTGTAGATTTGGCTTCATCTTCTCATGTGATTGAAGATCCTTCATTTATGTGAGATCTATATCTTCAAGGTGACATTTACTTGTGTTTGAATCATTTATCATTTGGATTTTGCCTCTATCCCATAGGGATAAGTACTCTTATCTAACAACGGTGTTTGTAAGACTTGAATGTCTATCTAAGGCTTGACTAAGGCAAGCCTGTAAACACCACAACCTCCAACCACACTCCTTTGTGATTGCAAGTTATAGGTATCGAGTTTCATGGAGTGGAGTTGCAGAGGAAGGTTGCAAATGACAAGGATTTAGGATCTGAAAGAAAGAAGTGAAATGAAGCATTTTTGGGACATGGGCACCTAGCACTAGTACAAAAAGAGCAATACATTACTAAAAAAACTACTAAAAATTGCTTATAAATGACCAAACATGGTCATGTGACCATTAGTATTTTATTGCCAGTCATTTATAACATGACCAAATTGATGACTAAACCATTTTTAGTCATTTATTGGTTGTTTTGATTGATTGATTTGGTAGTATATTTAGTCGTTGATTGTTGTAATTTGGTCACTTATTTAGTCATTTTTATTCACTGATTTCTGTCCATTGATAGTGTATTTAGTCATTAATTTTAATCATCATTTTGATCAATTTGGTAGTATATTTGATCATTTTTATTCACCGATTTAACACTGGTCATATATTTAGTCATATTTATTCATTGTCACTGATTTCTATCAATTGGTAGTATATTTAGTCAATTTAATTATTAATTCACATCAATTAGTAGTATATTTAGTCATTTTAAAGCTTGCAATCTATGTAGATTTCCATCTAGCATTAATTGTTCACTTCGCACATGTCTTTTTTATTTGATTCATTGAATGCTCTATAAGAGGAGTGTTGTGAGCTGAGCAATATAATCCACATTTAGATCTCATCTGCCTTGGTTTTATTTCCCCACTGGCTTGAATGACTTCAATTCATTATGTTGGCTCGTGTGATCCTCTTTTTATGCAAGAGTCGATGGTATCTGTGTCATTAATTATTTTGTTCTTGCCTCTTCATTTTGCTCTTGTTGTGTATCTACAATGTTTATCTATCCCTACAATTATTGACTTCATTTGCCTATTCAATCATGGGAACAACTAATGCATGGAAGCATCAACTTAAATTTCATGGCTAGGGCCTTCAAAATACTTGATGAAGAGTCAGTGGAGGATGCTTTGATAGATGTATGTGATAGAGATTTTCTGCTGTAATCTAGGGTATGTTATGCTTCGCATCTGGTATCTCATTTTCTCTCAAATGTGATGGACTTATTTCATCAGGTTGATAAGGTTAAAAGGATAGCATCAATGTTTGTTCATGTCTATCTAGTCCCAGATGTCAAGCTATTTGAATCTTTTGCTACTTATAATATCCATGATGGCTTAGCCTTGGTAGGGGGACTCTTCCTCCATGAAGATATCATTAATAAACCCATTTTTAACTATGTTTATCAAGTGATGATTTCAATTTTGCAATCAGGTAATAGAGAGATCTCTGATAATTCACTACAGGTTCACAAATCTACATTTGGAAGGTCCAAGAGGGAAAGGATAGAGGAAGTATTCAATACATGGAGCTTCTTCTCAAATTTCCAACCACCGGTAGTTCCCTTCACCAATGATGACACAGTCCTTTCTCAAGAGAATCCAACTGGGGGTTCATGGCTTTAGGGTTGTAGATTTAAATATGGATAGCATGTGAACTACTCTTTCTATTTTAAGTTTTTGGCTTTGCTATAACTTTACTTTCCTTTTTGGCTAGAAAGGCCCTTTTAGATCTGTAGCTTTGTTCAGGGATTTTAGTTAAAATGCTCTGTTATGTTATCTTTTTGGCCAGGAAGGAGCTTTTTTGTAATCTATAAAAACATTTTTATTAATATTAATATATTATGATGCTCTAAGCATCCTTACCGATTCAAAAAAAAATGTCAACCCTAGTTCATGTGTTGTCTCAGTAAAGACTTGCACCATGAAAGAATCCATTAATTATACATAAATTCCAAATTAAGTTGATGAGAAAAGATCTTTGATATCCAACTGGGAATCCTTAACATCTAAAAATTACTAACCTAATGTTTCATAACAAGTTTCCCAATTGTGACATCATCTTTACTTAAGAAATTGGATATTGATCCATTGCCATATTGGATCTCACAGGAGTCTCCTTCACAAACAACAAATGATATATATTAATTGTTTAACAACTTCCTTAATATCCCCATGTAAGCATACTAAACTAAGTGAGGTTGAGGGTTTGAAGTAGAGTACCATCTTCTTGGTATGTGCTTGACTGTGATGACTTGTATCTTGAATGAAAATAGCAAGCTAGCTGCACTGTAAAATCATCGTTAATCATTGTTACAAAAATAACCACAAAATCCTCTTTAATTAACATAATCCTTCTAGATATTTCAAGACAAGATATTTTAGTTAATTTCTAAGAAAGCTAATAATTTCATTATTGAAATAGCCATCAATCTATTTACTATATATAATTTCCCAGAATTCAGAATTTGAATGTAGATTGAGTATTCTAGCAACATTGCTTTTTTAGTTGGATCCTAAAAATATTGCAACTTATGTTCTTCTCTAAAACATCTGTACAGAAGCAAGAAGGTGTGGTGAGGTTCAAATAGTAAGGAGATTGATGAAAGATAGAGGAATTAAAAAGATACCTGCATGTAGTTGGATTGAAGGGCATAAAATGGTACACACTTTTTTGTGGAGACAGATCATGTCCACAAACATGGGAGAGCTATGCAAAATTGGAGAAATTGGCTTGGTAAATGAAGGCAGTAGGGTATTTCCAGATTCAAGACTTTTACTTAATGATGTGGAATAGAAGAAAAAAGAATCATTTAACTGCCACCATAGTGAAAAGTTAGCAATTGAATTTGGTTTGTTAAACATGGCCCCTAGTACAACCATTAGAGTTGTTAAGAACCTTTGAGTATGTTTTGATTTTCACACTGCATCTAAATTCATCTCCAAGATTGTTTTGAGAGATGTGAACCATTTCCATCATTTTAAACAGGGACAATGTTCTAGTGGAGAATATTGGTGATGCTAAATGAAATAATCTAAACAATAGGCTTGTACTATAATAATGTGCACTGCATTAGATATCCATTAATAATGAAGGGACATCCATCAAAGCATAACGGCAAGGATTTTTTTGTCATATATTGTAGTTACAAGTGCCTTGCTAGACATACATGAAAATGTGGAAGCATAGACAAGGCAAGCAAACTATTTCAAAAAATGCCTCAAAGAAATGTGATATCATGGAATACCATGATTAAAGGATATGTTTAAAATGGGTTTTTCTGAAAAGTCCTTAGAAAATTTTAAGAAAATGCAACCAGTGGGTGTAAAGTCCAACTCCTCAACCTTTGAAAGCATCCTTCCTGCCTATGTGTGAATTGGAGCTTTGGATGAGGATATGAACATCATCAAAAGCATATTTGGAAGTAGATTTTTATTAGATATTGTAGTTGCAAGTTCCACTTTAGATCACCAAAGACTTCACAAAACATTATGCACAAAATTCAGTAATGAAGAATTTATGCACAAATTCTCATTTGAATGATGCACAAAGCCTCCACCGCAACACTGCATAGTTTGTTGTTGGGCCTTGTGGTGATGCGGGAATCACCCGCATCACTGCAAGGCCCAGCAACAGTGCAGTGTTGTGGTGGAGGCTTTGTGCATCATTCAAAAGAGAATTTGTGCATAAATTCTTCATTATTGAATTTTGTTCAGATGTTTTTGTGAAGGCTTTGGTGATCCGAAGTGGAACTTGCAATATTTCTTCTTGAATAAATAGGTGGATAAGGTACACCCTCCATTTCACTAGCTCTGCTACCTCCAACTAGACCTATGACAAGTGATTGAAGGAATAAATTACAAAAAATATCATCCTATCTATTTATGATGTTTTTCTAAGCATAAAAAAATTAAATAAACAAACTACAAAGAACACAAGTATAACTCTTAGTTGTATAGACCAGGATAGTTCAACCACCATTATACCACTTAATGAATACTAACCAACTCCTAAGTCATGATCCAGATGACTCCTTTGGCACCTTGTAGGTTGTCCTGCATATGAAAGCTCTGGGTCCTAACAAAAAACCACAAAATCAAGGAGTTCAAACCAAGAATAAATAATATAGGGAAAATAACCTACAATAAAGATACCTTCAAACATTTGATAAATCCATAAATCCATGCAAGTTTCCTTCCATAAATCCATCTTAGGGACCCATATGTCTTTTAAAATTATTCTAGGAGTCATTCATAAGCACCCCATAACAAGTCCATGTGAAAGATATTTGTATTTTTGAGCATTGATGTGTTTTTGTCTCTTACCATAGTCCTACAGGTCACTCAAAAGGTCTTGCTGGGTGTGCAGGAACCAAGGATAACAAGGGAGCAATTATCGCTCTCCCGCAGCATGAAGAGATTGCACTTGTGGCATTGCGGTGCAGAGATTGGTTATTGCAACCCCGCAACAGTCTCAAAATGAAGTGGCAGGCTGGCAATATAAATTTAAGTGGCATATGATATTTCACTGTGGTCCCACAACAATCAAGAGAATAATCGATGGTAATGTAGTAAGAAGGAGCAGAGGAAAATAGTACACCGCGCCCCCATAGCAGTTTCAAGTGAGGCTTGTGGTATGGTGGTAAGAAGGAGCAGAGGAAAATAGTACACCATGCCCCTATGGCAGCCTCAAGTGAGGCTTGCAGTATGGTAGTATAAGGAGTTAAAGTTATGTAAGTGTTGAATACCATGGCCTTGTGATAGTTCAATGAAGGAGTGGAGTAGTGCGGTGAAAGGCTTCAAATGATGATTAGTATACCATCGTCCCGCGATGGTCAAAGAAACAGTTTGTGGTACTGTGGTAGGGAACAAGCCATGGTGATATAGTTGAATTTTTTAGACAATATTTATGAAATGGAGATAGAACAAACTATGAAATTTATTAGACACAACCAAGCCATGACTTACACCCTCTACATGTTCCATAGAGTTGTCTTTATGGTAGAGATAAGTTAAGGGATAGTAGTTTGCAGTCATTACATTTCATAAAGGAGTGGGATCCTAAATAATTTTTGGTGTTGAGATACCCTTACTACCAAGATAAGAATCATGTGAGGACCTACCTTAAGGCAATAAAGAGATACAAAGCTATGCCATGACTTACACCCCCTTGATAGCTGAACAAATATAATTAGAAGCAACAAAACAAAAGATCATTAACCATGCTTAGACATTCACTTTAATTTTGCATCTATGGCCCATTGGCTCCAATAGTTACCATCCTATCTTGTTTCTATTGTTGATTCTGTGTGTTCCTCAGAGTCATAAAAGTAGACATGGCAGGCAACTCCATCACAGGCAATCGATAAAATCATGAGCCCCCAAAGCCAAAGCATTGGAAGGCCTCATTTGGTTGAAAATTGATAGTCATGACTTGGAAAATGACAATCAATAGAATGGTAATAAAATCTTTGGTTGACACTTCACATTGGAAACTCATTTGTTAAAATAAGTCAAAATAGTAGACAATCACTGCTAATCTCATTTTTTCAATGCCTATTGGTATCCTAGATGATATCACCATTAATAGCATTTTGTGGATTGTGTCTAGATGTATGATCTGTTTTAGCTTTTGGTATTATCCCATCTCTAGGGTCATATGCCTGTCTTAGTAAGATATAACATTTCTCTTTGTCAAGCTATCTTAGTGAAGCCTCAAATTAGTTTTTATTTTTTCCCATAATGCTCTTCATTTGTGTAATAATGTTGGCCAAGGTATTGATAATGAAGTTGCCAAAGACATGGTGATATAGTTGAATTTTTGAGACAATATTTCTCATTGGCCCGATCAAATTAAAGAACACTTTTTCTGCCTTTTCTCCACTATTCTTTTGTGAGGTAAGTAATTTCAAATTTGATTGCTGTCATTTGCAATGCATTTCTATTGCATTTCAATATGAAACATTTGATCCATTGTTGGATTGTTGTCACCTTTATAGACATAAAAATGTACCTATTCTAATATTTTGAACTTATGACAAGTCAAAGTGGGCTGTGCTCGTTTAGCAGTTGGTTGAAATTTAATTTGAATGTACTCCTTCTTGATGTTCCCCTTGACTCATTATCATTTTTGTTTATCATCTTTCTTTTTTGGCTAGCAACAAACATGTGATGCATCTGTTGTGATGTCCTATGGATGGTGGCTTTTTCCAAATTATTTTCAAACTATTTTAAATTCTAGATGTACACATTGTGGAGACTTATGGCATATTTCTATGCTTAATTTTTTTTCCAAGGTTACAGTGAGTTGATAAATGCAATTATTCCAAAGGTAGTGGAAATAATTTTGGAACAATTATCTAAGTTCTCTCTTAATGTTCAAATTTGTATAATTTTTGATTTTACAGATTTTTAATAGCCTTGTTTGACAAGTCTTGGAAATTGGTTTCAATTTACAGGGTAAAGCTTCCATCTAGAGTTGAGAAGATTGTGCCAAGTAGTTGTAGAGCCATGATTGGTTAGGTTACTGGTGGTGGAAGGACAAAAAAGCCAATGCTCAAAGATGGCAATTCATATCACAAATATAGGGTCAAAAGAAACTATTGGCCCAAGGTTCATGGTGTGGCAATGAATCCTGTTGAGCATCCTCATGGTGGTGGTAATCATCGACACATTGGGCATGCCAGTACTATGCATCGTATAGAGAAGGCTTAGCATGTACACATACTTAATCATAATTAAACAATTATAGAGCCCCGATTATTTAAAAATGTCATCTTTTAGTTTCTTTTTTCTTTAGGTTGCTTTGTGTCAACAATTTATGGGGACCATTTTGTAAACTATGTTTCCTATTATTGTTTCTTATCATTAGTAGTTTACTCTTGATTCAAAATTTTGGGAAAGACTTCAAACTAGGTTGTAATCCTTGTTTCCTTGTATTGTTTGAGGCTTATTTTAGGCTGTCATATTAATTGACTTTATTATTTTTGATTCTTTCTTGAGTGCTTGTTATTTTCTTTCAGATCATAGAAATTGCAAAAAGATTGATGATTTCTTAGTATTATAAACTATGAACTTTCTATTTTAAAAAAAGTAATAATCATCATGCTAAAAGGACATTTTAGTTAGATGATCATCAAGGAGAGAAACATCTGAAAGGGTGACTTTCATATCACAGAAAAAAAGCTAGAAACCCTAGATTGATCTGCAAGCTTGCCACTTGGGCATTTTAAGCCAAGCTAAACCACCTAAGATGACCCCAATTAAGAAAAATCAAACCCCATTTTAACAATAGAGCATATTGAATACTCTTCAGAACACACCAACACTAGTATTAATAACTAATACTTCAACACAATAATGACTATTCAGGGGACTAAACTACAATAGGGCTGGTAGAAACCGAAATGGGTATTAAGCAATATACGATTATTTGTTGTTTACTTTTCAAAAAGTTTGTAAGGTTGAGGTAGTTCTTCTACAAATAGGTGAAACCCTAATCCTTCACAATTGAGATTTGAAATCCTGATCCCTAATAAGAGTGGGGTATTGTTTGAGTATTAATAGTCAACATATTGAATTAGATTTCGGTATCTGTATTTATAGCATCTGGTAAATGGGCATAACTGAAACAGAGTACCAAATACAACAAAAAATTATTGTTTAAAAAATGCATGAATACCAAACCTGCTAGTAAGGTTCCTTGGTGATTGAATGCAATGCATCTAGCCATGCCCTTCTCCAAAAACTCTTCTATCACTTTCGGGAAATCCCCCTGAAATGGGTCTGGCCAATATAGAATTTAACAAAATACAATAAAATTAACATCTTCAAGCGATTGTACTTGAATTCATCAATGCAAAAATAGGGACATCAATGAGCCTTACCTACTTTTGAGCATAAATTCAACCCATATACATGTCCAATGCACGAACAATGTCTTGAGCATAGAGGCGGTCAGGTTTCTTTTGTTTGAATTATTTTTCATGGAATTTCCCTCTCTTTCTAATTTTTACTTGTGTGACTAATTATTTAGTCATTTATAGCTATGTTTTTTACCCACCATCAAATTAGTCATTTATAGCTGTGTTGCAAAACATGACTAGAATGTAATTAATTTTGGTTGTCATGACTAAAAGTTTTAGTCACCTAGTCATTTATTTGCCAAAATTCTACTAGTGCAGGGCAATGTCCTCCAAAGGTATAAAGACAAGCATTAGAGTTACAGGGACATTCTACATCTGAAGAAGCTTCCACATCCCAAAAATCAACCTACACTAGACTAGGGTGCCTAGGGCAGTGTCTTCCATATTTCGGGTGATGAAAACAAATGAAATAGTGATTATCAATGTCGGAAGGAGTTCTGCATTCCATGAAGAAAATAGTACCTTGGACTTGGGCACTCGAGGCATTTTCCTCAAATATTCTAAATTTCAAACTTTGAAAAATGGTCAATTATTAATCTCTATCATTTTCCTTAATCTGTAAGTATTTATCTTACTAGTTTATCCACTTGTTTTGTGGTTACACAACACGCCCCATTTTTCCTCAGCAAAACAAGGACCCGCTTTTTTCTTGGCTTGTTTGTCCTTTGCTTTCTGGCAGTATGGTAAAATAATCAGTATCAAATGCATGACAGGATGTCATCCTATGCATATCCAGACCTTAAGATATAGTTCAAATGTTTAAACTTCAAATTTCACATAATAGATCATGTCAAGTGAAAGAGAACAAAGTTTTGAGAAAGATTGCTTCTTGAAGCACCCTAAAATTCATTATGACTAGAAAGTTATGATCGGTCAATGTTGGTCAACAGGTTGTCCAGATATTTGTAGTTCATGCCATCTAGATCTTATTTTAATATACAAACACTCATTAAGATCCAGACGTCAAGTTTAAAAGGATTGGTAGGCTAAATGTCAAACGTTGGGATATTAGTTAACATCTTGATCTTAAGTTATTATCCAGACACCCGCTAATATCTAGACGTCAAATTTAAGAGCCTTATCTAGTTACACATCATATGTAGGATATTAACTTGTATCTTGACCTTAACTTAGTATCTAGACCTCCATTAATATCCTTGTTTGGATGACGTCATGTCATCTTGGTTTGACATAGAATCCTGAACATGATGACATCACTCGGATATTAAAGTGCATGGATACTATTGTTGTAATATCCAGATCTTATTTTCACATCCTGATCCAGATGATATCATGTCATCTCTGCTTAATGAAGAATGATAAACTTGCTTATGTCATCAGGATATTATCTATTCTCTAGATCTTAACTTAGTATCCAGATCATTTTAACATCCATATCCTAATGACATCATCATATCCCAGTACGATGTAAATAATACCATGTGCTCATATCATCATGATCTTATGCCATAAGGATACTTCACAATCTTAATATCCCAGATCTTATCCTGGTATCTGTATCCTAATGATGTCACCCTAATATACCACGATGAGAGACCTTCTTCATGGTGACATCAGCTAGATGTTTATATCCGAATATCCACACGGATATTCCACAATAGGATATCCACTTCCTTTTCTTGCATTTGTTTGCATTTAATGCAATATGATGGGCCATTGGCATTTAAATTTGAATGCGTGCCAATAGACACCTGTGATAATCCTATGCAATCTTGCCAATTTTGAATGTCATATCACATTGAAACCATTAATAAGCCCTAATTGTTTAAAGTAAAAGGGATTTCTTTATGCATAATTGCAATAAATGTATTCTGAGAGCCCTAATTCCCACTGTTGAGAGCTTGTTGCAAACTGGAGCTCAGGAAAGAGAGTAAAATTGTAGAAGAATTCCTGATCCAGAGCTTCTATTCAGACATCACAAAACTCACAACAAGTTAAGGAAGCATATATAGGTATGTATAACACCCTATCCCTCTAGTTATATTCATAAGCTCAAATCATAATTAGGTAAAGAAATGGTAAATGGTACACAGTGAGAATTATTATTTATTATGCATAACATAAGTTCAATTCATAAGATTGGGGCATATTACCATTTTAGAGCATGTAAATTAGTAATGTGCTAACCCTAGATAAACGAGTAAGTGTTGTTAATTGAGACTGGTATATTCAAATTGTAGGACAAAATGTCGCATCCACGCATGGACAAGTGAGATGCAGAGTTCAGGCCAGTTATGTTTCCCAAAATGTGCAACGTATATAACAAGTTGGTATTCTCCGAGGATACCCACTATGGGAACACGGACATCGAAGCATTTAGAGCTTGAATTGATGTCAGAGAAGATGATTCCGTATTGAATAATATAGTGGCATTTGGGTTGTTTCATGCTGCTAGTTTTCCCTACTCTACAGAGGCTTTTGACCTTTTGGCAGAATCTACATTGCATTATGATGCTAATACAAGGAAGATAGCGAAATAGGAGAGGCCCTACACAGATTTATTTGTGGACAGTATTGCCGAGGTGTTCCATTTGCCTATTTCTCAGCAAATGTATGCACCAGAATTAGATGCATTGGCCACAGAGTTTGAGGCCAACAACAAGAATTGTAGAAAGGTTATATATTAGGGATGGAGAAGTCTAGATAACATAGCTAGAGCAGCCGCCAAAATGGTGCAGCACTTAAACAAATTTGATTTTAGTGAGGAGGCACAATATATAATGTTTATGCTTAGCCGGATGAAAGGATTGGTGAATTGTGGAATCTTTGAACCCTGGATGTTTAGGTTAATAATGATGGTTGTTGAATATGAAGAAGATCAAGCAAAGGTCCAATGGGCCAAGATTATCAGTATTACTATTCATGAACATATGGTCAAGTGGATAGAAGGCAAGGGGATGATCTTCAGGATGATGTCCTACTTGGTATATGCCTGTGCAGCAAAAGACACATTCAATGGCCTACAAACTGTAGGAAGGATTGGGAGGTTGCCCAATGAGAAAACTCCTTGGGAGCACTATCCTCAGTTAGAAAGGAGACTTTTAGTGCAACATTACAAAATAGTTAATGATGCTTTCTTGATGCCTTAGTCCTCCTCATGGAAGGGGACAAGACCAAATGATTCTCAGTTGGTGCTACAAAAGCTATCAGTGGATATGGCTCTTGGTTCATCTAGGCCAAAACTTACTCATACATCCGAATGGAAGGTTTCAGTGGGAAGCATTATATGCTACCAAGGTACCCTATAGACAAGGTGGTACTAATGGAAATGATGAGGCAGCAGCTATCGACATCTGAAATGTCAAAAGTAAAAGAAGGAAATCCATATAGGAAATTTCCTATTGATGTAAACTAGTTCGTAGTAGGAGGCCATAGAGAATGCAAGAAAGGCAGAGGTAGAGTTGAAAGCTTTGCACTTAAAACTGCTTCCTCTAGCTAGAGACTATGATCCTTACCATAGGATTGAACAAAGGTTCAACAAGAAGTATAAGCATAGTGTCCACCTTGAGGACTATTGGGTAGACTGTGATGATGAACATGGAGTCAGAAGAAGAGAATATCAAAGACTAGAAGCAAATATCAAAGACTAACACTGGATCAAATGAGAACAATAGGTAGCCTGAAGTTTCCCCACAAATCAGAGAGGACGATGATAATCACATGGATCCAGGATATGAACAACAAAAGATATATAATGACACCATTTCAACCCTAGACCTAATACAAAAGGAGACTTCAATTGATGCCCTCACTGCCAAAGTTATGGCCAGAACAAAGAATTGGGTTTCTCACAAGGTCAATGAGCTTAAAAGAAAAAGTGTTGCAATCACAAGTGATAAAAAAGGGAAGAGAAAGGAAAGAGAAGAACAGGGATATGATGATTTCCTTGTACATAAAAGATAGATCCTAGGGACAAAATTGCTTGAGCCTAGCTCATCTGAAACAACAGAGGAGATTACTTCTGAAGGAGTATCCCTTGTATACCAACGATTTTCACCCCCTATAGGACTAGTGCTTAAATCTATCCCAATATCTGCACCCCAAATATCCATAACCCAAGGGGAGACTTCAAAGGATTAGGAGAGAAGTCTAGTTGGGACTGCTGCAAAAGGAGATGATGATGATGAATAAGATCAAGTGTCAATTGGGATACTTAAAAGGAAGAGAAAAGAGGATGTGCTACAAGGTGTCAAGGTGCCCAAGTAGAGCAGATATCAAAGCCCTCATATGAGAGGGACTATTTCACCACTACCAATAGCAACATTAGGATTAGGTGATCCATCTATAAGTATAGTTAAAGAATTACAACATGATGTGCCAATAGAGACAATAGTAAAAGTGAAAATTGAGATGGTACAAGAAGTCAAAAGATTAGCCCAAGAGGATGAAGCTACAAAGGCCCTTCCACTAAGTCAAACCATTGACTTAACTGAAGATGAGGTGGTGAAGGATATCACAAATCATCCTATTGTACCCATGCTACAAAATATAGAGGCTGCAAGCCAAGGTGATGCAGTAGTAGAGACACATGCAAAGGAGATGGAAAAGGTATAATCTCCTAAAGTAGAAGAAGTAGAGGTGCATATGGGACCTCTGAACATCCTGATTGAAGAGGTAACTAACCCAACAGTAGTGGATTTGACTTACTTGCCTAAGAAGGAAAGCATTGAAAAGGAAGAGGCTATTAAAGATAGCCAAAAATTGCAAGAAAACATTCTTATGGAGATTGATACTAGAAATAAAGAGACTAAAGATGGAAGAGTTCATTTAGACATCCCTAAAGATAAATCTCCTCAAGAAAAGGATGATAAAGCATAGGATGATTAGCTTCCTACAGACCAAGGGCAAGAAGAGCAAGTGCCTGAAAAAGAAAATTTAAATTCTAGAATAGAACAACAAGAGAATGTGCAAAAGCTTGATGATGACCAGGAGAAAGACCAAGATAAAGGAACACATGATTCTCAAATTGAGCAACCAGATTAGGAAGGATCACAATCAAAGGCATTGTCCTTGATTTCATTAGACGTGGGCCAAAAAAAAGACCATCAGGTACCTTTTGATTTTAAGTCTCTATTCCTTCTTGATTCTTCTAAAGCTAAATGGATAGCTAGGACAGTCTCCATCATTAAGAGAGATTCAAAAATAGGAAAAAGGATAGCTCAAGTGTTCCTATAGTAGATAAGGCCAAAGGAGAGATTAGGCTAGAAGAGTTTCAGGTGACACAATATGACTTAGGTCATGTCACCACTGAATAGGAAATCTAATAACATATTGAGAACACAGAGGCATTAGTGGCTAAAATAAAAAGGCTTAAGGCCAAAAAGAAAGAGCTCAAAGAACAAAATGCTCAGTTGTAGTAGTTTATACAACGATTAGTGAAGCCAGATAGTTAGACATCCACCCTACAAGCCATAGAGAAGCCAGCTACACTTACCTTAATAAGTGAGGAGGAAATAGCTAACCTAGATGTTCCAAAAGCACCAAGCTAATGTTATGGACAAATGGTTTTGTTTAATAGAAGGAAAGGAGGGGTAGTTGATTTTTGTTGTATGGGGGTTTTAGTTTGAATCCTCCTTTCCACTAAACATTCCAAGGGCTTTTCAAATGATTTTCTCCTCCAGTCGAGAGGAGAGTCAGCTATAAAGTTGGGTTGTCACAAGGGAAGCTGGGAAATTTAGAAGTTATCACACAATGTCTCTAATTAATGCTTTTATGCTCTTGAAACCCTAATTTAAACAAAATAGTAAGTAAATCTACAAGTTATGACAGATGCTATTGAAATAAGACAAAGGGTAGAGAACCTTAACTCATAGGCTTTTGCAGTTCAGAAAATAGAAATGTTGTGGACAATGGTGAAGGCACCCAAGTCCAAGGTGTATCTTTTTCTATATAATCCCAATATCCTTCCCACACTAATCTCCACTGTACCTTCAATTTTTGGCAATTAAGATGCGGAGGACACTGTTGATGGTGCCCTAGTCCATTGAGGGATATTCTTCAGGATGTTGGATGCTCTACAATCACTTATTGTCACTGTTCAGTCTATTTCTATAAATCCTAATATGAGGGACAAGGTTGATGGTGCCATGTCCCAAAATGTCGCACATTGTCTGCTTATTTTTAGATCTTGAATCTACACTATCCTCCAATCTTCCCTACAACTCTACTTTCTCCAGATCCAATACCTGTAACCTGTAATCACAAGGAGAATGGGAGGGGATTATGGTGTTTAGAGGCTTGCCTCAGTCAAGCCTTAGAGAGACATTCAAGTCTTTCGAACACTATTGTCAGATGAGAGTGTGTATCATGTAGGATAGAGGAAAAAATCCAAATGATAAGGATGATAAAACACAATAGATGTCACTTTGATGATGAAGCTCTCATGGAAGGAAGATGCTCTTCAATGCCATGAGGAGAAGATGTAATCCAACCTGCAAAAACAAACACAATAACAATGCTATGCTCTGCAACACAATAAAAATCACAAGTATGCTAATAGCTCACAATCATAAACATCTTCTAGTTTCTAAATGATAACCTAGACATGCTTATATATGCAACTACAAAGATTCCTGCCAAGAATTTCATAATTAAGACTTATGATGTCAGCCTGGGACCCAAATAACGGTCATAAACCCAATATTTGAATTTAGGGCAGACCCAAAATAGGGGTGGACTAGGATGCTAGCACCCAAGTCCACCCCCTATCTTTGTTTCGGGATCATAAAAATAGTCCCCCTTAGGTCCCATTTGTCGCAATGCCCAAGGGTTTTCTCATTGGGAGTTTGAATTATCATGCATGATGCTCTAAATGCAATCTAAAGACCCAAGAGCTAAACCTTAAGAGAAAAAAGCCCCCAAGGGTACATTTTTCTGACATAACAGGTTCCTAAGGTTCATGGTGTCTAGGGAAGAACTAATAAAGACTTCCAAGTCTAACTGGGACACATTGTCCAATCTAAAAAATGACATTGATTCTTTAAAGAGTGAATTCCCTAAGAGAATAGAAAAGTGTAACTATGCAATGGTGAGGCTCAAAAGAGCCAAAGAGATGACTGATGGAGAGTTGTTGAAAAATCAAATTGTCACCAATGTAACGCTGCCACTCATGGACACCTGGGTGACTGAGATGAAGTATGAACTAGAGGTATTGAAGGATAGCATGATAAAGGTAAGAGATACTCAAACCAAGATCCATGACTTATTATTTGAAGAAATGAAGATACTTAAAGAATTGTTGGAAGATGCAGTAACAGAGGAAGTAGTCCTAGAAATGGATGAGGCTATACAAATATTCAAAGACAAATTCAAGGAAGTAACAGAGGATCTCTTATAACTCTTTACTAAAGATGTTATGGATGAGATGTCTGTGTTGAATGTAAAAGTAAATACATATGGCAAAGAAGCAGATAGTAGGACATCTATGTTGGAACCTTTGGAGGAATCAATAAAAGCATTGAAGTATGCTAAGTTGAGAGCTATGACCGTAGACACCCAAAATTGACCTAGTTATCATTAGTATCAAATATTGCATTAGCTTTCATCTGCATTTGTCTAACACACTTGAGAAATTTCCCTCTTTTATCTAAATCACCTATTTCTTCTATTAATTAAATAAATTCATATTTATTTAATTAATTCATTATCTATTTCTTCTAATCTATAATTAAATAATCTTTAATTATTTAATTATCTCTATTCTATCTATTTTAATTAAATAAATCTTATTTATTTAATTAAAATCCCTTCATAAGCCCACTTTCCAATTAATTAAATAAATTTTATTTATTTAATTAATTTCTCTTATCACTTATCTTCATCTTTTATCATGAGCCGACATGTGTGAATCTTTTATTTAAAAACATGTGTGGTACTACATCTTTTTATTTAATATCTTTCACCTGTAGTACTTTTTATGTACACGATCACACATGAGCCTTATCTTCCCTCCACTTGTCATTTACACATTCACCTATGATTATCAATTCATCCCAACTATTCACATAGCCACCAAATCTCCACCGTTGACTAATTTTGGTTGAGGTCTATATAAACACCCTCTCATTCCATACTACTCTCTCTAAGAAGCGATCTATCCATTATTTTCATATAGCATCTACATTATCATCTTGAGCATATTGAGCATTTTAGCATCCATCTAGCATATCACCATTATCATCCATCCATCATGGTAGCTTTTATCTTCATAATTGTTCATTATTGAGAAGCAATTCACATCATAAAACAAGGAATCATACAATCTAGGTGATCTTGTTCTTGAAATTGCATGTTTTTGGTTTCACTTGGATTTTATTCTTTGATGGTGGTAGGATTAGGTTTTCAATTATATGCTTGATCTTATTAACCTGATTTTTACCTATCACATTTTAGCAAATCATGGTCACTTTTAAGAAAAAACCAATCACCTTCAGAATTTATGCATTGCTTTTAAGCTATCAGCCACCGCTTTCAGCATTTTCCAGATCACTTTTAAGCCAATAGTGTTGCATCTAGTTAAATCTGCATCACTTTTAACCTAAAACTGATCGCTTTCGGCTGTCTGGGTTGCTTCCTGCAATTTAGGGTTTTTTGCTAACATCTAATTTTTCACAGCGATCTTTACACATCTAGAAGAAACAGGTCACTTTTGAGCATTAACAGTTCACCTTTGGATTATTTGCATCACTTCTAAGCAATAACAGTTCACTTATGGTAGAATATAGATCGCTTTCGAGCAACAGTCAATCACCTCTAGTAACTGTGTGCCACTATTAGTTTTATCATTCATAGTGGGGTTTTCTTGGTTATTAATCTTCTCTTTTTGCAGCATCTTATCAATTGTCCAAGAAAAGCAGGTTGTGAAACTACTAACATATCTATTGTAGTTTTGATCAGTCTAAGACACTTCATTTTTATCACTAATTTAGGAATATTTGGGCTTGGTGCTTTAAAAAAATCATTGTTTTCTCTGTGCTTATTTTATCTTTCTTGATTGCTTATTGTGCATATTTGTAACCCAAATTTAATAGCAAAAGTATCCTCTCCCCTTGCCTATCAAATGGATCTTGGGTGCATGAGAACTTGTTATTATCTTTAGAGGGCCTGCCTTCCTGATGTGAGAAGGGGTACGACCCAAGTGGTAACGGCTAAAGCCAAGTCCTTCCAAACCACTATATAAGAAAAGAAATTGTGTCGAAAGCCACAAACAATAGGTGCCACTGTGTTACACTGATGAATGTTCCCCCCAAAACCCCTTAGAGTGTAACCTCTTTGGGCTAGGAAGCCTCCATTAATGGAGTGAATCACCACACGTGTAGCCACCCAAACAGATGCCCTTACTAGAAACCTTATGTAGTAGCCAAAATCCCTCTATTTGTTGATGCAAAAGGTGGGACCTTTGAAGCCTCCCTGATTCTCGTGGTTCTTAGTAGAGATAGCAAGGACAATCCTAAGGTTCGGTGGGGGGACAAGCCTTGGGAAACTTGGATCTTGGTATCTGTGAGAAGTGAGTGCCATGAAGGGGAGCCAATGCTACCAAGATCTTGAAGCTATTTGCTTTGAATAAGCATGGCAAGGGGACTCAACAAATACAATCCTTTCCTAGCCTAGGTTGTACAAGTTTGTGATTGTTGTGAATGTGAGTGACTAAAATCACTATTTTCTTGTCAAAAACATCATTCAAACACATCCTTTGACAAACACAAATCACCTCTGAACAATAACTGCTTTCTTTCATAAACCTAGATCACTTTCAAACAACAGTTGCTCTCCTTTTGCAAAATCTAGATCGCTTTTAACTGATAGCTACTTACTTCTAGCAAACATTGCGCTGCTTCTAAACAACAGTAGCTCACTTTTAAACTGTAACTTATTGCCTCTAGTAAAACTGCTCACCTCTGGTTAATATTACAATCTATCATCTAAAACAAATCTAGATCACTTCTGAGCTATTACCTGTTGCTTTTAGCATTTTCTAAGTTGCTTCTGAGCTATTACTTGTTGCTTCTGGCCAAAACATCAGCAATCCATATCAGCCCAGACAAATCAGTTGCACTTTTAGACTTCTTGGCTCTGTCCCTAGCTTTCAGACATTCCTCTGAGCATTTGCAACCAACTGAACATCGCTTCCTATTTTGAGCATATCAAAACTATTAGACTTTCCATCCTTTGAGACCCCAAATAACAACCAAACATCAACACAACCAACTCAGCAGTAGCAAACATCATCCCTTTGGCTTTACTTAGCCTCAACAAAACTAGCAAATAGCATCAACAACCAAATTTTCCCTTGAGTTTGTGAGCTATTCTCTAGGGAGTTTACCCAACAACCAACAACCAACAAAGCAACCCAACAACAACAACCAACAACCAAACAAACAACCAACAACCCATTAGCAAACCAAGCAACTAGAAAACTAGCAAAACAAACCATCAACAAACAAATAGCAAACCATCACCTTTTGGGTCTTAACCTTGATGAGCTAGTCCAATCCAAAACATCGAACAGCATGCCTCAAACTAGGAGCCAATATAGAGCTGAAATGGAAGCAAAATTGCGAGATGAGATGGAAGCCAAAATGCAACAATCATGATCAACTCCCCTTAGAGATGAAATTCAATTCACAACTGGTATGCCTTCTTACATGTTTGTGCCCAAAGGATACACTGTTGGACCATCATCTTCACAACAAGTGCAACCTCAAACATTTTCAGAGACCTATGAAGAGCAATCCCAAGATGACTTATTGGAATTTATAGACACACACCTATGGGACCAAGTTGAGAAGCTTGTTTTATTTGATCTTAATTGCTATTTATTGCAATTAGCCTATATGGGAGCCAAACTACCAAGTGACTTTGACATATCCGCTATTCAAGAACATGATCCAGACACTCCCACTATTGTTGCAAAGGGACCATCCACTATAGCCACACCATCTCATACCATGTCCATGCTACAAAATCCACCTTTCAACTCATCTCCTTTATTGCTTATTGCTACACCATCAAACCCACCATGTTCAGAGTACACTCTAGAACCTTTGATAACTCCAACCGAGGTACTTCCTTACCTTTCACAAAATTTGAGTTTTCCACCTTTCCATGTTTCACAACATACCCCAACTCCTACCATGACTGCATCTGTACCTCAAGTTTCACAAGTCATCCATGCTCCACAAGTGCAAATTCCTCAAGTTTCACAAGCTATCCAAGTTTCACAAGCTATCCAAACACCCCATGCCATACGAGTCTTGCAACCATTACAAGTCTCTACTCCTATTGCATCACATGTGGAAACCACACTCCAAACTAATGTTCCTATCACCTCTAATATGGTCTCCACGATTTCCATGAATCCATCCAACACACCATATAAACACAATGTTAGTCTCATCAACATGACTGACCCACCTATAGTCTCACAAGCCAATCCTAGCGGTGCTGTCTCTTATGTCAATCAACTTACATGACTCACTCCACCTCCATATAATCGTCCACAAAACACCCAAGGATTACCTATTGTCACCCAACATATGCCATATACCAACCTGTCTCAAAGCACTCATGTTGTCCAAAACATAAATCCAAATGTCCATCCTTCTTCATCCACCAATCCTTCCAATGCTTATCATAATCCACATCCAACTCCTAATCCACAACCATTGACCAACATCAATCCATCCTCTACTTCCCGTGTGATGTAAAATCTTGGAGTTAATCCATCACAATACACCCAATCACCACTTGTGCCTAAAGGACAGCAATCCTCAAACACATATGTGTCACATACCAATCCTTCAGCATATAATGTGAGCACACAACCTCAACAAATGGTCATACCCTTGAACATTCCACAACAGCAACCACAATATACACCATATTACATTCCACCTCCAAGCCATCAACCCCCTCTGCAACAACAACAATTATCTCAAGTGGATGTTGAACAAATGATTAACAAGGTGGTAGGACAAAACAAGAAGATATTTTCCTTGGGAGACATATTCTCTTATCCATCTGACAAGTCACTTAATATGAAACCTTTTCCACCACACTTTGAAATCCCACAATTTGACAAATACAAAGGTGAAGGAAATCTGGATGACCATCTTAGAGCATTTTATGTTGCATGTCTCAATGTCGCTCAGGATGATACATATCTTTTGAGACTATTTCCCTGAAGCTTAGCGGGACAAGCTCTTGAATAGTTCTCTCATTTACCTCCAGGAATCAAGACTTTTGCAGAATTAGAAAACAAATTTCTATCCCATTTTTCTTTTAACATTGAACATGAGGTGACTATGATTAACCTTGTTAATAACAAACAACACAATGGTGAAGCTTTCTCCTCATTTGCCCAACGATGGCATAACATGGCTAGAAAACTATCATGGCAAATACTTGAGAAACAACAACTTGACATTTTTGTCCAAAATCTTCATCTAGAGCTTTCATTCCAATTGCAATTGCAAAGTACTAGCACCTTTGATGAAATTATTTCCAAAGGAACCACCATTGAGCACACTTTAATAGCTAAGGGCACTATCCAGATTTTCAGAGACAACAAGGACAATCCTCAATCCTTCAATGACAAATCCCACTTTTAGAACAAGAACAAAAATGTCATTAATGATGACATTGTGGATGCAAAGAACATACAAACAGTAAAAGCTCCCATTAACATCCAAGCTGTGTCTACAGCTAATCTACCTTTTCAACGAAATAAACCACGAACAAACCCAACACCTAGACAATAATTTACTCCTTTAGTGGAGCCCATGGAGGTAATCTTTCAAAAACTTGTCCAAGCAGGAGATATCACATTACCTGAAGCTCCACCTAACGCAGAACCTATCTTCAAAGCTCCTTTGTACAAAGAGAATGAATATTGTGAATACCATAGAGTCAAAGAACATAAAACAAATGGTTGCATGCACTTAAAACATGTCATTCAAGATTGCATCGATCAAGGTCTAATTAAAATCACACCACTAACATCACAACTAGCACAACAATCAACTTCAAACTATGACCTAGATGCTTTCAAGAATCCACTTCCATCTCATGACAAGACAAGTAACCGTCATATTGGGAATGCTACCCATTATAACTATGAGTCATCCATGATTGGCCGCATTGACCAAGCTCGCATTTCTACCATCACTATCCAAGGCAAACCACCTGATTGCATTGTAACTACTAGAAGAGGCCGTGTTACCATTCAAGAAGCACCTATCAACCCTTCTCAACCACCTTCTAGTTATAATATCCTTGATCACCTTGGCAAAACTCTTGCACACATCTCCATCCTAGAATTGCTTCGCATATCCCCCACCCATAAAGCTATCCTTGAAAAAGCATTGCAAGAGTCTATGGTGCCTAATGATATCGATACCACAGAATTTCAATCTATGGTAGCTAGCATTACAGCCCCTTGCCATCTCACTTTCTCTGACAAAGATCTTCGACCATCCATCAACCCATCACATAACGAAGCCCTCCACATAGAAGTATTTTTAAACCAATGCCATATCAAATGAATCCTAGTGGATGGTGGAGCTGGTCTCAATATATGCTCTTTAAAACTAATAAAATAGCTGGGATATTCTAAGAACATAGATACTTCCAAGGTCATTAATATCAAAGCATATGATGATGCTGAGAGAGATATTGAAGGAGTTATCCACTTACCTATCCAAGTTGGTTCTGTCACTGCTGACACCCGCTATCAAGTCCTTGATATTGAGCTTCTTTATAACATCATCCTTAGCCATCCATGGATCCATGCCCTTAAATCCATTCCTTCCACATACCATCAATGTCTCAAGTTTCCACATAATAGTGTTGAAGTTACTATCCATGCCGATCCCAATCCATTCGAGTTTTGTCGTGCCTTTCAAGCAAAATATCAAAGTCCTAACTATATTCCTATCAATACCGAAGCTTATCCATCTTCATCCTATGTTGAACCATCCTCCTTACTCCATCCATCAGCTAGCCAAGCCACTTCAAATCTCCATATCAAGTACACTGAACATGGTCTAGGTGAGTACACATTGCAAGAATCCTGTTGTATTGGAACTCTTCCCTTATCTCCCAAATCTCATGGAAAACCTTCTACATCCAAGGCATCTTCATCCATAGCCATTATAAAAGATCCACCAATAGTATTCATCAAAGGTGGATTCCTTGATGATGAAGACATTGATGACATTAACTCTTAGATATTCTATGATGAGAACGACCAAATATAACTTGAAGTGGAAAGATATAACAATGGGTTCCTCATCATTAAGAACATGGGTTATAAAGGACATGGCAGATTGGGATCATAGGAACAAGGACCTATTGAACCCATTGTTGTATCTAAGAAGTTTAATAAGCAAGGCCTTGTCTATCAGCCGGAGGTACCACCTTCCAAAGATATTAAGTGTATTTTCGATATAGAAGCTAGAACTTCTTTGATAGGAGAGACCTCTAATTCGAATACCATCGACAACACCTTCCTTCATATCACTGAACTTTTTCAAGAAACCTCTATCTTCATGATCTCTACCACCTCATCTAGCTGTAACCCTTCATCCATTTCCCTTTCACTTGTATACCCTGACCTTGTCGATTGGGACCAACAAGGGGTACCGATATTGGACACATTTGAAAATGATGAAGCTATTGTCGAATTCATGGGTTTATGACAAGGCATTCCATTGGATGATCACAAAGTAGGCTTCATGGTGGACCTCCCTAAACTAGTATACTTTGGCAGAAGTATCAAATCCTTCAGTCGCAAAAGTGAAATAAATAGAATCAAAAAAGATAGGTCACTAGGTGAAAACTGGAAGGCGCCTCTTGACCGCAAAAAAGTAAAAATAAAGGACGTATTCGAGGGTGAAAACCTCTCTAAGGCACCTGAGGATGGGGGATTTGATCTTCCTATCACCATTGATTATCATGAAAAATTAATAGTGCTAGTTGAAAAATCTCAAGAAATAAACTCTAGTTGAAAAATCTCAAGAAATAAACTTAGGCATAGAGCAGAATCCGAAGATCACATTCTTAGAAGCATCACTATCAGAGAAGGAAAGAAGAAACTTCACAGCATTCTTCATAAAAAGAGTTATCAATTTTGCATGGACTTATGCTGACATGCCAGGTCTAGATCCATCAGTTGTGGTACATCATCTAGCAGTATCTGCCAATGCAAAACTGGTTAAACAAAAGCTGCACAAAATGCAGTAGCAAATAGCTCTTTTGGTTAAGGGAGAGATTTAGAAACTGTTAGAAGCAAAGTTCATAAAGCCTATTGATTATCTAGAATGGGTTTCAAACTTGGTACCTGTGGCAAAACCTGATGGACAAGTTCATTGTTGCACAGATTTCAGAGATCTCAACAAAGCATGCCCTAAAGATGACTTCCCATTACCAAGCATAGACAACATTGTAGATCTCATAGCTGGACATGAAATGTTATCCTTGATGGATGGATTCTCAGGATATAACCAAATTAGAATAGAAAAGGAAGACCAAGATAAAACATCATTCATTTGTCCATGGGGTACATACTACTGGGTTGTAATGCCTTTTGGTCTCAAGAATGCTGGAGCCACTTATCAACGAGCCATGACTGTTATTTTTTATGACCTTTTCCATACTATCATGGAAGACTATGTTGATGATATTCTAGGGAAATCCAAAACAAAAGAAGGACATCTATAGGTACTGGCACAAATCTTTGATCGACTAGAGAAGTATCAAGTCAGGTTAAACCTAAAGAAATGTGTATTTGGTGTAACATCTAGAAAATTATTGGGATACATTGTGTCTCGATGAGGAATAGAAGTAGATCTTGACAAAGTAAAAGCCATCATGGAAATGCCTCCACCATCAAATCTAAAGCATCTTCGTAGTCTACAAGGAAGGTTACAATCCATTCACAGGTTTATCTCACAATTAGCAGACAAGTGTCATCCTTTTCAATATCTCCTTCGCAAGGGTG
Organism: Cunninghamia lanceolata; assembly: GCA_027924645.1. Taxonomy (NCBI): domain Eukaryota; kingdom Viridiplantae; phylum Streptophyta; class Pinopsida; order Cupressales; family Cupressaceae; genus Cunninghamia; species Cunninghamia lanceolata. Next base: position 1,822,147 of record BSBN01000017.1, on the reverse strand, counting down.
AACCTTTTAAGTGGGATAGAAAATTTCAACAAGCCTTTGACAAAATCAAGGAATATCTAGCAACACCTCCTGTGTTAGTACCTCCTATACTAGATTGACCACTATTACTCTACATATCTTCAACATCAGTAGGATTGGGTGCCCTTTTAGCTCAGCATGATGATTTAGGAAAAGAACAAGCCATTTACTACATTAGTAGAACTCTTGTGGGATATGAACTTAACTATTCATCTATGGAAAAAGCATGTTTAGCATTAGTTTTTGCTTCCCAAAAGTTGTGACATTACATGCTGAACCAAAAAACAAAGCTCATATCTAACTTTGATCCACTTAAATATCTTCTCTCCAAAGCAATTCTTATGGGAAGACTAGAAAAATGGGTTATGATTTTAAGTGAATTTGACATACAATATGTGGATCGAAAGGCCATAAAAGGACAAGTTATTGTTGATTAATTAGTTGCAGCACATATCATAGAAATTTATCCAATACATCCAGAGTTCCCTGATGAAGAATTGTTCAATCTAACTTCACCAACATTGCAGCAACTATATTTTGATGGATCTTACACACAACATGGATCAGGAATAGGGATATTATTTGTCATCCCTCAGGGAGATTGTATGCCGAAGTCATACAGGATTGCATTTCCATGTACCAACAACATAGCAGAATATGAAGCCTTAATCACAGGATTGCGCATGGCAGTGCAGTGGGCTATTAAATAGTTACAGGTCTTTGGTGATTCCCAAATAGTTATCAAACAAGTCTTAGATGAGTATCAAACAAAAGATGAGAAGCTCCTTCCATACAAGGTAATGGTTGACAATTTCAAGAAATACTTTGACAATATCACCTTTGAGGATACAAAACAAAGCAGTAGATGCTTTGGCTATGATTAGATCTCTTCTAGACATGCCCTCCAATGCACATAAGTGTGAGTTTTTGGTTGAATAGCTTCTAATCCCAACATTTGAAGTTCCACAATCTGAGCTTATATGTGAGATTATTGGTCCCAATTCGCCTTGGTATGAGGACATATGAGTATCTTCACAATCAAACCCTACCCTTCGAACTATCTAATACCCAACAAAAAACCTTTATCTGTCAAGCCTCTCACTACACTATCCTAGGAGACACCCTATATCATTGGAGTATTGATGGTATCCTTCTTAGATGTCTTAATTCTAAGGAAGCAAAAGTTGCCTTACATGAGGTACATGAAGGTGTCTATGGATCGCATTCCGCTGGCCCTAGTCTTGTTAAGAAACTTCTACAAGCTGGATACTATTGGCTGACTATGGAGAAAGATTCACAATAGTTTGCAAAGAGATGTCTACAATGTCAAAAACATGGAGATCTAATATATGCACCAGCACATGAACTTCAACCTATCACTACTCCTTGGCCATTCTCACAATGGGGACTTGATCTCATAGGTAAAATCTACCCTACCTCATCAAATGGTCATAAGTTCATCATTACTGCCACTGAGTATTTCACAAAGTGGGTGGAAGCAATACCAATGACCTACATCACTGGAAAGCAAATATCCAAGTTCATCTTATACTATATCATTTGCCGATATGGAGTTCGTCAAGCCATTGTCATTGATAATGGTCATCCCTTCAAGAACTGAGAGGTTAGATATCTTTGCAACAAGTTCCATATCCAACATAGATTCTCTACACCTTACTATCCTCAAAGTAATGGCCAAGCTGAGGCTTCTAACAAAACAATCATCAAAATCCTTAAAAATATAGTCAATGAAGCTGGTCATGATTGGCATTTACAACTTAATCCTACACTATGGGCTTATAGAGCAAGTGTCCAAACTCCCACTGGTGCTACACCTTATGCCCTTGTGTATGGCACTAGAGCTATTTTACCTATTGAGGTTGAGATTCCCTCACTGTGAGTATCTCTACAACATATCATCTCAGATGAAGAATATAGAGTATCTAGACTCCATGATCTTGAGTTATTAGATGAATGGCATCTTACAGCACTCAACCATCTTCAAGTTTATCAAAATCGGCTATGCAGTAGCTACAACAAAAATATTAGAGAATGAAGGTTTGAAGTTGGAGATCTTGTCCTTAAAGAGAATCAAAGGAATCAGCAACATCGTTAGAAACAAGGCAAGTTTGAACCTAATTGGCTTGGTCCTTTTGTCATCACATCAGTGTATGGATCAGGCGCATACACTCTCTCAACATCTGAAGGAATTCCTTTAGATGAACTAGTCAATAGCATTCATCTAAAGAAATTTTATCCCTAAGTCTCAGCATATTCCAAAAAAAAAACCATCCAATAGTGAAAACCACTTTGTGGTGCTTTGGATCACAAAAAAAAATAGTACAAGATAAATAATTCATCCTCTAGTGAAAACCTGATAAATAGGCACCTTGGATAAGTACCATACTGAAAACTTGGCAAACAACACTATGTGTAGACACCAACCTCCATCATTTGCTTCATTTGTTTGATCACAACTTTCCATAGCATCATCTACTATCTTGTCTCCATAATCTATATCATAATCCACTATCGTTCCTATCCATACATCACAAGCCATTATCCCTTATCCATGCATAATAAAAGCCTTTTCGCTCTTATCTCTACCATGCTAGTTGTCATAGTTTGGACTTTGTTGAGGTTAAGATATCATTTGGCACCTTAGCATACTCCATTGCAGCATCTCCCTAATAAACTTCATCCCACACTGGGGGCACTTGTTTAGCCTTATTTGGAAGTGGATATCTATAGCTCTAGCTCATACCATCCAAACCAAAACCAAAACATAGCCAACATCCAACCAAGACATAGCAATCATCCAAACCAAAAACATCAAAACATAGCAAAAATCCCAAAAAAATCAAAACATCACAAAAATCCAAGCAATAAAGTTGAGCCTTTGACATCAACCATCAATATAATAAGCAAGAACTACATCACATCTCTATCGTTCAAAGCCTTGATCCCATGGATACAGGGTATGTAGGCAATCTAAGATGCAAAGGAAGCACTCTGATTCAGGCATAGATGATAGCCCCTCTCTCATCATCCATCTTTCATCTTTCTTCTAATCATCTTCCAATCTTTCATCTCCTTTTCTTCTATCTTTCATCACTTACATCATCAATAAGCCCAGAACTACATATTCATCATGTCTCATCACTATCATAAATGTGCTTTGATCTTGTGGACACAGGGTATGTAGGCAATCTGGAATACGAAGGAACTATCTAGTACACAAGCACAAACGATCCACCCCATCATCTTCTTTCATCTTCCACCTTCTTCTCTTTGACCAGCTCAAGCAAGAAGGAAACTATGCATATTAGCGAAAGCTCAAGCATTTTAACAAATCAGGGATAACCTGAAAGCTATTTGTCCGCATGCCTTAATCCAACATTTGCTATAGCATTTTATCAACATCTTTAGCCTTCAACAGGATACAACTTTCCTCTCAACAAGGTGCCAACTTAATCTATCTAAGAGCACTTAAATTTTGGCAAGAGAACATGATGACAATATCTTTTGTTTTATCTTTTGATTTATCTTTTGTCCCTTTCTTATGCTTAATCAAGACTGCCTTGATCTATCTATATCTTGGTACATTGCGATGAAGTATGGAATGGGGCATGGTCATATTACTTTCATATGCTATGACTGTGGGATGATCTTATTCTCTTCCTATGCATATTGGTATCTTGTACATGTTGGGATTGGCATCTTGCATATTAATATCTTTTGCATCTGAGAAGCTAAATAGTCTCTTATGCATTAAGACTATTCTATGCTAAGACTATTTCCATACATATAACTAGCAAGGTGTCATTATGTGTAGTGGAGATAAGCTCAAACCTTTGCTTGTAGCATCAAAGTCCATCTCGAAACACTAGCTACTATTCATATCTTATGTACGTTGGTTCAACATCTTGACTTCATATGTTTAGACAAGATTGCAGTATGCTAGTTATGCATTGGATACCTTGACACCTTGGTCTTCTATACCCTGGTGCATAACATCCATATGCTATATCAAACATAAGGATTGCATTTCTTTACTTTTGAGCAATTAATTTAAAAGATGTCATATCATTTATCCATTTCATTACCATCCTATATAGTCCTCAACCAAGATCAATCATCTTTCCTTCATTATCCTTTCTACTTTCTCCATTTCCCTCATCTTCATCCTACAGAACAAGTGTGTTAGGCATATATAGGTCCATATCATTATCATTTGCCATCCATATATATTTGCATTATCATAACCTCATTATCATGTATTACCATTATGTGTATTTCCATTATCATAATACCATTAGCATAACAAATTTCCATTATTACCATTTGCATATCTCATATCATTTGCATAAACATCCATATAAATCATGAAAATACAAAAATGCATAACATCATAACATAAGTGTATCCATCATCATTACAGCATCACATAGATAACCAATAATCACCATATATATATATCATCAAACAAGTCAATATACAAGTGTCTACATATACAAAATGGGCTATCCATGAGCCATCAAAACTGTATGTACAATCAGTGCATAGGCCTCATCATGATACAAATATACATAAACAAGGTAGCCCTAATGACTACTGGTAGCTCCCTCACCCTGTTCACCACCACTAGGTCCTATCCCTGGTCTACCATCTCTAGGAGGTCCCATCACCAAAGCTATAGACCTCGATCCTCCTATCCTTTGTGAACTCGAAGCCCCTGATTTGCTCTTGAAGCTAGGCTACCTCTGCTCCACAGGTACTGCCCCATAATACAAGCCTCTATAATTTTTGGCCTCACCCTATGCTCTCCTCAATCTGCCTATGTTTGTGTCAACTAAGTAGCCAGATACATGGTGGCTCCATCTGTCCCCAATGCAGCTACTACTCTATCCCTCTCAATTGTCATAGCCTGTACCTACTATACTATTGAATCCCTCTCCATCCTCAGGGCATCGCTCTCAACTCTCATAGCCTACACCTGCTGCAAAGCAGTATCTCTCTCTAGCCTCATAGCCTACTCACTCTGCCTAGATGCATCTCTCTCTCCTATCACACTTGCAAGCATACCATCATCCTACCCATCACCTCCCTGCACTCTAGCCTACAGTTGTACCTGGTAAGCCTAAGCCTATTCTCTAGAATGCCTCAATCCCAAGACCACTTGATGTCTATCTATCTCCACCCTCCTCAACTTGAACTCGCTATCTCCATCTCCTCTCCTCTCTAATCCTCTACCTGAGCTACTGAATCCCAACATCGTCATCTCCTAGACCCTGTACCTATGGCTATACAAGTACCTATAGCTGAGCTTGTCCTTGTCCCTGAATCCTGGGAGCTACTGGTACTACTACCTATACTGGTGGAGCTCATCTTTGCCTCCTCCTCACTGGTCTCTCCATCCCAGTCTCCCCTATCTCCCCAGGCCTCATCAACCAAGTCAGTCTAGTTGTTGCCTAGTATGCATCATAATCTAGTAAAGTCTCTGGATCTACAAGACCCTATCCCCACTTGCATACAACTGGCTATAGCCCCTCTCTCTCTGCCAAAGCCGTATTAACCACTATCTCCGGACCCCAATCAAACACCTCCTGCCGTGTCCTCCCAAAAATGGCATCACCTATTGGTACTTCCTGTGGTATCTTGAACTGCCTTAACACCCTCTTGGGCAAATAGAACTCTATAATATATATGCCACAACCAAAAATATATCTAGCCTGCCTAGCATAGACAAGCTCTGCATCCTCCTCCTCCCATCTCTCACAACTAAGCCATGGCCTCCACATAAACATATTAGCCTCATCTAATGTTCACCTCCAATAAACTATACCTCTGTGTTGTTGATAGGTAAGAGCTCCCCTATACATCCTCGCATATTGCTCTCCTGCTACCCTAGCCACTTATCCATCTGGCCTTGTCACTGGAATGTTCTCATATGCCCATACATGCAACACTGCAGCCCCTACAGACATACTAGCTCCAAACATATATGCACAATCATGCAGATAATGATACAGTTGTCCTAATACACACTCAACCCATGCATATCTTATTCCATATGAGAACATCCCCTGCATCACTATCCCCCATCCAACTAGAAACCCTCTCACTCATCTGTCTCCAACCAACCATCTGATAATAGCTACCACTACCCATTGTATCCTATCGCAGAGCTCCTCCATCTTCATCATCAGAATCTCTGAGCCCTCAACCCCAATGTATGGAGTCCCAAACAATCGTTTGAAAGCAGTTGGACCCAAGTCAGGATCATAATCTACTCTGTCTCCATCAATCGAGATGCGCAGAATCTAGAACACATCCTCCAGTGTAATCGTTGCCTCTCCCATCAGTAATAAGAATGAACTATGCTTGCTCCTCCATCACTCAACCATCACTGTCATAAGTCCTCAATGTGCCTGCACTAGCTCTAATCTCGACACATGCTCTAAACCAATGATATTTAAGAATAGCCGCTCCTCTGCATCCAATAATCTGACCAATGGCAAATCCCTAGGGTGTGGCTCCCATGATAATAATGGTGGTGGTATATCCTACATCATTCCGCTCACCGTATTAGTCTCTTGTGCAAAAAATTGACTTTTGACTGCTCAAAACTGCCTATGTTTACTACAAGCGACCCAGTTTTCTACATGTGCAAGCCTTTTGATCATAAGTGAACCATTTCCCTATAAGCGCATAGTTTCTTCTTACAAGCAACTTAATTACTATAGGTGCACTACTGCTAGTTAAAAGCGAGCTGAATAACTATAAGCATTCACTTTTTTCTTATAAGCAACTAGATTTTTCCATATGCACATTTCACTTCTCTACCCGACCTAGCCGATTAGAAGTGACCTCATTTCACCCTAAGAAACTACTCTGTGCCTATAAGCAACCTATATTACCATAAGAGGTCCCTTTTCATCTAAATGCAACCTGAACTACCTATCCTAAAACTGATCGCTTGTGGTGATGTCTGTGCATTTATTATGCTTTTAACCTAAAAAAATCATGCATTTAGCAAAAGTTTCAGTACATACCGGTGTGCCTGCTCTTGCTAGTCACCCATGTGTCCTCACTTGCTCGGCACGATGATCACTGCATGGAATCACCATCCTGATAGCTCTCTGACACCCTAAGCACTATCACACTCTAGAGCTCTAGATTTCTCCAAGCCAACAAGCACAAATGAGCCTATTTGCACTTGAGAGACCTACTTATACCCCTTTCCAAACCCTAATTCTTCTATACCAAAGCCTATTTTCTACTAAACCATCCCCATTTATCCCTCCCCACCCCATTTTCTTCATGTCAACCTTATTTTTCTAGCCTTCCATCTTATCGCGAGTCAACCCAGCCCTTCCTGGTTAGCCTGGCTTACCTCTTGAGGGGGCATCCCCTACCAGTTACACTGGGGCATCACCTTGTTTATCAAGCGAATTATCATATCTTGTTTGACACAACGTTCTAATGAACATTATATCAAAGAGGGGCAAAATGTAGACACCCAAAATTGACCTAGTTATCATTAGTATCAAATATTGCATTAGCTATCATCTGCATTTGTCTAACACACTTGAGCAATTTCCCTATTTTATCTAAATCACCTATTTCTTCTATTAATTAAATAAATTCATATTTATTTAATTAATTCATTATCTATTTCTTCTAATCTATAATTAAATAATCTTTAATTATTTAATTATCTCTATTCTATCTATTTTAAATAAATAAATCTTATTTATTTAATTAAAATCCCTTCATAAGCCCACTTTCCAATTAATTAAATAAATTTTATTTATTTAATTAATTTCTCTTATCACTTATCTTCATCTTTTATCATGCGCTGACATGTGTGAATCTTTTATTTAAAAACATGTGTGATAATACATCTTTTTATTTAATATCTTTCACATGTAGTACTTTTTATGTACACATTCACACATGAGCCTTATCTTCCCTCCACTTGTCATTTACACGTTCACCTATGATTATCAATTCATCCCAACCATTCACATAGCCACCAAATCTCCACCATTGATTGATTTTGGTTGAGGTCTATATAAATACCCTCTCATTCCATACTACTCTCTCTAAGAAGCGATCTATCCATTATTTTCATATAGCGTCTACATTATCATCTTGAGCATATTGAGCATTTTAGCATCCATCTAGCATATTATCATTATCATCCATCCATCATGGAAAATTTTATCTTCATAATCGTTCATTGTTGAGAAGCAATCCACATCATAAAATAGGGAATCATACAATCTAGGTGATCTTGTTCTTGAAATTGCATGTTTTTGGTTTCACTTGGATTCGATTCTTTGATGGTGGTAGGATTAGGTTTTCAATTATATGCTTAATCTTATTAACCTAATTTTTACCTATCACAATGACAATTAGTAAATTCCAAGTGGATACTTTTGTTCAAACATATGATAATTATAAAAAGTTAGACACAGGGAAGACAGTGCATGAAGAAGGCACATCTGAATGAAGGGGATGTCACAACTGATATCATTCAAGATGTTTTGTCATTTTGTCACTTGCAGTCTAGTTGACTAAGTCAATGGTCTTAGAATATTCTAGATTGCCAATTGTATCTCATTGGATGGTTGCCAACTGGCAACTTGTGCCACATATTTTGTATTTTGACTCGATTAATGCAATATAAACCATTGATTGTAATAGATAAATCCTGATCATAGGATCTTTTATATCTAATTATCATCCTTATCCTATAAAAGGGTGTAGAATCTCAATTGTAGACTCATTCAAAACTTAATTGAGATTGGATTGTTAAATGTCATGACCAATTCTCAAAGTCAATTGTAAATATATACTCTTTTGCATACTTAATGAAGATGAAGACCTATGATTACAACTAATCGTAAACTTTGAGTAATTTGTGGATGAATTCTAGACATGCTACTTTGATTTGTTGCATCCCTTGGAGTGCATTTCAGTCTATGCATGTTGTCTTCATTCCTTTCCTTTGAAGTTAACATCAATCATATCTAGCTGTGGAACGACCTGGTGAAAATATGGTTTGATTTTCTTCTCTTCATGACAATATCAAGGATATATATGGATCAATGACTGAAGATTCATTCATTTTAGTAAATTTAGAAAACTTTAGTTTAAATTTATTTAATTTCATTGAATCATCATCATAACTGCAAATTACACAAAAAATAATAAGCAGATCAACATCAAATATGCAGATTTTGTAAATACATGAAGATTTTAAGCATATTTAGATAAAGTGCATACAAAATAGTAAATATCATGCAAATGAACATAAATAATGATAGAAATAAGGGAAATACATGCTTACAGGCACATCATTTAAACAAATTTATAGTGTAGAAGTGAAATGAAGTAGAAATTAGTTCAAGATAGGAGAATTTAAGATAGTTTCAGAAGAATTAATTAAGATCATCATGAATCAATTTAACAAGAATGATATGCAGAAGAATTGATCAAACTTACATAAATATCTACATGACTTGGTTAGATGCAGTAAGATTTAATTTGTTCATTGAGAATTCACAGAAAGAAAGATAAATAGAGTATATCTGGATACAAATCACTTCGAAGTAGAAACATAAGGCCCCTAATAAAAAACAACCACTCACATCAAACAAACTAAGAGATTATCAGAAGGTTAAGACCTAACTAATGGAGACTTGGAGTTATCAATTTATCCTAAATTTATCATACTTTTCAAGATGATAAAGGTTTGTTTTGTGAATATTTATCTATGTTATTGTGACTAACATCATGATCAACACCACTGTTTTGCACAATTAGGGTTTCTTGCACATTTAAAAATTGAAGTGATATATTAATTAGCAATTTTTGAGTTTCCACATTGTTCCAAGTGACAACCCAACCTGTTAGGTGAATATTCTCACTTAGTAGAGATTCAACTCGGTTGATATGTCCTTGAATGTTTGTAGTGAAAGGAGGATCTAAACCCATCAAACCTATAAACACCAAAACATCCAACCAACCCCATCCTCCTTATTCACCAAAAACATTTTGGTAAACCTGTGTTTTTGAATTTTGCACCTTGCTAAGTGTTGTGTGATAGATTTGCATTCATTCATTTTATTGCATTTGCAAAATTATAAAAAATTGAAAAATTTGAAAAAAATGGCATCTTAGGCTTGCATGTTGGCATAATTTGAATTAAGTGGCATTTAATTTCATTTAATTTCTATTATTTTCATTAGATCTGATTTAAATTATAGAAATTCATCATTTATCATCCACTTGCATTGCATTCTCATGCTTAATTTGTTAGAAATTGCTTAAAATTTTGTATTTTTCATAAAAACCTAGTTTTGCATTAGATAGGGTTTGTAGTTAAAATCTTGTTTTAGATTTTATTACCCTTTTCAAACACTCATTTAGGACTAATTTCTAATTGTAGCATTGCATTATAGTGCCTTCTTTACAAAAATTCATGTCTAGGGTTTGAAAACCTTGCATTTTCACTAGATTTGGCCTTATCGTCTCTCTAGAATTGCATTAAAGGCATGTTGTGAAAAATATTGTTGCATTATTGGGTTGATATTGAGATTATTATTTTCTACCCCTCTTGAAATTTTTCAGAACACCTCTTCTGTTAGTAATTTGCATTGAAAATTTGTGAAAAAAGTGAAAAACCAAGCCTTTATAGGTCATATTCATACATAGTTTTGCATCATAGGCGTGTTGTGAAGGATATTGTTGCATTATTGGATTGATATTACCCTTATTATTTTCTTCCCCTCCTAATCACAACACCTCTTCTTTTAGTGGTTTGCATTGAAAAATTAGGAAAAAAAAAAGATGAAAAAGTAAACATTTTAGGTGCATAAACAAGCATAATTGGTGTTGTTTCATTACATTTAATATAAATACATAAAATCAGAAATTGGGCTTTGCTGTGTTGTACTCTATTCCTCCTATCCATTGTGTTTGTTGTGAACTTGGTGTGTCCTTTTAGCCCTTTCCTTCAAACAAGTGCTTAGGAGTGAAATACACCTAGGGTGTATCAAGTAACATAAAACTTTGCATGTCTTGTATTACTAGATCTTATTGGACATTTATGTTACAAGACATTTCATTATGGCCTCTTCATCTCATCACTCTTTGGTATCTTTACATGAATATATCAAAAACTTTGAGAATTTCTACAAATTTCTTAATATGAATCCTCATGTTCTCACTTATATACAAGCTATGTATCACAAGGATATATTTAAATGCTCTTCAATTGAAATCCTTGACTATGTATCTGATTTTGACAACTTCACATCTCTCATGAATACATACCCTTTGGTAGTATAAGATTTAACAAAACACATTGAGCATGATGAGTGTGAAATTTCTCTTAATGTTTTGGAATTAATATCTAAAACATATGATGATGATGATGATGATGATGATGATGATGATTCCATAAGTTATCCTACTTCTCCTATAGTTGAAGGTCCAAGAACCTTAGATGAACCCTATTAATGATACAACACCTAACCTTCCTAACAACACTTTACCTTTGTTTCATTCCAATGCTCTCCCTAGCCAAGATGTAGCATTAGTGGATGAGAAAATGTCTTTCAAATTAAATCCTTTAGGGATAGATGTTGAACATAAACGAAAGGACAAAAGTGTTAATTCAATCTTCACTAATAGATTTTGTAGCAATATTCCTAAGATGGTTGTGCGGGGGGTACCTAGTGTACCTTCTTGCTTAAAACCAATGATTACAATTCAAGGTGACCAAAAACCACCTCGACCCCCAGATTACATTTTCAACTATGCAAGACAAAACAATCAAAGAAGTCAAGGTGTTCAAAATGTGATTTCTCACATATATAACACCCGTAATAATAAGAAAGGTAAGAAACCACCTCATGGGCCTATCTCTCTTTCATGTTCTCATCTTATGCTTCCTCCACCACCTCATCTTACTCACAAAAGTAGTCAAGAATACGATCTTGTTGAGAAGCTTTGTGCTACTTTGGCTAAGATCTCTCTTTGGGATTTAATACAAATATCACCTACATACCATGGAATGCTCCAAGAAGCTTTACAAAAGGTGATTGTACCACCTGTTGTTAAGACAAATGATGTACCAGCTCTATTAGATTGTATGCATGTGACAAAAATGAATATTGTCTTTTAACCACATGAATTACCATCAGCCGTAGTTCAAAACCAATATGATCCTCTTATAATCTTGGTCACGGTAAATAAAAAGTTGATAAAGTGAGTTATGATTGACAATGGATCAACTCTTAATGTTTATGGCATAGACATACTATACAAAATCAAGATTAACACATCTTTAAATAAACCAAATAAGATTAGCATTTGAGGCGTTGACAATGTTGGGAGACAATCTATGGGTACAATAACTTTACCTATAAAGCTTGGACCTGTAACATTAGATACTCTTTTTCATGTTATGCTTGGCTTGCTCTCATACAATATGATTTTATGTAGACCATGGATTCATGCCATGGGGGCAATTCCGTCTACCATTCATAGATAATTAAATTTTATCTATCAAAACAAGCTCCACACCATAAAAGTTGATCCTGAACTAGATAATTGTTTACATATTGAAACACAAAAATAAGTTAACAATCATTTTAGTCTAAACAACTTACAGATTGATTCATCAAAACCTCTTGCCATAGATAATGTTGTACAAGACTCTAAAACATCGAATGCACTTTTTGGTGATGATTGGGGTTCATTATATTTTAATCCTTGTGGTGTAGGGGAATATAAACTTAATAACCTTGACACATCAAACATCACATCGATCTCATCCAAGCAATCTTTTGAAACACCTAAGAAAACCAAAGTCTCCTTGGTAGAAAACAAAGACAATGCTCTCACTTATACTACAAATTATGAGACCTATGAGGCTTCACCATCTTCTAAAGAAATGGACTCACTCTATGGTCATGGATTTCAAATATTGTACAAAAATCACAACTTTGCAGGTAATGGATGTGGTGTAAATCAACAAGGAATCAGAGTACCTTTACAAGTTGTTGAAATTAACTATATAGCTGGTATAAGATACTGCTCTTTGAAACCTACCAAAGCCTCTCGTCATCCTAAACTTAGTGTTAATGTAATAACAACAAGACCAAATCAACATGCGAGATATCCTCAGTTGATAAGCCATAGTTGTTGTAGCAAATATTATAGTTCCTCACAAGGGTGGCTTATTCCTAGATATGTATGTTCTTAACATTGGGTTCTATTAGGTAAGTATTTCTAACCCTTTATCTTCATGTTGTGTTTCCCTCGTAATGTGTTATGTGTTGTTTAGGCCTCTTAGGATGACCCTTGATTCTCTTGTAAGGTCAAGGATACTGGGAGATTGCCTCTATTGTGACCCTTCTTCTATTTGTATCATCATTCTTCTATATCGCTTCTCCTCTATTTTCATTGTTGTGTGTTGTGTCTGATGGGCAACATTGTGGTTGGTGACCTAGGGGCACCTTCCTGCATGATGAACCTAGGACACTTGTTTCTCCTCTCTCGATTTATTGTTTACCTTCTTCTATTGGTTCTATCTAGCTGGCGGATGACAAAAAGCATATAATACTGACATGGACCTAGTTTCCCTTTAGCCTGAAATTAAAAAATGGACCTAGTCCATACATGACGATGGGGTTGATGTATATTTTCTGATGCTTGGCTAGTAGAATCACTCTGTGTGATATTTTGATGTTGTCTTATCACATTACAAAACATAACAATACTGCTGCTCCATGCACTTTGTTTATCTTGGATCTCGCCTTGCTTGGCTCTTTATGTGAATGATTACATGCATTGTTGTTTATCATGATTATATGGTTGCTAACACCTTTTCTTGCAAGAAATTGTGTGTTTGTGGGAACATTTGGCAATCGTAAAGTGCACGTCACCTCCTGGGAGCATGGGTTTTGTGAGAGCTCATGTTTCCTTGTGTGTTTTCTCTCTACCTTAATGTGCTTGATATCGGTACATGATATCAACCACCTTAAGGTGGGGGCATATAAGGTAAGTTGTCTGATGATTTTGGTACTAACGAAGCATGCTTGTAAGCCCTCTGTGGAGGTGGGATGTTGTATCTCCAAGTGAGTGCACATATTTATTTCTATATTGTAATCATTAAGCCCTCTATGGAGGCAGGATATCATGCATATCCTTTTTATTTTAATCCCTCTATAGATGTGGGGATGGTGTATTTCTCAAGGAGAATGCACATCCTGTCATTTTTTAAAAGTCCTTCAAGCATGTGGGGTTGGTGTATCCTCCCTTAAGCGTGTCTTTGGTGATTGTTGTGGCAAAGCCTAATCATCGGTGTGTGCCTGTAATCTGCTTAAGATGGTAGTAAACCTAGCAATAGGTTTCTTCCATCACTTGTTTGCTGTGTTTTCTCCATGTCTTCCATGTGTGTATGTATGGTGTGTTTGTTCCCAAGCATAGTCTCAAGACTGGTGGCGATTAGCTCTTCCTATGCTTTGGGATTTGTATGGCATGTTTGTTCTCAAGTGTAGTTTCAAGACTAGTGATGATGAGCTCCTCCTACACTCTGAGATTTGTATTGCATGTCTATTGCCCCTTTATGTAGTTTCAAGATTGGTGGCAATGAGCTCCTCCTGCATTTTGGGTTGTGTGTTTACTTTCCTTGTACTTGCATTTGCATTCATTTATATGAGAAAATGAAAAAGAAATAATCACTGCATTCACTGTATTCATTATGTTTTGTGTCTTCAATGTTGTCTTCTCCATGTTTTACATGACTGTAACTGTCTTCTCTGTGTTTTGTGTGCTTGTTACTGTCTTTAATGTGTTTGGCGTGTCTTCTTTGTGCTTGGCGTGTCTGTTGTGTTTGTTGACCTTACTTTAATGCATGAATTAACCTTGCATTTATACATACATTAAAGTGGGGGCTAAATGTTATGTCAGAAAATGTTCCCTTGGCGGATTTTCCCTCTCAAGGTTTAGTTCCCAGGTCCTTAGAATGCATTTAGAGCATCTTGTGTGTTAATTTTGAATCCTAATGAGAAAACCTTGAAGTCTTGTGGCAAATAGGACCTAGGGGGTGCTATTTTGATGACCCCTGACCAAAATTTGGAGGGTGTACTTGGGCACTCGAGCCCTAGTCCTACCCTATTTTGGGTCATGCCCTAATTTAAAGTGTCGATTATTGACCGTTGTTAGGCCCTATGCTGACACCAAATGTTTGAATTACAAAATTCTTAGTAGGAATATTTGTAGTCGAATATATAAGCATGTTTAGGTTTTCATTTGTAAACTAGAAGATGATTGTGAAGTTATTGTATACTTGTGATTTTAGAGCATCCATGATATTCATTATTGCATAGTAGAGCATTGTTATTGTGTTTGTGATTATAGATTTGGTTTCATCTTCTCATGTGATTGAAGAGCCTTCATTCATGTGAGATCTATATCTTCAAGGTGACATTTACTTGTGTTTGAATCATTTATCATTTAGATTTTGCCTCTATCCCGTATGGATACGCACTCTTATCTGACAACAGTGTTCGGAAGACTTGAATGTCTCTCTGGGGCTTGACTAAGGCAAGCCTCTAAACACCACAACCCCCAAACACACTCCTTTGTGATTGCAAGTTGTAGGTACTAAGTTTTGCATAGTAGAGTTGCAGAGGAAGGTTGCAGATGACAAGGATTCAGGATCTGAAAGAAAGAAGTGAAATGGAGCATTTTCAGGACATGGGCACCTAAGGCAATGTCCTTCAAAGGTACAGGGATGGGAATCAAAGTTAGAAGGATATTTTACATTTGAAGGAACTTCTAGATCCCAAAAATTAACCTACACTAGACTAGGGCACCCAGGGCAGTGTCCTCCATATTTCAGGTGACGAAAACAGATAGAATAGTGATTATTAGTGCCAGAAGGAGTTCTACATTTTGTGAAGAAAATAGTTCCTTGAAATTGGGCACCTGGGGCATGTCCTCAAATATTCCAAATTCTAAACTTCAAAAAATGGTTAGTTATTAATCTTTGTCATTTTCCTTAATCTATACGTATTTATTTGAATTTACCAGTTTATCCACTATTTTGCACAATTAGGGTTTCTTACACATTTAAGGATTGAAGTGAGATATTAATTAGCAATTTCTAAATTTCCACATCATTCCAAGTGACAGCCCAACCTGTTAGGTGAATGCTCTTGCTTAGTAGAGATTCAACTCGATTGATATGTCATTGAATGTTTATAGTTAAAAGAGGATCTAAACCCATCAAACCTATCGACACCAAAACATCCAACCAACCCCATCCTCCTTTTTCACCCAAAATAGTGACACATTCTTCTATACCATAGCTGACTTTCATTAAGTTGAGTCATGAAGCACATACCATTAGCACCTTTGAGCTGATATATATTTCCTTTTGTCCTTGTTCCTGTAGCAACCAAAGTTCTAGAATTTTCTTTTCTGATTTCATGACCACCATCCTAAAATACAAGGTTATATCCTCTACTACACATTTTTCCTACACTTAGAATATTATGTCGGAGACCCTTGACATAGAGAACATCATCTGTATTGTGGTTACCATCAAAACTGATTGAACCTTTTCCACAAATCTTAGCAAATGCATCATCTCCAAAATTAACAAAACCTCCATCAAACTTTTCAAGCTTTACAAACTTATTCTTATCACCTGTCATATGATTTGAACATCCATTGTTAATTAACCAGTGGTTTTCCTCTTCTCTTGCATGGAAATTAGTTACCAAAGCTCCTTTGATATTGTGCTCTATTTCTGGAGCAATTTCCTTCATACCCCTTTCAAAATTAGTTCCAACATTCAAAGCCATAAACAAGCATTCATTGTTTTCATCATCCAGATAGTCAGACTCATCATCAAACATGCTATCATTTTCCTTAACATAATAACTTCTCTTGAATGATTTACCTTTGTTGTTCTTGTATTTGTCATTCAAAGTTTTGATTGGACATTTTGAAGCATAATGACCTATCTTTCCACAATTAAAGCATTTCAAAGGTAACTTACCTCTATATTTTCTAGAGCCCTTTTTCAATCTTCTTACAAAATTTGCTTCCACTTCATCAAAGTCATCTGAATTTGATTCAACATTATTTTCTATCTTGCTAGCTTTAAAAGTAGTTTCTTTTCTTTAATCATCTTGACCAAATTCTCTTATCTCAAAAGTAGTTAGAGTACCAAACATTTGTTCCCTAGAATACTTGTCCAAATTTTGAGTTTCTTGAATAGTAGAAACTTTAGCACTAGAAGTTTTTGGAAGAGTTCTTAGTACCTTCTTTACCACTTCACTTTCCTCTAGCTTACCACCAAGACCATTGATGGAGTTGACAACCTCATCCACTCTCTACATGTAGCTTGCAATATTTTCATCCTCTAACATCTTTAGGGTTTCAAACTTGGTCTTCAAAATCTACAACTTTGCTTGCTCAACCTTGTCATCTCCTTCATAGGTACTTTCCATCTTCTTCCAGATCTCATGAGCAGTTTTGTAACTCATCACCTTCACTAATTCAGAATCAGAGAGACTATTCAAAAGAGCACTCCTTGCCTTGCCATTGTTCTCATATTCTTTAATCTCATCTTTAGCCTTTGGATGATTAGGAGGTATAGTATACTCTTTGTCAACTATCTTCCATACACCATATCCTAGTGAGATAAGAAAGCTTTCTATCTTGGTCTTCCAAAAGGCATAATTTGTTCCATCAAACACTGGAACCTCCATAACTTTATTGTGTGCCATCCTAATCTACCCCAAGTGGTTAAGCTTCTTTAGGGAACTTAGCTCTGATACCAGTTCTTAGAAAGCACATGACAACTTAGAGGGGGGTGAATCAGTTGTCTATTAAAACATTAAACCCTCAAATCAATTCCAAAAATCAACCTCTTATTATGTATTAGCATAATGTAAACATATCAAGCATCAATGCAAACACATCCAAACACATAAGAACACCAAAGTTATGTGAAAAACCTAAGAAGGGAAAAACCATAGTGAGGATTAGCTCACATATATATGAATAACAACACCAAAATCAAATAGGCTCACTGCCAAAAGAAAGGCTCACTGCTAAGGGTTCACTGCCCAAAAGAGAGAAGAAAGAAAAAGATAGTTATAGAGAGATTCACTATCTCAAAGCAACAGAGGAAATCCACCACTACCACTCCTTGCCATCTGCAACCTTTGGCTCACTACCTCCAGTAACTTCTGGCACACTAGAATGTAGACACTTTCTGCTCACTGCATTCCAAAGTCATAAGCATTTAAGCTCTTACACAACTCACTATCCTTGTTTCAAATTCACATTTTCTTCTCTACTTTTCTCCACTCAACTTCATCTTGCATTTATACCCTCTACAACAAAGACCTATTTCAATTAGGTCGGTCCTAATGAAGCGTGTGCACCTCAAATGTGCAACACCAATTAGGTCTGCACTAAACACTTCCACTGTGGAAAGAAGTGAAAGTGGACTATGTCAAGGGTTAACTAGGACTCAAATTTTCATCACCAATCTGCTCATCACATTCACAATCCACAAGGTACCTCTGCAAATGGTGCTAGTAAGCTAGGTTAGCCTAACATGAGATAATGACCACATCCATGCTTCTCCAAGTCCAAAAACATCATGTGGACCAGAGAGAGACACTTCATAGCATTCACACATCTTCCTAGAGTATTCACCATCATTAGACTCTTCTATAACACTGCCACAACTACTAGAAACAAAAGAATGTCTTCATTATGAACATTAGGACACACTACTACTGATCACCAACACAAGAGTTGAACTTGTGGAGTAGTCCAACACTATAAACTTCAAAGGAAGGTAGATATAGAAAATATAAGCACTCTCCCATATCTGCAAATCTAGAGACCTCAATGTGGAGAAATGTAGAGCAATATCATTTCTCCCAGATAGTCTTCTTCACAGTCAAACTCTGTCAAACACATCTTCTACTTCTGCATGATCCAGAACCTGAAACTATAGATATAACACCTTTGAATACCTCTGATCATCACTTCCCAACCACACAAGCATTTATTCAACTGAGAAGAAATACAAAGTACAACACTGAGAGCACCTTTGTCACACTACACACCTTTTTATTGAATTTTCTCAAAAGCCCTTGGAAACCAAGTGAACTATCTGCTAGAGGTTGACATCAATGACAACACCAGTAAGTTTCCAATAGTTTATGTGTGAGATTTATTTATAAAATAAAGTAGATGGTCATTAGTTTGTGATTGGTTGTGATGACACCTTCAAATTTTACAAATTTGAAGTGCCTATCTCCTCTCAATGTGTCAACAGAGGTTAGGTCAACATACTGCTAAATCTACCCCAGAGCTCATATTCGTTGATTAAAATTTTACAAATTAGGGGTCATCTTTCAAATCCATGTGGTACAATGTTTCTTGGTACATATGGTAGTATGCTTGCTCAATTTCATGCTCCCTAGATGAGTTCTCATGGGCTATTTAATGCTTTTCTGACTGCGACTAGGCTAGATTTGGTGTTTCAGAAAGTTGTAAATTTCACAATTCTAAAGGCAACCCATTTCTTGTTTTGGTCTAAAACACCTCCAATTCCATTTTCATAAAAAATAGAGTCAATATGATGCATTATTTTAATGTGTTTCAGTTGCAGCGGACATGTCCAGTAGGTCAGTTTACAAAGGAGGTCCCAAAAATCTTTCGGCAAGGTGAATTTTGCGGAAATAGGTATGTTTTAAATAATTGACTGCCTTATGCAAATTTTCACGGCCTCCAGATACCCAATGTGCCTGCAGTGAAGACGCATCGTTTGCCCGGGAGGAGAAATTGATTAATTGTCATTTTCCTAAGTTAAAAGGTGCAAGTTTTGAAATATTTATTGGCAAAAGTAATATTTTAATTGGAAAACATTTTAAATTAAACATTGCCTTATAATGTTTGTGTTTTATAAAGGAAAGATAAAGGCATTAATGGGGTGCGCTTTGGCTCTTTTTGGGGCAGATTTTGGTCAGAGAGCAGTCTGGGAATACAAATTGGCATGTTATCATCTCCATGGAGGTTTTTCCTGGAGCATTTTGGTTAGATTCAAGTAGATATTGTTGCAGGATGAAAAGCTCTCACGTTTTTGGCTTTGGGACAGATTTCTGAGGTTGTATATGTGCTGTAAATGATGTTTTTCACCTCCCAAATGATGCCAAGACTTATTCTCATGTGTTGGGAATACTTTCAATGTTGTTTTAGTCAATTATGGGTGCCTGCAACCAAAAAATGCCTAGCACAATTAAAAAAATGACCCAATAGTGAGAATAAATTAAATAGCAAATGAAACATAGTGTTTTGGTGGCAAATACTATAATATAAATATTATTATTATAATGTTTATGCCTTATCAACAAAATAGAGGCATTTTGGGGGCTGAGCGCACCAACACACAACCCACCTCACTCTCCTTTATCAGATGTGCACTGGTGCACTAAGGCCTTTTATTGGCCAGTCTTGGCAAAATAAATGTACAGGTATTGATTGCAAAGCTTTTGCTCTTATTGGTGGAGGAGAATATGCATGGGAATACAAGCAACTGGAGCCTTACAATCCTAAGAAAAAATTGAACAAATCAAATGAACAAGATTTCACAATCTTCAAG
Source organism: Cunninghamia lanceolata (assembly GCA_027924645.1). Classification (NCBI taxonomy): domain Eukaryota; kingdom Viridiplantae; phylum Streptophyta; class Pinopsida; order Cupressales; family Cupressaceae; genus Cunninghamia; species Cunninghamia lanceolata. The sequence goes on along the minus strand of BSBN01000017.1, from coordinate 1,801,410 downwards.
GAGGAAAACAAATTTCAAAGGCAATATCAAATTGTTCAACAAACCAGATTGATTGTAGAAACGTATTACTAGCAGGAGCCAATCAGAGAAGAGATACAGGTTCCCTTGGCATAAATATTAAATTAAAAGTAAAAAATGCAATAAAAAAATTTGTAGCGGGACATTTTGGCCAACATAATGTGCTTCTCTTTATAAGAGAACCAATATCATTGTAAAAGGGGGATTTTTCTGGGCTTTGGATACAAGTTATCCATATATTTGGAAAATAGATTGATTGTAAAAAGGGTTATGGAGTCTGGATTTCAGCAGAGAAATGCTCCTATAGGTGAATAAATTTCTAAATGGCATATTTTCTATTCAGAATTTAGTATATGAAAAACACTTTTGTGTGTATTATCTATGACTGTCTCCTTGAGTATGAATGCTTTTCTTTCAAGTAAAGTTGCCAAGGGTTTTTGAGCTTGTTTGCATACATTTGCTATGTTGTATATTTGATTCATTGTATCTATTCAAGGAACGGATTAAAAACTTCTTTAAATCAGATATAGGGGAAAATATATTGTATTAAAGGATCATTGAAGAAGAGTCACAGGTGACACTCTTTCTTGGGCTATTACTGTAAGGCAGTGATAATAGTTCCAGCCCTCTAAATATGAAGTTTTAGATGTTAGATAGAAAGCATTTGCATGGTAACATTTGACTCTAGTGCCTTGATAAAGCACCGGTCTAGGGGTTATTCACGTAAAGGTCTAAAAGACAACAAAATTTAATGATAAATCTTTCAAATCATTTTGTTTTATGTTTTATTTTAGTTTAGGTGATGCATGTTCTCAGATTTGAACAACGAAGATAATCCAAAATGTTGCCAGTCTAGGGTTAATCTTACAAATCTTGGTGCAAATATATGAGAACATTTTGCCTGGTATTGAAAAGCTATATTTATTGATTGTAAATAAGGGAATACCCCCTAGGTACAGTAGAACCTGAAGTGCAGAGGAGATTGGAGATAATCTCCCACTCTATTGTCCAAGTCTCTCATTGAATTCAAGTATAAGAAGTGGCAAGTCTTTAGGATTTGATGCATGCAGATTTGGGAACCAACAAAATTGGTGACTCTACTAGGGAAAGGTTTAGTTATCCATTTGAAAAGAGTCAAGCCATTATCATGATCTAATCATTAGGGTCAGATATTGAAGTTCTTCATACGTAGAGAAACTAGAGTTTGTTGCAGCATGTTTAAAGGCTTTTAAAAGGTGCTCTACTGGCGAAGTGAATCCAGAATACAATTGATTAGGCAGGAGATTTTGGCTTTTTGATGTTTTGTTCTCTTTGGAGAGGTGGCAACCTTGTTGATGACCCTGTTTGAAGCGACAATAAATTCCCAAGTACTTCATCTTTTTCATTCAATATGATTAGTTTAGAACAACATTCCTGGCCATATTCTCAAAAGAAGTTGTTCTCTACTAAAAGATACAAAGCCCTAAATTTCAATGGTATTAGTGGTTACCCAAATGCTATCCCTAGTGAGATTAGAAAATGCCTGCTAGAGTATAGTGGAAATAATTATGAATCTACAGATTGGGATTTGTAAGATTTTTATGATATAATAAGAGATTATGAGATTGAGACTGAAGATGTTGTCATGAAACTTTTTGTTTAGTCATTAAAGGATAATGCTAGGGATTGGATTTCATTCCTGCATGACTATTGTATCTCTTCAAGGGTTGATCTCAAAGTTGCATTTCTAGAACAGTTTGGTGAAAGGACTGATGTGATTTCATCAATTACACAATTCATGAACATCCAGAAAGAAAAGGATGAGTTGGTTCCAGCTTTCAACCTAATGTTTTCAAAATTGCTCAAACATATTCCAAAATATATGAGACCAAATGATGCATTATGTTTAGCAATCTATCTGGATGCATTTGATGAGGAAATGAGTTATTTGCTGAGAGATAAGGAACCTGCTACACTTCATCAAGCTTATAAAATTGCAATGGATAATGAAAATAGTCAGAAATATGGAATGCCAATAGGATACATGTCTGCACATGTTGGTTATTGTAAAACATCCTATGCAGATGAGCAATGTAAAACAAAGAATCAAAATAGTTTTCAAAATGAATATATTTCTGTTGTTCCAGTTTGTTCATCATTGCCTCATGTGAATCACAAAGAGTTTCAAGCAACTTGTGAACAGAATGCAAGTACTACTGATCCTAAGTTTTTTGTTCAATCATTGCTTGATTTGAAGAAACAAGGAGAGTCACCCTATGCTCTGTATACATGATTCATGAATACTTTGTTAGAAATCTAAGAGTATTGTAGACCTGAGGATTCTTTGTGTGTTGATTTGTTCTATGAAGTTTATGAATCAGGTTTGACCACTTTGCCAAAGGACCTGAAGCCTCAAAATCTTGATCAGATATTTGCTTGGATTGGGATTATGGAAAAAGCCAAAGGTGATTATGTAGGAAGAGTTATGTCTCAGAATACTGACAACAATTATGTTATTGAACAAAGTCATGGCATGATGCATAAAGATGAAGAAATTGTGGCAAAAAATAAAGGCAAATCCTACAATGATAAAGATGAAGGTTGTGATCAGCCCATAGGAAAGAGATATGTAGATGCAGATTGCATACACCATGAGATAAAGGATATAAATGAAGTTGTACCTTGCATAAATGTTGTCGAAGAATCAAAGGAATACACATATACCAGGTATGATGGATCAACTTCTGATAATAATACTAAGTATGATGCATTCATAAGTGAGTATGTCCTAGCTGTTCATGATAGTTTATATGAAGCAGAGACGAAGGTTTTTATTTTGCATGAATAAGATACTTGCTCATCTGTGAAGGATCCATTAGGTGATCAGGTTTGTATGGATGATGAATGTAGACACCCAAAATTGACCCTTCACATCATATGTCAATTTTGTCTAGCACACTTAGGTTATTCATCTATTTTCTTCTAAATCACCTTCTTTCTACCATTAATTAAATAAATTATATTTATTTAATTAATTCCATCTAATTTCATCTATTTTATTCTATTCTTCGTCTATAATTAAATAATTTTTAATTATTTAATTATCTCATTATTCCTCTTATAAATAAATAAAATCAATATTTTATTTATTTATCTTTTCATCATCCTTATAAATTAAATAAATTTATTTATTTAATTTATGTTCATTCTCCAATATTCTAAATTTAGCTTTTCTTCTATCATTTAAAAATAAATTAAATGAATTTATTTGTTTAAATTATTTTTTATTTTATCATTTCCTTATCTTATCACATTCTTCTATGTGTACAAGATAGGTCTTACCCTAAATCAAATATAAAAAATGATTTAATTGGTTCTAAAATCAACCATCCACATCATTCAACTCTTAAAATAGAAAAGCATCCTATTTTAAGAAAATCAATCTTAGTACTACCAACAAACCAACTACAATCATTTAATAAAAGCTTTTCCTATAGACATATATGTTTTGTACACATTCATCCAAGTTTTTTGTTTAATCCCAACCATTCACATAGCCACCTAATCTCCACCATTGATCAATCTTAGTAAAGAGCTATATATACACCCTCTCACCTCATTTCATATATAATCCCACACAATCTTGAAAGTGTCTAGATTATCATCTCATGCATATTGAATCCATTGAGCATCCATTCAGAATTTTGGGTATATCATCCATCATCATTGCAGCTATGGAAACTATGGTTGTTCACTATTAAGAAGCAATCCACAATTCCAACCAAGGAATCAAGCAATCTAGGTGACATTGTTCTTTGATTTGCATTCATTTGTGTCATTTAGATGGATTCTTTGAAGGTGGTAGGATTAGGTTTGATTTGCAATGCTTCATCTTATAAACCTAATTTTTCCTACTAACACTTTCTAGCATGTCCAATGGGACCCACGTCCTTGATTAATCTTTTCTTTGAGAATTTGTTTTTGAAGTCTAGGTATGGATCACACATTTGATTGGAAGAAAATTACATTTGGTCTGCAAAAAGTAGCATTTGGTGAAAAAAGTAGCATTTGGTCTATAGAAACACATATTTGGTCCACAGAAGCTCGCATTTGGTCCACAAAAACTTGCATTTGCTTTGTAGAAACTCACATTTGGTCCATAGAAACTTGCCTTTGGTCTACATGTCATCGCCTTTGATTGGTTAGGGTTTTGACTGGGTTTTAGACACCTAAGCGCCTTTGGTGAATAGTCAATCGCATCTGCACAATCCTTGGTTGCCTGTGCATCACACAAACTAGTCTTTTAATGGAAAATAGTTGCATTTGGTAAAATTATCATCGCATTTGATTTACAGATAGTCACATTTGATCACTCTTCACTTGCCTTTGATTTATACTATTGCAAATTGATTTCTTTGGCAACTAAAACTTGTCGTTGCAGCATCTTATCGTTTGTCAAAGAAAGGTGGATCTAAAACTACTGACAAATCTATTGTAGGATCAATCGGTCAAAGACTTATCATATTTTTCAATAATTTAGGAACATTTGGTTTTGGTGCTTAAAAAGAACCTTGTTTGCTCCATGTTTGTTTTATCTTTTTTGTTTGCTTACTGTGCATGATTGCAACCCTATGCTAATAACAAAAGTATCCTCTCTCCTTGCCTATCAAATGGATCTTGGGTGCAAGAGAACTTGTTATTACCTTTAGAGTGGGCCTGCTCTTGAGAAACATCCACAAGAAGAACTCATTTGTGACCCCAAGCAGTACTTTCATTCGGTCTGCTATACAAAATAGGATAAGGCAAAAGCCAAGTCCAAACTGGTATTAGCGCTTACCATATAGTGCTAGTTCAAAAGGAGGTGTACCTAGCATATATTAAAACTCCTAGTAGAGCTATTTAAAGCTTTAAGTGGCTTGTTCGACGTGGCCAAAATCCTTCTATTTGTTAGCATAGGAGGTCAGACCTCTGAAGTTATCCCACGTTCTCACAGTTTAAAGTTGAGATAGCAAATTCCTTAAGATCTTCAGGTCTTTGGGAATTTGAAGTTTGGTGCACCCAAGAAGTGTGTGCCATGTAAGGGGGAGCCAGTGCCACCAAACTTCTAAGTTATCTGCTCTGAATAAGTGTGGCTTAGATTTATCTACAGTGGGAATCTAGCAAATATTGTCCTTTCTAGCCTATTTTGTACATGTTTGTGACTGTCTTGTGTGCCTGTGTCTTTTGCTATGTGTTCTCTTGCCAAATATCCATCAAACACCATTCTCTGTCACTGAAAATTATCTTTGAACAACAGTCAGTCACCTTTGAACCACAATCAGTCACCTTTGATCAACAACAAATTGCCTTTGGTTGACTTACCTCTGAATATCTTACAGTCGCCTCTGAGCTATCCAAAATCACATTTGAACAGTAGCCAATCACCTTTGAGTCATACAACCTCACCTTTGATCAACAGAAAATCACCTTTGGCTTATTCCTAATCACTTTTGAGCTATTTCCAATCACCTTTGTTGCATTCAGCCTCACCTTTGGTTACTTACAGACTGTCTTCATCTATCCAGATCAAAATCACATTTCCAGCCAAATCCTAAATATCATCATCCAAATCTTAAGTGAAGCACTTGTCAAAAGGGTCCAAAGACTTAAAACATGCCAACATTAGAAGACCTAGTACCCCAATTCCAAGACCTTATCCAAAAGATTTACCAAGCACCAAAACCCCTAGACCAACGATTCATTCAACAACTGCAAGACCTTATCCAATGACCTCAACTTCAAACAAGCCAATCACCTCAAATACAAAAAATCCTAGCACAAGCCCAACACTTCTTAGCATTTGTCAAACCCAACAAGCACATCATCCTCTATCCATTCACTATCAACCAATGCCATCTCCATCCTATGTCTCATACCCATCCACTTCATACCAACCTAATCCACCAACCTATCAAGTCAATGTTCCATCAACTTATCCAACTTCATGGCAATCTAATCCATCCACATATCAAGTTCATTTCACATCAACTTATCCCACTTCATATCAACCCACTTCATCCACCTATCATATCAATTCTACATCACCATACCCCATTTCTTCCAATATCAACAACCATCCACATTAATCCATACCCCAAGACCTTTTATCTACCCATCCCACCATTTCACCTAATCACCAAGACCATCAAGCACTATTGATAGACCTAAGTCCACCTTTGTAACAATATCAAATGCCTTTGCAACAAGACCTAATATCCTTTGAAGAGGGTGATACCAAGCTAGATTATGCATCCTATGAATACAATCCATCACCATCCACTCCAATGATCAAGAATGAGCCTACTAGTCCTATACCAACACCTCCATGTGATCTTACTCCTAGTCCATTGATCCACCAACCTTCTAATCCATCGAGCCCTTCATTCCCTTCATCACCCTGTTCTCCCAATCTTCCACAAAAGGATCCCTTGGAGATAACTGTACAACAATTGGTCCAAGCAAATTTGATTGAGTTTACACTGATAAAACCCTTTGAAGAAATCTATATTAAACCCCATTGGTATAATGAAAATGATTATTGTGCATACCATAGGGTTAGGGGCCATATGACACTCAATTGTGCCAAACTTAAGAGATTGATCAAAAACCTCATAAATTGTGGTAAGATTAATCCAAATCCTAATATGTATGATTCCATCATCCATCCATCCTATCCACATCCTACTTCTAATCCTCCAACACCATCCACCCTTGTTGTCCACCCACTATATTGTCCATTCACCCATGTACTTGCAAAGGATGTGATCCATTGGCCATTAGCAAGGATTCAACCATCTCCATGTCAAACACCCATTCATGAGCCTATCCAAGAGTCCAACACCTTACCTAATCCTCCAAATCCATCATGTGACCCACAAACCATTAAGTCTATTCACGAACCTCCAATCATGAATCCAAGTCAAGATCCATCATGCCCTCATGTTGATAACCCTCAAGAACATGTCAAGCCTATCCAAAAGCCTTCTGCTTCCATCCAAAACCAAGAGGTATGTCAAGAGCACAATCCTAAGCATGTGGAAACATCATGCCCTTGTTCTAATCAGGATCAAATCCTTTCCATGCAACCCATCCATAACATTTATCTTTTCCATTATCAAGATATTAACTATGAAGAAGCTATCCATGAGCAACTTGATCCTATACCTATACATGAGCAAACAATCCAACTCCAACTTATCCATAACACATATATTTTCTATGATCAAGATGATACCTATGATAAAGAAGCTATCCATGAGCCCCTTGATCTTATCCCTACTCCCATAACCATCCCTGAGTAAGATATCCAAATTGCTCCTATCCATCCTCCATCTATCCATATCCATAATGAGCAAACATCCACTTCTCTTGATGATACACATGCCTCCCAAGCATTTATAGAAGATCAAACCAATAGCTTGAATCCAAATGAACATAATCAAGATCCAAATGGTCCTTCATCATCCACTATCAACCCCATTTCAAATCTACTATCATGTCCTATTGGCCTACCCACCTTCATCCATGAGTGTTCTTCCTTAGGGGAACAACAACCATTGTCTCCTACTTCACCTTCTCCATCCAATAAGGAACTCATGTCTAGTGTTCAAACCACACCTAGTCCCATTGTCAATCGCATACTCCAAAACATGAACTACCAAGGTAAAGGCCTAGGCCTTCATGAACAATTTATTTTGGAGCCAATCCATGTCAAAGTCCCCCCACACTCATATGGCCTTGGATACACACCCCAGGGTAAACAATCTAAAGATGTCGGTAATTCTCCCATGCATCCTAAGTCCACTTTCCATCACAAATCCTGTCATACCTCGAAAACATATGTTGCCATTTCACCTCCACTATCCTACAAATGTCAAAAGCATGTGACCATACACCTTCCACCATCCACTTTACCTCCATTACTTCCAACCCCTAACATACCTCCATCCACTCTACCACCATTACTTCCAACTCCTAATTTCCCTCCATCCACTTCTACCAATGCCTAATTATCTACTTATCCATAAGTCCCCTTCAAATCCTAATCATGACCAACAAATGTATACATCAAGTCTAAACATGAAGCTTCCACTCATTCCACCCAACCCATGGGATTCAAAAGTAAAAATTTGGATGCCTCCTTCCATAAAGCCAAAAATCCTAAGGATCCTCATGCCTTAGAGTACAAATGCAAAAATTGAAAGAAAATCCATCTAGAAAGCTACCTAAACCCATACCTCCAAAAGAAAAATGGTTTGGGTTCCTAAGTAAAAATCAAGCAAGTCAAATGAAACATCCCCATCCCAAAAATCCCAACCATCTTCTTCCATCCAAAATTTCTATTCCATTCAAACATTCCAAAAATCCCACAAGTAAAACAAAAATCATAAAAATACTAAGTTTATGTGGGTTCCTAAATAACTAAGTCATCCATCTCTTAAGCAAACATTGCCATTACTTCCTACACCACTTTCCCATGAAAAGCTTCAATGTTTATCATGGTGTGTGCAACCATTGGTTATGCTTCCATTTTATTCCACCACACTTCCGCATACCAATCCAATCCGTTCATATATCATGTCAATCCTACATATCCTCCCCCTTCTATTCCTATGGTCCATGATTTTGCATAAACCTTTCATCAATCCCTTTTTCATAAGTCCTACATAATCCACATCAAAATCCACTAGCCTACCCTACGATAAGCCTCATAATCAATTATCCTTCCTTACATAATCCACATCATAATCCACTTTCCCCCATCCATTATCCTTCCATTCATAGTCCACATCATAATCCACTATCCACTTAATCCACTTAATCCAATTTCTAGTGGGACTGTCACTTTTCATAGAACTAGACACTTGAGTCCCTCCTATCCATATCCATCTATCCCATTTAAAAAAAAAAGTCAAAAAAGTAAAGAGAAATCCCTTCATCCAATAGTGAAAACCTGGTAAATAGGCACCTTGGATAAGTACCATGATGAAAACCTGGCAAACAGGCGTCATGTGTAGGTTGATCTTCTATGTCACTTACACTTGGGGGCACATTGTCTCATCCATCTTATCATTTCCAACAATTTTCCAACTTATCATATCCTATATGGCCATATCCTACCATCCTTATCCATTGCACCCATATACCTATCATATTGAGTCTATTCATCCTCCTTTCCTCCCCATTGTCTTGATAAAGACATAGGGGCAAAATGTTGAAATATGCTTTTGATATGTCTTGGTATACCTCATCTCTTCCAAACAATCCCATTGTCCTATTGTCATAAGCTTTGTCATGAAAAGTCCTAAGCATTATACCTAGAATGGGGCATGTTATTCCTATGTGACATAGTCTTTGGAGATCACATCTTAGCTCCATTATGAGGTATACATCCATCCACTATAGCCTATCCTTGTATCCATCCATTTATCATGTGCTTTTCCTTCCATGGCCTATCCTCTTACACATCCATATATCATGAGCCTTCCATCGCATTTACTAATTGCTCATCCTTTTATCCATTCATCCTACCTCCATCCTTCCACCTAGACTTGGTTTTCCCTTGTCATTGGTATCTAGCACAAAGTCTACCCAAATTGTAAATCCATTGACATTAAAAAATATTCAAAAATTAAAAAAAAAACAAATATTCCCAAAAATACAAAAAAATTCAAATATTCCTAAAAATCCAAAAAAAATCAAAACATGTCAAAAATCCAAAAAAATCAAATAGCCAACAAAAATCCAAGCAATAAAATCAATCCAATCACTTAAAATCCAATCAATCACATTCATCCATCAAGTCAATCACATTCTTCAAATCATCACTCAAATCCATATCAATACATCAAACCAATTCTTGTTCAAATCAAATTTCTAATCCATTCATCAATCAACTAAATCAATTCTTCCAATCAATCAAATCATCAATTTACTTCATTTCTTCATCAAACTAATTCTTCTTCAATCTTTTCAAATCAAATCCATCCAATCAATTCACTCCAATTAAATCAATTCTTCTAATCCATTCATCAATCAACCAAATCAATTCATCAAACCCATTCTTCAAATCAATTTAATTCAATCATCACTTCATTCAAATCCATTCTTCAATCACTTCTTCCATTCATCCTTATCAAATCAATTCCAAACAATTCAAACGTAAGTCATCCTTAATCCAAACCAATCAAGCTAATCAATCAAGTCAAATTATCTAATCGCAATCAATGGTCTTGATCCTAATCTTGTCATAAACCAAATCATTAATCATCATCAATGGGATATATCATTCCCACATCCTTGTGTTGATCTATGGATATATCATTCCCCGCAATGACAACACTACTATCATCAACACTATCATCATCAATCAATAAATCAATTAATCATTGGTTTATAGCTTGACAGGGGCAATACCTTGTTTTTGAATCATTTGTGTAGGCTTGCTTGCTTGCTTGTGTGTCTTATCATTTTGTCTTACATTTTTATCACATCTCATCAACCTTTCACATCATCAAACATCCAACCAACCTCAACCAAATCATAACCTGATCAATCCATCCACTTCCACCATCATCATTAATAAAACACAAATTAGAACTACATCTTACCTCTATCGTTAAATGCCTTGATCTTGTGGATACTGATGAGTGCCAAGTTACACCCATGAAATACATCTTTTTACCTCTCTTTTTCTCCTTCCTGAGTCCATCTTTCCTAATGTCTGCCCCCAAATAAGCTAGCAAGATCGTTCTAGTTAATGATTAATCGAGATAGATTACTTAAGATCATAATTTCTGACTGAGTGACTAATGTGCATGGAATTGATGGAAAAATGTAGAAACTTCTCTTTTTTTCAATCAACATGTGTAGATGCTAGGAACAACAATTTTTGTGCATCTCCGGAGATTGTCTTCAATGATCTTCGGAGACAATACCAGAATACCATGACACCAGAAGTTTTGAAGGAAAGAGAAAGCCTCTCCAGAGTTGAACAAAGAAGGCCACAATGGCATCTCTGGAGCTATAGACATATCTCTGGAGCTGCAGTTAAGGATAGATATCTCTGGTGCCTCCTGAGAGCAAGGCATATTTCTAGCATAAGCTGTCGACTAGGTACTCTTAGCAGTGATCATATTACCCCTCATTTCACTCAAATCATCACCTGAGTGGTGAAGGGTCATCCTTAGTTAAACTGCTGGAGTTTTTATCTTTTTAAAGTTTTTGCATGAGTTACGAATAGAACTGATTCAATATCCATATTTTTAGGGCCTCTCTGCCCAAATGTATGAAGACTCAAACTTAGAATTCTGAGTGGATTTCTGTTCCACTCAGTCTACTTTTATTGCATGATTATTTTCCATAGTTAGATAGCTAGTGTAATAAAGAGATGGATGTCATCTCATAGAAGAACTGGTAGATAAGATAAGTGATATGTCATCACTCATTTTCATATATACATATAGAAACATTAGAAGAAATATACATTGATTGATTTATTCTGATTCTCAACAATCTTAGTTCTGTGATATCAATATTTTTCATGAATGCAAAGCAAATGGAAATAGGTTGAATTTAGTCTGTGTTGATTCCCTACTATAGCCTTTAGCCCCAAGGGTGTGGAGAAAGGGCCCACTCTCACCACCAAGGCAGAAGGCTAGTACCACTATTTTATTGCTTCAAATTTTGATATGAAAAGTATTTACTGATTTTGATAGATAGATGCATGTTACTATTTTTAAGATTGCTTTGAGTAAACTTCCTATTTAATTCTGTTTTCAACATTCCTTAAATTCATTTAGCAAGTAGACAGATTAATGTTTTCAAATTAGTAGAAGCTGTTAGGATTAGCTAGGGAAACTGGTAACTGTAGAATCCCTAATTGCAGACAGCTGAGGACACATCCCCTAGATTTTGACATCTGAAAACAAATTAAATGATGAGGTACAATGACACCTTGTCATTTTTGGTGCCGTTGTCAGGGAAATCTTGTGTTAATTAGGGAAACTTAGTTAAAACAGTTTTTAGGATAGATATATATGGTTAGAGCTAGAGATTTAAAAGGAAGATATATAAAATAGACACCCCAACAACAAGCCATAGGGGAAAGCAGTGGGGTGGCACAAGATCTTGTTGAAGAGAGAAACCTAGAACCTACCTTGGAAGCTACACCTCAAAACAATAATCCCTTAGATCCTCCAAATCTTCCACTTGTCGATTATATCCAGGAGTTACAACAAAAGTTTCAGGCAGATCCTTTGATAGAACCTAATTTGCTAGAACCTCAGAGGAAGAACTAGTGCTAAACATGGACAATAATAATCATGAAGAAGAAGAAAATTAGGCTCCAAGAACCTTCTCATATCCTATTGTTTTGGCTGTTGGAGACAATGCTCCTATGAAGAATATCTCACCAGCACACTTGCCAAATTTTAGAGGACTCTCTTCTAAGGATCCAGATCAGTTTTTGTTTGAATTCAAAGTAGTCTACCAAACCTATGAGTATAGATCAGATAACAAAAAACTCAAACTATTCCCTTCAACTCTGAAAGATTCTACGATGAGATGGTTTATGGGTTTACCCCAAAATTCTATCCATTCTTGGGATTAGATGGAAACAGAGTTTTTGGGAAAGTATCAAGATTACTGTAGATCCAGTAATAAAAATGAAGAATTGTTTAAAATTAGGTAGGAGGAGGAAGAGACCTTAGAGGACTATGTAGATAGGTTTAATTTTTCCTTGAGAAGGTATGGCAACCTAGTAGATCACTCCTTGGCCAGAACCCTGTTTGTAAAAGGATTGGATAAAGAATCAAAATAGGCACTGGATCTAATGGGAAAAGGGAATATCAACAAAATGGATATACCTGCTATAGAAGAACTCTACATGAACTATTCTAGAATCCAAGATGGAGTGATGTCATCCAAAAATTTTAAAAGGAAAAATGAAATAGGACAGTTAATGGAAGAGATTGCAAATCTAAAAATAGATATTCTAGTCAAATTAAATACCACATTGGATGGAATTCAAGAAAAAATTAGAACAACTGATCGAAACAGAGCAACTGAACCACTCTCCATCTATTGTCCTAGGTGTAGAAACAAACATTTGTTGAGAGAATGCCCTTTGGACAAATTAGAGATTTGTCAAATCTATGATAGAGAACATCCTACCAGTCAATATAGTCAACTTCTAGCCTTGAAAAGATTGAGTAAGAAGAATGATGTAATAGAAGAGGAATTGAACTATGTGGGACAAAAACAAACTGGGAATTTCCCTTATAATCAGTATCCAAACCAGCCTTCTTACAGGGGTCCTTCTAATTGGGGAAATAATCAATGGAATCCAACTTGGCATGGGCCTCAAAATAATCCTCCTTGGGGATAGCAGGATTGGCCAAGTCAACATTGGCAAAACCAAAATTGGCAAAATCAGCCTTGGGGAAATCAAGAGTGGCCACCACAATTTGGATCACAAAACATGCAACCTCAATGGGGTTCTCAGCAGGGATATAATCAACAATACTAGGGACAACCTAGACGTTTCCAAACTCAACAACAAGCTTTACTAACTAGATCCTCCAACACACAAGGTCAAGTACAAAATGAACCAGTTAGCCAACCACCTTTACCAGCTCAGCCTATACCAAACTCATGGAATAAACATGGAGCAGCTGTTTACATGATAGAGCAAGAAAATCTAGCTGGAATTAATGCTACATATTCAAATAATCTCCAGCTGTGTTTTGGGAAAGCATTCCCAATACCATCTCCTCCAACTATAGTTGAAGTAACAAATGATGAGGAACCTGAAAATTCGTCCATTCAACCCCTGGAAGAGATTACTAATGAAAAAGTGCTAGAAGAATCATCCTTAGACAACTCTAGAGTTGCTCCTAAAAGACCGACTCTGGAGAACATTCCTAAACACAATTCTGACAAGAGCTTTGGAGATGCTCTGGAGATGGAAAGACTAGTACCATATCCAGAATGGCTTAAACAGTATGTTCCCCAAAAAAAAATCTTACAAAAACAAGTCCAAACCAACCTGGAATTAGAACTTTTACAAGAAATCAAGCAACTAAATATTGAAATTCCTCTTCTCCAGGCAATCAGAGATGTACCAGAACTAAATCAATTCATTAAACAGTATTGTATCAAAATGTAGGGTAGGAAGAAAAAATTTCCCTCCACAATACAAGTGGAAGCAAAAGTAGTAGATCTATTGATGGGAGAAATTCTCCTCCCAAAATATGGAGACCCTGGAAATCCTGTCATAATTGTTTTCATCTCAGGGGTAGAAATTTTGAATGTTCTGGTTGATCTGGGAGCAGCAACTAATGTGATGACAATTCACACAATGAACAAATTAGCTCTATCAGGTATCCAATCCACAACTACAATTATTCAACTTGCTGACTAGTCAGTAGCTATTCCAAAAGGAGTAATCACTGATGTACCAGTTGTGATAGATTCATGGGAATTTCTGATGGACTTCCTGATATTAGAACCTAGAAACCAGAGAAATGCTTATCCACTGATTTTAGGAAGACCATGGCTAGCTATAGTAGTAGCATCTATTGATTGTCAAACTGGAGATATGGTCATTTCTAATGGGATAGATTTGAAGAAAATATCTTTGTATCCTCCAACTAAACCATCAATACATTATACAGGAAGAGTATGGGTGGATGAACCAGAGAACAATGACAATAGTACCTCAGTAGCTATGGTAACCATCAAGGAACATCTGGGAGAGTTAGAAGAAGAAATATACTATGATACAATAGAAGACATCACTCACATCCTAATCAATAAGGATGTGATGGAACTTGCCCAAGATTCTAAGAGAGAACTTCTTACTTCTTCTCATTGTACCCTTGCCAACATCATTCCTTGTGGGGAAACCTTTTACAGAGACTTAGCCACTTTCCATATGTTGCTTCCACATTCTTGTCTTCTCAATACCATGACTCCAACGTATGGATTACCTACATCTATGGATCAAATCACAAAATAGGTCATGATTTTACTAGGGAAAACACTTAATATCAATACTCAGTTAATCGCAAATCAGGAAGAAAAACTTATCCAACTTCTAATTTCCCATTCAACATCTTTTGCTTGGGAATACCAAGATATGAAAGGCATACCTCCTAAGATCTGTACCCATCATATATACACTGAGGATATTAAACCTATCAAACAGCTCCAGAGAAGATTGAATCCTGCTTTAAAGGACATTGTCAAAATTGAAATAGAAAAATTACTTCAAGTAGGGTTCATATATCCAATCTCAAATAGTCAATGGGTCTCACCCCTTGTCATAGTGCCTAAGAAGAATGGGAAATGGAGGGTGTGTATTGATTATAGAGAACTAAACAAGGCCACAAAAAAGGACTACTTTCCCTTACCATTCATTGACCAAGTACTAGACAACCTTGCTGGGAGAAAGTATTTGTCTTTTCTAGATGGATTCAGTGGGTATAATCAGATTCAAGTAGCACCTGAAGACCAGGACAAAACCACCTTCACATACTCATGGGGGACTTTTACTTATAAAGTTCTTCCCTTTGGACTATGTAATGCCCCAGGTACATTTCAGAGACTTGTTCTAGCTATTTTTGCTGAACTAGCTAATGAATGCATGGAGGTCTATATGGATGACTTTATTGTGTATGGGGATAATTTTGAAGAAGCTCTCACAAACCTTGAGAAAGTACTAAAATGCTATGAGAAAAATCAATTATCCCTTAGCCATGAAAAGTGCTTTATGATGGTGGAGGAAGGAATTGTTTTGGGACACCACATTTCAGAAAAGGGGATCAAAGTGGATCAAAACAAGATAGAAGTGATCACACAGTTGCCTTCACCCAAAAATCAGATAGATGTTAGAAGTTTTTTGGGTCATGCAGGCTACTATAGAAGGTTCATAGAAAATTTCAGCAGAATAGTTGCCCCCCTTTTTACCCTACTTAACAAAGACACAGAATTTCTATGGACAGAAGAATGTCAATCAGCATTTGAAACCTTGAAAGAAAAGCTTACTGTCACACCAATTTTGAGAGGACCTAATTGGACTTTGCCATTTCACATATAGACTGATGCTTCAAATGAGTCCATTGGGGCAGTTTTAAGGCAAAAGAAGGAAGGAGAAAGTATGCATTGCATTTATTACATTAGCAAAAACCTTACCTCTGTAGAAAGAAGTTACACCACAACTGAAAAAGAATTCTTGGTAGTCATCTATGCTATAAACAAATTCAGGGATTATATCACTGGATATAAGATATTTGTACACACTGATCATGCAGCCATCAAGTACCTAATGAATAAATCAGTAGTGGGTTCAAGGATCATCAGGTGGTTATTGCTATTGCAAGAATTTGATATTACCATAGTTGATAATCCAGGAAAATTTAATTTGGTTGCTGATTTTTTGTCAAGATTGCATATAGGAGGAGAAAACCAACCAGTGGAGGACAACTTCCCAGATGAACATCTTTTTGCTATCTCCTCTACTACACCTTGGTTTGCTGATATAGCTAATCTTTTAGCTACAAGCTTGTATCCATCCCATTTTACCTCAAAACAAAAAAAATGTTTAGTTAAAGAAAGTTTATCTTACAAATGGTTGAATGGTTTACTATTTAAATGTGGTCCTGATTTCATTCTACGCAGGTGTCTAAAAGATGATGAGATTTTTGATGTGTTGAGAGCATGTCATGATGAACCATCTAGTGGCCATTACTCCTTCCACCAGACAGTCCACAAGATCCTCAGACCTGGTTACTACTGGCCCTCTCTTCATAAAGATACAAAGAAGTATGTGCAGCACTGTGACTAGTGCCAAAGGATGGGACAACCAACCTTTACCCAGGAGATGTTACTGCATCCTCAAGTCATGATGGAACCATTTGAGTAGTGGGGTCTAGACTTTGTGGGACCAATTTTTCCACCATCATCAGGCAAGGAGTACATTTTGGTATGCACAGACTATGTTACTAAGTGGGCTGAGGTTCAAGCATTACAATTTGCAATAGAAGAAAAAGTTGTTGATTTCCTTTATAATAAGATCTTCTTAAGGTTTGGAGCTCCAAGATCAATAGTTTCAAATAGAGGACCTCAGTTTACTTCACAAGTAATCAAAGCATTCACAGATTTATATCAAGTCAAGCATAGAAAATCTTCACCTTACCATCCTCAAGTGAATGGATAGGTAGAAGTAACTAATAGGGAACTTGAAAATATTCTAACAAGAATAGTAGCAATGAACAAAAAAGATTGGGCTAGCAGATTACTTGAAGCAGTTTGGGCTTACAATACCACTTGGAAGTCTACAACAAAGTTCTCACCATATGAATTGGTTTATGGAAAAAGCCTATTTTATCTATAGAATTTGAACTCCAGATACTTAAAACTGTATTGGATATTGGTCTACCATTGTCTATAGCTCAACAGAATAGAATTCTTCAGCTCAATGAGTTAGATGAAATTCAGACAGAGGCCATTCAACAAATAGAATTGGTTCAGTATCAAAGGAAGCAATGGCTTGACCAACACATCAAAAGGAGGACATTTCAAAATGATGATTGGGTTCTTCTTTATGATTCTAAATTCAAAGAGTTCAAGGGGAAATTAAAAACTCATTGGATGGGTCCTTATCAAATAAAGGAAGTTTTTGAAAATAGAACAGTATTATTGCAACCTATTGATGGAAACCCAGACACATTCTTAGTAAATGGTCACCGAATCAAACTCT
This sequence comes from Cunninghamia lanceolata, assembly GCA_027924645.1. NCBI lineage: Eukaryota > Viridiplantae > Streptophyta > Pinopsida > Cupressales > Cupressaceae > Cunninghamia > Cunninghamia lanceolata. Next base: position 1,783,613 of record BSBN01000017.1, on the reverse strand, counting down.
ATAAAAGACCATCTACTAAAGAGGATTTTCTTAATGATTTGTGTTTTGATATAGGGGATACCTCCTCTGTCACAGTGTTGGATTAAAAAAAGAAAAGAAAAAAAAAGGAAGGTTGAAAACCAGCAAATGGCAGCCTTCTAAAAAAAAAGAAAAAAAATAGAGAAAGATGGAAAACCAGTAAATGGCTATCTTTCTCGACCAAGGGAGTTGAAAACCAGCAAATGGCAGTTCCCTTCTTTAGGATACTTGAAAACAATTGAGCTACAGAGATGATCAGGTGCCAGGAGTTAGCTAAATGCACCTCCGGTGCTTCCCAAACTAGGAGCATCTCCAGTGCTTCCCAAACCAGGAGCACCTCTGGCGCTTTCCAAACTAGGAGCACCTCTGGCGCTCTGTCAATAAAGAAGTCAATTTCAAAAATAAGGGAGGGGACCCACCTCTCCAGGCAATAAAGTGGACACATCACATGATGAGGTCATCATGACTCATCCTCTACTTTATCATAGGAATAAAATAAATCAGCACGTATTTCATTTGCAGGGGTATTCACAAAGACGGCGCTAACGTCACCCAAAGAACATGGATTCTTGAACCACTCAATGCAATGATTGTAGGTCACGTACCAATGAAGTAGTGGGCATCATCTCAAGCCACCAAAAGCTACTCATGTGCCACAACATGTGCAATCTCATAAAATGACGTAGCATCTCTACCGTGTACATCACCCTCATCATTAAAAATGATCTAGGTAATTCTATCTTTAATTAATCATTAATAGCAACCGTCTTGTCTTTCTATTTTTGGGTGTCGCCACTATGACACGTCCTCCAACCATCATTTGCTTTTCTAAATTCATGTATGCCGCCATCTGTGCTATACTTCCACCTTGCCTCCAGAGTGTCCTATCACTCTGTCATATTTATGACTGCCTAGGTACTCTAACTAATCTGCAAATCTTCCATAAGCCTAAGCTAAGACACGTCACAATCCTCATTCGAACCTTCGAAGTACCCTGAAGAACAGAGCAAATTGAACAGTCCTCCAGAGCCTACAGAGTTAAGAGGAAAGGATAAACTGTAGATTGAGGAGAGTGAGGAATTAAGCACAGAAGGTGGAACCAATTTAGCAATGGGGGTAAAGAAGAAGTCTGAACAAGAAAATACTGCAAGTCTTTTGCAAGATGAAGCTGCAACAAACATTCTAAGAACTGTAGGATGGCTGGACTTTCTAGAACAATTTGAAGGGTTTCAGGAAGATGTCATGGATGAATTCCTCAGAAATCTAAGGGGCAATCAGACAACTGTCAGAGGAGTCTGAATCAATTTCTCCTTAGCCACTATTAGCCACATTTCTAGACTTCTTGAACAAGGTGAGAGGTTTTATCACTTAAAAACCTTATGCATTGATTTAATTAAGAATTTCTCTGTTCGAGGTGAACTTGCAATTCAACTGCATTCAAATAAAAATGAAGTAAAAGGAATTCTTAGGTCCACCCTTCCAAACCCTTGGCAATCTGTTGCCACCTGGCTGATGAAATATTTTACTTGTGATCGTCAATTCTCTCTAGTTTTAGGACCAATCATGAAAATACTGATTTTTCTAAGGCATGGGAATGCACACCCTGAGTTTAGCATAAACATTCACAATTTCCTGTATTCTGCCATTAGGGGAACTGCAGAAAAATATCAGCAAAATAGGGGTCCGATGAAACATCATGGCCTCATTTTTCTAGTAGTCAAACACCACTTCCTATCTTAGGCCAATGGGGAGGAATTATGGCAAAACTTTCTTGAACAGAATTCCCAAGACAGAGGACTAGAGATGGCACAACCAGGAGGTGAGAGTTCCCCTACTCACCAAGAAGAAGAAACTGAGCCTTCAGCTTCCTCCATAGTTGTTCAAAGAGGGAAAAAGTCCTCACAGGAGGCAACTTCATCTGCAGCCCCTGTTCCTGCTAAAACAAAGAAAGGCAAAGAAATTACAGAGCCTGCTCCTAAACAAACCCTATATATGACTCGATCAGTTAGGAGAAAGATGAATCTAACTGAGGAATCTTTCCCTAAAGAATTAACATAGGAGAGGCCAGGACAGAGAGTAGAGAGATTTTGGGTTGAGGAACCATCTCATGATTTAGATGAGATCCCTCTGGTCAGGAAAAGAAAACAAAGAGAAGTTTCCCCAGCACCATCTATTCATCTGGGGTCAAGCCCAATTTCAGAACCATCATGTGCTCCAGAGACAGAACATAGACAAACTCTTACTATTTCCTCAGATTCTAAGGATGAAAGACTTGCTCCGGAGGCACCTGCGCCACCTCTGCTATGGAGAAGCAAAAGAAAAAGACAGCTCTCACAGGATGAGAAAGATAATGCTCTCCTAGCTGAGGTACTCCTGGGTTTTAGAACATATGAGGATAAGGTTGGGCCTTCATCGGTGCCAACAAAAGCAGAGGAACCCCAAGAGGACCCTCAGGACAGGCAGTCTGTAGAAAAAGATGAAACAAGGCAAATGGTTATAGTTGGCAATATAGGGAAGATGGCCATGGAAAACTTTGATGATCAGCAAACAATAGAAGCAGAAGCAGAAACCTTCTCTCATCCCTCTGATCAAGAGGATGTTGAAATTCCAAAAGAACAACAATTGTTAGAAGAAATTGAAAACCTAAAGAGATTACTCTAGGGGAAAATCTAATTATTACTGACGTCAAGAAGGTCAAAATAGAGGTAGAAATGGAGCAGAAACAAGTCATTGAAAATCTACAAACAGAACTCCAAAGCAAAAACAAGATCATCCAGGAGAAAGAAGCAGAATTAGAGGCCTAGAAAATTGAGAAAGAAGCAAAATTGGAGGCCCAGAAAATTGAGGCAGTCAAACTATTGGAAGAAAAAGAGAAAGAAGCAACACATAGTGTTTTTGAGCTCACCATGGCTAGAGACAATAGCCTCACAATAATGGCAGCATTGATTGAGAAAATACATAGCTAGGATGGACAGTTAACTTGGGCTAACAACAAACTAGATGACCAAGAGGAATATATTCAAGAATTGGTTGGCCCAAGGGCAACCAATGAACAAGAAATCCAAACAAATGCATACGTGGGTCCAATCCCCATTGACATTCCTAAAGCCCTATTCCATTGGGAGAAGAAGTGTAGAGAATATGAGGCTTCCAAGCCTATGTTGCAATTACAGAGGGCAGTCACTACCAAAACAAAAAAAATAGAAACTCTGGAAGGCAAAATCATTAAAATGGCCTCCCTTTCTTTAGAAATTCTATCCTGTAGGCCTCCAAGTGCTAGCTATTCTATGTTCTTACAAGAAAGAGTACTGTAGAGGAAATTCTCTTTAGTCCTATTTGACCTGTTGAGGATACAGAGACAACAGAAGGATTCATGACAACATATACAAGGAATAATGATGAGGACAAGAATTTCCTATGTGAATTATACCTGCATGGGTTCTATCTTAATGATATAACTTTCATTCTTAATCATTTTGTAGGGGAATGCCAGCTTAAAGCATTTATGTCCCTAATGAGGAATCATCAGATCTAAAATGAAAGAATGGAAGATCATCTCAAGAAAGATTTAGAAATAGATCTCTTCATCAAGAAGGAATGTTCTAATCCCAATGCCTTTAAGATCTAATTCACATCCCTTATCTATCATCCTAAGAGTAAGAACAAAATTTTGCCATTATACCTAAAAAGTTTGCAAGAGTGCTCCATCGATTTTGGTCTTTTCATGATCAGTTTAGCAAACCCAGTACTTGCCATAGCAAAGAAAAGATGGAATATTTTGACCCCAGAGCAGAAAATGAGAGAGGTGGTCACCCCTGCAAACTTATGATTATTTATGAGAAAAGCAAAGTTGATATCTAAAATGATGGATAACCATAAGTAGGAATGGATAGGTGGATGGTTCAGGCCCCCTCTCATAATTGAGCCACTTCATGTCTAGGCTGAGTAGATAGAAGATGAGAAATTGTAGGACTGGTTGAAGAAAGTTGATCAATACAGAGGCAATGGTAATACCAACTGCACAACTTGGACCACCTATGCACAGGATTATAGTTTGACTGACAAGCTACTTCATCAGAATAAATCTAGATTGTGAGAAGCAAGAGGACCTACCAAACCTTAGGTATGGGGGGATGATGAGTGCCAAGTTGCACCCATGAAATACATCTTTTTACCTCTCTTTTTCTCCTTCCTGAGTCCGTCTTTCCTAATGTCTGTACCCAAATAAGCTAGCAAGATCATTCTAGTTAATGATTAATTGAGATAGATTACTTAAGATCATAATTTCTGATTGAGTGACTAATGTGCATGGAATTGATGGAAAAATATAGAAACTTCTCTCTTTTTGAATCAACAGGTGTACATGCTAGGAACAGTAATTTTTGTACATCTCCGGAGATAGTCTTCAGTGATCTCCAGAGACAATACCAGAATACTAAGACACCAGAAGTTTTGAAGGAAAGAGAAAGCCTCTTCGAAGTTGAACAAAGAAGGCCACAATGGCATCTCCAGAGCTACAGACATATCTCTGGAGCTGCAAACAAGGACAGATATCTCCGGCACCTCCTAAGAGCATGGCATATTTCCAGCATAAGCTGCCAACCAGGCACTCTCAGCAGTGATCATAATACCCCTCATTTCACTCAAATCATCACCTGAGTGGTAAAGGGTCATCCTTAGTTAAACTACTAGAGTTTTTATCTTTTTAAAGTTTTTGCATGAGTTACGGATAGAAATAATTCAATATCCATATTTTTATGGCCTCGCTGCCCAAATGTATGAAGACTCAAACTTAGAATTCTAAGTGGACTTCTGTTCCACTCAGTCAACTTTTATTGCATGATTATTTTCCATAGTTAGATAGCTAGTGTAATAAAGAGATGGATGTCATCTCATAGAAGAACTGGTAAATAAGATAAGTAATATGTCATCACTCATTTTCATAAATACATATAGAAACATCATAAGAAATATACATTGATTGATTTATTCTGATTCTCAACAATCTTAGTTCTATGATATCAATATTTTTCATGAATGCAAAGCGAATGGAATTAGGTTGAATTTAGTTGTGATCTTCTTGTGTGTTGATTGACTATTGTAGCCTTTAGCCCCAAGGGTGTGGAGAAAGGGCCCACTCTCACCACCAAGGCAGAAGGCTAGTACCACTATTTTATTGCTTTAGATTTTGATATGAAAAGTATTTATTGATTTTGATAGATAGATGCATGTTACTATTTTTAAGATTGCTTTGAGTAAACTTCATGTTTAATTCTATTTTCAGCATTCCTTAAATTCATTTAGCAAGTAGACAGATTAATGTTTTCAAATTAGTAGAAGCTGTTAGGATTAGCTAGGGAAATTGGTAACTATAGATCCCTAGTTGCAGACAGCCAAGGACACAGCCCCTAGATTTTGACATCTGAAAATGGATTAAATGATGACGTACAACGACACCTTGTCAGATACAGGGTATGTAGGCAATCTGGGATATGAAGGGAGTACTTAGATTCAAGCATGGGTGATAGACCTCTTCCATCTTCCATCCTTCTTCTAATATTCATAAATCATCTTCTTTCTTCTATCATCTATCCCCAACATCATCAATAAACACCTAGAACTACATATTATCATGTCTCATCATTTATCGTATTGTACTTTGATCCCGTGGATACAGGGTATGTAGGTAGTCTTGAATACGAAAGAAGTATCCAGTACGCAAGCACAAATGATTTACTCTTCCATCCCTATTCCCATCTCTTCTATCTCTTATCTTCGTCTCTTTGACTAACTCAAGCAAAAAACCAAACTATGCATGTTTTGATAGCTCAAAGTAACTCATCAAATCAAGGGTAAAACAAAGACATTTGTTTACATGCCTTTAGCCAACATTTGCTATATCAATCCAATATCTCAGCCTTTAATGAGATATATCTTTCCTCACAACAAGGTGCTATCTAATTCATCCAAAGAGCACCCTCTATTGGCAAGAAAACATGATGGCTGTGTCTTTTGTTTTCTTTTGATTTATCTTTTGTCCCTTCCTAATACCTAATCGAGGCTGCCTTGATTCATTATATCTTGGTATGTCGCGATAAAGTATGGACTAGGGCATGGTCATTTGCTTTCGTATGCTATGTTTGTGGTATGTTCTTATTCTCCTTCTATGCATATGGTATCTTGTCCGTGTTGGGATTAGCATCTTCAATATCAATATCTTTTACATCTGAGAAGTTAAACAGACTCTTATGCATTAAGAATATTCTATGCTAAGACTATTTTCCATACATATAACCAACAAGGTTTCATTATGTTTAGTGAAAATAAGTTCAAACCATTGCTTGCAAAGTCAAAGTCCATCTCAGAACAACTAATATTCATATCTTGTGTATGTTGGATCAACATCTTGACCTCATACGATGGACAAAGTTGTATTATTCTGAATGCATTGGATACATCAACACCCTAGTCTTTTATACCTTAGTTCATAATATCCATATGCTATATCAAACATAAGGATTGCAAATCTCATAAGTTTGTGCGCAACCGTTGTTAAACACTGCATCTATTATCCATCATCCATCCACTCAGTTACCGCAATAAAACTCATATCTCTCACAAGGATTGATCAATTCATTTCATTTTTCTTCTATTCAACATCATCTTTCTCTTTCATATCTTCTTCTTGCAAAACAAGTGTCATCTTATCGCGAGTCAACCTAGTCTTTTCCTGGTAGCCTGGTTTTCCTCTCGAGGGGGCACCACCCACTAGTTACATTGAGGCATATCTTGTTATCTTAACGTATCAGTTTCATCTTTTTTAAAACAACACCCTAACAGATATTGTCTCAAAGAGGGGCAAAATGTAGACACCCAAAATTGACCCTTCACATCATATGTCAATTTTGTCTAGCACACTTGGGTTATTCATCTATTTTCTTCTAAATCACCCTCTTTCTACCATTAATTAAATAAATTATATTTATTTAATTAATTCCATCTAATTTCATCTATTTTATTATATTCTTCATCTATAATTAAATAATTTTTAATTATTTAATTATCTCATTATTCCTCTTATAAAGAAATAAAATCAATATTTGATTTATTTATCTTTTCATTATCCTCATAAAATAAATAAATTTATTTATTTAATTTATGTTCATTCTCCAATCTTATGAATTTAGCTTTTCTTCTATCATTTAAAAATAAATTAAATGAATTTATTTGTTTAATTTATTTTTTTCTTATCATTTCCTTATCTTATCACATTCTTCTATGTGTACAAGATAGGTCTTATCCTAAATCAAATATAAAAAATGATTTAATTGGTTCTAAAATCAATCATCCACATCATCCAACTCTTAAAATAGAAAAACATCCTATTTTAAGAAAATCAATCTTAGTACTACCAACAAACCAACTACAATCATTTAATAAAATCTTTTCCTATTGACACATGTCTTGTACACATTCATCTAAGTTTCTTGTTTAATCTCAACCATTCACATAGCCACATAATCTCCACCGTTAATCAATCTTAGTAGAGAGCTATATATATACCCTCTCACCTCATTTCATATATAATTCCACACAATCTTGAAAATGTCCAGATTATCATCTAATGCATATTGAATCCATTGAGTATCCATTGAGCATTTTGAGCATATCATCCATCATCATTGCAGCTATGGCAACTATGGTTGTTCACTATGGAGAAGCAATCCACAATTCCAACCAAGGAATCAAGCAATCTAGGTGACATCATTCTTTGATTTGCATTTATTTGTGTCATTTAGATGGATTCTTTGAAGGTGGTAGGATTAGGTTTAATTTGCAATGCTTGATTTTATAAACCTGATTTTTCCTACTAACACAATGAATATGTTGGTTCTGCTATTGATGTTGATCATGACCATAATGTGGAAATGGAAGTATTTACTTTCAATGATGAATGCATTAGTGAAGGTGTATACTCTGTTGAGGGTGGACAAATTTCAGATATTCATATTGATACAACAAAGGATAGTGTTGACTGTGATATCTATGGTAAGGGTGATTATAAAGTTTTTGACAATGGGCTATATTCTAAACTTTTCAAGCCTTCTTTTCAAGTATTCCAAGTAGAGTTTAATGGTGAAATTGTTGAGCACAATAATGAGGGATATGAGGATGTTTCTAAAAGTGAGCTCCTTCAAACTAGTGGTCATGATAACTATGAGTATGACCAATTCTCAATTGATTAAGATTACTTGTATGAGCATGCTTTGCAAATTTTTACTTCAGGGTTAAAAAGTTTATATGAATGTGAGAGTCAGTGTTCAACAAAGCAAGTGAAGATGCTTCCTGTGTATGAGTATTTCATGTTCAATAAAGAAGGTGACTTCTTGCTTGAAAGAGGGCAAACTCCAAGTATAAATTCATTGGTTGTGTATGAGTCTTTCACTTTTTTCTAATTTGGACTTGATATGTGATAGAGATAACCTATAGCAGCGGTCATCACAGATGTCTTATGATTGCTTCAGATTTGATATAGAAGTAAGAGATGAAGCCAAATTTTATGATACTAGTCACCTAGTGTGCCAGGAAATAGTTTGTTTCTTAGATCAAAGTGATGGATATCTAAGGATGGATAGTATTAATTTTGTTGATCAAAGGCATTGAAAACATAGGAACAATATATTTGACACACATTTTTTGTGCCTACCATTTGCTGATGTTATTCAATTAGTGTAGATTGATATGAGTAAAATTGACAACGGCACAATCAAAAACATGGTGGTATGCTTCTTTGATAGCAACATTGAATATAGCGCTTCCAAATTGAGCTCGAGACTATCTACTAAATTAGAATATTTGATAGAGGTAAATATTGGTTTTTCACTTTTTGGGGCCCGGGGCCACCAGATAAAGTTTGAAGATATGGTTTTTAATATGATGGAGCAGTTACACAGCAGCCCAATGGATTTGGCACAAGGTCTACATCCCGGAGATCTGGAATCTCACCATGCCTACAAGAGGCATGTGCCCCTGAACATGAGCCACTGATGACACCTTCAAATTTTGTAAATTTGAATTGTCTATCTCGTCTCAATGTGTCAACAGAGGTTAGGTCAACATACTGCTAAATCTAACCCGAAGCTCATCTTCGTTGATTAAAATTTCGCAACTCAGGGATCATCTTACAAATCCATGTGGTACAATGTTTCTTGGTACATATGGTAGTATGCCTACTCAATTTCATGCTCCCTGGATGAGTTCTGATGGGCTATTTAATACTTTTTTTACTGCAACCATACTAGATTTGGTCTTTTAGAAAGTTGCAAATTTCACAATTCTGAAGGTAACCCATTTCTTGTTTTGGTCTAAAACATCTCCAATTCCATTTTCATAAAAGGTAGAGTCCATATGATGCATTATTCTAATGTGTTTCAGTTGCGGCGAACACGTCTAGCAAGTCAATTTACAAAGGAGGTCCCAAAAATCTTTCGGCGAGGTGAATTTTGAGGAAATGGGTATGTTTTAAATAATTGATTATGGCCCTATGCAAATTTTCATGGCCTCCAAATACCCAGTGTGCTCGCAGTGAAGATGTGTCGTTTGCCCGGGAGGAGAAATTGATTAATTGTCATTTTCCTAAGTTGAAAAGTGTAAGTTTTGAAATATTTATTGGCAAAAGTAATATTTTAATTGGAAAATATTTCAAATTAAACATTGCCTTATATTTTTTGTGTTTTATAAAGGAAAGATAAAGGCATTAATGGGCTGAGCGCACGAGCGCACAACCCACTGTGCCTTTCATCCAAACGGGTTCTCTGGTGTGCTTTGGCTCTTTTGGGGGTAGATTTTGGTTAGAGAGCAGTCTAGGAATGTAGATTGCTGTGTTATCATCTCCATGGAGGTTTTTCCTGGAGCATTTTGGTCAGATTCAAGCAGATATTGTTGTAGGATGAAAAGCTCTCACGTTTTTGGCTTTGGGACAGATTTTTGAGGTTGTATATGTGTTGTAAATGATGTTTTTCACCTCCCAAATGTTGTCAAGACTTATTATCATGTGTTGGGAATACGTTTAATGTTGTTTTAGTCAATTTTGGGTGCCTACAACCAAAAAAATGCCCAACACAATAAAAAAATGACCCAATAGTGAGAATAAATTAATTGGCAAATGAAACATAGTGTTTTGGTGGCAAATACTATAATATAAACATTATTATTATAATGTTTATGCCTTATCAACAAAACAAAGACATTTTGGGGACTAAGGGCACCAGTGCACAGCCCACCTCACTCTCCATTAGATGTGTGTTGGTGTTCTAAGGCCTTTTATTGGCTAGTCTTGGCAAAATAAATGTACATGTATTGATTGCAAAGCTTTTGCTCTTATTGGTGGAGGAGAATATGCATGGGAATACAAGAAGCTAGAGCCTTATAGTCCCAAGAAAAAATTGAACAAATCAAATGAACATGATTTCACAATCTTCAAGGAGGAAAACAAATTTCAAAGGAAATATCAAATTGTTCAACAAACTAGATTGATTAAAGAAACTTTTTACCAACAAGAGCTAATCAAAGAAGAGATATAGGTTCCCTTGGCATAAATATTAAATGAAAAGTCAAACATGTAATCAAAAAATTTGTAGCTGAAAATTTTTGCTGACATAATGTGCTTCTCTTTATAAGGGAACCAATATCATTGTCAAAGGGGGATTTTTCTAGGCTTTGGATACAAGTTATCCACATATTTGGGGAATAGATTGATTATAAAAAGGGATGTGGTGTCTGGATTTCAATAGAGAAATGCCCTTGGAGGAGAATAAATTTCTAAATGGCATATTTTCTCTTTAGATTTTAGTATATGAAAAACACTTTTGTGTGTATTATCCGTGACCATCTCCTTGAGTATGAATGCTTTTCTTTCAAGTAAAGTTGCCAAGGGTTTCTGAGCTTGTCTGCATACATTTGCTATGTTATATATTTGATTCATTGCATCTGTTCAAGGAATGTATTAAAAACTACTTTAAATCAGATATAAGGGAAAGTATATTGTATTAAAGGATCATTGAAGAAGAGTCACAAGTGATACTCTTTCTTGGGCTATTACTGTAAGGCAGTGATGATGGTTCCAGCCCTCTGAATATGAAGTTTTAGATGTCAGATAGAAAGCATTTGCTTGGTAACATTTGACTATGTTGCCCTGATAAAGCACCAGTCTAGGGTTTTTTGGTCCAAAGGTCCAGAAGATAACAAAATTTAATGATAAGTCTTTCAAATCATTTTGTTTTATGTTTTGTTTTAGTTTAGGTGATGCATGTTCTCATATTTGAATAGTGAAGATAATCCAAGAATGTTGCCAGTCTAGGGTTAATCTTACAAATCTTGGTGCAAATATATGAGAAGATTTTGCCTAGTATTGAAAAGCTATATTTATTTATTGTGAATAAGGGAATACCCCCTAGGTGCGGCGGAACCCTAGTGCAGGAGCACCTACAAAATCATGTTTATTGTGAATAAGGTCTTTTGACCAATGCATTTTCATTTTAGATTATGTCTAGGTTCATTTTGTAAGTCCCAAGTGACTTAGGGGACATTTGTCAAATTGTAATCACATAATGCTAAAAATAGCAATAATGCCAAAAATAAGCATTAGTGTTTCCCAGCCGCTTGGATTGGTCTCCCAACCACTTGGAGTCAGTCGGTACTACTCTGGGCGAGTTTATAAACCCAGAGGATTGAACCAAATGCATACATTATTATCGAATGTAATTAGATTGAAGAAGGATCAAATGTGATTGTATTGTGCCCATGAGTAATAAAGAAATTATGTTCTATCCATTTGATTTCCATTTCTTATAACTGTAAATCATGCAACTGTAGATTTCCATTCATTTTGCATTTTTCATTGTTGCTGTATGTTGCTGTGAAGCATTCCACTAGTGAGATTTCTATTGAAATTAATGGAATGGCTTCAATGTACCATATCCATCTATTTCCTATTTTGTTTTCCTATTCGATAGTGCAGATGTTCCGGACCGAGGGTTTCACGCAGTAAAGACAACCTAGCATCTTCATGTGCTAGGGTTCGCAGGAGGAAAAACTGCGTGACAACATTTTTGGAGAATCGGCCAGGGTTACAAATGACCACCGATAGAACGCATCCCTCCAAGGGTAAATGCCATCAGGGCATTGGTGGAAAGGTGAGAAACTTGGCCGATTGAGTTGAATTGGTGGCTCATCAGCTGTTAGTTCGTTGACTGCAAAAAAAAAATTTAGGGCATCAGTCCAGTATCCGCTGTGCACTCCCCATCATATTGGTGTCAGAGCTTGGAAAAAGATTTGGGCTGCAAATTGAATTGAGGATTTGCAAGAGTGTTGGTGTTTGGGTGTTGTCTGTGAATGTTTATGTCAGACAAAGAAAGTGAGACAGAGGCGGAGAGGATGCCTCCCAAAAGTATGTCGCAGGATGTCGTTAAGAAGTTGATCGAGTAGATGCTTGCATCCAAGTTTTGAGAGTTCAAACAGTCCAAAGGCAAAGAGAGGGAAGATGAAAGTGACTGTGATAAAGGTGATGCAGAAATTGCTGAAACCAGTAAAAAGACAGAGGAGATACTAGCAGACCAGAGGGCATTTTTAAATGCATTGAAGTCAGTCAATAGGGACACCATAGATGGGTTACCTATGTATAGTGGAAGTATGGAAGCTGAAGAGGTGATTGACTGGATTGAGGCATTGAACAATCATTTCGAATATAAAGAAATCCCTGATGATATGAGGGTTAAGTTGGAAAAGGCAAGATTGCAGGAAGCTGCTCTTGCATGGTGGAATTATGAACAAGGAGAGAGAGTTAAGGAGGGGAAGAACATGATAACCTCCTGGGAAAGGATGAAGAACAAACTCAAGGAACAATTCTTACCCTTGGACTATGATGTGCAGATGTATAAGAAATTGCAAAACCTCAGGCAGAGAGATCTTGATGTGAATACATACACACAAGAGTTTCATAAACTCAGTCTCAGATCAAAGAGACAAGAAGAAGAGTCAGAGAAGGTGGTCAGGTACTTGAATGGCCTAAGGATGAACATCCAAGATGAGATCAGCATTTTAGCGCCAGAAACAGTGAATAAGTGTTTCCAAATGGCCTTAAGGGCTTAAGAGAAGATAAAGAGAAAGAGTGAGCAGAACAATAGAGGCAAAGGTGGAAGGAATTTCAGAGGTAGAGGCACTTTTGGAGGAAGAAGTCCTAACCAGAGGCCTAGTTGTGAGTCTAGCCAAGAAGAGCAAGTTGGGGACTCTGGTAGAAGAGGAGGCTACAGAGGAAGAAGGCCTAATGGAAGAGGTGGGACAAGTCGATCAGGTAGAGGATCCAAATTCTCCAATATGAGATGTTATAACTACAATCAGATAGGGTACCCGGTATACAAGTGTCTAGAGAAGGCCTCAACTTCTCATAGTGGTGAGAAGAGAACCACTTTGATTCAAGAAGATGCAAGGAGTGTGACATCTCCTGAAGTGAATCTAGAATCAGAAACGAGAGAGAATCTGATGATCAAGAGGACACTGCTCAAGGAACCAGTGCAGGCTGAACCATCATAGAGAAGGGCTTTGTTTAGGATCAACTGTAAGATCCAAGGTAAAGTTTGTAAAGTCATTATTGACTCTGGTTCTATTGATAACATTATATCTTTGGAAGTAGTGAATAAGTTGAAGTTAGAAAAGATACCCCATAATAGTCCATATAAAGTCAGTTGGTTGAACAAGGGGCATCACGTACTCATCAATGAACAGGCATGGGTAGAATTTAGTAGTAAGGGGTATAGAGACAAGATTTTGTGTGACATCCTTCCAATGGATGCTTGCCATCTTTTGTTAGGCAGACCATGGTAGTTTGACAGAAAGGCTCATCATGATGGAGAAAAGAATGCTTACTCATTCCAAAAGGATGGTGCGACTTATAAGATATAGTCATTGGTAGAAGAGGATCCACAGCATGTAGAGTCTAGTGTAATGCTAGTAGGAGAAAAAGAATTCATGAACACACTAAAGGAAGGTGATGGAGTAGGTTTTTCTTTGATTGTGAAGCCTAAGGAGGAAAAGAAGAAAAGTGTGAGAAAAGTAGGGCCTAAAGAGGTCAGAGACTTGCTTGATAGTTACAAAGGAGTGATTGCAAAGGATATACCTGATTCCCTACCACCAATTAGAGACATTAGCCATCAGATAGATCTCATACCAGGAGCAGTACTTCCTAATAAGGTAGCATATAAAATGACCCCTCAGTAGAATGAAGAGATAGCAAAACAGATTCAAGAACTCCTAAACAAAGGGTTGATAAGGAAGAGTCTTAGTCCATGTGCAGTACCTATTGTTTTAGCCCCAAAGAAAGATGGGAAATGGAGACTGTGTACTGATTCTCAGGCAATAAATAGTAGGTTTCCTATTCCTAGAATAGAAGATCTAATGGATTGTTTGGGAGGAGCTACCTATTTCTCTAAGATAGACTTGAAGACCGGGTACCATCAAATAAGGATAAGAGAAGGGGATGAGTGGAAGACAGCTTTCAAAACCAATGAAGGGTTGTATGAGTGGCTTGTGATGCCATTTGGTCTTTCAAATGCCCCTAGCACCTTTATGAGGTTGATGAATGAGGTGTTGCAGGATTTCATAGGAAAATTTGTGGTAGTCTACCTTGATGATATCTTGGTACTCAGTAAGAGCAAGGAAGAGCACTTGAAACATTTGGAGATAGTCTTGAAGAGGCTGCAAGAATAGAAGTTACTGATAAAATTGGAAAAGTGTGACTTCATGTAACAAGAATTGGTGTACCTAGGTTTTGTCCTCTCTAAGGGTGATTTGAAAATGGATCCCTCTAAGGTAGAAGCTATTTTGAATTGGCCTACACCTAGGATAGCAGGAGAGGTCAGAAGTTTCCATGGTTTGGCCACATTTTACAGGAAATTCATTAAGAACTATAGTGACATCTATGCACCTATGTTGGAGACCATCAAGGGTGGAGGTAAGATGAAGTTTGTGTGGGCAAGAGAAGTAGATAGGAGTTTTGAAAGTCTGAAATAGAAAGTTGCTCAATTCCCTATTTTAGTGTTACCTGATTTCAATAAGGTTTTTACCATTGAATGTGATGCAAGTGGGTTGGCCATAGGAGCAGTGTTGAGCTAAGAAGGTAGACCAATAGCCTTCTTTAGTGAAAAGTTAAATGAAGCGAAGAGGAAATACTCCTCTTATGATTTAGAGTTGTATGCTATGGTACAAGCCCTAAAAAAATGGAGGCACTACTTACTTCCTAAAGAATTTATTGTATACACTAACAATCATGCTCTTAGTTTTTTGAATGGACAAGAAAAGCTCAGTCATAGACACATGAAATGGGTGGAAAGTCTTCAAGCATAAGAAAGGAATAACCAATAAAGTTGTTGATGCTCTAAGCAGAAGGGTGTTGATAGTGCAATAACTGCAGCTACAAAGTATGGGTGTTGAGTCACTCAAAGGATTGTATGAAGAGGACCACAGTTTTAAGGAGATTTACAGGGTATGTAGTGAGTTTACCAATGCTTTCCACAGTGACTTTTCAGATTATACATTGTAGGATGGACTTTTGTTTAAGAGAAGTCAACTCTGTATCCCTAAGTGTTCAATGAGGGATAATATTGTGAAGGAAAAACATAGTGGTGGTTTAGGAGGACATTTTGGGCTCAATAAGACCTTAGATCTTGTCAGAAGGTTTTACTTTTGGCCAAGGATGCAATCTAATATCAGAAAGTTTGTTGAGAGTTGTATGATTTGCCAGTGAGCAAAGGGAGTCTCAACCAATGCAGGACTGTACCAACCTTTGCCCATACCAAACAAACCTTGGGAAAGTTTGAGTATAGATTTTGTGATGGGATTGCCCAAGACAAAGATAGGTTATGATAGTGTGTTTGTTGTGGTAGATAGATTCAGCAAAATGGCACACTTTATTCCTTGTAGGACCACCAATGATGCTAGTTACATTGCAGGTTTGTTCTTTAAAGAGATTGTCAGGATTCATGGATTACCTTTGAGTATTGTATCTGATAGAGACATCAAATTTGTGGGACATTTCTGGAGAACCTTGTGGAAAAGATTGGGTACCAATTTGTCTTTTAGTTCAGCCTATCATCCTCAGACTGATGGTCAAACTAAGGTTGTGAATAGGTCATGAGGCAATTTGCTGAGATGTTTGACAAGAGAACATGGCAGTAGTTGGGATGTGGTACTTCCACAAGCAGAGTATGCCTATAATGATTCTACAAACATAAGTACAGGTCTCAGTCCTTTTGAAGCTATCTATGGTAGTCATCCTAGAGGTATTTTTGAATTGTGAGATGTTCAATGGGTGGACAAAAGGAGTGGACATGTTGATACATTTGTAGATGCTATGCAAGAGATCCATCAACAAGTCAAAGATACTCTATATCAGAATAATCAGAAGATCAAGGCTAGAGTGGATCAAAGACGAAGGAATGTGCAGTACTAAACAGGAGATATGGTCATGGTTCATCTCAACAAGAACAGAGTCGGGAAGCCACAACAAGTTGATGATGAGAAAAATTGGACCTTGTCAGATTCTGGAAAAATATGGTCCTAATGCTTACAAAATTGAACTCCCTTATGATATTGCTATTTCACCTATATTAAATGTTTCTGATCTAACATTATATAGGAGTCCTAATATAGGCGAAGGGATAGCAGATTCTGTCCAAGACAATGCAGAGTGGGCGCAACATTTACCACCTAAGGAACCACCGAAGATGGAGTGTATTTTGGATAGCAGGACAGCCAAGAAGACTAGAAATCAGACATATTTTGAGCACTTAGTCAAATGGCAAGGACTTCCAGACTTAGAGGCCACATGGATGCTGGAAGCAGACATCAAAAAGTAGGGTGGTGATTTGCAGTAGTTAGTCTCTAAGAGGACTTGAGACTACTTTCACCCGGGGAGTATGGTGCAGGAGCACCTACAAAATCATGTTTTCCTTTGTAATAAGATCTTTTGACCAATGCATTTTCATTTCAGATTGTGTCTAGGTTCATTTTGTAAGTCCCAAGTGACTTAGGGGACATTTGTCAAATTGTAATCACATAATGCTAAAAATAACAATAATGCCAAAAATAGGCATTAGTGTTTCCCAGCCGCTTGGATTGGTCTCCCAGCCGCTTGGAGTCAGTTGGTACTACTCTGGGTGAGTTTATAAACCTAGAGGATTGAACCAAATGCATACATCATTATCGAATGTAATCAGATTGAAGAAGGATTGAATGTGATTGTATTGTGCTTAGGAGTAATAAAGAAATTATGTTCTGTCCATTTGATTTCCATTTCTTATAACTATAAATCACGTAATTATAGATTTCCATTCATTTTGCATTTTCCATTGTTTCCGTAGGTCACCGTGAAGCATTCCACTAGTGAGATTTCTGTTGAAATCAGTGGAATGGCTTTAATGTACCATATCCATCTATTTCCTATTTTGTTTTCCTGTTCGATAGTGTAGATGTTCCAGACTGAGGGTTTCACACAGTAAGGACGACCTAGCATCTTCATGTGCTAGGGTTCACAGGAGGAAAAACCACGCAACAACATTTTTGGCGAATCGGCCAAGGTTACAAATGACCACTGACGGAACGCATCCCTCCAAGCGTAAATGCCATCGGGGCATTGGTGGAAAGGTGAGAAACTTGGCCGATGGAGTTGAATCGGTGGCTCATCAACTGTTAGTTCGTTGACTGTGAAAAAAATTTAGGGCATCGATCTGGTATCCGCTGTGCGCTCCCCATCAAACCTGAAGTGTAGGGGAGATTGGAGATAATCTCCCACTCTTTTGGCTAAGTCTCTCATTGATCTAAGTATAAGAAGTGGTAAGTCTTTATGATTTGATGCATGTAGATTTGGGAACCAATAGGATGATTGATTATTGTGGTTGTATGGGAGGTTGTGTGAGAGGTTGTTGTTGTATTGAGTTTTCTCCTATAAGTGCATTTTGCAAAGCATGGCATGGATGTGGATTTATGCTTGGACACATGGAGGATGCATTGGAGGTGCTTGATGTTTCAGAGGTGTTAATGGAGACTCATGAGAATGTATTGTAATTTTTATTGCTAAATAGTACATTTGAGTGTGGTTACTTTTGGAAACTAGGTTTTTTCCTCATGAGGGTTTTCCTAGGGTATATCTTGTGTTATCTTGTTGTTTGCCTATTTATCTTTACATTGTGGTATTATGGTTACTTGTATGCATCATTTTCTCCTTTTGGGTTATGTGGAATTGGTTTAATGAACCTTCAAATTCCCAACATTTGGTATCAAAGCCATGTTTATGGTTGTGGCAGGTGTGAGCTCCCTGATTTGTATAACCCATCTGTGTGTAGATCTAATGCAAAGTGGATGCCATGGAAGTGCATGAAATATTTAGGACATTACAAGAGGGTTTTGTGTAGGTTTTTGTTTGTAGATTTGTGGAAAATATTATAAATCTCTGTGTTAAAAATTGGTTACAAAAATGGTTCTTGGATGGCTTTAATGAGGGTTTTGAGGGGGGAGTTCTCACAGATGAACTACTATGCAAAAATGGTGCAGGAGAACCTTAGCAATTGTTGGTCAAATGTTGTAAATAAGAGTCTTTAATGATTTTTGTGTGTCCAAGTCATATTTTTGGTGCAATAAGGTCTAATTAAGACCATCTTGGATGTATTTATGTCATATAGTGGTATAGGTGTGAAATTTTGTCAAATGTTGCATTGCAAAATAGTGTCACATGGAAGTTGAAAGGTCATGGGTTTGATTTTCAGTTGGAGACCATTGGGATTCACTTGAAACATGTTTAAAAAGCCTCAAAAGCTTTGAGGCAAGGTGGTGGAAGGTGATTGAAGGTTGTAGGAAGAGAATAAAGAGCAAACATTACAATCTTACCCTATTTTTCTGTTAAAACTCTGTATTTTCTATTTTTCCTGAGACTGTATGGCCCAGTCAAGATCTAAAACTCATTTGGTTGGATGAAGCCTTAAATGTTTTTTTTTTTGGCAGGTAGTTTGGGATAATATCATCATACTTGAAACATTTTGTGGTCATTTGAATGAAAATAGCTGGTAAAACAGGGTTTAGGGTTTTTTGTGAAAACAAATTGCTTTTGTGAGCATGTCCACTGATGAAATCTCTTGGAGACTGGTAAAATAATAGTATGTAATGTATATTAAGTGATTTTGATGGTCTTGCGAGTAGGGTGTGAAGTTTAAGTGAGTTTTGATTGGACCCTAGCATGAATTTCCTATTTTTTAGGCTTTGTGAGGGTTTAGGTTTGAAATCTTGAAACTCAGAGACTTGGTTGCTGATTTTGTCCATGAAACCTACATAGTCCATCTATTCGCAATGTATTGAAAGTCATCAAGTAGATTTTCAAAGTTGGGAGGTTGAACTCCATAGGGTTGCTTTGTAAAAGTGACCTAATTGGTCTTTGGGTATAGTGGAGCAGTCCAGTTTTGGGGACCATGGTCCAAAGGAACCCATTATGAATTTGAAATATGTTTTAGAACTCTAAAATGGGTATCTAAATGTGTCAAGGGTTTTGGGTTACAGGGATTGGTTGGAGAAATAATGAGGGACAGTCCTATTTAGAGACCTACTAGGATTGTGGCAGCTTGGGAGCAAAGTGTTTTGAGTGAAGAGTGCAGACTTGAGTGAGGGTTTGGAATGGTTGTGTCTGAGTCCTTGAGGGGTAAGAAGACCTCTGGAAACCTTGTTTGGTTTTGAAGAGTTGAAGACCCTGATTGTGCCTTTGTAGAGGGAAAGTGTTTGAGAGGAAAGCTTATGAAATTTGAAGAATCTATTGGTATGAGCCCATTGTTGAGAAATATGCCTTCATTGGACTGAAATGAACCCCTGCTCTGCATCAATTGGTATCAAAGATTAGGTTGTAGATCTTTTGGGGGTAAAGAGTTGAAGATTGAAGAAGAGAACAATAGGAAGTTGAAGAGACAAGATGCATCCAAAAGATAACATGGCAAAGGAAATCAGAGAGATGAAGGAGAAGGAAGCAACACAAAGGAGAGCACTTTCAAAACCACCTGCAAGTGCAATGGAAAGGTATGTAAGGTAGTAGTAGACTCTGGTAGCATAGATAACATGGTGACACAAGAGATGGTTGATAAATTGAATTTGGTAAGGATACCTCATGAGTCACCCTATAATGTTTCTTGGTTGAATAATGAACAATCTCTTTTGGTTAAGGAGCAAGCTTTTGTTGAGTTTCATATTGGTGGCTATAAGGATAGGATCTTATGTGATGTGTTGCCTATGAGTTGTTGTCACTTATTACTAGGGAGACCATGGAAATTTGAAAGACATGCTGTATATGATGGAAGGCATAACACCTATCAGATTGAGAAGGATGGGGTTTCTTTTACATTGACTCCATTGGTGGAAAATGATGAAGGACAGAGTAAGGCAGCAAGGGTGATGATGTTGGGTGAGAAAGAGTTTGTGAAACTTGAGGAAGACAAATATGGAGAGTGTGTAGCCATTGCAAAGGTTGAAGATGCTAGGATAGTCAGTTTGAAGAGTGATTCAGTATTGAAAGTTAAAGGTGGTGAGAAGATGACAAAAGAAGGTCAAGACAAGGTTAAGGATGAATTGATAGAGGAAGTGCAAATTTGCTTAGAAAAGCATGATAAGATCATGGTAGGGATAGTACTTTGTCCATTGGTTGAAAAAAATGTTGAAGGGCAATTAATTTCAGTTAGTACAGAGGTGTGTAAATCTAACAACACAGAGGTTTATGAATATGGCAAGACAGAGATTCTTGGGGCAGAGATCCTAGTGACTCTGGAAAGGCAAGATGGGCTTGTGAAAACTCCAAATGGGTTGGAGAAGAGTGATGATATTATGGTAATGATTTGTCCTTTGGTGGCAAAAGAGGTTGGTAGGCAATCATATTCTACCATGACAGAGGTCTGTAGACCTAATTACATAAAGGTTATGTTGTGATGTTCACAACATGCCCCATTTTACTTCTTAGCAAAATGAGGACACCTGTTGTGGCTGTGGCTTTTTTGCTTGTGTGTGGGTCTGGTTGGTGGTAAAGGGAAAAGAGGTAAAGGTTACAAACCTTGTTGAAAATTGAAGAGAGTTAACATTAAGTACCAGAGAAGAATAGAGGTGAATTCTTTGTCAAAAATGAATAAGGGTTGTTTTTTGAACCATTTCAAAATTCCCAATATTCTGCAAGATATGTGTGTTTTTGGTAAAATACATTATAGGAAGGTTTGTATGTTGCATGTACAAGGTTGTTTGTATGTGGATTCATTTTATTAGTTGAATAGAGTGGTCAGGTTTATGAGTCGCAGTACTTGTATGCATGTGGTTAATGTTTTATTCTTTACATACAAGTCAGACCCGATGTGATTCGAAAGTAAAATGGATAATTGGTTAGGTCCACAGGTTGTATCTTGGGTTGTATGTTTGGTGAAAAGAAAGGTACAAGGTGATACACAATGCGATATACATGTCATGGACCTAAGGAGAGTATGAAATTTGGTTTTATCAAGGTATGTTTCGGTGTTTGTATGTTGCATGATTCAGGTTTATACCTTTCGATATACATACAACGCAGAGCTCAAAAGGAATTAAATCAGGTGTAAGTGGTTTATCATACCTTAATGTATATTTGAAAAGATGCATTCACTTTATATACATGTGTGGAGCTGAAAGGTTATGCAATATGGTTTATAAAAGATGGGGAGTCCAGGATGATTATACAAGGGAGTTTGCATGTATGGAGGCTTGTATCTAAGAGTAGATACAAGTATTGTTGTTTTGTCGATGATATAAGTGGAAAGGTAAAGTGGGTCCCACAGATTGTATCTCGAGGTTGTATATTGTACCAACAAATGAATATACAAGATGATATACAAGCAAAGATACAAACAAAAGATGCAAGATGGATTTCAAAAGAAATTAAATAAAGGTAGGGCTTTGCATGTTTGGGCAATTATATGTTAACGATATACAATCCTGATATACAAGAAAATGAAAGACATCACCGGAGAGATAAAAGGTAAAATGGGTTGGTATGGTTTGTTTGTATGTGCACTTGTATCTATTTTACATACAAACCGATATACAAACAAAAGATACAACCGCGGATATAAAGGAAAAGGGATAACATTGTTTATAACTCTTTGCATACATGTTTTGCATATTGAAAAGATGCAAAAGGGAACATACAAAGAACAATATACAAAGACAGATACAAGAAAACGTGATGTAGCAGAAAATAAACTAACATATAGAAGGTTTAAAATAAAACATTGAATGAAGAAGTTGAAGCTGTAGGCATATTAATTTCTATAATTAATGCCAATCTAACACCAAAAATAGTAAAATTTAATGGGTTAGGGTAAATTTAAAGTTGTTTTTCTTTCAGATTTGCATTGCTAAGATTAAAATTGTAGAAAGAAGAGTTGTTAAAGAAATTAAACAAAAATTTCATCACGGGACGGAATTCTAGAAGTGGGAATAGAGTGGAAAATGGTAAAGTAAGTCAATGTTGTAAGGTTGAGCTATCGAAAGATACATGTATTTATCTCAAACATCATTACAAGTTCAGTTAGTTAAAGTGCAAAGTAAATTTTAGTAATTTCATTTTGAAATGTAAGTGAGCATTAAATTATTGTGTTTAATTGTTAATTAGCTAGTTTGGGTTAAACAATGTGAAAGTAAAAATGGGAAAAGACAAACGGGGGTTAGGGTAAAATGTAAAAAAATAGAAAATTAGTAGTAAAACCCTAGGTAAGAAGGTAAAATGACAAGTTAAAAAAAAATGCATTTTTACAGGATGGCCCCAAAGAAGAAAAGGTGGATATAGGAGGTGAAGTTAAAAAAGAAAGGAAGCCACTCAAATAAACAAAGGAGGAGTTGCCAATACATAGAGGGTACCCTTCATTGATCAGTACAAGTGGAGTAGGGACAGACACCAACATAGGGAGCTATGATGCGAATGATGTTTTGTAGAAGATCATAGTAGCCGATGCTACACCTGACATGAGGTGTATATGGGAGAGTGGATTATACAAGGCTGCAGGTTTCCCATTAGCTATGGAAGCTAAGGATTTATGTCTAGATTGCATATACTTGTATGACCCAGCTACCAGAAAAATAATGTTCCATGATAGGCTCATTGCAGACTTATCCACAGAAGGGATTGCAAGAACATTTGGTCTAGAAATACATGAGAAAATGGTAGATATTGATATAGATCAATATAATGAAGATTTCAATAACAATGAAAGGGATTGTAGAAGCAGGATCTTCTATAGTTGATACAATGCTGAAAACAAACCCAAGGCTATGGCAAGAGTACATAAAAATCTGCAAAGAATATACTTTAAAGAAGAAATATACTTGATGATTACAATGTTAAGTAGACTGGTGGGATTTAGGAATGGCACTAAGTGTGAGCCTTGGATGTTCACTGTTATCCAATTCATGAGGGAAGCAAAAAAGGAACAAGGACAAATTCACTGGAATAAGGCTATAAGCACAGCCATATGGAAACAGGCAATGTTAAGAAAGCAAAAGATGATGCCTTTCTATTTGTCCTCGTATGTATTATATTCATGTGTAGCAATGGTTCAACCCTACATACATGGGATTGACAGAGTTGGACCCTTAGGAAATGGCCCAAATCAGAAGCTGGTATATGAGCATTATCCTGATTTACAAGAGGAGAATGCATTGAGGAAGTATGCTCTAGTGAGTGATGTATTTTATACATACATGGTCAGGATTTTAAGAGAAGCATCGGATAAAAGATTGTCTGCAGATGCAAAGGATACAATTGGCCTACACAGTTCTTGGTACATCCAATTCAAGAACTTTACTTATATCAGAACTAAGGGATTTCAAGGAAAACCTTTCATGTTACCTAGGTATCCTTCTAACAAGTTGATTGTTTTGGAGTTCTCAAGGAAGAATTTGAATGCCTTTAAGATGTACAAGAAGTTTAACAAAGGAAATCTTAAGTTACCTTGGGCAATTGGTAGGTACTCATGCTACAGTGAAGAAGTTGCTGGTTATTCAGAAAGGGAGTTGAGATATTATGGATTTGAGGAATTTGAGTTGGCCAGGAGATTTGATCCTTTTCATAGAATCCAAAATACAATTGATTCTAAATTCAATGAATATTTTTGGTCAGTTTGTAAAAATGACAGAGGTAAGAAAGAGAGCTCATAAGAGATTAACATTAGATCAAATGAAGTCAATGGGAGATATCTATGTCCCCCCAAAAGTTGAAGATGATGGCAAATTGTTACATCATAGTTATGAAAGTGCTAGGCTTGCTCCTATTAGAGAGCCTGATTGGTCACAACTATGGAACACATCTTTGGACACAACCATGGAACACATCTTTGGACACATTGTCCAAATCGGTCATCTTGTTTTCAAAGAAATGGTTGAAAGATAAAATTGAGGAGATTGAGGCTGAAGGAGTGGAGATTACATATCCAAAGAAGGGAAAAAAGAGAGTAAGGGAGCATAGTGATGATCTCTAGTGCTTTTATGAAAAGAAAAAAAAGATTGTGGAAGCCAAAATTATGGAGAAGGACAAAAATGCTATTCTAATGGATCCTTATGCATTAGGAGTGATAGTAGTAGTATCATCTGGCACATTTGTGGAGGCAAAGTCATTGGTGCAGGGGCACCTATAGGTCTAGAAGGCATATTCAAATCTTTTCTTATCATGTTGTTCAATAAGGTCTTCAAGACTATCTTGATGCATTGTAATAAGGTTGAAGGCCATTTGTCATGTTCATTTCATGTAGATGCCAATAATTGTAAATGCATTAGTTGATAGGGACAGTCATAGGAGGCATGTAGGAATAGGCTTATGATTTGTAACCTCTCATGGCATCTAGAAAGCATGATAATGAGTTTGAATGCCTTGTCAAAGGCCCCCCAATCTTGTAACAAGAGTTTGCACACTTGTAAATACTCCTTAATCATGTAAACAACAATGTAGTTGTAGAAAAAAAAGACAAAAAGGAAGGCAGTTCGGTGGTTGCAGGATAGTTTATGTCCTTCCACCGATCCAAACTGCCTCTCCATTTAGTTGTAAGGGTTGATCACATGTTGAAAAAGACCTATAACATGTTCATTGGATGTATGAAGTGATTGGGAGGAGAAAATCTATAAAGAAGTTTAGTTTTCTGCCTAGTTTGCTGTGTAATTCGCTGCTATAGGTCATACCCTGTTCCTGTATGGACAAATTGTAGAAAGTCATGATGTTGGCATGTTAGTAGAGTGAGTTAGCTTTCTTTTGCATCTGGTTTGGGCTTTTGAAATTTTTCTACTGCAAAGCTATAGGCATTTTCTTGTAAGTTGGTAGATAAACCCTACTTTAGGGTTTTTGACAACTTGTATATTTTTGCCCATTCCACTGATGTAAATCCTTCTAGATTAGTGAAATGGATTCTTTTAAGTCTATTTCAATGTTTTATGTGAGGTTCATGGGTAGAGAAGTGGATTTGATGGAGTTTGTCTAAAGAACCTAGCAAACCCATGTGCTAGGTGCTTACTAAAGGGAACAACAGTGTAAAATTCAACTACAGTCAACTATAGAAGCAAACAAACACTAGATTCTATGGTTTTTCTATGTCCTTGACATGTTCAAGTAGTTCAGAAAGTTTTTCCATTCCATTCAAGAGTACTTGCTTCACAAAACAGGCCTATTTGGCCAAGGGCTGTTAGAGGATAGTTATAGGTTAGGGTATATGTGCCAAAACAAAGTACCCATGTTTTTGATATGTTGTAGGGCATCCAAAAGGGTATCTTAGGATTGTCTAAGATCAAAGTTTACAGGCCACTAGAAGAAGTTGTTGCTGATTGTTCTCATTTTAAGGGCTACAAGGATCATAATAGGTTAATGAAGGAAGTCCTAAACCCAAACTTGTCAAACCTTAGCCAATGGTCTGGATGGGTCCCATTATATGCCAAACAAGCCTTTGCATGATGGTTCCAAAGAAACTAATTGTTGTTCCCACTTTTTCATGTTGATCCTTGAATGTTTGGAAGAAGGTCTTATCAAACTGTGAAATCCTCAAACTATCCTAAGTCCTCTACATCAGTCATTAAGCCATGATATTAGTACAGAAGAAGCACATGCCTCCAAAGAAATAATAGGATAGAAGGTTAAGAAAGCAATACCAGTGGGCATATCCAGAGGGGAGACTTCAAAAAGAGTGAAGTTATAGGAGCATAGTAGGTAGGTGCTAAGTTGAGTGATATACCTGGTGCATCTACCTGTTGGGTCTTTCTCTCTGAATCAGGAGAGGGTTTACCAATTCCAATGGATAGGTAGATTCAACCAACAAATACAGGAGGTTGCGTGAGCTACCTCCCCTTCACTTCTAGTTCTGCCACACCAAGGGGGGTATCCCTATAGCTAAAGATTTAACTTTGACTCACCCAATGATAGAAAGGTTTAGATTTTTAGAATAGGCAGAATACTCTCATGTTTGGACCAAGATTTTCATGATAAATCACAAGTTTGGCAATGTTCTTGGACATATCTAACTGGTTAAGGATGAGAGTATGCAGGGGTCCTATTTCTACTCCTACAACTAACAAGTTGGAATTAAGAAATGATTTATGTTTAATTTTGTGGATGCAAGACAAGGGTTTTGGATCATAACTACTTTACAAGGGCAAACCGGTGCCTATCTTAGGGCAAGGAGTCAACTAGACGTATACAAGTGAATGGTTTGCACTGGCATTCAAGTTTCAAGGGGTTAGGACTGGTAGTTGCCTTACAAACACCACCCAAGACTGAGTATTTAGTTGCCTCTACTCACACATATCCCAACTGACATACATTCTTCCTCATACTTAACCTAAAACAATTTAATCCACTCCTTGAATGGAAGTCACAAATCAAGCATGCAATACAAAAAGTCTATATTCTAGAATCTGAGGAACCCTTAGCAACCATATTCAAAAGAAGGAATGCATACAACAAATGGAGACAAACAGCTAAACACATGCAAAGAAGCATTTTTCATACAAACACAACATGAGATTAAATATATGTGCAACATGCATTAAAAATGCAACTCATAAACTCCAAAGAGATAGAACAACCCAGAAAATGCTCTGTTCTTTGCTATTTTTCTCCAAAAAATTGTCCAAGTCTTTAACAACCAGAAAAATGAGTAACACAGTTCGCTATATAGCAAGAATGTGTACTCAACAATTAATTAAATTAATCTACTCAAAATTTTTCTAGATACAGCGCACCATGAGAAATGGTGCCCAAAGCAATTAATGCAGCCAAGAGAAATAGAGGAAAGAGCAGGTGAATTTGGGATTTGTGCAGCCGCCTAAAGATTTTCTCATCAAATATGGTAGTTGGCCAGTCAATCAGTCAACCATACCTCTTGCAAACCTGCCATTAATAGCCAACCTACCCGCGGGATGCAGCAACTTCAGAAAATACAACAGTTGTGTGCTTTGCAATTCTTCCCACCTGAAATGTAACTGCAGATACACAGGAAATTCCTCCTTTGAAAATTTGAATCATGGCCATTGATTCCTTCCTCTTCTCTATGATCAACAGCTTCAATAAATGCTGAAAAGTCATCAGCCAATGAGATCGCGCCACCTAGGTACCCTTTTTCCATCACTAACTTTTTCCTCTTCCATTTTACCTTTTTCGCTCTTTGCATATTCAAATCTCTTGTATATGCAACTACATAAACATACAATCACAACACATACAAGGCGCAAACCCCAAAACATTATGAATCAATTTAAAATTTGAATCAGGTCTAGCTTGTATCTAACACCCCTTGTATATCGCCTTGTATATTGCATTGTACAAATGCAATATACATACAATGCAGATTCTAACACACTTATCAATCAGATTTGAAAAACCTTTGAAATCTGGCTTGTATCTTTTTCTTTTGTATATCGCACATACAATGTGCAACATACAACCTGTGGACCTCAACTACTTATCCACCACAACAAACTTTCCTTTTCACGTCCGGGTTGTATATGTGCTTTGTATTTTGCATTGTATATCGCACATACATACAACCCAAGACATACAACAACACGGGCCCCATCAGATTCTTGAACATCGTTGACTTTGACTACTCCCGCTTTGCATGTTTCTATTGTATCTACTCATTGTATGTTTCATTGTATATTGGGAACATACAACCCCAATATACAACAGCGGATTCCACCTGCTTCACCAATGCTGTTAACTTTCTGGCCGCGTCCGCCCTTGCACATGCCTGCTTGTATATTCACTTGTATATTCGATTGCATGTGCAAACATAAAATCACCTTTGCATGAAATTGGTGGGCCCTACTCTTTGGATCTCCTCCTTTGCATCTTGTCTTTGTATGTACCCTTTGTATATTTGCGATGTACATTCTGCCTCTGTATCTTGGCGATGTATGCTTCCTTCGTATCTTCATCAGCTGATCGGAGAAACCTTGGACTTGGCCGCCGATGTGCATTGTCTCGGCGATGACCCTTTGTATATCAGCCTCTTGTATATTTTCCTTTGCATGTCACCTTTGCATATCTACCTTATATATCGAATATACAACAAAATATACATTCAAACCTTTACATACAAGCACAGAATATTCCAAGAATCTACAATGGAATCTTCAATGTACATCCACTTTTCACGCCTAGAATTGCAGATATAAGCCCAATATGCATACAACGATGCATACAACTGTTTCTTCACTTTTCTGAAGCCGATTGAACTTATTTTTAGGCTCACCAATGTACATTCGCGCTTGCACATTCAAATGTACATACAAATAGCGATGCATATACAAAGATACATGCAACAAAGCAGAAGGCTGAGAGACTTAGAAATTTTTTGGGTTTTTCTGAAAAGGCCTGTAGATGAATACTTGAAACCCAAAATCTAGGTGGGCACCACCATTGGCTCTATCTGGGGATGCATGCCTCTTGCAGGCATGGCAAGAACCACAGATCTCTAGGATGCAGACCGATCCCTTATCCATTGGGTACAAAGTCAAAGCTGCACCAATCTACATCACAAATCACATTTTTTTTAAAAAAATTTTACTTGGGCCACCAAAAAGGAAAAACCAAAATTTTCTTTTGTCAAATATCTAATTTTCTTTTGATTTCTTCAAATGAAGCTTGAAAACATTTAACTGTCTGCAGCACCCTACTTTGCAATTGGTTGTGATGTTGCCCATTTCTCTTTCCTTAACAACTCTACAACAAGCTTCATCAGCATACATTATCATCAGTTGTAGAATGTCATCATCATATGAGTCACCAATGTTGCTTGGAAAAATAACAGACTCACATGAAATAAATGAATCCACATCAGAATTTTGCCCTTGTTCAAAAAATAAGAGCTCCTCTATATTAAACACGCAATATTCAGGCACAAGCAACATCTCATAATCATATTCATTTTTATAAACATTTAGATATTCATCATCATTGTTCTCAACAATTTTATCATTAAGGTCCACCTGTAATGCCTCAAGAGAAGGCATAAAAAGCTTAGAGTGTAGCCCTTCATCAAAAGCTTTGTAGTCACCCCTGCAACCAACACTATCCCCAACTATATGAGCACATACATCTGCAACTTGTCCACTCACATCTGAATAGTGACCCTAATTTTTCTCTTCACCAATGCACTGATAATCAAAAGAAAACATTTCAACCTTTGCATTGGAGAGGTGGTCATAATCTTCAAGAAAGCACTCATACTCAGCATCCATATACATTTCATCATTTGAAGGGCTCACATATGCATCTGAATGCTGACAGTCACTAACATATTCACTGTCATCCCTTGGATCATCATCTTCTATAGTTAGAGTGAAGCTCTGCATATCCACCTCATATAAATATTCTTGATCAGATGAGATATGCCTATTACTGCAAGACACAACCTCATGTATATCTTTCATTTCATCATTTGAAATGCATTTTGCATCTACATGTTTCTTTTCTAGTGACTGATAACAATCTTTGTCTTCACCATTATAGGATGTGCCCACATTTTTGACAAATCTTCATGTTCATGCATCACATCATGACTGTACCCATTGTTGTGAGATATATTTCCTTCTACAGAATCATCTTTTAATGAGCACACTAGAACAACAGAAATATATTCACTTTGAAAACTTTTGAAAGCTTGCAGTCATGAAACCTACTGGCATTCCATATCTTTGATTATTTTCAATATCCATAGCAAATTTATAAGCTTGGTGAAGTGTAGTTGGTTCTTTATCTCTCAATAAATAACTCATTTCTTCATCAAATGCAGCCAAATAAATTGCCAAGCACAATGTATCATTGGGTCTCATATATTCAGGAATCTGCTTGAGCAACTTAATAAATCTAAGATTAAAGGCTGGAACTAGTTCCTCATCTTCCTTTTGGATATTCATGAAATGTATGATCAATGAGGCCAATTCAAATCTTTCACCAAACTGCTCTAGGAATGTAACTTCTAAATCTACCCACGAAAAAACTGAACACACAGGCAGGACTGAAAACCAGACCCTAGCATCATCCTCTAATGACTAAACAAAGAGTCTCATTACTACATCTTCAACCTCTACCTCATAATCCTCTATCAAATTACAAAAAAATTGCAGATGTTTGTTTGCAGACTCAAAATTTGATCCACTATATTTCGACAAACATTTTCTAATCTTATTGGGAATAACATTTGGGTAACCACTTATTCCTTTGAAATTTAGAGATTTATATCTTTCAATAAAAAATGGTCTCCTTTGAGAGCACAACCAGGACTGTTGCTCTAAACTCATCATTTTTTGAATGAAAAGATGAAATACTTGGAAATATGTTGTAGCTTTGGATAGGTTCAATCAACAAAGTTGCAACCTCCCATAGAGAGGATAGAATATCAAGAAGGCACCTTTGTTTTCTAGATTCATCACACCAGCAAAGCACCACATGGTTATTCTTTGGTATTGTTGCAACAGCTTCACTTGGGTCTTCAAATCTTCAAATTGCTTGACTCCCCACTAGAGTTACCACTTTGTTGGTGACTCGGATGGGCAAAAATAACACTTTGAAATCACATCCCTAGTGGAGTTGCGACTTTGTTGGTGACTCGGATGGGCAAAAAATATATCTCTTAATTCAACTCCCCGACAGAGTCACCACTTTGTTGGGTCTTTCTCTCTGAATCGGCAGAGGGTTTGCCAGTTCTAATGCACAGGTAGATTCGGCCAACAAATACAAGAGGTTGTGTGAGCTGCCTCCCCTTCACTTCTGGTTCTACCGCACCAAGGGGGGTATCCCTATAGCTAAAGATTTAACTTTGACTCACCCAATGATAGAAAGGTTTATCTTTTCAAAACAGGTAGAATACTCTCATGTTTGGACCAAGATTTTCATGATAAATCACAAGTTTGGCAATGTTCTTGGACATATCTAACTGGTTGAGGATGAGAGTATGCAGGGGTCCTATTTCTACTCCTACAACTAACATGTTGGAATTAAGAAATGATTTATGTTTAATTTTTTGGATGCAAGACAAGGGTTTTGGATCATAACTACTTCACAAGGGTAGACCGGTGCCTATCTCAAGACAAGGAGTCAACTAGACATATACAAGTGAATGGTTTGCACTAGCATTCAAGTTTCAAGGGGTTAGGACTGGTATTTGCTTTACAAACACCACCCAAGACTGAGTATTTAGCTACCTCTACTCACACATATCCCAGCTGACATACATTCTTCCTCATACTTAACCTAAAACAATTTAATTCACTCCTTGAATGGAAGTCATAGATCAAGCATGCAATACATAAAGTCTATATTCTAGAATCTGAGGAACCCTTAGCAACCAGATTCAAAAGAAGGATGCATACAACAAATGGAGATAAACGACTAAACACATGCAAAGAAGCATTTTTCATACAAACACAACATGAGATTGAATATATGTGCAACATGCATTCAAAATGCAACTCATAAACTCCAAAGAGACAGAACAGCCCAGAAAATACTCTGTTCTTTGCTATTTTTCTCCAAAAAATTGCCCAAGTCTTCAACAACTAGAAAAATGAGTAACACAGTTCGCTATATAGAAAGAATGTGTACTTAACAATTAATTACATTGGTCTACTCAAAATTTCACTAGATACAGTGCACCATGAGAAATGGTGCCCAAAGCAATCAATATAGCCAAGAGAAATAAAGGAAAGAGTAGGTGAATTCAGGATTTGTGCAGCTGCCTGAATATTTTCTCATCAAATATGGTAGTTGGCTGGTCAATCAGTCGACCATACCTCTTGCAAACCTAGCATTAATGGCCAACCTACCTGCGGGATGCAACAACTTTAGAAAATACAACAGTTGTGTGCTTTGCAATTCTTCCCGCCTGAAATGCGACTACGGATACACAGGAAATTCCTCCTTTGAAAATTTGAATCATGGCCGTTGATTCCTTCCTCTTCTCTGTGATCAACAGCTTCAATACATGCTGAAAAGTCATTGGCCAATGAGATAGCGCCACGTAGGCACCCTTTTTCCATCGTTGACTTTTACCTCTTCCATTTTACCTTTTTTGCCATTTGCATATTCAAATCTCTTGTATATGCAACTGCATATACATAGAATCACAACACATACAAGGCGCAAACCCCAAAATATTATGAATCAATTTGAAATTTGAATCGAGTCTAGCTTGTATCTAACACCCCTTGTATATCGCCTTGTATATTGCATTGTACAAATGCAATATACATACAATGCGGATTCCAACATGCTTATCAATCAGATTGGAAAAACCTTTGAAATCTGGATTGTATCTTTTTCTTTTGTATATCGACTTTGTATATCGCACATACAATGTGCAACATACAACCCACGGACCTCAACCACTTATCCGCCACAACAAACTTTCCTTTTCATGTCCGGGTTGTATATGCGCTTTGTATTTTGCATTGTATATCGCACATACATACAACCGGGGACATACAACAGCGCGGGCCCCATTAGATTCTTGAACATCATTGACTTTGACTGCTCTCGCTTTGCATGTTTCTATTGTATCTGCTCATTGTATGTTTCATTGTATATTAGGAACATACAACCCCAATATACAACCGTGGATTCCACCTACTTCACTAATGCTGTTAACTTTCTAGCCGCATCTGCCCTTGCACATGCTTGCTTGTATATTCACTTGTATATTCAATTACATGTGCAAACATACAATCGCCTTTGCATGCAATTGGTGGATCCCAGGATTTGTATCTCCTCCTTTGCATCTTGTCTTTGTATGTACCCTTTGTATATTTGCGATGTACATTCTGCCTTTGTATCTTGGTGATGTATGTTTCCTTTGTATCTTCATCGGCTGATCGAAGAAACCTTGGACTTGGCCGTCGATGTGCATTGTCTTGGCGATGACCCCTTGTATATCAGCCTCTTGTATATTTTCCTTTGCATATCTCCTTTGCATATCTTCCTTGTATATCGAATATACAACAAAATATACATTCAAACCTTTACATAGAAGCATAGAATATTCTAGGAATCTGCGATGGAATCTTCAATGTACATCCACTTTTCACACCCAGAATTGCACATACAAGCTCGATATGCATACAACTATTTCTTCACTTTTCTAAAGCCGATTGAACTTATTTTTGAGCTCGCTAATGTACATTCACGCATGCACATTCAAATGTACATACAAACAGTGATGCATATACAAATATACATGCAACAAAGCAGAAGGCCGAGAGACTTAGAAATTTTTTGGGTTTTTCTAAAAAGGCCTACAGATGAATACTTGAAACCCAAAATCTAGGTGGGCACCACCACTACCTCAGTAGAAAAAAGATAGGTATATGCTAAGGTAAAAATAGAATTGGCTGACGAAATGCTACAGGGGTCAAAAATGCATGAAGCCAAATAAGTTACTGAGACTGTCAACATTGAAGATGATAGTAGTGAAAGTGAAGAGAGAGAAATGGATTCTAGAAAAGAAGTTGGCATGGAAGAAGAAGAATCCAATGAATATTTAAGTGAAGAAGAGGAACAAGACACTCAAGCCGGTATGGAAGTTGAACAAGGTTCAGTGTTTGAAAAGGAAAATGTACAAGAGGAATCAGGAGCAGTAGATCCGTTTGGTACATTGGTTTCTCCTGAAATAATAAAGGATGTGCAAGATGTGGCACATCAAATTGAAGAATTTGAAAAAGAGGATGAATCTGAGGAAGTAGTAAAGGAAACACCTACTCAAACCAAAGAAGAAACAGGAGCTGGTACCTCTGTTGTGGATGTGCTGAATATTCTAAACATGTATGGAGAACAAAGTGAAGAAGAAAAGAATATAGAAAGCAGAAAGGAACAGGGAAAAGAGACAGAAGAGGTTGATACAATGGTAGGTTCACATTCACATACAGAGCAAGTTAACATACCTGAAAATGTGCAAAAGGAAGGTGAAACAACAGAGGAAACAACAACCAAACCTAAAAACCAAGAGAATACAGAAAATATTGATGAAGATAAATTTGAAAAGCAAATGGAGGATAGAGACATGACAAATGTAGAACAAGTAAATAAAGAGGAAGACCAAGAAAAAGAATCATCAAGGAAAGAAGGTCTAGAGGAAGAGGATGAAGGTGGAGGAGATACAAAAATTGAAGAAGAAGAAAATGAGGGTGAATCCAAACAGCAAAATGATCCAATGGTACAGGAACTAGCCCCTCAATAGCAGCCTCTGCCACAACAACAAGAACAACAACAGCAACAACAAGAGCAGGGAAAAGTAGAAAGGCCTCAAGAAGAGGTAATTAATGAAGAAAAGACTACTAAAAGCACAAAAGAGGCTCCAGCCTGGTTTGGTGCAGAAATAAGGAAAGAAAAGGTGGAGGTACAGTTATTACCTATAGAAATCAAAAGTCTATCAGGTGATGTAACACCAAGAAAGGAAAAGAGGAAGGCTAGAACCATGTCAGGAATACAAAGGGGTCTAGATGGATCCAGAACGCTGAACTTGGCCATAACATAGAAGGAGAAAGCTAAAGGAGAAATAACATTAGATGAATATAAAATACTCAATTTTGACCTAGGGCATACAACAAGGGAGCAAGACATAAGTGAATGGGAAGATATGCACCAGTCTATAGAAAAAATGTTAAAGAGGGATAAGGATAAACAAGAATATTTAAAAGGACACATTGTCCAGTTACAACAATTCATTAAGGGGATATTTGATCCCAATACTACAATACCGGAATTGCCTAGTGAAATAGTTGTTTTGTCAAAGGATTAAATGAAAGATATAGAAAATAAGAGGCTTAAGGCCAATGTTTTTGAAGAGTGGTTCAAGGAATTCATGCAAGAAGGAGAAGTGGTAATCAAACAAGCAGTGAAAGGATGGGAATTGGCTGCAATAGAAAAGAATAAATGCAGTATACTTGTATATAATGGTCAATTTAGAAAAGCAGAGTGCAAGTTTGAATTAGAACAATTGGAAGAAATTGAAGAAAAAGTAGATGGATTAATAAATGAAGGAGTCATTACTCCTTCAATGGTAAATCGAGTGCCATAGGCAAGGTTGGATTTAAGATTTGAAGATGATAATCTCAGAAGGTGCATAGTAGCCACTCAGGGTTTAGAAGAGAAAGCAGATAACATGATCAAGATGCATAAAAGGATAGTTGAAAGACTCTTAGATCATGAGTGTATGGATATACTAGCATATGAACTTCAAAGAGCATTGACAGAATTCAAGGCCATTTTTGCACCATGTATGGAAAATCCAGAAGCATATCTAAGTAAACAAATGATTGATTCAGTAATGGAGGCAAGTGCCAAAATGAAGAAATATAAAAAGAGTGGAGGTTCAGATAAAGAAGGAAAGAAACTGAAAGAAGGGGTCACAATGCAAGAATATGTATGGACAAGGAGTCGAGGGGGGAATTGCACCTTTATAGAAGGTGTAACAAATAACTACAAACCATATATGAAAGAGTAGGAAAGTGTAGAAATGAGCAAATAAGATTAATAAAAGAGTCAAGTGAAAGGTATCTATGGGCAAGGTCAACAGGAAAGTAAAAGATTCCAATGACATCCTTTGAGGTAGAAAAGATACCATAAGGATATTTTGAGAAACGATTAGGAACAAATGTACACCCTTGATCAAAAATAGATGAATACTGACCGTAGATTAGGTTTTGTAGCTGTAGTAGTATGAAGCTTCAAATTCTATATAAGAAGCTTTGCTACTTGTAAATTAGTGACACAGGGATTTTAGAATTGTAGCTTGCACTTATAATTTGTCAAAGTATTGGAATAGGGAAGATGTTTCTTTTAGTTTAGAAAAGGAGGTCACCTGTGTCTACAGGAAGGAGTATGTGGAATGTCTAGTCTCCTTGGTGTATCTGTAAAAATGTCTATAAGTTGTTTAGTGATTTGATTAATGAAACAAAGGTCATTCTTACATTGTAAATCTTATATGACTTTGGGCTTTGAATACAAGTAAACTTGGAATTCTACATCTATTACAGAGTGTTTTCTGACTCTTACTGGTATCTAAAGTTATTATTCTTTAGAAGATTGCAATCTCTAGTGTATGTTCATAAAAAATGTTCAGGACTTTACATTTGAAGATTTAAGTGTGTTGATTTGATCAATTTACTGTATGCTTTATGAGTAACAGAACATTTAAATCATGTACTAAAATGATACTTAGTTTAAGTTTGTCTAACTTTTCTCCAACAATTGAAAATAATTAGCTTAAATGCAAAAATCTTAAGGAAATTGTCTTACATTTGAAAGAAGCAAGAAGAATTTGTGTTAATATTTGGCAATTTTCATAATATTTTGAAAGACAAAGTTTGTTTCATAGAAATTCATACAAAGCTTTGTAGTACAATAGTGAATTTATGCAAAATAATGAATACTTTGTTAATATTTGTAACAATTTGCATATTTTGAGTCCAGTAAGTCACTGATTCTCTTAAATCAAGTAAGGCCCCTTGAATATTACAGTTTCACATCAACCTGCTGAATTGTCCACAAGGTCAAGACCTGACCATACAGAAACTTGGGATTAAGAACTCTTAAGTGATTTCTTCATATCTTTCAAGGCAGTTTAGGTTCATTTTGTGAATTTTAACTTTTGTTATGGATGTGTAAAAATAATCATCAACAGTTTTTGGTGCTAAAAGGAGGGCCTGATTGGAGTTAAGGAAGGATTTAAGTAAAGCTGGCTCATAATAGTGGTAGGGTGACTAGGTCTAGATCTAGTTCAGAGGATATCTTTGTGCAATTACCTGATAGAAGGTAGAGTAAGGGTCCTTTGATTTGGAATCTTATAATATCACATGTAGGATGCTCATCTAGAATGCCTCCTGGATCACCTTTTAACATCCATAACATAGTGAGTCCTGACAGTTCTTTATTTAGATCTTTGAATCTTGGTTTAAGTCCTCCTAGGGGTCCAAATCCTCCTAGAGGTCCTAGTCCACCTAGAAATCTAGGTACTCCTAGAGGTCCAAGCCCACCACACGGCCCTACAATGGCTTATTTCAATGTCAACTCTCCTATAACATTCAATGATTATCATGAGATGCCAAAAAATCCTGAAAAGATATGTCCTAAATATCAATTGCATTAGGATCTATAAAACCACATTAGGATATTCAAGGAGGCATGCTTTAGAGCTAGGTTAGAATATGAGGATGTTATGTGTAGATTGTTTCCTTACACCTTTAATGAGCAGGCTTCTAATTGGTATGTCAACTTGCCTAATGGTTATATTTCTTCTTGGGCACTTATGGAAGAGGCATTTTTGTCTAGGTTTAGGGGACCAATAGATCCTTCCACCTTATATCATAAATTGGCTACAATTAAGAGAGGTGAAGGAGAGCTAATTGATAACTTTAATGATAGGTTTCAAAAGGCTTATTCCCAGTTAGTGGCTACTTATACAGTGACTGCATATGAATTATTAGCCATGTATTATGTCGCCCTTGATCCACTAACTGCTATGTTTGTCAAAAGAAAAGTTGATATAGATACTATATCCAAAGCTTATAAAGAAGCAGCCTCAGTAAACCAGGAAATGAGGCAAACAACCTATAATCCTTTTCTTAATGGAGGAAACCCTAGGATGCAAAGTCAAGCACAACCTTGGAATGGAGTTCCTATGCATAATACTCCATTATTGAACCCAATTCCTACATACACACCTGTGTATAATCCTTCCCCAATTCAGACTATAGTTCCCTATACTGGTAATAGTACCAATAACAATCAGAGTAATGGTCAGTAATTCTTTCAACCTCCTTAGGATACATTTGTGGCAAAGGCACAAGAGGATAGGGAAGAGATCAAAGAAATTACTGCACACCTGAGAAGATTGACTACTAAAATGACACAACTAAGAAATGAAAATTTCTATGGTAGAAATAATCAAGGATACAATCAGAACCATAACTAGAACCATAACCAGGGTCAGGTTCAAACCAAAGCCAGAATTATAATCAAAGTCAACATCATAACTAGGGACAAGTAATGCAAAACAAAGTACCTGTTGTAGATAACAATACATGGGGTAATATAAATAGAAATCAGAATCAACCAAGGCCACCTAGAACATGGAACACAAGGCCAAATAATGACACTCTAGCTTCTCCATCTGAGAGTTTGGATAATCAAGAAAAAAACAAACAACCAAAATTCAAATGGCCAATGTAGGATTAAGAAACTGGTGTAGGATTCATAATACTAGTGCACATGCTAAACTAGATTGCTCTCAGTTCCATCTTGCGGCTAGTATTTTCAATGTGGATGTACAAGCTCCCACCTCTGAGTCTCTCATTTCCAAAGGTAATGAAATAGTGCCCTCAGGATTTGAGACTACTTTAGTCTTAGAGACTTTTACCTTTGCAACTAAGGAGGAAGAGGATAAGCTGTTAGAAGATGACCTTACTTTTGTGAGAACTTATACCCTGAATCAGCCTTAGTATTGAATGCATTTTAGTTTCCCTTTTGAAACTGAAAATGAAGTGTTATATCAAATAGAGGAGGTACAGGATTTTCAACAGTCTAACACAAATAATACCTACAATTTGAGAAGTAACACTAGGCTTGGAGGTCCTTTTACTACTTCCACTCCTCCCAACAATTTCAATACTCCTCCAGATCAGCACACCAGCAATAACCCTGCAATACTAAAAGCTAAACATCATGTGAATGGTGGGATAGTAGCATCAAAAGTTTAAATAGGGAAAATAGAGACAGTAGTAATAAGGAGGTTAATGAGCTACTTGTCTAAAGAAATAAAAAAAATCAAGGTCAGTATACCTTTATGTGAATTGTTGAAAAGTCTAGGGGTCAGAAATGCTTTCATAAAGTCCTTGGATACATCTGTGATAAGTGAGGTCTCTGCTGATATAAATGTTCCTAGTAAAAATCTACAGTCCAAGGACAAAACTAAGAAAACTGAATAGCCTTCCAACATTAACATAGTCATGTATGCAGATAAGAGGGAAGCCCCTCCTTTCTTGTTAACCATTAGGATGTTGGGAAAGAACATACATACTTGCATGGTAGATTCTAGTGCATAAGCTAATGTAATGCCTTTAGGGGTATGCAAAACTTTAGGACTGACTCCCACCAAATCTACCAAGGTTGTTACACAATTAGACAAAACTAAGGTCAATGTGATAGGAGAATTAATGCATATTCAAATGCAGTTAGCCTCTGATCCTAGGGTGAGTCAGTTTATTGATATTCAGGTAGTAGATATACTTGTGAATTATAGGATGTTATTGAGTAGGGACTGGTCCAAAACATTAAACGGATATATGGCCACTGATTTTTCACACATGTGGTTACCTTGGAGAGGTGTTCCAAATCAGATCGGGATAGAAGATGAACCCAGAATGAAACACATGATTACAGAATATAATAGGACTAATGAGATATTATATGCTTCTGTTGAACCTAGTGTTTATAGAGTCACTAACAAGGGAGTGCAAATTGAAGAAATCCTGATGCTAAATTTTAGAGAAAGACTTGTCAGTAAAGAAACAGTAGTGTTCATTGAGTCTGATGGAAATTCTTCTGATGAGGAAGACAATGCAGTAAATAGTTTTGGTTAGGTCATTAGGCAGGAAATAGAAAAGTGCATTGAACAAAAAATTCCAGTTTAGTGCAAGTTGTACAAAAGCATGTGCAGAGTCCATAATAATCCTCATTCTAAAGAAAATTGTGGAATGTGCAGAGACATTATAGAATATCAATACATAAAGTGCACAAAAGGGATGCAATTACACAAAGGAAAGGTTAATCCTGAACAACCAGAGGTATACTTGCAAGATAACATGGATGTATTAATTTTGGATTTAGAGAAAGAAACAAAGGACAAGAGTGTATGTCATTCTGATTTACAAATTAAGAATATAAATCTACAAGTAGATCAAAATGAATGACCCATGAAGAAATAAAATATTATAGCACATGTAATAGAAAGGGTGAGACATGCCAAAATAAAATGTCAAAGGAATAAAGAAGGCATGTGGACACTAAAATGTGATGGGTCTAAATCTAAATAGGGTGTAGGTGCAGGTGTTGAACTTATAGATCCTAATGATAAGTCATTTCTAGCAGCATATAGGCTACAATTTCCTTGTACTAATAATGTAGCTGAATATGAAGCTTTGATTTATGGACTTGTTATGGCTATCAAGAAAAAGGTGAAAATGATCAGAGTATTTTCAGACTCTGAGTTAGTGGTTAGACAAGTGAGAAAGTTATATGCATGCAATTATAAGAAGATGGTTTGTTATAGGCATAGGGTGTGAGATTTGATAGATTCATTTGATGCCTTTAACATAGAACATATCCCTAGGGAATTGAATCATAGACCAGATGCATTAGTAGTTGCCACTAGCACTAAAGGGGGAAAATGTGATCCCTATAACCTGGGAACAAAGCAAAGTCCATAGAATGTGCTGATTGGAAAGGCTTGCTCTGAGAAGTTAAGAAAATAAATTGTGGATGTTTTGAAAGAATACAAACATGTAATAGCATGGACATATGAAGATTTGAAGACATATGATACATCCATCATAACTCATGTAATACCCTTGAAACCAGAAGTTAAACCATTTAGACAGAAACAAAGGCCTGTGAATGCTATTTTAGAGCCTTTAATCTTTTAGGAAGTGAAAAAATTGTTGTCTGCCAAGATAATCTTCCTAGTAAGACATTCAACCTAGATGGCTAATTTGGTACCCATAAGAAATAAAAGTGGAGACATTAGGTTATGTGTTGACTTTAGAAATTTGAATAAAGCTTCTAAAAAAGATAATTATCCCTTGCCTCCAATAGATGAAGTACTGCAAGAAGTAAATGGGGCTAAGATGATGTCCTTCTTAGATGGATTCTCAAGATATAACCAGGTCTTAGTTGATAAAGAAGATAGGTTGAAGACTACTTTTACTTGCAAGTGGGGTAATTATGCATATAGGAGAATGCCTTTTGGTTTGATCAATGCAGGTGCCACTGTTCAGTGAGCCATAGACATTACATTTCATGGATTGACAGGTAAATGCATTTTTATTTATATGGATGATTTAACTGTATACTCTAAAGATGCATCCACTCATGCAGAAGATTTGAGAAGGGTACTTAAAAGATGTGAAAGGTACGAGATTTCTCTTAACCTAAAGAAATGTTCATTTGGTGTAACTGAAGGGAAATTGTTAGGACATGTCATTTCTAAAAATGGGATATCTATTGATCTCGACAGAGTAGAAGGAATAAGAAAATTGCAATTAGCTAATAGTAAGAAGGAATTAAAATCCTTCTTTGGTAAGTTTAACTTTGTCAGGAAGTTTATTATAGGGTTTGTAGAGATTGTGCAACCATTAAACGCAATGCTCAAGAAAGATGCAAAGATAGAATGGACACCAGTAGCTAAGGCTACATTTGAAGATATTAAGGAGGCTATTTTTGATGCTTCTGTGTTAGCAAGTCCAAATTATACCAAGCTATTTTACATATACTCATTTGCATCTACACATTCAATTGCAGCTGCCTTGACACAAAAAGGAGAAGATAATGAAGAAAGGCCCATAGCTTTCATGAGTGCACCTCTGAAAGATGCACAACTAAAGTATCTAGACACGGAAAGATAGGCATTTGCACTAGTAAGGGTAGTTAAAAAGCTTAGACATTACATCCTACGAAATCAAGTTAAGGCCATAGTACCGGATGCAGTAGTAAAAATGCTACTAATGTAGAATGAGCTTGGAGAGAAAAGGGCCAAATGGATTACAATATTGCAAGAGTTTGATATGGAGATTATTCCAATGAAGCTGGTTTGAGGACAAGCATTAGTATAGACCATAGCAAACACAGACCCAAATTTGGTGAAGCAACAGTATGTATTAAACTCTAATGATGCATTAGGCCGGTATGATGATTTGAATACATTTCTGATATCAAGTAAATATCCAAGTAAGATGAAGTCTTCTCAGAGGAGAGCTTTAAAGATTAAAGAATAGAGCTATATGGTACAAGGAGGTCTTCTATTCAAGAATAATCATGAAGGTATATGTTTAAGATGTTTAAATAGAAGTGAAGCAGATAAGGTATTGTTAGAGTTGCATGATAAATATGGAACTACTCATGGTTCTCATTTAGTTACTACACATAAGACATTAATAGCGGGATACTATTGGCCAACAATGTTTAAAGATACAAAGAGTCATATTCAAATTTGTCATACCTGTCAGACAACAGCAGACAAGGGAAGGAATCAGGCTAATCCATTACAGCCAGT
Source organism: Cunninghamia lanceolata (assembly GCA_027924645.1). NCBI lineage: Eukaryota > Viridiplantae > Streptophyta > Pinopsida > Cupressales > Cupressaceae > Cunninghamia > Cunninghamia lanceolata. Next base: position 1,740,705 of record BSBN01000017.1, on the reverse strand, counting down.
CATTGAGTCCAGGCCATTTGCACAGTGGGGCTTGGATTTCATTAGAGTTATAAATCCTCCATCATCTGCAGGACATAAGTTTATATTGACAGTGACTGACTATTGTACAAGGTGGACAAAAGCCACATGTTACAAGTTCTCTACTACTGAGGTAGTTATCAAATTTCTTGAAGAAAGCATCATAACAAGGTTTGGAGCTCCATATTCACTGGTATGTGATAATGGCCCTGCATTTTTTTCTTTAAAATTTTCTAAATGGGCATTTGAATATGGGATAGTTTTAAAATTTTCTTCAAATTATTATCCTCAAGGGAATGGTTTAGCTGAGTCCACAAACAAGATTTTATTGGATATAATCAAGAAACTAATTGTAAAAAATCCTAGGGAATGGAATACATTGTTAAAATATGCATTGTGGGTAGATAGGACTAAGGTTAAGTCAGTCTTAGGCAATGCACCTTATCACCTAGTTTATGGGATTGATCCAATACTTCCAGTAAATTTAAGAATACCTGTCTGGAAGATTGCTAATGAATATTTAGGATTTGATGATCACAGAGAAGCTAGGATAATCCAAATGTTACAATTGGATGAGAAGAGAGATCAAGCCATTGAAAAATTTGCCAAACATCAAGTAGTGGTCAAAAGATGGTTTGACAAAAGAGCAAGAGTCAAAACATTTAGAATATTAGACTTAGTATTGTGTTGGGGTAAATTACATGAAAAGAAAGGAAATCATGGAAAGTTTGACAAATTATGGTTAGGTCCATTATAGGTCGTAGAAATAATAGGAGATAACATGTTTAGGCTCAAGACCTTGGCTAGGGAAGATGTGTCATTACCTGTTAATGGCCAACATTTGAAACATTACTTTCAGGCTTGAGGTGAGGGTGGTTGGTATGTTATGTATCATAGTGTAAATAATGTACAGTTTTGTTTAGTTTTGTCTTGTTTTATTTTTTGTTTTGTTTTGTTGTGTTGGTCTGTGTGGTGTGTTTCCTTGGTAGAGATGTTTGTTCTATTTTGAAGTATACAGGAGCAGACTAACAACCACTGAAAACAATAGATAATTCAAAACATTCAAGCTAATTATTTGAAACTTATGCATAACTTGTTGTGACTGTCATGAATGTAGAAAATGGTTTGGCTTGTGAAATTTTGTATTCAATAACTGTGGGTTGAGTACTCAAGGGAAGTTTCTCACAATGACACACCTAAAATCCTTAGGTTTGTTGAACATACCACTGTAGGTGTTAGGTGAAAAATCAGAGGTCACCCTTGCTACCATTACAATTCTTAGCTTAATTTTAGCAAGTGATCACACCTTGCATCATGAAGTTACAATGGTAATATCTTATAAAGTCTCTATTTTACACAAAATATAAAAATATATAACAATAAGTAAATAAATAAAATAGATTTTACTAAAAACCCAGATTAAGCCATCTAAGTAACTCTACTGGGGCTATAGACGCTTGCTGGCAGTGGGGCTCTACTTACAAGAATTGTAACGATAACCTGTTGGGGCTATAGACACTTGCTGGCAGCAAGGCTCTATCTAGTTGGCTATGAGGGAATGACATCAACTATGTAGTTTAATATCAATCACTGGTTTGTTCAACCTATTTTCAAGATGAGGACTATTAATCACGTGCACCCACTTAAACTCAATTCAAAGATTCATGCACCTTATTGAATACATTAAGTCTCAAGTTAAATAATGATCTACAGGAAAGAAAGTTAGAAGTTGTGAATTTATTTCATTTAGTTTTCTTTAATAGTTTTAATTTAATTGTTTTGTTTGTTTGCTAGTTGTTGTGATGTTCACAACATGCCCCATTTCACTTCTTAGCAAAATGAGGACCCCTGTTGTGGCTGTGGCTTTTTTGCTTGTGTGTGGGTCTGCTTGGTGGTAAAGGGAAAAGAGTTAAAGGTTACAAACCTTGTTCAAAACTGAAGAGAGTTAACATTAAGTACCCGAGAAGAATAGAGGTGAATTTTTTGTCAAAAATGAATAAGGGTTGCTTTTTGAACCATTTCAAAATTCCCAATATTCTGCAAGATATGCGTGTTTTTGGTAAAATACATTATAAGAAGGTTTTTATGTTGCATGTACAAGGTTGTTTGTATGTGGATTTGTTGTAGTAGTCACATAGAGTTGTCGAGTTTATGAGTCGCAGTACTTGTATGCATGTGGTTAATGTTTTATTCTTTACATACAAGTTGGACCTGATGTGATTCAAAAGTAAAATTGATAATTTGTTAGGTCCACAGATTGTATCTCAGGTTGTATGTTTAGCGAAAAGGAAGGTACAAGGTGATATACAACATGATATACATGTCACAGACCTGAGGAGAGTATGAAATTTGGTTTTATCAAGCTATGTTTTGGTGTTTGTATGTTGCATGATTCAGGTTTATACCTTTCGATATACATACAGCATGAAGGTCAAAAGGAATTAAATCAGGTGTAAGTGGTTTATCATACCTTAATGTATTTTGAAAAGATGCATTCACTTTATATACATGTGTGGAGCCAAAAGGTTATGCAATATGGTTTATAAAAGATGGGGAGTCTGGGATGATTATACAAGGGAGTTTGCATGTATGGAGGCTTGTATCTAAGAGTAGATACAAGTATTGTTGTTTTGTCGATGATATAAGTGGAAAGGTAAAGTGGGTCCCATAGATTGTATCTTGAGGTTGTATATTGTACCAACAAATGAATATACAAGCCGATATACAAGCAAAGATACAAACAAAAGATGCAAGATGGATTTCAAAAGAAATTAAATAAAGGTAGGGCTTTGCATGTTTGGGTGATTATATGTTAATGATATACAATCCCGATATACAAGAAAATGAAAGACATTGCCGGAGAGATAAAAGGTAAAAGGGGTTGGTATGGTTTGTTTGTATGTGTGCTTGTATCTATTTTACATACAAACTGATATACAAACAAAAGATACAACTGCGGATATAAAGGAAAAGGGATAACATTGTTTATAACTCATTGCATATACATTTTGCATATTGAAAAGATGCAAAAGGGGACATACAAAGAACAATATACAAAGAAAGATACAAGAAAACGTGATGTATGCAGAAAATAAACTAACAAATAGAAGGTTTAAATTAAAATGGTTAAAGAAGAAGCTAAAGCCGTAGGCATATTAATTGTTGTAATTAATGTCGATCTAACACCAAAAATAGTAAAATTTAACAGGTTAGGGTAAATTTAAAGTTGTTTTTCTTTCAGATTCGCATTGCTAAGATTAAAATTGCAGAAAGAAGAGTTGTTAAAGAAATTAAACAAAAATTTTTATCGTGGGATAGAATTCTAAAAGTAGGAACAGAGTGGAAAACGGTAAAGTAAGTCAACGTTGTAAGGTTGAGCTATCGAAAGATACAGGTAATTATCTTAAACATTGTTACAAGTTCAGTTAGTTAAAGTGCAAAGTAAATTTTGGTAATTTCATTTTGAAATTTAAGCGAGCATTAAATTACTATGTTTAATTGTTAATTAGCTGGTTTGGGTTAAACAATGTGAAAGTCAAAATGGGAAAAAACAAATGGGGGTTAGGGTAAAATGTAAAAAAATAGAAAATTCATAGTAAAACCCTAGGTAAGAAGGTAAAATGGCAAGTTAAAAAAAAAAGCATTTTTACAGGATGGCCCCAAAGCAGAAAAAGGTGGATACAGGAGGTGAAGTTAAAAAAGAAAGGAAGTTGTGCAAAGAAACAGGGAAGGAGGAGTTGCCAATACATAGAGGGTACCCTTCATTGATTAGTACAAATGGAGTAGGGATAGACACCAACATAGGGAGCTATGATGCGAATGATGTTTTGCAGAAGATCATAGTAGTCGACGCTACACCTGACATGAGGTGTATATGGGAGAGTGGATTATACAGGACTGCAGGTTTCCCATTAGCTATGGAAGCTAAGATTTATGTCTAGATTGCATATACTTGTATGACCCAGCTACCAGAAAAATAATGTTCCATGATAGGCTCATTGTAGACTTATCCACAGAAGGGATTGCAAGATCATTTGGTCTAGAAATACATGAGAAAATGGTAGATATTGATATAGATCAATATAATAAAGATTTCAATAACAATGAAAGGGATTGTAGAAGCATGATCTTCTATAGTTGGTACAATGCTGAAAACAAACCCAAGGCTGTGGCAAGAGTACATAAAAATCTGCAAAGAATATACTTTAAAGAAGAAATATACTTGATGATTACAATGTTAAGCAGACTGGTGGGATTGAGGGATGGTACTAAGTGTGAGCCTTGGATGCTCACTGTTATCCAATTCATGAGGGAAGCAAAAAAGGAACAAGGAAAAATTCACTGGGCTAAGGCTATAAGCACAACTATATGGAAATAGGCAATGTTAAGAAAGCAAAAGATGATGCCTTTTTATTTGTCCTTGTATGTATTATATTCATGTGCAGCAATGGTTCAACCCTACATACATGGGATTGACAGAGTTGGACCCTTAGGAAATGGCCCAAATCAGAAGCTGGTATATGAGCATTATCCTGATTTACAAGAGGAGAATGCATTGAGGAAGTATGCTCTAGTGAGTGATGTATTTTATACATACATGGTCAGGATTTTAAGAGAAGCATCGGATAAAAGATTGTCTACAGATGCAAAGGATACAATTGGCCTACACAGTTCTTGGTACATCCAATTCAAGAACTTTACTTATATCAGAACTGAGGGATTTGAAGGAAAACCTTTCATGTTACCTAGGTATCCTTCTAACAAGTTGATTGTTTTGGAGTTAAGGCAGAATTTGAATGCCTTTAAGATGTACAAGAAGAAGTTTAACAAAGGAAATCTTAAGTTACCTTGGGCAATTGGTAGGTACTTATGCTACAGTGAAGAAGTTGCTAGTTATTTGGAAAGGGAGTTGAGATATTATGGATTTGAGGAATTTGAGTTGGCCAGGAGATTTGATCCTTTTCATAGAATCCAAAATACAATTGATTCTAAATTCAAACATCAAATACATATTGAAGATTTTTGGTCAGATTGTAAGAATGACAAAGAGGTAAGAAAGAGAGCTCATAAAAGATTAACAGTAGATCAAATGAAGTCCATGCAAGATATCTATGTCCCCCCAGAAGTTGAAGATGATGGCAAATTGTTACATCATAGTTATGAAAGTGCCAAGCTTGCTCCTATTGGAGAGCCTGATTGGTCACAACCATGGAACACATCTTTGGACATATTGTCCAAACCGGTCATCTTGTTTTAGAAGACATGGTTGAAATATAAAATTGAGGAGATTAAGGCTGAAGGAGTGGAGATTACATATCCAAAGAAGGGCAAAAAGAGAGTAAGGGAGCATAGTGATGATCTCCAGTGCTTTTATGAAAAGAAAAGAAAGATTGTGGAAGCCAAAGTTATGGAGAAGGAAAATATGCTACTCTGATGGATCCTTATGTATTAGGAGTGATAGTAGTAGTATCATCTGGCACATTTGTGGAGGCAAAGTCATTAAGCCATGATATTAGTACAGAAGAAGTACAGGCTTGCAAAGAAATAACAAGATAGAAGGTTAAGAAAGCAATACTAGTGGGCATATCCATAGGGGAGACTTCAAAAAAGAGTGAAGTTATAGGAGCACAATAGCTAGGTGCTATGTTGAGTGATATACTTGGTGCATCTACCTCAATAGAAAAAAGATAGGTATAAGCCAAGGTTAAAATTGAATTGGCGAAAGAAATGCTCCAGGGGTCAAAAATGCATGAAGCCAAACAAGTTACTAAGACTGTCAACATTGAAGATGATAGCAGTGAAAGTGAAGAGAGAGAAATGGATTCTGGAAAAGAAGTTGGCATGGAAGAAGAAGAATCTAGTGAATATTTAAGTGAAGAAGAGGAACAAGACACTCAAGCTGATATGGAAGTTGAACAAGGTTCAATGTCTGAAAAGAAAAATGTACAATAGGAATCAGGAGCAGTAGATCTGTTTGGTACATTGGTTTCTCCTGAAATAATAAAAGATGTGCAAGATGTGGCACTTCAAATTGAAGAATCTGAAAAAGAGGATGCCCCTGAGGAAGCAATAAAGGAAACACCTGCTCAAACCAAAGAAGAAATAGGAGTTGGTACCTCTGTTGTGGATGTGCTGAATATTTTGAACATGTATGGAGAACAAAGTGAAGAATAAAAGAATATAGAAAGTAGAAAGGAACAGGGAAAAGAGACAAAAGAGGCTGATAAAATGGTAGGTTCACCTTCACATACAGAGCAAGTTAACATACTTGAAAAGGTGCAAAAGGAAGGTGAAACAACAGAGGAAACAACAACCAAACTTGAAAACCAAGATAATATAGAAAATCTTGATGAAGATAAATCTAAAAAGCAAATGGAGGACAGAGACATGACAAGTGTAGAACAAGTAAATAAAGAGGAAGACCAAGAAAAAGAATCATCAATGAAAGAAGGTCTAGAGGAAGAGTATGAAGGTGGAGAAGATACATAAATTGAAGAAGAAGATAATGAGGGTGAATCCAAACAGCAAAATGATCCAATGGCACAGAAACTAGCCCCTCAACAATAGCCTCCTCCACAGCAACAAGAACAACAGTAACAACAAGTGCAGGGAGAAGTAGAAAGGCCTCAAGAAGAGGTAACTAATGAAGAAAAGACTATTGAAAGCACAAAAGAGGCTCCAGCCTGGTTAGGTGCAGAAATAAAGAAAGAAATGGTGGAGGTACAGTTATTACCTATAGACATCAAAAGTCTATTAGGCGATGCAACTCTAAGAAAGGAAAAGAGGAAGGCCAGAACCATGTCAGCAATACAAAGGGGTCCAGATGGATCTAGAATGCTGAACTTAGCCATACCATAGAAGGAGAAAGCTAAAGGAGAAATAACATTAGATGAATATAAAATACTCAAATTTGACCTAGGGCATACAATAAGGGAGCAACACATAAGTGAATGGGAAGATATGTACCAGGCTACAACAGAAATGTTAAAGAGGAGTAAGGATAAACAAGAATATTTGAAAGGACACATTGTCCAGTTACAACAATTCAATAAGGGGATATTTGATCCCAATACTACAATACTGGAATTGCCTATTGAAATAGCAGTTTTGTCAAAGGATGAAATGAAAGATATGGAAAATAAGAGGCTTAAGGCCAATGTTCTTGAAGAGTGATCCAAGGAATTCGTGCAAGAAGGAGAAGAGGTAATCAAACAAGTAGTGAAAGGATGGGAATTGGCTGCAATAGGAAAGAATAAATGCAGTATACTTGTATATAATGGTCAATTTAGAAAAGAAGAGTGCAAGTTTGAATTAGAATAGCTGGAAGAAATTGAAGAAAGAGCAGATGAATTAATAAATGAAGGAGTCATTACTCTTTTGATGGCAAATCAAGTGCCATAGGCAAGGTTGGAATTAAGATTTGAAGATGGTAATCTCAGAAGGTGAATAGCAGCCACTCAAGGTTTAGAAGAGAAAGCATATAACATGATCAGGATGCATAAAATGATAGTCGAAAGACTCTTAGATTATGAGTGTATGGATATACCAGCATATGAATTTCAAAGAGCATTGATAGAATTAAATGCTATTTTTGCACCATGTATGGAAAATACAGAAGCATATCTAAGTAAACAAATGATTGATTCAGTAATGGAGGCAAGTGCCAAAATGAAGAAATATATGAACAGTGGAGGTTCAGATAAAGAAGAAAAGAAACTTAAAGAAGGACTCACAATGCAAGAATATGTATGGACAAGGAGTTGAGGGGGGAATCGCACCTTTATAGAAGGTGTAACAAATAACTACAACGCATATCTGAAAGAGTAAGAAAGTGTAGAAAGGAGCAAATAATATTAATAAAAGAGTCAAGTGAAAGGTATCTGCAGGTAAGGTCAATAGGAAAGCAGAACTCAAAGGAGGGGAATCCTATTTTGAAAAGATTCCAATGGCATCCTTTAAGGAAGAAAAGATACCATAAGGATATTTTGAGAAATGGTTAGGAAAAAATGTACACCCTTGATAAAAAATAAATGAATACTAACCGTAGATTAGGTTTTGTAGTCGTAGCAGTATGAAGCTTCAAATTCTATATAAGAAGCTCAGCTACTTGTAAATTACTGACACAGGGATTTTAGAATTGTAACTTGCACTTATAATTTGTTAGAGTATTGGAATAGAGAAGATATTTCTTTTAGTTTAGAAAAGGAGGTCGCATGTGTCTACAGCAAGGAGTACATGGAATGTCTGGTCTCCTTGGTGTATCTGTAAAAACATCTGTAAGTTGTTTAGTGATTTGATTAATGAAACAAAGGTCATTCTTACATTTGATTTGTGTGTCCAAGTCATATTTTTGGTGCAATAAGGTCTAATTAAGACCATCTTGGATGTATTTATGTCATATAGTGGTATAGATGTGAAATTTTGTCAAATGTTGCATTGCATGATAGTGTCACTTGAAAGTTGAAAGGTCATCAGTTTAATTTTTAGTTGGAGACCATTGGGATTCATTTGAAACATGTTTAAAAAGCCTCAAAAGATTTGAGGCAAGGTGGTGGAATGTGATTTGAGGTTGTAGAAAGAGAATATAGAGCAAACATTACAATCTTACCCTATTTTTCTATTAAAACTCTATATTTTCTATTTTTCCTAAGACCGTACAACCATGTACAGCCTAGTCAAGATCTAGAACTCATTTGGTTGGATGAAGCCTTGAATCTATTTTCATTTGTAGGTGTTTTGGCATAATATCATCATACTTGAAAGATTTTGTGGTCATTTGAATGAAAATAGCTGGTAAAATAGGGTTTAGGGTTTTTTGTGAAAACAAATTGCTTTTGTGAGCATGTCCACTGATGAAATCTCTTGGAGACTGGTAGAATAATAGTATGCAATGTATATTAAGTGATTTTGATGGTTTTGTGAGAAGGGTGTGAAGTTTAAGTGAGTTTTGATCAGACCCTAGAATGAATTTCCTAATTTTTTAGACTTTGTGAGGGTTTAGGTTTGAAATCTTGAAACTCAAAGACTTGGTTGTTTATTTTGTCCATGAAACCTACATAGTCCATCCATTTGTAATGTATTGAAAGTCATCAAGTAGATTTTGGAAGCTGGGAGGTTGAAATCCACAGGGTTGCTTTGTAAAAGTGACCTAATTGGTCTTTGGGCATAGCGGAGTAGTCCAGTTTTGGGGACTATGGTTCAAAGGAACCCATAGTGAATTTGAAATATGTTTTAGAACTCTAAAATGGGTATCTTAATGTGTCAAGGGTTTTGGGTTACAGGTCTTGGTTGGAGAAATAATGAGGGACAGTCCTATTTAGAGACCTACTAAGATTGTGGCAGCTTGGGAGCAAAGTGTTTTGAGTGAAGAGTGTAGACTTGAGTGAGGGTTTGAAATGGTTGTGTCTGAGTCCTTGAGGGGTAAGAAGATCTCTAGAAACCTTGTTTGGTTTTGAAGAGTTGAAGACCCTAATTGTACCTTTGTAGAGGGAAAGTGCTTGAGAGGAAGGCCTATGAAATTTGAAGAATCTGTTGGTATGAGCCCATTGTTGTGAAATATGCCTTCATTGGACTAAAATGAACCTCGTCATTGGATTCAGGAGGCTTGAGAGGTGAAGAAAAACATAATTTGCTCTATTTTGACCATTGTGGCCTGGAGAAAATTTTTGCCCACCTACCCTAGTTCAATCGTACGACCATATGGATTTGAAGGTATGCAGATAAATTTAAAAAATTAAAAAAAAATCACTGTGCTAAAATATTTTTCTATAGTTTAGGACAAAAATGTTTTATTAAGAATTTTGATTAAAAAAACAAACTATAGAAATTTATTTGCAAGATTTTAAAAAAAAATATTTAAGGGGGGTACGAGATTGTAAACCCATATCTTGACCCACTGCATAGGCCTTATGACACAACAAGGGTCTCTCGGCCCCTAGCTAGTTGACGGCCTTAGATCCTTGGTCCGACATCAGTCCAACAGGCCAGGCCATGCCCCTGGCTGGTGGCCGAAAATCTGGGCTAATCAGCTTCATAGCCCCCTAGCATAAAATCAATGCCAGAATTCAAATGTTTAAAAGTTAGATTTGAAACAAAATTTAAACCCCTTTGAAAATGATTTCTGATCTGCAACAACCCATGGTGAAATTTAAACCTTTTTAAAACTCATTTGAAATCCACCAGTTAAAGACATGTCAGTGCCATGCTAGCACATGCCACCTCAGTTTATGATAACTCAGTGCCTAGTCACATGCATGTGTCAACAATGATGCAATGATGATGTCACTGTACAGATAGGATCCCACAAGGGGTCCCCTTTTACCCCTCGAAGGGCATTGTCTTTCGGGAGGCATAACTTTCACCCACAATGTCATATTTTTGACTTCTTATAGGCATCAGAAAGTTCTCTCTAAGTACTACATAGTGGTATAGGTTTTGTTATCATATTTTTCTATTTTTGTCAGAATTTTGTGCCTGAAGCTAGACATTGCTTCGAGATAATTTTATGCTCATAATTTTTGCATACAGAATCAAATTTTTGATTTCGGATAGGCATTGGAGAGCTATTGTTGTGTACTATAGATTGGATCATGTAGATTTTTAGTTTGGTGTGTAGAGAGATGTTGGTACTTGTTTGATCACTTGTGGGAGCCTAAGATTTAGGGTGTGATTGTGAGAGCATTCAGATGGATTTTTGAGCACAAACTTGTGGGAGTCCATGCTGTTATGTGACCATTAGTATGGTATAGCAAGTTTTTAGATTTGGTAATTCTAGTTATAGGTTTATAGGTGTTTTTAGAGTTTGTACTTTGACAGAGATAGGTACACATGTTATCTTCTGGTTTGAGGACATGGTTGATACACGTGTGAGACTAGGAATCTCATTTTATTGGGATTTGAGTATAGGTACTACAATGGTGATTATTATGGTGTTATGGATATGCAGGTACACTTTTACATTGGCATGACATGATCATGTATGTGATTGACAGGTATGGGCTATGATGTTTGATTCATGATTATAGGTGGTGTTGTGGTGTAGTTTTAGGAGGTTGTTCTTATCTCTTGGATGCTTGGTAGTTCCTTGACTATGGTTACTTGTTTGTGGATTTGTTTGGCAAATCAAATCTAGCATGATTTGGTATTTGAGTCTTGAATTCTATACGTTGTCTTCTTTGATATCTCAATTTGCATGTTACTAATGTGATGATGAGTTTTCATGTTACATTTGTTTTGGATCTTCGAGTTATGTAGTTTTGTTGATTAGCTACCCCTTTGCTACAGTGGGATGACTCAGATGTGGACTGTCTTTATCCACAAGATTGATTCAGCATTTATACAGACTTTGTTAGTTGGCCTTGTCTGTGGTCATTTGTACATTGGTATGTTGCATTGGGATTGTTGTCAATCAGGATTGCACCCTAGCCAAGTTAAACTTAACTATCCTGTTGAAACATGGAAACACTCTCAGGTTGTGGGTGACTTATGGTGAGAGTGAATCTCCAGAGAAAGATGGCTCCCCTAGTGGATCACCTAATCTAAATGACTTACTGAGGAAGGGGTTTAGGAGGAAAACTAAAAATGAAAATCTTACAACCTAAAGATGATTCACTAAAAATTTTAAAAGACTTTGATGACTTTACTCACAACAACTTCTCAACACTTCAACTCTCACAATCTCACTTATGTCATCCAAAAGTAATTTGTATTAAGGTTCATAAGATTGAACACAAAATACAACCTAAATTATATGAGACTCTTGCACACAAACCTACAATAACAAGACATAAAAATGATTCTTTGTTTTGAATCACAATAAACATCAAATTGATACAACAAGTATGAAACAAGAAATGAGAAAGGAAATCTCTGCTATTTATTAAAACTGAAGGAGTGTCAAGCTCAAAATTTGAGTACAAAAGTGTTTACAAGACTCTCTGAGATGAACAAGAGAGTAAGAAACAATAATCTAAACTGCCCAAAACTAAGTTTTCCCCCATATATGTAGCCAAAAGACTTTCTAGAAGTGAAAAGGGATTTTGCACTTGCTATTTATTTTTGCATTTATTTGACATCTATTAAAGTAATTTATAAAATATTACTTTAATAGTGCCTTACATTTATTTGTAGCTTCAAATTTGCAAAATAGAAAGAGGGCCCACCTTGGCTTTTACAACTTGCAAAATTCTAAATATATGCAAAGTTTACAAAAATATATGCAAAGGTATTTAGAAATACCTTAGACATATCAATGAGTATCTAAAAATAAACCAAGCAAAAATCAAAGGCAAAAAAATTGCCTTATAGCAAAAGCCACAACCTTTTTGCATTTTGTTTCTTTATTTGGCACTTAACATTTCTTACTCCAATTTGGGTGCTGCCATTGTGAAAATTCCTCAAAAACCACAAACTAGATTGGTGAGAAATTTAAAGAGTTATTTCATTTTATTGTCTTCTAATGCTTATCCAAAAATCTCAAAAACCTAGATCGTAGTTTTTGATATATGACTGAAACACGTGACTACTATCCTTATTTTGTAAGGTCTTTATGTGATACTACTACTCTTTCAAATTGTTTCCACATTCCTCTTAAGACTTGGGGGCAGCATGCTGAGTTCAACCCTTGTGGGAGCCCATTTTTGCACCACATGCTAAAATATCATCAGAAATGAATCAACAACAAGATTTCACTTGTAACTTAAATATAATGAAACTATCTCAGCTCTACCAATTTGAGCTGTAGGTGAAAAATTGGTAACATTTCTGGTGATTTCTGCTAAATGTTTGTTTGCTAAGCATATAGACTAGTTGCCTTAACCATACATTGGGCATGGAGTCAAATTCTTCCCTTTCCCAAACTTAGAAAACCATGAAACTAAACTACAAACTACTCCAAACAGCAACAGAAAACTAAACAAAACTAAACTACAAGGCTCTGAATAGGGCCAACTAACTATACAACTATACTTAGGGAAAGAAAACAACTGAAAGGAATGTGCCTTAAGCACTTATTAATTGAAAACACTAACTCTAACCTACTCTAACCAGCAATGCTTATTGTTTAGACAAAACCATTCACTAGTTCTGTAAAATATCTCCCTTTTTTGACCAACTTGGGTTGTTTTTTATACCTTTGAGCATCGAACAATGGGTGTGGAATGGATGGGCATCCAATAAACACATGTAATACCTTTCTTAGAGAAAGAACAAGAACACATACCCACTTGCTTTAACTAAAAATACAATTGTTCTAGGGTGGATAAATCAACTGATTCTCCTCTTCCTACTACTCATCCTCATGCCCTGCAACATGCCTGATAGGTAGTGGTTTCTCCCAGCTTCTTCCAATTGGATTAGATGTCGAATGGGACATCCTCTTGATAAACCAATGTGTAAGGGATCAATGTTGATTTGCTATTTGCATTATGTTGCCTTCTCACCCTTACTGTCCTCCAACTGATCAGCTTCATCTGCTAACTTGGAGTCTTGATCATCACAAGAATTCAACAAAGTAGCAATTTGTAAAATAGAAAGAGGGCCCACCTTGGCTTTTACAACTTGCAAAATTATAAATATATGCAAAGTTTACAAAAATATATGCAAAGGCATTTAGAAATACGTTATACATATCGATGAGTATCTAAAAATAAACCAAGCAAAAATCAAAGGCAAAAAAATTGCCTTATAGCAAAAGCCATGACATTTTTGCATTTTGTTTCTTTATTTGGCACTTAACATTTTTGACTCTAGTTTGGGTGCCACCATTGTGTATATTACTTGAAAACCAAAAACTCGGTTGGTGAGAAATTTAAAGGGTTGTTTCATTTTATTGTCTTCTAATGTGTATCCAAAAATCTCAAGAACCCAGATCGTATTTTTTGATATATGACTGAAACACGTGATTGTTATCCTTATTTTGTAGGCTCTTTATGTGATACTACTACTCTTTCAGATTGTTTCCACATTCATCTTAAGACTTGGGGGCAGCATGCTGAGCTCAACCCTTGTGGGAGACTATTTTTGCACCACATGCTAAAATATCATTAGAAATGAATCAACAACAAGATTTCACCTATACCTTAAATATAATGAAATTGTCTTAGCTCTACCAATTTGAGTTGTAGGTAAAAAAATTGGCAACAAGGATAAGAGGATGGATGATTAGAGTGCATGGATAGTTAGTTATTGGGACTTATAGCATGTTTATCATGATGTCATGGATAGCTTGGATACATGGTTTTATGTGAGCTTTTGATAGTGATGGTTCTATCTTCTTGGTTTGGAGATCATGGTTTTACTCTATCTTTTGGGAGCTGTTGATGTTATAATGGGATTCATTGATTGTGTTAGGGTCATGGATAATCTTCATTTAGGAGATGGTTACTTTGTTACCATGCATAGCTCAGTATCATAGTTTAGTGGGAGCTTTGGCAAGTTATGGTTATCTTCATGTGATTTGGAGATGTCGATCCTTGGTTTGGAGATGTTGGTATTGTGTCATGGTTTACTTTGATACTAGTTTTGGAGTCTTGACATGATACAGGTTCTCTTAATCCTAGGATGTGTACATTGGTGCATGTGATCTTCCTTTGAGGATATGTTAGATCATGATGTCATGATTAGGTTCCTAATTTTGCTGTTGGATCTTTGACATTGGTCTTGTGTGAGTCTCTTGGTATTGAGTACATTGGTCATGTAATCGAGAGATTTATGATAGTACAGTGTTACATTTAGAGTTCAGCATAGATTGATCATGGATATTCTCATGGATAATTAGATACTTAGGTGAGGCTAGAGTTCTCTTAGGATTAGAGACACTTGTTGAGGCAGTTACTCATTGGAGGTTTCAATAGGAAGACTAAGGAGCCTACACCTTGATATGGGTGTGAGTTCATTATGGACCTAGAGGAGATTGTTCTTGAAGAGATTCATTGTCTCTTGGTGTATCCTAGAGGACCATTCTCATTCCCCACTCTTGGTCTACTCGATGGTTTATCAACTATGAGGTATTGCCCATCCTTTTAGATGCATTTTCTTTTATGTTTTATCTTCTCATGGATATGGATCTTGAGCTATGGTTATTGGTTCTGGAGGGTTCATTTAAGGGATGTTGGCATGGTTATCTCCTTGTTCATATGGTTTGATTTATGATGTCCATTATGAGAAGTTTAGGAGATGTGATTGGGCTTATTTCTGGTTATGGAATGGTTATGAGTTTGATCTACCTTGGTTAGAGAGGCTTACATCCATGTTGGTTACATGATACATATGTTCATTTGATCTATGAGATTGAATGGTTGGGTGTTGTTGAGGCTTTTGATTTGGGGTTGTATAGGAGATCATACTTGAAACATCTTAGCACTTTGAGCTGTTAGTAGGACATTATGATTAACAGGTTTTCTCTCTTTGTCTTATGGCTACTTCCTAGAGGATCATGTTGATATGGTTGGATTTGGGGAGAGTTATGATGATGTGTTATGAGAGAGTATGCATCATTTTATCTTGCATATGTGGATCATTGTGATTGTTCTTGATACTACATTGGTTTGATGGTTAACCATACCTTGGTGTGAGTTTTGATTGGTAGAATTGGTATGCCTTGATTTTTTTTTAGATTTGACATTACCCATGCAGTGGGAGTTCCTGGATGTATGTGTTCTTAATTGACAGGTTTTATACATGGATCTTGTGATTGCGGTATATGGGTTGGATATGTTGTTGGCATAAGTTTACTAATGTTGTTGATAACTATGAGGTATGGATGGTTTGATTTATTAGCATATGTTGTGGGTGCTATTTCCAATCATGTGAGTTTTTACCTTTGATAGCAAGTTGTTTCCTTTTGTTATCACATTGCAATTGATGCTTGTGTTCTTTATATTGGTGCATCTTCACCTTTGCATGTTCCTTTTCTTCCATAGGTGGCATGTTGGAGGATGAGAGGAGTTCTTTCTTGAGATGGTGGTTTCTTTGATTTTATTGCAGGCATCTTGATGGAGCATGAGAGTATGTTAGAGATTCATGTGGTTTCATGTTTGCCTATGATGATGTATTTCATTGATTGACCCTTATGCAATGAATAAAACAAGTAGGAAAATGTTGGGAAATAGGAATATTTGTGGTGCACCTTAATTGATGTGGTTTGCCACATTAGATATTTGTTTGGGCACCACATGTAAATGTTGTATGTGACATTGGGTTAATTATTTTATGTGTGTGGGACACATAGAATAATTAATTATTTATTTGTAAATATTCAATTATTGGGAAAACTTAGTACCAATAATTAAATGTGGGGGTCAATGGTTTTGTGTATCCATGGTTTTGGAACACATGGTTTACCCAAAACTACTTCTTGTATTTGTGTGAGCTTGATTTATAAAAGCAAGCACATGGTCATTAGCTGGCAGTTGGTTGATTGATTATTAAGGTTGTACGGAAGGTTGTGTGAGAGGTTGTTGTATTGAGTTTTCTCCTATGAGTACATATTGTGAAGCATTGCATGGGATGTGTGGATTCATGCTTAGGCACGTGGAGGATGAATTGGAGGTGTTTGATGTTATATAGGTGCTCATGGAGACTCATGAGAATGTATTGTAATGTTTATTGTTGAATAATACATTTGGGTGTAGTTGCTTTTCAAGGCTAGATTTTTTCCTCATGAGGGTTTTTCTAGGATATATCTTGTGTTATCTTGTTGTTTGTCTATTTATCTTTACATTATGGTATTATGATTACTTGTATGCATCATTTTCTCCTTTTGGGTTATGTGGAATTGGTTTAATGAACCTACAAATTCCAAACATTTTTTTGAAAATATAAGTGAAACCAAAAGATGTCAATTGTTTGTTGAGATGATGAAAAATCTTAAGTTTAGGCCAATCATGAATATTCTTGGCCTAAGAATTGTTATGTGGAAAAGAGAGATCTAGCCCAAAAGGTCAAACTAGGTCAAACCCTCTTCCACTTAACATTGAGACACAAACCGAGCTTGGATTCTACCCATGAAGGAGAGCCAAACTACAGGGGTTTTGTCCCTTTGTTGTATAGAGGAGTGTCAACCAAATTTTTCTAAAACTAACCAAATAAACTAGGGCAAAAGATGAAACCCTAATTGACCAAGATCTACAAATAGACTACTAATAGAAACAGATACATAGATTATCATAGTACATTAGAGATCAAGAGATAGAGAAGAACCTAGATCTAAGTTCAGAAGCATATAAGTATCAAGGAATTGCATGCCCTAAACTCTAATTAGGGTTTTTTAGAATGTCTGAGCTTCACCTATCCTGTACCTACAAAGCCTTCCTTCTTCCCAAATCTTATCTTTTGAAACCTGTTACTTCAACCTGCACACAAGTAAAGAGGGAAAAGGTTGTGATGTGTTTAGGAGCTTGCCTTAGTCAAACCCCATGTTGGTATTTCCACCTCCACTACAATGATGATTAGTGATCCAAGATTGTGCACCCTAGGAGGGTAGAGGCAAAATCAACAATATATGATGAAAGTATGAATGAAAATGATAAAGATTACTATAAGATGTGAAACCCTAGTTGGAGTAAATACTCAAAATCATGCACCAACAAGGAGATAGATAAAGATGGCTTGAACTTCCATCAAAACCTACAAATGAGTATCATAACATCCACAAGCACATAGAAATTCTAAGCATGAAGAACACTTGAGCATAGGAGATCAATCATGTAAGTAATTCTAATCTTCCCTTCATAAGAAAGTAGTCATCTAGGTGATAAATGAATAACAAGACTCCTTTATATATACATTCCCGCTCACCAACAGTGAATAAAACCAAATGGGGCTAACATGGACAAGCCAAGGAGGTGTTCTAAGATGAGACCACAAAGTGATGCAAGAGCATCCAGAGGTGTAAAGGCAATCTTGCATCACCTAAAAATAATGTTGATTCAAAATTGATAACTTTGTTTTCATTTCTTTTCAAAAATTTGTGTTTTCAGATACCCATTTTCTTGAATAATGATTCAGAACCTTCAAAGTTTCCAACAGGGCTAAGGATACTAGAATTTACTATTTTTAGTAAGTCCATATCAAAGAAGCAGTTGAGCTCCAAATTTTCTCCAAAGCTTTAGAATAGTCAAATAAGCATTCTTGGTAAATTTCAGCTCAAGATCATGTCTGAATTTCAAGATATTAAAGTTTCAGTTTTGTGAGGTTCCTAGAAAAGTTCTAAAATCAAATATGAGGTACTTAAATATCCCATAATGCCTCAAAAAGTTTATAGAAATTTGTTTACATATTTCTAGCATTGTATTTCACTTTGCGAGATTTCTAGTGCTTCAAACGGTTTGTTAATCGAACACCTGGATCAAAAGTTAAGCTTCCCATAAGTTGACCTACTTTTGGAGGGAGTTGCAAATTTCAAAATTTTGACTAGAGGCCGCCAAAAGGGCTATTTATGACCATTTTTGGGAACCCTTGGCAGTAGTAGAGATAAGGGAGAAAGTGTAGAGTCAAGAATAGGCGAGAAAATAGAAACCCTAGCTGATTTGGGGTTACAGAAGGCAGAAGATTTAGAGTCTTGAGATAGGAAGCTGTAATGTGTCATGACCTATGAAGGATTCATCCTTTGATTGTATTTGAGCTTCTGTAATTAATGAGTTGTCCAAATCAATAAAAGAACATTCTGTATACACCTAAAATTGGCTCAGGTTGAATTAAGTAAATATTTTGATATTTATCTTAATTCTTATTTTCTTCTGTCAATTAAATAAATATTATAAGTTTATTTGATTGTTTTATTATCCCATAATTAAATAAAATTATTTTATTTAATTAAATTCCCTAAATTCTTCTAATGTCTCAAGTCCTAAATCCACCTCATCTTTCCACCTCATCTCTTCCACCTCACCATCTGGCACATATAATTAAATATTCTTAATATTTAATTAGCTAATATCCTCAATTATCCAAAATTGAATTTTTAATTCAATTGTCCCCCACTATCCTCCAAAATTGAATTTTTAATTCAATTGTCCTCCACTATCCTCCACTAATTGAATTTTTAATTCAATTATACCCCACTATCCTCCACTAACTGAATAATTAAAATTCAATTATCCTTCACTCTTTCCAAAAATGAATTTTTAATTCATCCACTATGAATAAAAGATTTACTTTTATTCCTAGCCCTTGATCTCAACTCTTGATCCTCACCCTCCATTCCTTTTTCAAAAATCTATGAATGAAACCCTCACCCAAGCCATTCACACACATTCATTCTTGCATCAAATCCATGCCCAATTTCCTCTAGGAAGATCTCTTCTGGCATCCTCATCATGCCCAATTTCTTCTCCTCATTCTAGTCATCCCATATCCTCCATCATTAGTGTGTTGAAGTTCATCTTCAATCACATATTGTATCTCAGCCATTCTGTTCTTGTCACCGTCAACAAGCAAGGAAGCAAGCTCCCTGAGGGCCAATCTTCTTTAGCATCAAGGTTTTGAATAGATAGGCAAACAATGGAAGCTACAGGGTAACAAGTTTTGTAAGTTTGTATTTCATTTATTTATTCTTGTTATCTGCATATTTCATTGATGTTTGGGTTTTATTATCATTATTGATCAATCCATTTCCCCATTAACATTTTGGTTCCCACCATGATCTAACCCCACTTGTTTGTGAGAGTTTGTTTTAAGTTTTTGTCGTAGGATCCAAGTGTGTTTCAAAGAAAATTTGGGAATCAACTCTCACAAGCAGCCTCCTACGTGCAAATCAAGCGCACTGTTGGGTCCAGATGACCTCAGAGGTAAGAAATAACATATAATTTGTCTAGGTTACTCTTAGAAATTTTTTGAAATTTTTTTTACATCTCAACGTAATTTTGCAATAAAATAAAAAAAACAAATTGCATTACATTTTATTTATTTATTGTTTCTTTTTAACATTTTTGTTCTAAAATAAAAAAAATAAAAAAATAAAAATAAAAATAAAAAATCAAAACATAACCAAAAAAAAAAAAATAACACACAGCAAGGGCCGAAGCCCCTACCTCCCCCCTACTCCTCTCCGAACCCTCGACCCCCCCGAGCCCTCCCCCTGCTGACCTCCCCCTTCCCACCCATCCCCCCAACCCCCATCCCCTCCCCTACTCCCTTTGGCCCTCCCCATCCCCGTAGCACCTTACAACTCCGCAGCCCCACAGCCACCAGCTCCCCACCCCCTGCGCGCCCCACCCCCTCCCTACCCCCTTCCTCCCACCACTCAGCCTTTGCTCTGCCTACTCCCCTCTACAAAACTGCCTCCCCTTCGGCTGCCTCCCTTCCCCGTGGCCAGCCCTGCCCCCTGCGCCATCCCGCCGCACCCTTCTGCCGCCCTTCCACGCCCTTCCGGCTCCTTGCTCTGCCCACCATCACTGCCCTTTGCACGCCACCTGCTCCCCTCCATGCTCCGCCCACCACTCAGCCTCTGCTCTGCCTGCTCCCCTTCACTGCCGCCGCATGCCACAACCACCTCCACCGCCACCGCCTGCGACATCCACCTCCACCGCCCATGCCTCCACAGCCACCACCACCGCCACCTGCCCACCACCTCCGCCGCCCCTCCACCCTCCACACACACATACATTAAAAACACAATAAAAAAACTCATAATAATAATAATAATATAACTATAAATTTATAAAAAAAAGGAGGACATTTTTTTATTTTCTTTTTTGATTTTCCACTTAGCAAAATAGGCATTTTTTTTTCTTTTGGCCCTACTTTTTGCAGGTCAGTCAGATTTTCACAAATTTATAGTCATTGGAATAGTGATTGGACAAACTTCACAATGGTAATAATGTTTTTCACCTACTTGATCAATTTCATCAGGTATATGCAGTCAAACCTCCCATTTGTTTAAAACCTTCAAATGGCCATAACTTTGGCATCTTTTATCGAATTCTCATGAACTTTTTTTTGGCAACAGCATAGAATTGCATGTAAATTTTAATTTTCATCTCTATTCTTGCTGTCCACAATCCTATTTTCATGCAATTTTTTAAATCATGTGTTTTGCACCTAGTCATTTGATTTACAAAATTTTTGATTGTATTTTTGTTTTGTGGACTATAGGTGGATATCAAGGGACTGCTAATCTAGTTTGGTGCCAAAACATCCACTAAAGACCATCATTTTCACTCAGTGTGGAATCAGGCTGATTTCGGCTATTGTTCATGCAACTTGCATACAATTCTCATCTAGTTCTAATTAGGAAGGACTAACCCATTGTTCATACAATTTGCATCTAACTCTAATTAGGAAAGTACAAACGCATACATGCCAATATCACGTAGTCCATAACTAGGAAGAAAGTAATTGAACCATTGCTATATCTGCATATTGCTATCTTCTTTAGTTAGATCATTGCTATCTTACAAACGGGAATGAACATTGGTATCTATTTAAACACTTCAAAGTTAACAACTTAGGCTATCGTGGATTAAAATTGAACTCATCATTACTATTTAGGTTAAAACTAAACCACTACTATCTCGATTGACCAACACTTCAAAGTTCACAACTCGTGCTTTCGTGGATAAAATTGAACTCATCATTGCTATATTGGTTAAAATTGGACCACTGTTATCTTGCTACTTACTTCCAAGTTCTGTGCTTGCCCAAGTAGATAGCTCATCTAGTTTTTTTCATTTTAACTAGAGGAAAAGAACCACTGTATACTATGTTTTTGGGAATGATACCAAGACTATGCTCTCCCCTATCTTGGGTGACCAAAATGCTAGAAGTATCATTTTCACATGTGTTTTTCCTTTAGAGGGGCCTACTCTTGGATACCACTTATCCAAGTAGGAATGACCCTAAACGGTAACAGGCTAGACGCCAAGCCCTTCCAAGCCACTATAAATAAATTGCGTTTGCAGTGAAAGCTTCAAACAATGAGTGAAGTTGTGTTACACCGACAGCCAACCTCCCCCAAAACCCTCCAAGGCGCAACCCTTGCAGGCTGGGAGACTCCATAACGGAGAGTAGTGCTACCACATGTGTAACCACTCAAATGGTTGCCCTCATTAAACACCTTTCGTTCTAGTGGCCAAAAACCCTTCTTATCCATTTCAAGCCTAGGATTTTGTACTTGTTCTTTCTTTTTTCTCCAAATAGAGTCAAAACAAAACAAAATCACACAAAAGTAAAAAACCATAAAAACTCTTTATGTTTGTTATGTTTTCTTGCCATAAAATTTAGAAAATCAGATCAGAAGAACATTCTTGCAACCAAAGAACCAAAAAAAAACAAACAAACAAAAAAAGAAAAAATAGTCTGAGCGGTGCAAATCCATCTTCAAGAGAAAGATTTCACTCATCTGGGATACGCATTTCAATTTAGTCTCAGGTTCAAAGATCAGGTTCCACCTTGCAATCAATTTTTCATCCATTTCACACCAAAATCTCTCTTTCATTGATCATCCCAATGACCTTCCATCAGGTCTTTCTAGTCAAAAGTCAAAAGCTATTCCATATCAAGTCAACATAGGCCCCTTTTTCGTATCACATTGGATTCAAGTAAACCTAGTAGGTCACAGAACCTTACTAGTGGTTTTGGTGCACGGTTAGTCCCTACACAGTAAGACAGGTATCGCGTACCCTTACTAGTGGCTACCGTCTTGTATCGATCGTCTTACATGGAATCATTGATCAAAAAAATCCTTTGTCCAAGTCCCTTCCTAGATATCCTATTCACAACAGTCTCAGTTGGCACCTTGCCAAAATTTCTAGTCCCAGTCCACTTCATCTCGCGTCACCTTGCATGGTTCTTACTACATCTCAGTATAAAAAGCAACTTGAAATGGCCGGCTCATCCAACCACATCATCACCCCTCATGATAGTGATGAAGAATTTTCTCACGACGATTACCAAGAACACATCCAAAGTAGGAAATTCCAATGCATGTTAGAAAAGGTGCTCCATGAGGACCCTCATAAGTATTTCTATTACCTCGCTAATCTTGGAATTAAACTCCCTGTAGATTTTGATGTACGCACAATCCAAGAAAATGCAAAAAATGTTCCTAAAAAAGGAAATAAAACCCTAGACTCAAACACAGAGGATAGAGAAAAGAAAACCATGGAAGACATGAGGAAACAACTTGAGTGCCTCAAACAAGAAATGTCAGATCCCAAGATAGGTACGAACACAAAAACTTACTCCTTGGAGGATATCGCACCATACCCCTTTGACAAAAGTCTAAACATGGCACCCTTTCCCTTTTGATTCAAAGTTCCTAAATTAGATAAGTACAAAGGGAAAGGGGACCCTAGAGATCATATTAGGGAATTCAACGCAGCATGCATGGAAGTAGCTCATGATGAAACCTACTTAATGAGACTTTTCCTTAGATCTTTGGGTAGTCAAGCTATGGAGTGGTTTTCATGCCTCCCACCGGGCATCAAATCTTTTGATGAACTTGTCAACAAATTTATCACACATTTCTCTTACAATATCAAGCACGAGGTATCTATGCTAGATTTATGCAACACCAAACAAAAGAGTGGTGAATCATTCGCCACTTTCCTACAATGATGGAGACAACTAGCAAGTAAGTGCTCCTATGATATGCCTGAGAAACAGCTAATGGAGATGTTTGTCCATAACCTCAATAACGATCTCAGCTATCAAATACTAATACAATGCCCTACATCATTCTCCAAAGTCATTGAAATAGAATTGTTCATTGAAAAAGCTATGATCACCAAGAGGCACATCAAGTTATATAAGGACACACCTACCTCCAATTACTCAATGGATAAATCAAAGTTTTGGACCAAAAATAAGAATTTGGTCAATGATGGGGTAGTAGATGCCAAGGCAACAGCTCCCAAGCAACAACCCATATTCACTCTTAAAGGAGAAACAAACAATGGTACGCTCAATAAACCACCCTCTCGGGAGCCCAGACCTTGGTTCAGTTCAAATCCAAGGAGAAAATTCACACCGTTGGGTGAGTCACAAGAGTCCGCACTAAGGAAGTTGTTGGCTAACAATGAAATCTCTCTACTGCCAACAAGTGATTACGAGCCTATAGTCAAACCTCCCTACTAGAAGGACACGAACTATTGTGAATATCATCGAGGCAGGGGGCATACAACCAACAACTGCATCTGCCTCAAAAATGTCATACAAGATGTGCTAGATCAGAACTAGGGAGGAACCCAAAAACATACCTCCAATGAAACTCATGTTGCCTATAGGGATCCACTTCTGAATCACAACAAACCATACAACAACAATAACAACAATGGTAACAACCACAACATACCATACAACAACAATAACAACAATGGCAACAACCACAACAGCAACAACTACAATGGCAATAACAATAACAACAACAATCGTAACAGGCCAAATCAAAACAGCAGGACTAGTAATGCTAACTATGCAAGTGTGCCATTTGATTATACCATAAACTACATTTCTGAGCAAGTCCCCCAAGTCAATGTCATCTCATCCAACCAACAATCAAGACCTGACAGAACTAGTTGTAGTATAATTACCCGTAGTGGTAAAGTCACGCTCAATACCACCCCTCCCAAGTCATCCCCTTCTCCATCCAACTTCTGTCAGTACAATGTCATCAACCAATTACAAAAAACCCAAGCTCACATTTCTATCTTGGAGTTACTGCGTCTATCTCCTTCTCATAAGGAGATCCTTGAGAAAGCCTTAGTGGAAACTACTGTCCCCACTAACTTGGCCCAAGAGAAATTCCAGACCATGGTAGGTAATCTGACTTCCTCCAACACCATATCATTTACTGAGCAAGATGACCTCTCTATATCTCAACCCCATAACACCCCTCTCCATATTGTCACCTTCATCCACAAACACCACATCAAGAGGGTTCTCATTGATGGAGGTGCCAGTCTAAATATTTACACATTAAAGCTGGTCCTTGCATTGGGGTTCTCCAAACAGGCAGTTGATCCAAGGAGAAAAATCACCATCAAAGCATATGACAAGGAAGAAAGAACCACAATGGGAACAATGGTCCTACCCATTCAAGTGGGACCAGTGATAAAAGATGTTGTATGTCAAGTCCTTGATCGGGAGCTCACTTATAATATCTTACTAGGGAGACCATGGATTCACGCCATGAAGGCTGTCCCCTCAACCTATCATCAATGCATAAATTTCCCGCACAATGGCAAGCAAATCACAATTCAAGGCAACACTGACCCCTATCAGCATTGCAACTCTTTCCTTGCAAAACCCGAATGCATCATCCCGAATAACAGAGCATATATATCCCCTATCCCGCAGCATGACCATACCGCTAAAGCTTCCTCCTCAAGACCCAAAGAGTAGTAAGTTACCATAAAAGAAACTGGAGTGGGAGAGTACTCAATTGAGAACAGTCTCAATCTTGCCAAATTGCCTTTGTCTCCTAGATCTTTTGGCCGACCCAAGCATTTTCGAAAGCCATCTGTTCCTCCTATAGCTCCTACAACTCCCTTTGTAAAATGGGGGACCTTATCCAATGAAACAGAGGAGAGAGACATCCTGCAATGGCTCTATACTAAAGAAGAAAACACACCCCAAGATCTGCCTAGACTCCCAACAGAACTCTATGGGCGAGGTGAGACTATTCTGCACAGAATGGGGTATGAAGGACAGGCCCCATCGGCCTCAGAAAAGAAGGAATCATTGTACCTATACAACCTTCTTCATCCTCATCGGCTAGAAACACAAGTGGCCTAGGATACAAAGGCAAGGGTAATGCCAAGGAAAATGCCTGTCTTGTAGAAATGATCCAAACACTCCAAGAAGACAATGATACAGATTCAAATGAGTATGAGTGGGATGAGATAACAGAACATTCCTATGATGACAAGGAGGTCGACACCATTCAAACTTTTAGCCCCTACCATGAGGGACAAACACTTTCGAACAGACCACTAGAGTCTGATTTGCCCATCCCTGAGATCATGGCTTTCGAGGAAAGTTTAAATTCCATTGCAATAAACAACTTGGAAGAATGTACCATCCCGACCACAATCCCCACCAATGCTCCCAACATTTCCATTCATACCATCAATGAATCAAGTATATCATCTGACTCCCTCCCCCTTGTGCACCCTAATCTTATTTACAGGGATCTGTGAGGAACTCCTCAACTAGATATGTTCCAAAATGACGATGCTTACATTGATTATATGGAACTTAGGGACCACTTACCCAGGGGATATCATAAAGCTGGTTTTGCTATTGAATTGAATACTGTGGCTTACTTCAGGGAGTGCGCCAAACCTTCCAGTCACAAAAATATCAAGTTCAAAACTGGATCTGACAATGAAAACTACCTTGCGGCAATGTCAAGTCCCAAAACAGTAAAAAGAAAGGACGCATCTGAAGGTGAAAACCCAACTGTGGCACCTGACGATGGAAAGCTTAACACTCTCCCTAGTGATATGTACCAAGAAAGGTCGCAGATTGTTGTAGAACTGACAGAGCCCGTGAATATTGGAACAGAAGAATAGCCCAAGGTTATCCACTTTGCTAAATCTCTTACACCACTATAGAAAACTAGGTTTGTACTATTCTTTAAGAAAAAGAGAGGCAGCTTTGCTTGGTCGTATGCAGACATGCTAGGTTTAGACCCAAACTTAATTCTACATCATCTACCATTGGATCCAGGAGTAAAACTAGTAAAGCAGAAGCTAAGAAAGATGCATCCTCACATAGCACTTTTGGTCAAAGAAGAACTCAAGAAATTGCTGGATGCAGGGTTCATCAGGGCTATAGATTACCGAGAATGGATATCCAACATTGTACCAGTATCCAAACCAGATGGCCGAGTCAGATTATGTAATGATTTTTGAGACCTAAATAAAGCATGCCACAAGGATGATTTTCCATTGCCAAACATCGATATCATAGTCGACCTAACTGTAGGACATACTATGCTATCTCTCATGGATGGATTCTCAGGGTATAATCAAATCAAAATAGCACGAGAGTACCAACACAAGACAGCTTTTACTTGCCCATGGGGTATCTTTTGCTGGAACGTCATGCCAATTGGGTTGCAAAACACAGGTGCCACATATCAAAGAGCTATGACTACTATATTTCATGACATGATGCATGTAACAATGGAGGACTATGTCGACGATATCCTAGCAAAGTCTCTCACAAGGGATTCACACTTGGATGTACTAGAAAAAGTCTTTCAAAGATTGGACCAATTCCAAGTCAAGCTAAACCCAAAGAAATGTGTGTTTGGGGTAACTTCAGGCAAACTGCTAGGCTTCATCGTGTCGGCAAATGGAATAGAGGTGGACCCTGCCAAGGTCAAAGCTATAATGGACATGCCACCACCCAAGACTCTAACTCAATTGAGATTGCTACAAGGCAAGCTGCAGGTAATCCACAGATTCATATCTTAGTTGGCAGATAAGTGCCAACCATTCAGCCATCTCCTGCACAAGAATATTCCATTTAGGTGGGATGAGTGGTGTGAAGAAGCATTCAACAAGCTAAAAAAATACCTTATGAATCCACCCATTCTTATGCCTTCGATCCAAGGGAAACCATTAATTCTCTACATATCTACTACACCTACTGCTCTGGGGGTACTTCTAGCATAGCATGATTATGAGAACAAAGAAAGAGCTATCTACTACATTAGCCGAACCTTAGTGGGATATGAGTTACAATACTCACAAGTAGAAAGATCATGTCTCGCGGTAGTTTTTGCTTCACAAAAACTCTAACATTACATGCTTGCACATCCAGTTAAACTCATTGCCAAAATAGACCCATTGAAGTATCTCCTCAGCAAAGCATCTCTCATAGGTCGCCTAGCAAAATGGGTAATGCTTCTCAGTGAATACAACATCAAATATGTAGACAGAAAAGCCATCAAGGGACAAATCATAGCTGATCAACTAGCAGAGGCACCATTACAAGACACCATGCCAGTGCAGTTTGAGTTCCCAGACGAATCCCTATTCAATGTGTCAACATCTTCCTGGAAACTATACTTTGATGGATCTTACACACACCATGGATCAGGGGCAGGCATCCTGTTCATAACTCCTCAAGGCGACACAATCCTGATGTCTTACCGGTTGTTATTTCCATGCACAAACAACATAGCAGAATATGAAGCCTTGGTAATTGGTCCTAAAATGGCAAATGAATGGAAAATCCAAGAACTGCATGTCTATGGTGATTCTCAGCTTATAATCAATCAGGTCAATGATGAGTACCAAACCAGAGATGAAAAGCTCATCCCATACAAAAGGATGGTCAACGACTTCAAAGAACACTTTGGTACCATGTCCTTCGAGCAAATGCCTAGGATTGAGAATAAAGCAGCAAATGCAATGGCCACCATTGCCTCCCTTCTAGAAATACCTAAAAATGAGTCAGGTATGACTTCTTAGTGGAAACTATCTGGCAACCAGCTTATGATCTTCCTAAGAACCATTCCATATGCCTTCTCATTGGATCTGATTCACCTTGGTACGGTAAGACCTACTTTTACCTCAAGGACAACATTCTCCCACCTGACCTCTCTTCTAACTAGAGACAAACTTTCATATGACAAACCTCTCGCTACACCATCATAGCCGATACCCTATACCGACGTGGTCTCGATGGTACTTTGCTCCGTTGTTTAGAACAAGAAGAATCCATAACTGCCTTGCAGGACGTACACGAGGGGATTTGCGGAACACACTCTAGTAGTTCTTCCTTAGCCAAGAAACTCATGCATTTGGGTTATTACTGGCCAAACTTGGAATTGGATTCATATCAATTTGTCAAAAGGTGCAAACAATTCCAAATACACGGGAACCTGATACATGCCCCAGCTCAAGAGTTGAGACCTTTAACGACACCCTGGCCCTTTTGCCAATGGGGACTTGACCTTGTGGGAAAGATTCATCCACCCTCATCCATCGGCCACAAATTCATCATAACTGCCACTGAATATTTCACAAAGTGGATAGAAGCCGTTCCCCTCACCACCGTCATAGGTAAGCAAATTTCCTCATTTATCTTGAATTACATTATTTATAGATATGACATTCCTTCATCTATTATCAAACATAACAGAAGACCATTCAAAAATCAAGATGTCCAAGAACTCTATGAACGTTTCAAAATCTAACACCATTTCTCCACTCCATATTACCCCCAAGGTAATGGTCAAGCTGAAGCATCTAACAAGACCATCTTGAAACTTCTCAAGAAGACCATCTAACCAGTATATGCACTCCCACAGGTGCTACACCATATGCCCTTGTCTATGGTTCAGAAGCCATCCTTCCCATTGAAGTTGAATTACCATCCCTCAGGGTGTCTCTAAAGGGTCTCATATCAGATGAAGAATACAGGGTCTCCAGGCTACAAGAACTAGAGTTACTAGAAGAATGGCGACAGAAAGCCTTCGATCATCTCAAAGATTATCAACAGATGATGTAAAGAAGCTATAACCACAAGGTTCACCCATGATGCTTTAAGGTTGGGGACCTTGTTCTCAAAGAGAATCCTCGCAATCAACAAGATAGAGAAAACAAAGGCAAGTTCAAACCTAACTGGCTTGGGCCCTATGTGATTCTAGCAGCTTACGGATTGGGGGCATATCAGTTGGCAACATCGGAGGGTGAGTTGTTTGATGATCCAATCAACAGCATGCACCTTCGCCAGTTCTATACCTAGGAGAACCCCAATGCAAGGGGGCACAAAAATACAAAAATATCAAAAACAATGTTGAAAAGAGAAAATACAAAAAAATAAAAAAATAGAAACATATAAAAAAATAAAAAAAATCATCCTTTGGTGAAAACCTGGCAAACAGGCACCTTGGATAGGTATCATG
Organism: Cunninghamia lanceolata; assembly: GCA_027924645.1. Lineage (NCBI taxonomy): Eukaryota > Viridiplantae > Streptophyta > Pinopsida > Cupressales > Cupressaceae > Cunninghamia > Cunninghamia lanceolata. The sequence continues at coordinate 1,710,824 of BSBN01000017.1, read as the reverse complement.
ATGAAAACCTGGCAAACAGGCGTCATGTTTACTTTCTTGCATCTCGTGCAAATAAAAGCAAGTGATGAAAACTTGGTAAACAGGCGTTACTTGTGATAGACAACCATCTCCATCTCTGGGGATTCTGTCACCTTGAATCCATTCTTTCTTCACTCACATCCCATTCGACCCATATCTATCCCATAATAAACACCTGGTAGTTACCTATCATAGCTCAATACTCTCCCTCTTTGTGGCCTTGTCAACCAAGGTTCTATCCCATACCGACTCCTCAATGTGAGCCTAATATAGTGTCTCTCGTCAGTCTTCCGTGGTCCAGGTCCCTGAACTATGTTGCCTTTGTGTCATCACGTAGGCAAGGCCATTAGTCCAATGCTCCCCCAAGGCTTTCCCTTGTCTCATCCATTCCGTATGTTGTCTTTCTATCCAGCTGAGTCCATCTCCACTTTCTCTTGCCTAGGTCTTAGGTCTGTTAGGGTTTACCCCAAACTACGTTGCCTCTATGTCGTCACGTAGGCAAGGCCATTATCAATGCACCCCCGAGGCTCCGCTTCCATGTCCATCTCATATCTTGTCGTCTATCCTCTAGTCCATCCATGGTCCAAGCCCAGAACTACGCTACCTCTACATCGTCACGTAAGCAAGGCCATTAGTCCAATGCACCCCCGAGGCTTTCCCTTGTCTCATCCATTCTGTATGTTGTCCTTCTATCTAGCTGAGTCCATCTCCACTTTCTCTCAACTAGGTCTTAGGTCCATTAGGGTTTACCCTAAACTACGTTGCCTCTGTGTCGTCACGTAGGCAAGGCCATTATTCTAATGCGCCCTTGAGGCACTAGGTTAGTCCCTTAGGGTCCATCCCACCAATAAGGATTGTGATACCTTCTGCTAGAAAAATAAGAGCAACAAAGCCCGCTTCCAAACAAAAATCTTGACGCAAAACATCAACCTGTCCAAGGCAAAACAGAGCACCATATCAAAACACTCAAAATAATTCTATCTCAATTATGGCAAAAAAAACACATCTAAGGCAAGAATGTTTTGTAAACAGGTTAACTTACAAAGTCTTAGATTTTTGTCATTTATGTCTTCCTATGCTACTCAAGGATGCCAAAAGCTAGAGATGCTATGATGGAGGCATAATCTTTTTCTTTGTCTGCTACTTGTGGATTAAACTTTAGTAATGTGACGACTTTTGTCTAACGACATGATCAGCAAAAGACCATCGAGGACTTTGAGGTCTAAACATGAAAAGGGGCAATCCTTGTCTATTGAAAAATGCAAGAAATACTCAGGTCATCTAGATTCAACTTTGACTAGATGCTTGTATTAACTTGCTAAATCAAAATCCATGTAAGTAATACTCAGGTCATCTCAGTTTAATTATACCTAGATGCTTGTATTTTCTTACAACATAATAAAGCCCAATGATGAAAGTGCTTCAAAATACTTGCTATATCAAGGTGACAAATATCCATATCCATACCGTATCCAATCACATCTCATATCCATACCATATCCAATTGTGTCTCATAGCCATATCCATACTATATCCAATTGCACGTCTATCCTTAATCCATGGAAATCAAGTCAAGTCAATCTTGTCAAATGATCCAATCACAATTAGTGATCTTGATCCTTGTCCAGTCATAAACCATATCAATCAGTCATAACTATCCTTCATGTTGCTCTAGGGATACATCACTCCCCGCCATGAAAACACTGTCATATATCGTTATCATATCGAATGTCTTAGACATGATGTTGTATTGTCAAAACCAGACTCAGAGTCTTATACGACATATTTCATTCTTGAAACCAGACATCATCAATCTATATCCTAGGTTTACCGCTTGACAGGGGCAATACCTTGTTTGTGCTTGTATCATTTGTGCATATTTGCTTACTTGCTTGTGTGTGTTATCATCTTTTTATCTTGCATTCCATATCATTCATCCCTTTCTTCTACATCTAACCATTTCATCTCCTATCAACCTATCTCATCATGAGATTGTCCATCTCACGCCTTCTACCTTCTCCCCGTCCAATCTCCTAAGGGGGCATCCTATCATCATAACCTATACCAGGGGAAAACTAGGGCATGTATCATTATCAAACTTCTTATTCTTTGAAACAACATGATAAAACACATTGCTTCAAAGAGGGGCAAAATGTATACATCTAAAATTGGCTTAGGTTGAATTAAGTAAATATTTTTATATTTATCTTAATTCTTATTTTCTTCTATCAATTAAATAAATATTATAAGTTTATTTGATTGTTTCATTATCCCATAATTAAATAAAATTATTTTATTTAATTAAATTCCCTAAATTCTTCTAATGTCTCAAGTCCTAAATCCACCTCATCTTTCCACCTCATCTCTTCCACCTCACCATGTGGCACATATAATTAAATATTCTTAATATTTAATTAGCTAATATCCTCAATTATCCAAAATTGTATTTTTAATTCAATTGTCCCCCACCATCCTCCAAAATTGAATTTTTAATTCAATTGTCCCCCACTATCCTCCACTAATTGAATTTTTAATTCAATTGTCCCCCACTATCCTCCACTAATTGAATTTTTAATTTAATTATCCCCCACTATCCTCCACTAACTGAATTTAAAATTCAATTATCCTCCACTCTTCCCAAAATTGAATTTTTAATTCATCCACTATGAATAAAAGATTTACTTTTATTCCTAGCCCTTGATCTCAACTCTTAATCCTCACCCTCCATTCCTTTTTCAAAAATCTATAAATGAAACCCTCACCCAAGCCATTCACGCACATTCATTCTTGCATCAAATCCATGCCCAATTTCCTTTAGGAAGATCTCTTCTAGCATCCTCATCATGCCCAATTTCGTCTCCTCATTCTAGTCATCCCATATCCTCCATCATTAGTGTGTTGAAGTTCATCTTCAATCACATATTGTATCTCAGCCATTTTGTTCTTGTCACTGTCAACAAGCAAGGAAGCAAACTCCTTGAAGGCCAATCTTCTTCAGCATCAAGGTCGAGAACAGATAGGCGAACAATGGAAGCTGCAGGGTAACAGGTTTTGTAAGTTTGTATTTCATTTATTTATTCTTGTTATCTGCATATTTCATTGATGTTTGGGTTTTATTATCATTATTGATCAATCCATTTCCCCATTAACACATTCTATTTTCTATGTGTAATTTCTATGTTAATTTGTGTTTTGTGATTTACCTCCTTCATCAAGTGGTATAAGAGTAAGGATTTCTGAGTGTGTAGACAGATCGCTGACCATGAAGCAATTTGCAACAGGACCTGAGGTTGCGGGTTTTCTACAAAGATCAAAATGCCTCCACGAAGAAATCATGTTGGGAGAAATTCTTTGACGGAAGAGGGTTTTAGGGCCCTACAAAGGTAAATCGATGCATTGTAAGAGGATCTGCGAAGAGGGTTTGAGCTAGGAACAAGAGAAGAAAGTAAGGATGAAGATGAAGAAGAGCTATCTGAGGAAGAATAAGAAGATGCAGGAGATCCTATAGAAGTTAGGTTGTTGAGGGCTATTTTGAAGATCAAAAAGAGGCCAAGGATCAAAGTTTCTACCTATTTTAGAGATTTAGATCTAGAACAGCTTATTGATTAGATCAATGACATGAAGGAATATTTTGAGTATGAAGATGTGGAAGATCCAAATTGGGTCAAGTTTGCAAAAACAAAGTTTAAGGGCCATACCAGTATTTGGTGGAAGGAGGTCCAGTTGGAGAGAAATAGAAGAGGAAAAGGAAATATTACCAGATGGGATCAGATGGTGGACAAACTAAAGAAGTAGTTCATTCCTATGGATTATGAGATGGAGTTGTTGAAGAAGCTACAAGGATTGAAGCAAGGTAACAAATCTGTTAAGGAGTATAGAAAAGATTTTTATAAGATTACTATCAAGATAGGCCATGCAGAGGCCAACAAGAAGAAGGTAGCCCATTACATTAATGGGTTGAGGCCAAGTATTCAAGAGGAATTGAGCCTAGTTAGAATGCCCACCATAGAAGTCGCATACCAGTTTTCCTTGAAGGTGGAAGAGAAGTTGAATAAAAGATTTGAAAGCAAGCAAAGGGGAAGAGGTCAAGGTGGAAGAACTGGTGGAATATCCTATGGAGGCTGAAATGAAGATCAAAAGAAGATTCAAGAAGATGGCACTAGTCAAAATCAAAGAGGAGATAATGCCTACTGCCCTCGTGACCAAAATAATGGTGAACAAAGAGGAAGAAGAAGAGGCCAACCTAGGCAAGGACCTAGAAGAGGAGGTTTCAAAGGAACCTGTTTCCAATGTGGAGAAGAAGGACATCAAGCATACGTACGAGTGTCTGCAACATCAAGGAAGGACAAATAGAAGACTTGAAGGTAATGTACGATTTGCACATGTAGATGAAGATGCACAGTCTGAGCATTTTGAAGATGCTAAAAGGGGAGAAACCCTAGTTGTTAGAAGAACCTTGTTGAATGAGGAGAAAGAATCAAATTAGAGGAAGGGTTTATTTTATAGAAGGTATAAGTCTAAAGGTAAGTGTTGTGATATTATTATTGACAGTGGAAGTACTGACAATCTTATTTTAGAGGAGATGGTTAACAAGTTGAAGCTGACAAGAAGAAAGCATCCACATCCATATCAGATTGCATGGTTGCAAAAGGACCATAGAGCTTTGGTCAATGAGTAGTGTTTAGTCAAGTTCAAGATTGGGGACTACCATGATGAGGTGTTGTGTGACATCATATCGATGGATGCATGTCATATGCTATTGGGAAGGCCATGGCAGTAGGATAGGTGTGTTGTCCATGATGGCCATCCAAATACCTATTCTCTGACAAAGGATGTAGTTTGTCATAAGTTGAAACCCTTGAAGGAGGTGGAAGAAAAGGTATGTAGTACTACCAGAATTTTCTTGGTAGATGGTAGGAAATTTTTGAAGGGTATGAAGCATGAGCATCATTGCTTTGCATTGATTACTAAGATCAGTTAAGAGAAATGTGAAGATGTACAAGTAGAAGTCTCATATCTATTGGAAGAATTTTAGGATATTATCTCTGATAATGTACTAGAAGGTTTACCACCAGTGAGGAAGATAAGTCATCAAATGGATTTGATACAAGGAGCCAGTTTACCCAATAAGGTAGCCCACAGAATGACTCCTGTAGAGAATGAAGAGCTAAACGGACAAGTTCACAAGTTGTTAAGGAAGGGACTGATAAGAAAGAGCCTAAGTCCATGTATGGTACCTACAATACTAGCACTGAAGAAAGATGGAGAGTGGAGAATGTGTACAAATTCTTGAGCCATCAATAAGATCACAATCAAATACAAATTTCCATTGCCTAGAATGGATGACATAATGGATTGTTTGAGTGGAGCTAAGTACTTCATGAAGATTGACCTAAAGAGTGGGTATCACCAAATCTAAATTAGAGAAGGAGATGAATGGAAGACAACCTTCAAGACAAAGGAAGGTTTGTATGAATGGTTAGTCATGCTATTTAGGCTAACCAATGCACCGAGCACATTCATGTGGCTCATGAACGAGGTATTGAAATAATTTTTGCAAACTTTTGTTATTGTTTATTTAGATGACATTTTGCTTTTCAGTAAGACTTGGGATGAGCATCTGATGCATATCAGAAGAGTTTTAGAAAAGATGGGGGGAGAAGTTGTTGATTAATCTGAAGAAATGTAGTTTTACAATGGAGTTGGTATACCTGGGATTTGTTGTCTCAGAGGAAGGTCTTAAGATGGACCCACAGAAGGTGAGGGCTAGCATTGAATGGCCTACACCAAGGAGTGCTACAGAGGTACGAGCTTTTCATATTTTGGTAATTTTTACGAAAAATTTATCAAGAATTTTAGTAGCATTTGTGTACCCCTAATTGAGACAATGAGAGGGGATAGAAAAGAGTTTAAGTGGACTACAAGAGTAGCCAAGAGCTTTGATACATTGAAGCAAAAATTCATAGAGCAACCTATTTTAGCACTTCTAAATTTCAATAAGGTATTTTAGGTAGATTGTGATGCTAGTGGTAGTGCTATAGGGGCTATTTTGAGTCAAGAAGGTATGCCCATTGCCTATTTTAGTGAGAAGCTTAATGATGCCAAGAAAAAGTATTATGTTTACGATCAAAATTTTTATGTTATAGTTCAGGCTTTGAAGAAATGGGGACATTATTCATTGCCAAAAGAGTTTGTTTTATATAATGATCACTAGGCTTTACAATATCTTAATAGTCAAGGGAAGTTGAACCAGAGGCACTTAAAATGGGTTGAGTTTTCGTAGAGTTATACTTTTGTTTTGAAGCACAGGAGTGGGAAGTCTAATAGAGCTACAAATGCCTTGAGTAGAAGGCAAAATTTGTTGACAGAAATGAAGATAGAAGTCGTTGGGTTCGGTGAACTCAAAATTTTGTATCCTGAAGATCCAAATTTTGTAGAGGCTTGGAAAGCTTGTCTGGAACCTATTACCTTGGACATGACAAAATGGTTGGATTTCATAATCCAAGATGGCATGTTGTTTAGAGGAAGCCAGTTGTACATTCTGAGGAGTTCCATGAGAGAGAACTTGATAAAGGAGAAGCATAGTAGGGGATTAGTTGGACACTTTGGTCAAGATAAGACCATTGCTATTGTTGGTGAACATTATTATTGGCCACAGTTGCAGCAAGATGTGAGAAAATTTGTGCAAAGTTGCAGAGTGTGTCAGATGGAAAAGTGAACAAGTCAGAATACAAGACTATATCAGCCACTACATGTACCAGAGAAGCCATGGGATGATATTAGTATGGATTTTGTTTTTGGTTTACCAAGGACACAGAGAGGACATGATTCCATTTTTATGGTGGTGGATAGATTCTCAAAGATAGCACATTTTATTCCTTGTAAGAAGACTAAGGATGTTGTTCATATTGCAGAGTTATTTTTCAGGGAGGTGGTGAGACTACATGGTCTAACTAAGAGCATAGTTTCAGACCGAGATACCAAGTTTGTTGGTTATTTTTGGAGGACATTGCGGAAGAAGTTGAAGACAAATTTGAAGTTTAGTTCTGCACACCATCCACATACTAATGGACAAATAGAAGTGATGAATATGAGTTTGGATAATCTACTATGATGCTTAGTAGGAGATAAGACCAAGTGATGAGATTTTATTTTATCATAGGTAGAATTTGCTTACAACAATTCTGTCAATAGGAGTATAGGTAAATCACCATTCTAGATTGCATATGGGAGTAGTCCAAGAAATGTTTTGGAGTTAAGAAAGTTGGACAAGATAGCAAAGAAAGTGTTGAAGCTAAAGACTTTACAGAACACTTGAAGAATTTACATGAAGAGGTGAGAAATCACATTAATAAGATGAATATTCAGTACAATGCTAAGGCAAATCAAAAGAGGAGATATAAGGAATTTCAGATAGGAGATGAAGTCATGGTTCACTTGAGAAAAGAGAGGTTTCCTATTGGAACATATAATAAGTTAAAAATGAAGAAATTCAGACCATGCAGGATTCTAAAGAACCATGATTTAGGAAATGAATCTGAGGTAGAGTTGTTCAATGAGATCAACATTTCCCCTGTGTTCAACATTATTGATTTAATAGAATATCATGAAGGAGGAACAGAGGATGGACCAATAGGAGAATAGTGGAGTATTCTGGCATCTACTTCAAAGGAGGAGATAGAAGAGATATTGGATAGCCATGTGGGAAGAAGTACCTCGAATAGGCAATATGAAGAATATCTAGTGAAGTGGAAAGGAAGGCTTGTTGAAGATTATTCCTAGTTATTTAAGGTAGAGGTTGACCATTTGGGGCTTTCCTCAAACACCTGAGATGTGACAAGGTCACTTATCAAAATTACCTTGGGTGTCTAATGCAAGAGCATCTAGAGGTGTAAGGGCAATCTTGCATCACCCAAAAATAATGTTGATTCAAAATTGATGACTTTGTTTTCATTTCTTTTCAAAATTTGTGTTTTCAGATACTCATTTGCTTGAATAATGATTCAGAACCTTCAAAGTTTCCAATAGGGCTAAGGATACCAGAATTTACTATTTTTAGTACGTCTATATCAGAGAAGTGATTGATTCCAAAATTTTCCCCAAAGCTTCGAAATAGTCAAATAAGCATTCTTGGTAAATTTTAGCTCAAGATCATGTCTAGATTTCAAGATATTAAAGTTTCAATTTTGTGAGGTTCTCAAAAAAGTTTCAAAATCATATATGAGGTACTTAAACGTCCCATAATGCCCAAAAAAGTTTACATAAATCCATTTATACATTTCCAGTGTCGTATTTCACTTCGCGAGCTTTCCGACGCTTCAAACAGTTCGTCAATTAGACACCTGAATCAAAAGTTATGCTTCCTAGAAGTTGACCTACTTTTGGAGGGAGTTGCAAATTTCAAAATTTTGGCTAGAGGCCACCAAAAGGGCTATTTATGACCCTTTTTGGGAACCCTTGGTAGTAGTAGAGATAAGGGGGAAAGTGCAGAGTCAAGAATAGGTGGGAAAATAGAAACCCTAGCTGATTTGGGGTTACAAAAGGAAGAAGATTCAAAGTCTTGAGATAGGAAGATGTAATGTGTCAAGTCTATGGAGGATTCATCCTCTGATTATATTTGAGCTTCTGTAATGGAATGAGTTGTCCAAATCAATAAAAGAACATTCTATTTTCTATGTGTAATTTCTGTGTTAATACGTGTTTTTTGATTTACCCCCTTCATCACAAAGATAGGGCTAAAGTAACCATCTAAGACGAGGGTACTAGGTACCCTGGTCCTTTAACTCCACAAACTCTGAGGAGTGTCTTTCAAGGTGGGCTTAGGCCATTCCTAAGTTTATTTTGTCAGTTTCATTTATCGGGATCAAAATTTAATTATTTAATGTTTAAAAGGTGTTAAAATAGGCCTTGATTAACAAGGGTAAACATTTTACTCCATAACACTTAGCCCCCACTTAGAGTGGGTATGAACTTACGTTTGAACTCACACTAAAGTAAGGAGAAGGAAAATTTCAAACATGAAAATATAGAAGCCCAAAGAATTCTTCCAAGTTGTGAACTATAGTAGCCCCCAAGCTTAGGATTCTAAGGTTGAAAACACACAAGGAAAGAGATTTTCAAACATGCAAGACATTGTAACATAATTCACACATAGGTGGAATACTATAAGCATACATAGGAATACAAGCAAGAGACACATCATACACAAAGGTAATACATGCCATATACAATGCATACACACTTGACACGAAGAATACACATAAGGCATGAAGTATACATGGAAAACACATATAAAGCATGATGAAGACACACAAGAAACACATAATAATTAAGAGAATACAAGTTCAAACAATACAAACAAATAAACAATCAAGGAGACAAACACACAAGGTGCATGACTTTGACACTAGTTTGCTTTGTCACTAGGGGTCTTGTCAAGAGAAACACTTCTCATGGATCATGGTCTAGTAAGGACAAGTCAATTGAAGCACACAAACTAGCAGACTTCATTGTACTAGGTGGCTCATGGACCAAATGGAAACATCAAGGGCTAATGAGGACCGTCGAATCACTAGGCAAGTTCCATGCCAACTATAATAAACAAGTATTTAATAAAAAAGAGCATAGCACAATATATGCACCCACCTTAAAGTGATTGCCAACTCCTATTAGAGAGCAATTGATTTAAGGTAGAACAAACTACAAGATAGGCATTAGAGCTTTCTAGAAGCACATGCCCATATGATATGTGTTCCCAAAAAACTACATCGCAACAAGGGGTTTCCCCCACAAAGGGCAAACTGAGGTGATGCTTCGAGCATGATACACAATGTCTTGTGTAGTCATTGTATGATGCCAAGCATAAAAACAAGGTGCCACATAAGTCAAATCATGCAAGAAATAACAAGTTAGATTATAAAGTAACAACACAAAGGGATCTACCTAACTTGTGTCAATATATGAATGTTTGTATAATAGGAGGTATCTTGAGAATATAAATAGTTGGAACTATCATCATTCACCAGTTGGTAGAACTATGAAGACAAAGGAAGAAATATCACATGAAATTAAATAAAAACCTTAGATCAACAAGGAAGAATGCCAAACCATCCTATGCCTTGCATCATCCCCAAAGGAAACAACAATGTAACTTACAACATATAGAAGAATGATGATACAAATAGAGAGAATGTCACAATGGATTTAGGTCCCTTTGTATTCTTGCACCTACAAGGGTGTCAAGGGTCATCCAAAGAGAGCTTAACAACAACATAAATAAAGCATCAACTAACACATTACAGGGGAAAACAATCACATGTATTCATGATAAAATAGAAATAAGGGCCACACTCGCGAGTTCGCCTAAATCAAATTATCCTCCTCCCAATCTTTCTCATATGCAATTTGGGAAGGTGGACAAGATACAAGAGGAACTATAGCAAGTGTGGTGTAAGGAACAAGAGCCATACCTATATTATTATTATCTTCAAATTCGCTTTCAGAATATAGCATGATAGGTTCCGCTGTGGGTTATGAAGCACTATCCTTCTCTACAGGAATCAAAGCACTAGTAGATGTCTCTTTTGCATTTGTCAGTGAGAGATGCTTGCAAGGATGGAGATTCTCCTCTCTTGCGGCAACGCGAGCCATAACATGACGATGCTTCTTTCTTTCTCTCATAATTTTATTTTGCTTAGCTTTGTTTGTGATGTTTGTTAAGGGAACCGTAGTATCTTCCAACGTGGGTTCCTTTTCTTCCTTTGCTTTAGATTCATTATAAGAAACAAGAAGAACCACCAAAGGTTGAGAGACCATGGGGGAAGGGTTCCTCAATGCATGTTGCTCTTCCTTCTTAACTTGAGCATCCACAAGTGGTTGAGAAGCCTCAGGAAATAATACACGCACAAACAATTGCTTTCCACTAGTCTCTGTAGAGATAGGTGGGAGAAAAGTAATATTACGATTGTAATGAGTTTTATTTTGTGCTTGACAGTTACCTCATTGTCCTTGAAGGGATGGTGGAGGGGGAACCTCATCATATCTACCAGATGCTCAGGGACAAAGAAGAACCTTCGATTCGGGCTTAACTTCATTCACCACCTGTGGGATGGGGGAACTACTATTGTAGCCTCAAAAGATTGAGGAGGTTTGAGGACTGTAATGTCAGAAAATGTCCCCTTGGGGGTTTTTCCCTCATAAGGTTTAGCTCTCAGGTCTTTAAAGTGCATTTAGGACATTTTAGTTCATATTTTAGCATCCTGATGGAATGAGACCTAAGTCCCATGGCAAATAGGACCTAGGAGGACCCCTTGAGTTGTACCCTACCTAAAATAGGTGGGAGGACTTGGGCACCCGTGCCCTAGTCCTGCCCTATTTTGAGGCAGCCTCAATTTCTGGGTGTTAGTTAGTGACCATTATTAGGTCCCTTTGTTGACACGATAAGTTTAAATTTCAAATATCTTGTTAGGAGTGCTTGTAGGTGCATATATAAGCATGTGTAGGCATTAATTTGTAAACTAAATGATTACTAGCAAACTATTGTGTTCTCAAGGTGATTCAAGGCTTTCTATTGTGTTGCAAGAGCAAACTTGTGTGTTTTATGTGTTGATATTTGCAAATTTGAGCATCAATTCCTTCATGGCATGAAGAGCATCTCTCTCCATGAAAGCTTCACTACAAGGTGACATATCATTGTGTTTTTATCATTAATTCCTTTGTTTTTTGGCCTCTGCCTCACAAGGGCATGCCCTCTTTATTTGACAATGGTGTTTAGAGACTTAAGTGTCCTCCGGGGTTTGACTGAGGTAAACCTCTAAACACCACAACCCCCAAACCAAGTCTTGTGATTGTAAGTTATAGGTGTTGCATCTAGAAAAAGTGGAGTTGCAGGAAGGCTTGACAGACATCAGGGATTCAGGATCTGAAGAAAAGAAGGACAAAGGAGCACTTCCAAGACTAGGGCGCTCGCTCTAGTGTCCTCTGCAGATAGATTCTAAAAAATAGAAGTTACAGGGTTGATCAGTGTCTAAAGGAGGTCCAAATTCCCTAAAAAAGTAGGTACCTTAGGTATCTGTAATTTGGCATTTTACTCCTGTCTGCAAGAGCTTTTTCTGTAATTCATTAATTTGTTGTCCTATTTGCATAATTAGGGTTTTAATAGTCAATTAAGCATAGGAGAAGGAAAAATTGATAATTAATTCCCTAATCCAATCTTTCCCTCATTTGCAAGTGACCTAGGGTATGATAGGCTTGCCACTCGACCCTAGATCCTTCAATGTTAGGGTGAAAGGAGGATTTTAACATCTAAACCACAAAAGATCAACAAATCCAATTTTACCCTAAACATTTTGGTAAACCCATGTCTTTGAACTTAAATTGCAACTTGCTGAGTGTTTTTCTATAGATTTGGTGTGATTTCATTCATTCATTTGGTCATTTAATTTATTGCATTGAGAAAATTTCAAAAAAATTGAAAAAATTGGAAAAATACAAAAAAATTACATTGTTGGGCTTACTAAATTGTGTCAATCCTTCCTAAATTTTCCTAATTCATGATTTTTGCATCAGATCTGATATAAACTATAGAAAAATACAAAAATTCAAAATCTTTCTTTGCATTTTCATCATTTAATTGCTAGGGTTTTGTGGAAATTTTGACAATTTTTAGATAACCTAATAATTCCAAAATCTAGGGTTTGTAGGCAAAATCTTTTATCAGATTTTCCTACTAATTTTATAGGCTCATTCAAATTTTCATTTGGCTGTAGTCTTGCACTTTAGTATAAATTTTCATTTAAATTTAAATTATTTGCGTTTTTGCATTGAAAATTTCAACAAAAACTAGCAATTTTGGTGCAATTTCATTAAATTTACATGGGAATTTTGTATGATTAAGCTTGGAAACCATTTTCAGATCTGATAGTATTTAATTTCCATCATAAATTAGACATTAAATCATGCACATAGAATTTTGTTCCAAGTTCTAAAACCTAGGGCTTCAAAAATGACAATTTTCACTAAAATTAGCCTTATCGACTTCATAAAGTTGCACCATAGGTGTGTTGTGAAAGATATTTTTGCATTAATTTTCTATTATCAGGGTAATAATTTTTTTCTCCTCATAAAAATCTTCACAACACCCTTTTAACACTCTTGTAGTGAAAAATCGACGAAAAACTACACATTTTGCCTATTTTTGGCCCTAGGGTTGGACCTAGTTTGCACTCCAAGCATGTTGTGATCAATTTTATGGATTGAGGTGACTGATATTATTGATATTATTTTCTATACCTTCTAAAATTCCTTACAACACCCCTTTTTCTAGGTCTTGGAATTGAAAAACTGTGAAAAATTACATATTTTTGCTATATTTTCACTAGGGTTTGACCCTAAGTGGCTCTAAAAGCATGTTGTGTTGGGTATTTTGGCATAAAGTGGCTGTTATTATTGATATTATTTTCTTTCCATCATCATTTTCCTTACAACACCCTTTTCTATGCTCTTTTGCATTGAATTTTGGTGAAAAAAGTGCCTATTTTGACATATTTTGACCATATTTTGACTAGGCATTATCTTGGATTTGCATCAAGAGCGTGTTGAGAGTGAGCATATTACTTCCCTAAGAGAAACATTCCTTTAAGAAGAAGCATAAGACACATGGGATCTAGTGCTCTTGAAGAAATCGGTACTTTAGACACCTTCTTTACAAAGGGAGGAAAATCAAATTGTGCAAGATATTATACATCCTCCAACCTCAATGGAAGAACAAACTTTTCATGATGTTGATAACACTATTGAGGTAGTAGGATATGTATCTGATGAGAAAATAGAAAAATTGTATAAAGACTTAGTGGAATTTCAATCATTTATGGAAAATGGGAGAACAGCTGAAGAAGCCGTTCCTACAATTCATAACATAAGAGAATTGATAAAAGAAGGACAAGATGGTGTTAATGCACTTCGTGGTTTGGCACATATTGTACAAACTAATATCATGCCAGTAAATGAATGTGTGCAAGTGATTAATAACACCTTATCACCATCTCATACTCAAGTTTCCATACCTATACCAAATACAGGAGTATCCACTTTTACATCAACGATCTCAACAACTAATGCGAACGCTTGTAGTAATGCTACCACTGGTATTAGAGTATCAAATGGCACTAATTACAAAGTTGTGGGATTTAATTATTATAATTTGATTCCTAAAGGGACATCTTCTATGAATAATTATTCTCAACCTCCTATCTATTCCACTCATTTTTAGTTACCTATTACATACTTGCAACCATCTTCCACCTGTCATTATGGCCAACCATCATTATCATAGCCTCTTCATATTGTATCTCAAACTCACTCACCTCCTCACCTTGGTTCTAATTCCTCACAACAAACCACATCTCCCAACGATGCCATCCTAAACCAACATTTACAAGGCATGACTACTTTGCAACAAAAGGTAACAAACTTGACAAATTCTTCACAACTAGTCTACCAACATATCATGCCCATAATGTTATCATATGCAATCTTGAGAACCCCTATGCCTGAGAGGTTTGAGACTCCTCGCTTTGAAAAATATGGTGGAAAAGGAGATCCTAATATCTATGTGGCAACATTCACAACTATGTGTAGTGATTTCTATTTTGAAGAGGATTTGTTAGCAAAACTTTTCCCGTGATCTCTCAAAGATACTACTTTAGAATGGTTTTTCTCATTGCCTCTGAATTTAATACACTCCTTTTCATAGTTGATTGATCAATTTTTACAACATTTTCAAGCAAATATCAGACCCCAAGTCACTCTTATTGGCTTGGTTCAATGCAAACAAGGTCCCAAAGAAAAATTGATGGAATTCATTGGTCGATATCAAGGACTGTATGCGCAAATTCAGTTTCAGATGAAAGATGAAGATGTTTAGAAGATATTCATTACAAATCTACAACCTAATATCCGTGATAAGATTCTCTTGATGAAGTACAACTCCTTTCAACATTTATACACTGCCCTTCGTGATTATCAACTTTCGTCTAGTCAGTATGAAAACCAAAACTCATCGGCTCAAGTTGGACAATCCATGGGTGGATCATCACAAAACAAATTTAAAAGGAACAATAACAAGGGTTTCATCAAGATCAATGGACCAAATACAAATGTGTCTGCTATAAACAATCCAAAGAAACAATCGTATCAACCAAGGAAGTTCACTCTGATATCTGAGTCCTATCATTCCATCATGAATCAAGCTATGAGTAATAACATTCTGAAGCTTCCCCCAGTCAAGCCTATTGATCCTAATAAACAAGGACCTTACTTTGATGCTAATGCCTTTTGTCATTATCATCAAACACAAGGACATGACACTGAACAATGTATGCATCTTAAACATGAGATACAGGACCTTATTGATTCAAATGTCATCTAGGTATCAGGTGTGAATGATAATGGAAATAAGTCGATTGCTCTACTAAATCAAAATTTACAAAATCTTCACTAATCTTTTTCCTAAGCATACTAAAAATAATATGTTGGAACAAGATCTAGTGGAAGTAGACGAGGATGATTACTTGGACTATGATAGTATCGTAGGAATGATTGAAGTGAATAAGAAACAAGTGGATAACCCACCTCATCCATGAAGAAATGGAATATATGCTGAGGTTTCTCCTCCATTATCCTTATATGGATCAGGAGATAATTAAAATACCTTTGAAAAGAAAGAACAACAACCGATACAAATGAGCAAGATGGTGCAAGATGAATCCTGCTACTGTTCTAGAAAAATTCACAAACGAAAACTCACTAAAAATTAGAAAAGAGCAAGACGATAATCAACAAATGGAAATAATAGTGGTTCTCCCCCTCACAAGCAACAAAAAGCCTCATTTAAACAAGGATCATATGATAACAAACAAGACTTTCATAAGAACCACTCAAATTTTACAACAAATATGATCGAATACCTCTCCAAGAAGTTCGCAAGTTCCAACATATAATATAAATACCTACAGGTAAGTATCTCTAACCCTTTATCTCTCTTGTGACGTGCTTCCCACGTGATGTGTTATGTGTTGTTTAGGCCTCCTGGGATGACCTCATATTCTCCCGTAAGGTTTTGGATACTAGGAGACCGCCTCTATTGTGACCTTCTTCTATTTGTATCATCATTCTTCTATATTGCCTCTCTCTAATTTCATGGTTGTGTGTCATGTCTGATGGACATAGCGTCATGGTTGGTGACTTGCAGGCACCCTCCTACGTGACTATCCCTAAGACACTTATTTCTCCTCTCTTATTTATTGTTTCCCTTCCTCTAGTGTTTCCACCTAGCTGGCAAATGACGACAAAAATTTATACTGATGCAGACCTAGTGTCCCTTTCAAGAGCAATAAAAAAATGGGCTTAGTTCCTAATATGATGATGGGGTTGTATATTTAATCTGACGCTTGGCTAGTGGAAGCAACTTGTGCTTTCCACGTAGTGAATTTTATGATATTTCTGTCACATTTATAAACCTTAACAATAATATTGCTACGTGCACCTTTGTTTGCCTTTGAATCTAGCCTTGGCAGTACTCGATTCAGAGAGCTTTGTGATATAACCCTACAGTTATCCTCAAACTCTAGATTCATTGTATAACCTTGGCTCTTTGTGTGGTTAATTATATGTATTAACATTATTGTTTATCATGATCTTGTAGACACTAACATGTTTCTTGCAGGGATGTGTTTGTGGGAACATTTGGCAATCATAAAGTACATGTCACCTCTGAGGGACATGGGCTTTGCAAAAGTCTATGTTCCCTTATGTTCTTTCTTCCTACCTTAATGTAATTGATATCGATAACTGATATCAACCACCTTAAGGTGGGGGCATATAAGGTAAGCTATCTATTATAGATGTTAGCAATGTGTTTGACCTCAAATGTAGTGACTTATGCTCTTGAGTAGTTCATCGTGCATGTTGAGTTTGTTTGTAATCAATCAATCAATCATGTAAGCCCTATGTGGAGGTAGGATATTGAGTATATCATTTTTATCTTAAGCCCTCTACAACGGTGAGGATGGTGTATTTCTCAGAGTAGATTACATCATCCTGTCATTTTCAAAAGTCCTTTCTAGAGGTGGAGAGCGGTTATGTGACTAACTCAACCCTTAAGTGTGTCTTCAATGGTTGTTGTGGCAAAGCCCAATCATCGGTGTGTGCTTGTAATGTGCTTGAGATGGTGATGAGCCTAGAAATAGGGAACACACCATCACTTGTTTGCCGTGTTTTCTCCATGTCTTCAAGTGTGCATGTTTTGGCATGCTTGTTTTGTATGGCGTGTTTGTTGCCCCATATGTAGTGACCAGTTCTCTTGGGGAGTGCTTCGTGCATTTTGGGAGGTTTTGTGTGTCTTGTGTGTGTGTTGCCCCATATACAGAGACCTATGCCCTTAAGTGGTGCATTGTGTATTATGGGAGGTTTGTTTACTTTCTAGTATTTGCATTTGCATTTCATAGATATGAGAAAAAGAAAAGAAAATATATCATTTCTGTCTTCCATGGATTAATGTGTTTTCTATGCATTAACTGTTTGCTCTATGTTTTGCATGACTATAACTATCTTCTCTATGTTTTACATGTCTGTTACTGTCTTCCATGTGTTTGGCGTGTCTTCTCTGTGTTTGGTGTGTTTGTGACCTTACTTTAATGCATGTATTGGCCTCATGTTTATACATACATTAAAGTGGTGGCTAAATGCAACATTAGAAAATGTCCCCTTGGGGGCTTTTCCCTCATAAGGTTTAGCTCCCAGGTCTTTAGAGTGCATTTAGGACATTTTAGTTCATATTATAGCATCCCAAAGGAATGAGACCTAAGTCCCAGGGGAGGACTTGGGCACCCACACCCTAGTCCTATCCTATTTTGAGGTAGCCTCAATTTTTGGGTGTCGGTTAGTGACCATTATTAGGTCCCTTTGCTGACATGGTAAGTTTGAATTTCAAATATCTTGGTGGGAGTGCTTGTAGGTGCATATATAAACATGTGTAGGCATTCATTTGTAAACTAGATGATTACTAGCAAGCTATTGTGTTCTCAAGGTGATTCAAAGATTTCTATTGTGTTGCAAGAGCAGACTTGTGTGTTTTGTGTGTTGATATTTGTAGATTTGAGTATCAATTCCTTCATGGCATGAAGAGCATCTTCCTCCATGAAAGCTTCACTACAAGGTGACATATCGTTGTGTTTTTATCATTGATTCCTTTGGTTTTTGGCCTCTACCTCACAAGGGCACGCCCTCTTTATTTGACAATAGTGTTCAGAGACTTAAGTGTTCTCTGAGGTTTGACTGAGGCAAACCTCTAAACACCACAACCCCCAAACTAAGTCTTGTGATTGCAGGTTATAGGTGTCACATCCAAAAAACGTGGAGTTGTAGGAAGGCTTGGCAGACATCAAGGATTTAGGATCTGAAGAAAAGATGGACAAAGGAGCATTTCTGGGACTAGGGCACTCACTCTAGTGTCCTCTGTAGATAGATTCTAGAAAACAAAAGTTACAGGGCTGATCAGTGTCTGAAAGAGGTCTAGATTCCCCAAAAAAGTAGGTACCTTGGACTTGGGTGCCTACTCCAGTGTCCCTGATTATTCCACTTTGGAACCCCAAAAATAGGTATTCTATAATTTGGCATTTTACTCCCATCTGCAAGATCTTTTTCTATAATTCATTAATTTGTTGTCGTATTTGCATAATTAGGGTTTTAATGGTCAATTAAGCATAAGAGAAGGAAAAATTGATAATTAATTCCCTAATCCAAGCTTCCCCTCATTTGCAAGTGACCTAGGGTATGATAGTGCTTGCCACTCAACCCTAGATCCTTCAATGTTAGGGTGAAAGGAGGATTTTAACATCTAAACTAGAAAAGATCAACAAATCCAATTTTACCCTAAACAGGGACATCACAAGGAGGTATGTTAGTAAGTGACAACTCTACAATTTTCTATGCTTTTAATTTTTGATATGATAAAAAGAATAAATCCTCTCTATCTCAAGCAACTCCAATTGGTTTTGGCCAGAAGTAGTCAAGTGTAAAGTGTCCATGTCAAGCAATAGGTTGGTATCTACTGTGATGTACAGTGTGCACATGTCCTTCAAATGGAAACTTTAAGCACTTATGAACCATAAAGGGGACTACCTTCATGGAGTGAAGCCATGGGTGACCCAACTTCACATGAAATAAGTTTGATATGGGTATGATGACAAAAGTAACATCCAATGATCTAGGCTTAACCTTGATAGCAAGAGTCAAAGCACCATGAGTTGCAAGGATAGACCCATCGTGTGCTCTAATTGTGATTCCAATGCATCATAGTTATCATGGTGTAAACCATCCATGTAGAGGAAATCTTTAGTTACTATATTTACCATGCATATAGGATCTATCATAGCACCTCTTATGGGTTTATCAGTGATTCGAATGGTGATGTATATAGGTCCATCAGGAGCTTCCATAGTAGCATCATGAGGAGTAAAAGATATAGCCAGTTCATATTCTTCTCGCTCTTTATGAGGGTGGGCATCTACCATATAAACATCACCTTCATAGTCTTGTTCTTGATGATTATAAGTACATAGTATTTCTTGAGATGGATCCACAACATTAGATTCATGATGAGGTAATGGATTTGTATATATTTGTAAGTTTTGATTAGGTGGAGCCACCAATTTATTTCCTTTGTCATTTACACTGACAACTTGGATAACATTGGAATCAATGAGGTCTTGAACTTCATGTTTAAGACACAAACATCTTTTAGTGTCATGACCAGTAGTGCAATGAAATTGACAAAAGTCCTTTGAATTAAAAGAAGATGATTGCATGTTAAGGATGAACGGGTGGAAGCTTGATGAGATTGTTGTTCAAAAGTTGTGTCATTATAGAGTAGAGAGACTTTGATAATGGTGTTAAATGTCTTGTCTTTGGTTTCAATTTATATGGGGCAAGAGCAAGAAATGATGTAGATGCCACATGTTTTCTTATGTTATTGGCTAAAATTGCATTGATTTTGATGAAATTTTTGTTGTGTCTTTTGAATGAATGATTGTGTGAGGCTTCAAATAGACCAAATGGAGATGATGAGGGATTATTCTCATACTAACTAACTGATAGTTGGTAATCATGGAGATCCATGCAAAGATGAGTGAAAGATTCATAACGCATCAACAATATTTTATCACAGATGTGAGGTTGTAAGTTTCTAATGAATCTATTCTTTGCACATCAGCATCTGGAATAGAATATTGAGCTTGTGAAAATAGGGCTTGATAATGCCCCATAAAATCTATTACTTTCTCTGTTATTTCTTGTTTTCAATTAACCAAGTTGGTCAAAGAGACTTGAGGTCTAATGTTTGCTTTAAAGTGCTTAATAAATTTATTGATTAGTTATGAAAGATAAGTGATTGAATTGGGAGGTAATGAGAAAAACCAATCCAAGGCTAAGTTTTTGAGTGACTTGGGAAAGAGTTTAGCCAATATTGCATCTTCAAAGAGGAAATCACTGCACATAGTTGTAAAGGTTGCCACATGGTTGTTAGAGTTTCCCTTCCCATTATACTTCTCAAAATGAGGGGTTTCAAACTTCTCGGGCATTTGAGCTCTTAGGATAGGAGAATATAATGTGATGTCTTAGAGGGTTTGGTGGGACCTTGGTTTATGCTCACTAATTGTTGTTGGATGGAGTTCATATTTTGCAAAAGTTGATTGATGACAGGGTCAGAAGGTGAACTAGGTTGAGATAGGTATGAATGAACAGGGATAACAATAGGTTGTGACACTATATGATTGGCTTTTTGGAAAGTGTTATTAGGCTTAGTTTGATTTGATGTAGGTGGGGAGACACTAGGTGTAGTATTCAGATAATTGAGGGGAATGGTACTATAATGACTAACAACATTCCCAGTAGATAACCCAACACATGTGGTAGCACTATTACTAGGTTGTGTAGTTGTGGTGACAATAGTAGAAGTGTATGTAAGAATAGGGAGTTTCAGTATGGGTGTTGAAACTTGAGTCCCTATTTGATTAGAAGAAGTCACATTAGTGATGATTTTGGTGCAACTAGATGCATATAAAATGTTGTTGTGCACTATATGAGATAGGCCATGCAAGACTTCTAACCCCTCTTGTCCTTCAAGCAATAGACTTTTTAGAATCTCAACAATAGGGATGACCTCTTCAGTTACATGTTTTGAGCTTACAAATTGCTAAAAATTAGCCAACTCTATGTCTAATCTTTGAATTTGAGCTTCAGGAACATGAGCCACAAGGTCCTCTATGTTGATGGATTCACGAAAAGTTGATGCTTCCAGGATATGTGAATTAGGGATATTAGGAAGAAGTGATTGGTATTCTTGTGTGATTGAAATTACAAATTAGGTTTCCGATGTATTGTTGTCAAAGTTATTCAAAGCATTAGAACCCATAATTTGAAGACTTATTCACATAAGAGTGTTAGAATTAGGGCACTAAGTCACAAAACTCGTAAATTGTTTACAAGCCTTAGTGACACACAAGATGCACACAAAGAAAAGATGGATGATGTGATGAAAGGAAAGTTTGACTCTTTGTTTAAATGAACCAATGTTTTGTACTTTTGATCAAATTAAAACACATATAATGTAATAATAAATCCTTGATCAATTTCAACTCTACTTAAAGAAAATTAGATACCATCCATACTTATGTTCCAATCAAACCCTAAATTTAATGTTTTTTTCAAAAATGTATCAATCCAAAAACTGTTCTTCCTTTCAAATTTCAAAACAAGATGACATATATCATGTATTAGAGAAAATTAAAATCAGATTTGAAATGTAAATGTCATCAGAAAAATTTGAAACAAGATATGAATCACAAACCCTAGATTTCAAATCAACTAGGTTTTTCTAAAAATGCAACTTTTTTGACAAGCCCTAGCAATGAATAGGTTCAAATGCAAAATAAAGCACTATGAAATGAGTAATTTATGCAATACCAATCAGATCTGATACAAAAATTAGAAATTTATGTTTTTCTATAATGATTTAAAACCTATGAAATGAAAACAATGTAATAAATATGTTTTTTTCTAAGCCTAAAATGCTTTCTTCTTCACCTTTCAATGTAAATATGCAAGAATGTCTTTTCCTTAAAAACAAAGATGATATTCTATATAAAATAAAATTAATTTAACCATGCTACAAAGATCTGAAACAAATATCTAATCTACAAACCCTAGGTTCAAGACTAGCTAGGTTTTCTAGGAATGCAAGGTTTTTGCAAACCCTAATGTTGAAACAATGTAAAAAAAAGCTATGTAGGTATGCAAAGTGATCAACAAATTCAATCCTAATCAGATCTAGGGTAGAAAACAACTCAAATCTAAGGCAAGAAGGATGAAAGGGTGCAAGATATGTTGGGTTCACCAAAATATTTTATGGAAAAGAGAGATCTAGCCTAAAAGGTTAAACTAGGTCAAATCCTCTTCCATTCAACATTGAGACACAAATTGATCTTGGCTTCTACCCATGAAGGAGAGATAAACTATAGGGGTTTTGTCCCTTTTTTGTATAGAGGAGTGTCAACCAAATTCAACCAAAACTAACCAACCAAACTAGGGCAAAAGATGAAACCCTAATTGACCAAGTTCTACAAATAGATGACTGTCAGAAACAAATACATAGATTCTGAAAGTATAGCAGAGATCAGGAGATAGAGAATAACCTAGATCTGAGTTTAGGAGAATAGAAGTACCAGGGTACTAGGTACCCTAGACCCTAATTAGGGTTTTTTAGAGTGTCTGAGCTTCACCTCTCCTGTACCTACAAAACATTCCTTCTTCCAGAATTTTATCTTTCGAAACATGTTACTTCAACCTGCACACAAGTAAAGAGGAAAAAGGTTGTGTTGTGTTTAGGGGCTTTCCTTAGTCAAACCCCATGTCGGTATTTCCACCTCCACTATAGTGATGATTAGTGATCCAAGAGTGCATGCCCTAGGAGGGCAGAGGCAAGATCAGCAATATATGATGAACGTATGAATGAAACTGATAAAGATTACCACAAGATGTGAAACCCTAGTTGGAGTAGATAACTCAAAATCATGCACCAATAAGGAGATAGATAAAGATGGATTGAACTTTCTTCAAGTCCTGCAAATGAGCATCATAATACTCACAAGCATAAAGAAATTCCAAGCATGAAGAACACTTGAACATAGGAGATCAATCATGAAAGGAATTTTAATCTTCCCTTCATAAGAAAGTAGTCATCTAGGTGATAAATGAATAACAAGACTCATTTATATATACATTCCTGCTCACCAACAATGAATAAAACCAAATGGGGCTGATATGGACAAGCTAAGGAGGTTTTTAAGATGACACCACAAAAATAGGGCTAAAGTAATCATCTAGGGCTAGGGCGCTAGGCACCCTAGTCATTTAGCCCCACAAACTCTGGGGAGTGTCTTTTAAGGTAGGTTTAGAGCAGTCCTAAGTTTATTTTGTCATGTTTATTCATCGAGACCAAGATTTAATCATTTAATGTTCAAAAAAGGTGTTAAAATAGGTCCTGATTAATAAGGGTAAACATTTTACTCCATAACAAGAAAATCAAGTGCTAATAGTGAAAAATCTATTGTAAGCAATCTAGTCAATGCATATCAAAGCATTGGCTCTACCTCATGCATGAAAGATAGTAATGCTACATGATGTGTCATTACATAAACTATTGTGAGTAATCAAGCAAATAAATCTTGCTTGATAAGAAAAACAAGTCAAGCACTAACAATAAGTAGATAAACATTGATGAAATCCATTGGGAGACATGAAAGAATTGAGGACCTGAATAGAAATAAACTATGGGAATTTTCCAATAGACTCCCATGGAAAGATAAATCCATAGTTGAAGTTTTAAAATACCTACTTGAGGATTTTTGGAGAAATAACACAAGAGTATCTTGTAATCAAAGGGATATTGTAAAAAGGAGAATTGGTTGTCAAAATCATGAGCCACATCCAAAGCATTTTTTGGATATGACTCAAACACAATTTTTCTCTAAATTTGTAGAGACTTATCCTCAAGTTCAAATTAGTCAAAGGTATTTTGAAATGGCAAAACCCTTTTATGTCAAAATAAATCACACATGCACTACTTGTTGTAGAGTTCACATGGAATTTTCTATGCATTATGATGCTTATCAATATATATGTGTATCTTTGCATGCTAATGATGTTTTGCAAGAGTGTATGATAGAAGTTGCACCTAAAGTGGCAAGAGATTTCATTTCAAACATTTTTTGTGACAGAGTATATGGAAAAATGTTTTAGAAGACATCATGTTTGGATGGAATATGTGATAGTTGTAGTGGTTTGCAGAGTTTGAGAACTTGTTTACACATGGAGAACACACATGCAATTGGAAATGAATTAGTAACTTTTGGGAAATACAAGACAGTGGCATACAATCTAAAATATGGGAAAGAAGCAAAAATATGTGAATTGATGAGTGAAGAAATATCAGTATCTACATTTATGTGTATTTTTTTAGAAAAGCCATTTTATGAGAATGCAAGGCATCCACACAAAGCTCAATGGTTGGACTTGCAATTCAAGTTATGTAAGGACACATTTCCTCTCCATGCGATTGTGTCAATTGTAGACTTTGTAGAGAATTATACACTACAACCATAGAATGAGGTCCAATCATAGTACTACAACTCCACTCAGGTTGCTATATTTGTGCATATAGCATTCATTCATACACCTGACAGTACAAAGGAAGATAGAAATATATTAAGGGAGTATCATTTTTATATCAATGATGATCACACACAATCTACAGATTTTGTGCAAGGGTGCTTTCATATGTTTTATGGTAATTTGAGTAGCAGGAACATCATGTTTGATTAGCATATCATATGGTTAGATAATTGTGCATCACAATTTAAGAATTCACATATGTTCTATTGGTTGAGTATGATGCATATATTCAGTTGTGTTCAACATATATGGAATTTCTTTGAGGTTGGGCATGGAAAAGGGGAGCATGATGGTGTTGTAGCATGTATTAAAAGAGCCTTAGCATGTGAATAGTTGAATTACAAGGATAGTGGAAAGTTGACAGGTGCAACATCCATCGTCAAATGGTGCAACTCTAAAATGGGTCCAGGTAATGAAGGTAAGTCTATAGTTCATAGATTTTTTGGTTGATAGAAGAAGCTAATATTGAAAAATATGTAGATTGTTGTATAGTGATAGGATCGAGTGAGTTCCACTCTTTTAGAAGTTCAAATACAACTTCATGGACTATTCATTCAAGGAAGATGACATGTTTTTGTTCATCATGTACATATTTTTCTTGGAATTACTGTGAGTCAAAAGAATGGGTAGATGAATAATGTGCTAGATCTTTAAGCCCACTTAAGACGTACCAACTTTCTAGAGCACTACAACTCATTCAAATGGAATCATCTACTGACTTCGACCATATTTCAGATCTAGTTGAACCAAGTATTATAGATGCATTACCTAATGAATATTGATATATTTTAGATTATGATGTATAGAGTTTTTATCATTTATCAAGAATGATGAATAGTGTTTTTTGTGCAATTTAATGTAGGACATGTTTATGTAGTTATTGCAAATGAAGATAATGATAGGCAAATGGATTATTATTTATGTTGTTGCATTGAGGTAAAAAAGAAATTGACTGCCCCTGTCATAGATGGAGAAAACATTGAGTGTCCTACAAGATTGGTGGTTGTTATTGGAACATGGCTTAGAAGGTATCCAATGAAGAAGTTTGATGTGTGGTTGTTTGAGGAATTTGACACACATAAGAAGATTCTTCATTATTCTAACCTTGTTGTGGCATCAAATGTTCATTTGATAAAATATAGGGGTAGACCTTTGAATAAAAATTTGTGGAAAGTTCATGAGTGTGACCATGAAGCAATACTTGACACCATAAAGAGTAGAGCAGATCCACATGGTTCATTATATTGAATCAATGGAATGAAAGAAAGGTATGTTATGTATAGTCATTAAGTTTTGTGATTTGATTATATTTTTCTTTTCTATCCTCATTGCACCTTCTATATTTTTTATATTTTTCTTACCTTCCTATATGTGCTCCTATCTCTTAATTGATTAGGTTGGTTTTATTATAGATCTCTTAACAGAATGGCATGGTTGTTGATGCATATGAATATTCCCCATGGCCTTGATTGGTGATTCAGTTTGATCAAACTAAGTCTTGGTTTCTTGTGTCATGCTTTGAATGCTTTCAATTTACCTTTCAATCAATCCAATTTTAGTTTTGAGTATCCATGCTTTACATTAAAAGTATTAGCAAACAACTCAATACATTATTTAATCTCTTATCCTCTTAATAAAATAGTTTTGAGCTCCTTTTGTTGCCATATCCTCATATATCACTCTAATAGTTTGGTCTTATGGATTACATAGGTCTTAAAAGAAGTTTGTTTATCATGGTTTTATGGATTACATAGCCCTTAAGAGAGGATTGTTTGCTCTAATATTTTGCTAGATCAAAGAGAAAATGAAGTCAACATTATAGACTATTAGAATGATTGTGAGATTAACCTTGCATTGGAAAAGCTAGAGAGATCATGAAGAATTGTCCTAACTAAATGACTTCATGAAGGTTGTCATGCCACCAAGCCCTACTAGAAATACAACTATCAAACCATCACTATGACTTTCCTAACATTCACTAGAATCAAATCCTTGAGAACATCATGAATAGTCCTAAAACTAAAATTAAAGAATCCTATCACACCTAGAATAGCCACACATAGGAATATTTGCATGTAGTGGAAAGGTGCAAGGAGTGAAAATTTTCATCCTGCACCTCATGGGCCTGAATGGATTGTGCCAATACATTGGGGTGGGTGGGTGAATGCTAGGAGGGGTCTCATTTTGTGTCCCAAGTGGCTGAATCATTCTGGACTACACGCTACTGGTAATGTCTAGTAAGAGCCCTGAGAGGCAAAAACTCTAATGGTTGTATCATGCATTAATGGGTTCAAACCTATGACCTAGGTTCTGATACCAATTGTTGGAAAGACAGTTGTCGTTGCACCAAAAGATCAACTTGTTAATGATCGATACAACCACTAGAGTTAATGAATACACAAGAGGTAGTTAAACCTTGTCACAAACCCAAGTGTTGTGCTGTATAGCACAAGGAGACCAAGGGCGCACACCTTGCAACACCTCCATACCTCATTCTGCTCTTTCCATAACCCAACACTAAGCATCAATATCATAATTTTGCATAAACAAATATTGAACAAGTATGTACTAATTTAGCATAAATTAAAATGTAATGTTAAATATAGATTTCATATGACTGCCATTATGCTTCTATTTTATTAATTCTTACTAATTAGGGTATTCATATAGAAATATATAGTATCTCATGTATTCTTAAAAAATGCATATGGGAATTTTATCAAATGTTGTAGTTGCATGGAATGATGCCTCAAAGAAATGTGGTCTCATGGAATTTTGAAAAATGTTGTAGTAGCAACTACTCTATGAGACATGTATACAAAATGTGGAAGCATAGATGAGGTGAGTGAATTGTTTGACATGATGCCTCAAAAAAATGAGATCTCATGGAATGCCATGATTGCAGGATATGTACAAAATGGATTTGGTGTAGCCACAGTAGGAGGGTTCACAAAATGAATAGTCTAGACCATATAGAAAAAGTAAACACAATGGAAACAACTCAAAGATATGAGGCAAATGTAGATTTAGTCATTTAGTATATCATAGAATTCAATTACAATTGGCCGGCACCATGCGGGCTTTCAAATAGGGATCATAGGCCTGATTACAAAATATCATAATATACACAAGATATAGCTTTGAAGCTCCTTCGCAAAGAATCCCCAAACTATGAATTATCAAACAATCACCAACTACTTTCGTAGGAATCTATTACATCAAGATATATCATCTTTAGAGTATTAGATTCCTCCACGTCGGCCAAGGAAGATCACAAACTCCATTGAAGAGCTGTAACGTGTGTACATGGATAGGTCAGACCTAAATGAATAGAAATCCTCCGCAAATGAATGGAATGATGAGAGGATCTTGGGGAAGGTTGACCATGAACCAATAAACATTGAATGATGTGTCTTTTAGCTCCACAAGTCGAGGAATGCTCCACAAGTTTTCTCCTTTAGCTGATTATGTGAACTGTCAGAAATGCTTTGCTCTAAGAAAACAGTCAATCTTCTGATAGCAATAACTTTCTGGTACTTAATACAAATCCTTTGAATTCTGGATATGATGTGCAAGAATGAATCTATATGCTAAGTCTAGCTCCATAAGATCTGAAATGCAACTTTGGTAGAATGCAGACCAAAATACAGAAACTGCTACGATTGAACTACCTAAATTGAACTAGAAAATTAAAAGAAACAAACCGAAATGCAAACAAACTAAAATACAAATGTTTTTGGTTGATGCAAGATTGCTCTTGAACTAGGGATGCTCCTACATCAGACATCCAGGGTTATTGAAAAAGTAAGTCCCTTAATTTGCTGGGGCTAGAGGAAAACCAAGACAGTCCACCTCAACCTGAGAAATCCATGATGAATCTTCTTCTAGTCTACCTTTCCACTTCACAAGATATTCTTTGTATTGTCTTCCTCTGGTGCTGCATCCAACTCTACTGTCCAAAATGTCCTCAATCTACTCTATGCTTGTTGTGGTAATTGCTTCTTCAAGTCTTCTTCAATGCTGTCACTGAGATCTACTTCATGATACTGATATAAGTTTGCAATGTTAAAAATAGGTGATATACCCAATACCTCTGGTAACTCCACTTCATATGCATTTCTTGAATCAAATTTCCTAATTATCCTACAAGGTCCAAACTTCTTCATCTTCAACTTGTTATATGTGCCAACTGGAAATCTTTCTTTTCTCAAGTATAGCATCACTTCATCTCCAACTACAAATTCTTTGTGTCTTCTCTTCTCATCTACTTTCTCCTTATACTTGTTATTCATTTCTTCCAAATGCTTCTTCACCTGATTATGCACTACCTCCATATGTTCTGCAAATTCTTCTACTTTTGCACTTCTCTTATCTATCATACTGATTTCTTTCAACTCTGCAACTCCTCTTGGGTTTAATCTAGTAACAATCTTAAAAGGTGTTCTTCTCATACTCCTATTCACTGAATTATTGTATGCAGACTCTACTTGTGAAAGAATCAAATCCTAACTTCCTGCCTTCTCTCCAATGAAACATCTCAACAAGTTTCCCAAACTCTTATTCACTACCTCTGTCTGTTCATCATTCTGTGGATGAAATGCTAAACTAAAATTAAAATTTGTCTTCATCTTCCTCCAAAGTGTCTTCCAAAAATATCCAAGAAATCTTGTGTCTCTATCTAAAATTACGCTCTTAGGTAATCCATGCAATCTTGCAATCTCCTTGAAAAATAGGTAAGCTACATGCACCACATCAGTTGTCTTCTTACAAGGTATGAAATGTGCCATCTTTGAAAATCTACCCACCACTACAAATATTGAATAATGTCCTCTCTGTGTCTTAGGCAATCCCATTACAAAATCCATGGTTATGTCTTCTCAAGGTCTCTCTAGTATTGTCAAAGGTTTATACAATCTAGTATTCTGATTACTCCCTTTTACAACTTGACAAACTCTACAACTTTGCATGAATTTCCTAACATCCTTAAGTATCTAAGGCCAAAAGTAATGTTCACTCACCAAAGCCACTATTTTATCAATGCCAAAATGTCCTACCAATCCACCACTATGTTTCTCCTTGATCAAATTATCTCTCATGGAACTTCTAGGTATGCACAACTATTTTACTTTAAACAACATATCTTCTTGAATGAAATAGTCCAACCACTTACTTCTATCTATCACAACAAGTTCCTTGCATGCTTTCCAAAGTTCTACAAAATCAAGATCTCCCTCATACATATTCAATTCATCAAATCCTAACACTTCAACTCTCATCTCTGTCAACAAGTTCCTTCTCCTACTCAATGCATCTGCAACTTTATTTCACTTTCCACTCCTATGTTTCAATGCAAATGTATAACTCTGCATGAACTCCACCCATCTCATATGTCTCTAATTCAACTTAGCTTGACTATTCAAATATTGCAAAGCTTGATGATCTGTATACAACACAAACTCCTTAGGCAATAAGTAATGTCTCCACTTCTTCAAGGCTTGAATTATGGCATAGAACTCTTGATCATAAATAGAATATCTTCTCCTTGCATCATTCAACTTCTCACTAAAATATGCTACAGGTCTACCTTCTTGACTTAACACTACTCCAATTGCATTCCCACTTGCATCACAATCTACTTGAAATACCTTATTGAAATCAGGTAAAACCAAAACTGGTTGCTCTATCACTTTCTGCTTCAATAATTCAAAAGTCTTATTTGCTCCTGATGTCCACTTGAAATATTTTATGTCACCTCTTATTGTCTCTATCATAGGGTTACACACGGAACTGGAATTTCTGATGAACTTTTGATAGAAACTAGCTAATCCATAAAATGATCTAACTTCTCCAATGCTTTCCAGCCTAGGCCATTCAATAATTGTTCTTCCTTTCTCAAGGTCCATCTTCAATCCTTCTGCAAAAATCACAAATCCCAAATATAACAATTCTTCTTTCATGAAACTACACTTCTTGATGTTTATCAGCAATTTCTCCTCTCTCAGTATCTGCAATACTTGTCTAAGGTGCTGCAATTGTTCTTTTTTATCTTACTAAAAATCAAAATATCATCCAAATATACAATAACAAACTTACCCAAGAATTTATTCAAAACTTCATTCATCAATCTCATGAAAGTACTCGGTGCATTTGTCAATCCAAAAGGCATCACTAACCACTCATACAATCCTTCATTTGTCTTAAAAGCAGTCTTCCATTCATCTCCTTCTCTGATTTTGATTTGATGTTATCCACTCTCTAAATCTATTTTTGTGAAATATTTTGCTCCACTCAAATAATCCATGATATCATCCATCCTAGGTAAAGGAAATCTATACTTAACTGTGATCTTGTTGATTGTTCTAGAGTCTGTACACATTCTCCATTCTCCATCTTTCTTAGGTGCTAGCACTGCAGGTATTGCACAAGGACTCAAGCTTTCTTTGATCAAACCTTTCCTCAACAACTCATGTATCTGTCTATTCAATTCTTCATTCTCTACCGGTGTTATTCTATGTGTTGTTGTGTTAGGCAAACTAGCTCGAGGTATTAGATCCATGTGATGACTGATACTCCTTATAGGTGGCAATCCTTTAGGTACATTATCTGATATGATATCTTCATACTCTATCAACAACTCAGTTATCTCTTTCGGTTGTGATTCTTCAGTCTCCTTCAATGTTTCAAGCTTCTTAGGAAACAAAGAATAACACATATTCTCATGTCTCAAACCATCTAGAAATTTTCTTCCATCTACCAAACAGATTCTAGCATTCCCACATACTTCACCCTTAGGATCATCTTCTGAAGGAATCAAGGTAATTATCTTTCCATTAGATATTATAGTGTATGTATTCTTTCTCCATTCATGTATAGCTTTTCTATCATACTACCAAGGTCTACCCAACAAAATATGACAAAAATTAATAGGCATAATATCACACAATACTTCATCATGATATGATCCAATATGAAATTTCACCAAACATTTCTCACTCACCAGTACTATATGATCATCTTAAATCCATGTTATCTGATAGGGCTTAGGGTGTTTCAATATTTCCAACTTTAGCTTAGTCACCATCTCCTCTGAAACTCAGTTATCAGAACTACCACTATCAATTACAACTTTACAACATTTACCTCCTGATTTGCATCTGGTTCTGAACAAACTCTTCCTCTATGGTGGTTCCACATTTGTCTTTGCTTGAAATAGTGCTCTTCTCATCATAAGTGATTCTCCTTTCTCAAGTTTACCAACTAAACTTAGTGATCCAACAAGTTCTTCCACATAGGCTGCTCTTCCACTATTTTATGTTCTCTTGCTTGTGCTCCCCTGATTACATTCAAATGCTTTATGTCCTTCAACTCCACACTTAAACAAGTTCCTCTAAATGTTTTCCTATCAGGTCCTCTTCCTTCTCTTCTATATCCTTCACTCCAGTACATACTAGGGTTTCCTCTATGGTACAAATTTATGTCATCTCTGGTATGCATTGTTATCTTTGTCCTCCTTCTTGAATGTATTCTCTTGTCTATTCTGGTCCACATATGATCTTTCTCCTCCAAAAATTTTTCTACCTCTCTAAAATTTACCTCCTCTATCTCTTTACCTCTAATCATGCCTCTTATTCAGCTTCTTTTCAACTTTCAGGGCAAACTGATATGCTTCCTCCAATGTTGTCATCCTCACCAAACTTAGTTCTTCTTGAATGTTCAATCTCAGTCCATTGATGTATCTAGCCACTTCCTCTTTGCTTGCTTCACTATGTCCTATCCTTATAATCATCTTTTGAAATTCTTTAGTGTACTCCTTTACAGATTTCTCCTTTTGCCTCAGGTTTTGAAATCTCTTCAACAACTCTAACTCATAGTCAGTAGGTACAAATGGATTCTTCAATTTTGTCACCATCCTATCCCATTTTGTAATATTTTCTTTTCCTCTTCTATTTCTATCCAACTAAACTTCTTTCCACCATATAGCATCATGTCCTTTCAACTTTGTTTTTGCAAATTTCACCTTCTCTAGATCTTCAATTTCTTCATATTCAAAGTATTCTTCCATGTCATTTATCCAGTCAATCAAGTCTTTAGGGTTCAAATTGCTAGTGTAATTAGGTACATCAACTCTAGGTCTCTTCCCAATCTTTGACATAGCTCACAACATCTTGACTTGATCTAATTCTTCTTCTTCATCACCTCCTAGGGTTTCATCAATTTGTTCAATAGATTGAAATTCCTCTTCATCATCACTTTCAACATTAGGTCTAGGTGTTAATCCTCTTCACCTATCTTCCTCGGCAAAATCCAATCGAATTCTCATTGTTTTAATCATTTCCATCATCTCATCCATTCTACCAGCCATTGTTCCAATGGCAAGGGACTCTCCTCGGTGACATTCTTCCTAGGATCAAGTGTAAACCACCTCAAGTTCGGCGATCAGGCTACAAGGTGACAACTGCCTCACAATCAGCGATTAGTTGTAACACAAGTAACCTACCTCAAATTTGGCAATCTGTCCATAATAAGATCTTACAGAATTCCTTCACCAACTTCACTCAACTCGCTCCCAAAGATTCAAACTTTCGCTTTGATACCACTTGGTGCAACCACGGTAGGAGGGTTCATAGAATGAATAGTCTAGACCGTCTAGAAAGAGTAAACACAATGGAAACAACTCAAAGATATGAGGCAAATGTATATTTAGTCATTCAATATATCATAGAATTCAAATACAATTAGCTAACAACATGCAGGCTTTCAAATAGGGCTCACAGGCCTGATTACAAAATATCAGAATATACACAAGATATAGCTTTGAAGCTCCTTCTCAAAGAATCGCCAAACTATGAATTATCAAACAATCACCAACTACTTTCCTAGGCATCTATTACATCAAGATATATCATCTCCGGAGTATTAGATTCCTCCAGGTTGGCCAAGGAAGATCACAAACTCCATTGAAGAGCTGTAATGTGTGTACACAGATAGGTTGGACCTAAATGAATAGAACTCCTCTGTAAATGAATGGAATGATGAGTGGATCTTGGGGAAGGTTGGCCATGAACCAATAAACATTAAATGATGTGTCTTTTAGCTCCACAAGTTGAGGAATGCTCCACAAGTCTTCTCCTTTAGCTGATTATCTGAATTGTCAGAAATGCTCTACTATGAGAAAATAATCAATCTTCTGATAGAGATAACTTTCTAGTACTTAATCCAAATGCTCTAAATTCTGGATATGATGTGCAAGAATGAATCTATATGCTAAGTCCAGCTACGCAAGATTTGAAATGCAATTACGGTAGAATGAAGACCAAAATACGGAAACTGCTACTAACTGAACTGCCTGAACTGAACTAGAAAATGAAAAGAAACAAACTAAAATGCAAATGTTTTTGCTTGATACAAGATTGCTCTTGAACTAGTGATGCTCCTGCATCAGGATTTGTCAATAAGGCTTTAGAAACTTTCAAGAAAAAGAAATTGGTTGGTGTAAAGCTAAAATCCACAACCTTTGGTTGCATCCTCTCTACCAATGCTAAACTAAGATCTTTGTAACATGGTACATGGACAACCATCAAAGCATAAAGGATATGGGAATTTTGACAAATGTTGTAGTTGTAACTACCGTAGGAGACATGTATGAAAAATGTGGAAGCATAGAGAAGGAAAGTAGATTATTTGACATGATGCCTCAAAGAAATGCAATTGCATGGAATGCCATGATTATAGGATATGTACAAAATGTATTTCTTGATCAGACTTTAGAAACTTTAAAGAAAAATCAATTAGTGGGTGTAAAGCTAAAATCCACAACCTTTGACTACATCCTCTCTACCAGAGTTAGACTAAGATCTTTGGAACATGGTACATGGACAGACCATCAAAGCATAAAGGATATGGGAATTTTTTTAGATGTTGCAGTTGCAACTGTCGTAGGAGACATGTATGCAAAATGTGGAAGCATAGAGAAGACAAGTGGATTGTTTGACATGATGTCTCAAAGAAATTTACAATCTCATGGAATGCCATGATTGTAGGATATGCACAAAATGGTTTTGTTGATAAGGCTTTAGAAACTTTCAAGAAAAATCAATTGGTAGGTATGAAGCTAAAATCCACAACCTTTGATTGCATCCTCTCTACCAAAGCTAGATTGAGATCTTTGGAACATGGTACATGGACATCCATTAAAGCATAAAGGATATGGGAATTTTGTTAGATGTTGTAGTTGCAACTATCATAGGAGACATGTATGCAAAATGTGGAAGCATAGAGAAGGCAAGTGGATTGTTTGACATGATTCCTCAAAGCAATTCAATCTCATGGAATGCCATGATTGTAGGATATGCACAAAATAGTTTTGTTGATAAGGCTTTAGAAACTTTCAAGAAAAAGTGATTAGCGGGTGTAAAGCTAAAATCCACAACCTTTGACTACATCCTCTCTGCCAGTGCCAGACTGAGATCTTTGGAACATGGTACATGGACATCCATCAAAGAATAAATGATATAGGAATTTTTTCAGATGTTGTAGTTGTAACTGTTGTGGGAGACATGTATGCAAAATGTGGAAACATAGAGAAGCAAGTGGATTGTTTGACATGATGCATCAAAGAAATGCAATCTCATGGAATGTCATGATTGTAGGATATGCACAAAATGGTTTTATTGATAAGGCTTTAGAAACTTTCAAGAAAAAGCAATTAGCGGGTGTAAAGCCAAATTCCACAACCTTTGACTGCATCCTCTCTACCTATACCAAAGTGGGATCTTTGGAACACGGTACATGGACATCCATTAAAGCATAAAGGATATGGGAATTTTGATAGATGTTGTAGTTGCAACTTCTCTAGAAGACATGTATGCAAAATGTGGAAGCATAGACAAGGCAAGTGAACTGTTTGACATGATACCTCATGGAATGACATGATTACAAGATATGCACAAAATGGGAATGTTGATAAGGCTTTAGAAACTAGGTGAAATGAGGGTATGATAGACCTATAGATGGTGTAATGAGGATATGATATTGAAACACAGAGTATATGATATTGAAACATACTTCCATTTAAGTTGTACACCTATTTACATTTCCAAATGCAACATTAGGTGAATTTGGGTTGTGGATGATAGTTTTTTTGCATAAACTAGATAACAAAATGGGTAAAAAAAAACATGTCTTTGCTCATTAATAAAAAAATAACTATCTTTGATTTAATGAAAAACATCACAACTTTTATCATTTTTAACATGTATCTTGCATGTTTAATATGTAAGATGAGAAATTATCTATGATTATCAGATCAAATATAGTAATTCCTATACCAAATCTAGTAGTTTCAATATCATGATTATTATGAGATGTATACAAAAGAGTCTAGTACAACACATATGTATGTAAAATGTGGAAGAATATGGTAATTTTCTCAAATGTTGTAGTTGCATGGTGATGCAGGAGCATCCAGTGGTGTAAGGGCAATCTTGCATCACCCAAAAAGAAGTTAATTCAAAATAATTGTAGTTGTTTTCATTTCTTTCCATAATTAGTGTTTTTGGTTCCATAATATCTAGAATAATGATGTAGGACTTTTAGTTTTTTCAAAACTGCTAAAAATAGCAACCTGTCTGTTTTGGAAAGTGTACCTGCCATTTTAAGAAAGTTTGCATTTGGGCATGGATTGAAGCAATAACTTACAAAATGTTACATAATAGAAATATAAGACCTTTGACAAAGGAATCAGGCAAAGATCATTTGTGAGATGAAAGATATTAAAGTTTTTGTTTTCTAAAAAGCCCCTGAAAATTTCCAAAACAAGATATGAGGCAATAAAACATCACATAACATCCAAAAAAGTTGATGAAAATCTATTTATGAATTTTTTACATGATAGTTCACATTGCGAGCTTTCCGGTGCTTAAAACAGTTTGTCAATCAGACACCCAGATCAAAAGTTATGCTTCCCGGAAGTTAACCTACTTTTGGAGGGAGTTGCAAATTTCAAAATTTAGCTGGAGGCTGCCAAAAAGTTCTATGTATGACTATTTTGTGAACCCTGGGTGGTAGTAGAATTAAGGGGGCAAGTGTGGAGTCAAGAATAGAGGGGAAAACAGAAACCCTAGCTGATTTGGGGTTACAGAAGGCAGAAGATTCCAGAGCCTGGGAGGTGTATTTGTAGTGTGTTGCATCCTATGGAGGATTGATTCCTCATATTGTAATTAAGCATCTGTAATGTAATGAGTTGCCCAGATCAATAAAGAAATATTCTATTTTATATATTCTATTTTCTATTTCTATTTTATGATTTACCCCCTTCATCAAGTGGTATCAGAGCAAGGGTTCCTGAGTGTGTAGACAGATCGCTGACTGTGAGGCAGTTTGCACTAGGACCTGAGGTTGTGGGTTTGCTGCGGAGATCAAGATGCCTCCATGAAGAAATTGTATTAGAAGGAATGCTTTGATAGAAGAGGGTTTTAGAGCCCTGCAAAGGCAAATTGGTGCATTACAAGAGGAGCTATGAAGAGGGTTTGCCCTAAGAACAAGAGAAGAAAGTGAAGATGAAGCTAAGGAAGAGCTATCTAAGGAAGAACAAGAAGTTGCAGGAGATCCTGCAAAAGTTAGGTTGTTGAGGGTCATTTTAAAGATTAGAAAGAGGCCCAGGATAGAAGTTTCTACATATTCTAGAGATTTGAATTTGGAACAGCTTATTGATTAGATCAATGACATGGAGGAGTATTTCGAGTATGAAGATGTGGAGGACCCAGATCAAGTCAAGTTTGCAAAAACAAAGTTGAAAGGCCACACCAGTATTTGGTGGAAGGAGGTCCAATTAGAGAGGAACAGAAGAGGAAAAGAAAAGATCACCAGATGGGATTGGATGGTGGAGAAACTGAAGAAGTAGTTCATTCCTATGGACTATGAGATGGAGTTGTTGAAGAAGCTGCAAGGACTAAAGCAAGGTAACAAGTCTGTCAAGGAGTACACATAAGAGTTTTATAAGATTACTATTAGGATAGGCCTTGCAAAGCCCAATAAGGAGAAGGTAGTCTGTTACATTAATGGGTTAAGGCTGAGTATTCAAGAGGAGCTGAGCCTGGTCAGAATGACCACCATAGAAGATGCATACCAGTTTTCCCTGAAGGTGGAAGAGAAACTGAATAAAAGATTTGACAGCAAGCAAAGGGGAAGAGGTCAAGGTGGAACAACTGGTGGAAGACCCTATGGGGCCTCATATGAAGATGCAAAGAAAAGTGAAGAAGCTAGCACCAATCAAAATTAAAGAGGAGATAATACCTTTCGCCCTCGTGACTAGAACAATGGTGAGCAAAGAGGAAGAGGAAAAGGCAAACCTGGGCAAGGATCTAGAAGAGGACGTTTCAGAGGAACCTATTTCCAATGTGGAGAAGAAGGGCATCAAGCATATGAGTGTCCGCAACATCAAGGAAGGATAAATAGAAGACCTAAAGGTAATGCACGAGTTGCACATGTAGATGAAGATGCTGAAAGGGGAGAAACCCTAGTTGTCAGAAGAACTTTGCTGAATGAGGAGAAAGAACCCAATCAGAGGAAGAGTTTATTCCACACAAGGTGCAAATGTGAAGGTAAGTGTTGTGACATTATTATTGATAGTGGAAGTATTGACAATCTTGTTTTAGAGGAGATGGTTGACAAGCTAAAGTTGACAAGAAGAAAGCATCCACATCCATATCGGATTGCATGGTTGCAGAAGGACCACCGAGCTTTGGTCAATGAGCAATGTTTAGTGAAGTTCAAGATTGGGGACTACTAATGAGACCATAAAGTGTCTCATCTTTAGTCAAATAAAAGCATATATTTTCTCTTCATTAAATCAGTTTTTGAAGTGCACTTGAGTATGGGTTTGAAGATTTGTAGCTAAATATCAAATAAACTTGTCTAAATGCAACGATCAATGCCAGGCATGAGTTTATCTTGATATTACATGTTCACTTTGAGATCAACATTTATTTTATCAATAAAGTGAAGAGAAAGTTTATTTTATGTTAAGTTGCAGAGTTTCAGAATTACAGAGCTCCGAAGATGCACAAAGCGCCGGAGATGGACAGAGCTCCAGAGATGCATAGAGCGCCGGAGATGGACAGAGCGCCAGAGATGGATAGAGCTCCAGAGATGTATAGAGCACCGGAGACGGATAGAGCTCCAGAGATGCACAGAGCTCTAGAGATGCACAGAGCACTAGAGATGCACAGAGCTCTGGAGATGCACAGAGCGCCGGAGATGGACAGAGCTCCGGAGATGCACAGAGCGCCGGAGATGGACAGAGCACCGGAGATGGACAGAGCTCCAGAGATGCACAGAGCGCCAGAGATAGACAGAGCTCCGGAGATGCACAGAGCTCTGGAGATGCACAGAGTGCTGGAGATGGATAGAGCACCGGAGATGCACAGAGTGCCAGAGATGCAAAAGTCAAAAATGCAGTTTCAGTAAAACTGTAATATCTCACTCATTTCTTAATAAAAATTAGAATTCCAAAATGATCCAAAAAGCTTAAAGAGAGAGGAACAAATCTATGAAGGCATTTGGAAGAGATTCATTAAAATGAATAAATAGTTAATGATATAAGTTGACTGTTACAGAACGCGAAGACGCAGAACAGAAAAGTCAAGAAAATTAGTTTTAGTAAAATTGCGATATCTCTCTCGTTTCTTAATGAAATTTAGAAATTCAAAATGATCTAGAAAGCTGAAAGTTAGGGGAAAAAAACTTAGAAATAATTTGAGGAGATCTCATAAATTAAATGAGCAATTTATGACAAAAGTTGACTGTTCCACAAGCTCCGAAAATATTCCAAAAATACTTTATGAAGTTGCTACAAATTCTTCTAATCTACCATCACACACTCTGAGATTTTTTGAAGGATTGATTGACTATAATTACTCCTAAATTAATGGATCTAATTATGAGTAATTATTCCATGCAAAGAATACACACTTAGTGTCATTGCATGTCTTTCTAAAAGACTGCATGTTTTGCCTTGTAATCAGCAATTGTATAATCAGTTAACTAAATGAATAAGTTTAGTTAACTAGATAAATAAGTTTAGTTAGCTGCATGAATAAGTTCTCTACTCTAGAGAGACTCTCAATCAGAATTTAATAACCATAGTTATATATAGAGAACTATGGCGTAGAATAGAAGGAAGAGGAAGTTGTAAAAGAATTATTTTGAAGGAAAGAAGAACTCTGTTATTTTCCAGCAGCATGTACTTTAGATCTTGAAGTTGAATAAAAGAAGTTGTTCTACAAATTTGTTGATTGCTAGAATTGATTAGTCTCTCTGGAGGAAGGAGCAATGGCCCACTCCAACCAAAGGGCAGAGACTACATTTCTTAGTTTGTTTAGTTGCTTTGCTGTTATGCAATTTGTTTATTCAAAATTTCTTTAGCTATTCCTTTATCCCAGAATTAGATCAGCTTCTCAAGTTATTGCTTTCCTTAGATTAAATTGTCTTGTTTAGCAGAGTTAAAACCAATTTGTTTCATGCAATTGTTGTCAAATCCCTTCTATAGAAAAGACTGCCATGCAAGTTATTCCTTCTCCCTTTTGCATACAGCCATGGACACCGCCTTGGATTGATAGTTATTAAAATTAAATGATAAGGACTGCAACGATCCTTGTCATTTTTGGCACCATTGCTGGGGATAGGTGTCATTAGGGAGTTACTGTTGATCCGGTGACAGCAGGTCAAAAAGAGGGGAAAATTGGTTTGGTAGTCTTTTTAGATTTATTGCTTTGAAGTCTAGGTAGATAAAAGAAGTTCCTCAAGAGAGATCTGTATGCCAAAAACCCCCCAAATAGCAGATCCAAATAGTAAGGTTCTTGCATGCAAAGAAGGTGAAAAATCTTGTTGTTTTATAATTTCAGCACTTGTGCAGCCTTTTCAACTAGATGACCATGACTCCAATGTCTAGCAAGGAAAAATACATTTTAGAAGGAGACATTGATGCCCTATTGCTTGCAATAGGTAACGAGTATAATGAAGAAATCTTGTCTCCACTAGAGGAGTTTGTATGGAAGAGTATTATTTGGATGCCTTCAAAGTCCAAGGAGGTCTGCCTGATCAGATATTTGAAGAACAACAGGGAGCTGCCTCTAATCATGCATGTACCAGAATATGGGGACGGGTTTCAAGATCTCTCCAATCAGCCCATGAACAGCAAGGAGCTGCCTCTAATCATGCATGCACCAAAATGTAAGGAAGGGTTGCAAGATCTCTCCAATCAGCCCATGCATGTGCTAGAGTCAGAAATTATGGAGGAGGCTGTTATTTCAGAGGAAGGTGAAGCATCAAAGTTCAAATTTTCAGTCATCTTCTTCTCATGGTTTTCCTTTTCTTTTAGAAAGTTAAATGCATGGATCCTTAATTTGAGAAAAGGAAGTTATTTTCCCCAACCAGTTAATGGTTTTGTGTAACCTATCTCTACATCACTAAGAAGAGTAGGTTAGGGTAGGTTTATTTTCTGCAAATAAGTGCTTTGCACATGCTTTTTCTATACAATTTGTTGCTTCCAAGAACTCTTGTAGATATTTTAGCTTTCAGAAGTTGAAGACCTCTTTGGATGTATCATGCAAAACATTGGCTAAAAAGATGGAGAACTAACTAGTGCATGATGGTCACATGGAAGACTATGATGGACTCAGCTAAAAACAACTCTAGAAATCAGAACAGCAACTCTGGAGCTCTCAAAACAGCATCTCCAGATCACTCAAAATAGCAGCTCTGGAGTTCAACAGAACATCAACTCTAGATATGGACAGCAAGGTATCAACGCTAGAGATCAACAAAACATTAGCTCTGGAGATCAGCAAAGTATTAGCTCTAGAGATGAACAGCAAGCACCAACTCCAGGGATCAACATGGTATCAGATTCACAGATGCACAACAGGGTATGAGTTCTAGAGATTATCAGAATGGTAAATCCAAAGATCATTAGAACAGCTGCTCCAGAGAACACCAAAACAACAACTATAAGGCATCTCCGGAGCAACTGCAATAAAAGCAAAGAGGTTACCTCAAAAAGATGATTATGAAGTGTAGGAGGACTTGCAACCTCTTAAGTGTGGGGGAGATGATGAGACCATAAAGTGTCTCATCTTTAGTCAGATAAAAGCATATATTTTCTCTTCATTAAATCAGTTTTTGAAGTGCACTTGAGTATGGGTTTGAAGATTTGTAGCTAAATATCAAATAAACTTGTCTAAATGCAACGATCAATGCCATGCATGAGTTTATCTTGATATTACATGTTCACTTTGAGATTAGCATTTATTTTATCAATAAAGTGAAGAGAAAGTCTATTTTATGTTAAGTTGTAGAGTTTCAGAATTACAGAGCTCTAGAGATGTACAGAGCGCCGGAGATGCACAGAGCTCCGGAGATGCACAGAGCACCGGAGATGGATAGAGCTCCGGAGATGGATAGAGCACTGAAGATGGACAGAGCTCTAGAGATGCACAGAGCGCTAGAGACGAACAGAGCACCAGAGATGCACAGAGCTCCGGAGATGTACAGAGCGTCAGATATGCACAGAGCTCCGGAGATGCACAAAGCATCAGAGATGGACAGAGCTCTGGGGATGCATAGAGCGCCGGAGATGGACAGAGCGCCAGAGATGGACAGAGCTCTAGAGATGCACAGATCGCTAGAGATAGACAGAGCTCTGGAGATGCATAGAGCTCTGGAGATGCACAGAGTGCTGGAGATGGATAGAGCGCCGGAGATGCACAAAGCGCCAGAGATGCAAAAGTCAAAAATGCAGTTTCAGTAAAATTGTAATATCTCACTCATTTCTTAACAAAAATTAGAATTTCAAAATGATCCAGAAAGCTTAAAGAGAGAGGAACAAATCTATGAAGGTGTTTTGAAGAGATTCATTAAAATGAATAAATAGTTAATGATATAAGTTGACTGTTACATAACGCGAAGACACAAAACAAAAAAGTCAAGAAAATTAGTTTCAGTAAAATTGCGATATCTCTCTCATTTCTTAATGAAATTTAGAAATTCAAAATGATCTAGAAAGCTAAAAGTTAGGAGAACAAAACCTAGAAATCATTTGAGGAGATCTCATAAATTAAATGAGTAGTTTATGATGGAAGTTGACTGTTCCACAAGCTCCGAAAATATTCTAGAAATACTTTATGAAGTTGCTGCGAATTCTTCTAATCTACCATCACACACTCTGAGATTTTCTGAAGGATTGATTGACTATAATTACTCCTAAATTAATGGATCTAATTATGAGTAATTATTCCATGCAAAGAATACACACTTAGTGTCATTGCATGTCTTTCTAAAAGACTGCATGTTTTGCCTTGTAATTAGCAATTGTATAATCAGTTAACTAAATGAATAAGTTTAGTTAACTAGATAAATAAGTTTAGTTAGCTACATGAATAAGTTCTCTACTCTAGAGAGACTCTCAATCAGAATTTAATAACCATAGTTATATATAGAGAACTATGGCGTAGAATAGAAGGAAGAGGAAGTTGTAAAAGAATTATTTTGAAGGAAAGAAGAACTCTG
The DNA here is from genome assembly GCA_027924645.1 of Cunninghamia lanceolata. Taxonomy (NCBI): domain Eukaryota; kingdom Viridiplantae; phylum Streptophyta; class Pinopsida; order Cupressales; family Cupressaceae; genus Cunninghamia; species Cunninghamia lanceolata. The sequence goes on along the minus strand of BSBN01000017.1, from coordinate 1,667,456 downwards.
TTATTTTCCAGTAGCATGTACTTTATATCTTGAAGTTGAATAAAAGAAGTTGTTCTACAAATTTGTTGATTGCTGGAATTGATTAGTCTCTCTGGAGGAAGGAGCAAGGGCCCACTCCAACCAAAGGGCAGAGACTACATTTCTTAGTTTGTTTAGTTGCTTTTCTGTTATGCAATTTGTTTATTCATAATTTCTTTAGCTGTTCCTTTATCCCAGAATTAGATCAGCTGCTCAAGTTATTGCTTTCCTTAGATTAAATTGTCTTGTTCAAAAGAGTTAAAACCAGTTTATTTCATGCAATTGTTGTCAAATCCCTTCTGTAGAAAAGACTGCCATGCAAGTTATTCCTTCTCCCTTTTGCATACAGCCATGGACACCGCCTTGGATTGATATTTATTAAAATTAAATGATGAGGACTACAACAACCCTCGTCAACTACCATGATGAGGTGTTGTGTGATATCATACCATTGGATGCATGTCATATGTTGTTGGGGAGGCCATGGCAATATGATAGGAGTGTTGTCCATGATGGTCATGCAAACACATATTCCCTAACAAAGGATGGAGTTTGCCATAAGTTGAAGCCCTTAAAGGAGGTGGAAGAAAAGGTATGTAGTACTGCCAGAATTTGCTTGGTAGATGGTAGAAATTTTTTGGAGGCTATGATGCATGAGTGTTATTGCTTTGCATTAATCCCTAAGATTAGTCAGGAGAAATGTGAAGATGTACCACCAGAAGTCTCAGTTATGTTGGAAGAATTTCAAGATATTATCTTTGATAATGTACCAGAAGGTTTACCACCAGTAAAGAAGATAAGTCATCAAATGGATTTGATACCAGGAGCTAGTTTGCCAAATAAGGCAGCCCACAGAATGACTCCAGTAGAGAATGAAGAGTTAAATAGACAAGTCTATGAGTTGTTAAGGGACTGATAAGGGAGAGACTAAGTCCATGTGTGGTACCTGCAGTACTAGCACCAAAGAAAGATGGAGAGTGGAGAATGTGTATAGATTCTCGAGCCATAAATAAGATCATGATCAAGTACAGGTTTCCATTGCCAAGAATGGATGACATAATGGATTGTTTGAGTGGAGCCAAGTACTTCACGAAGATTGACCTAAAGAGTGGGTATCATCAGATCTGAATTAGAGAAGGAGATGAATGGAAGATAGCCTTAAAGACGAATGAGGATTTGTATGAGTGGTTAGTCATGCCATTTGGGCTAACCAATGCACCGAGCACATTCATGTGGCTCATGAATGAGGTATTGAAAGAATTTTTAGGAAGTTTTGTTATTATTTATTTAGATGATATTTTAATTTTCAGTAAGACTTGGGATGAGCATCTGATGCATATCAGAAGAGTTTTAGAGAAGCTGAGGGAGGAGAAGTTGCTAATTAATCTGAAGAAATGTAGTTTTCTAAAGAAGGAGTTGGTATACCTAGGATTTGTTGTCTTAGAGGAAGGTCTTAAGATGGACCTAGAGAAGGTGGGAGCTATCCTTGAATGGCCTACACCAAAGAGTGCCATAGAGGTACGATCTTTTCATGGTTTGGCAAGTTTTTATAGAAAGTTTATCAGGAATTTTAGTAGTATTTGTGCCCCTAATAGAGACAATGAGAGGGGATAGAAGAGAGTTTAGATGGACTAAAGGAGCAGACAAAATCTTTGATACATTGAAGCAAAAAGTTACAGAGCAACCTATTTTGGTACTTCCAGATTTCAATAAGGTATTTTAGGTAGACTATGATGCTAGTGGTAGTGCTATAGGAGCTATTTTGAGTCAAGAAGGTAAGCCCATTGCCTATTTTAGTGAGAAGCTTAATGATGCCAAGAAAAATTATTCTGTTTATGATCAAGAATTTTATGCTATAGTTTAGGCTTTGAAGAAATAGAAACATTATTTGTTGGCAAAAGAGTTTATTTTATATACTGATCATCAGGCTTTACAATATCTTAATAGCTAAGGAAAGTTGAATCAAAGGAACCTAAAATGGGTTGAGTTTTTGCAAAGTTATACCTTTGTTTTGAAACATAGGAGTGGGAAGTCCAACAGAGTTGCAGATGCCTTGAGTAGAAAGAAAAATTTGTTGACAAAAATGAAGATAGAGGTTGTTGGGTTTGATGAGCTCAAGAGTTTGTATCTAGAAGATCCATATTTTGCAAAGGCTTGGAAATCTTGTTTGGAACTTGTTACTTTGGACATGACAAAATGGTTGGATTTCATTATCCAAGATGGCATGTTGTTTAGAGGGAGCCAGTTGTTCATTCCAAGGAGTTCCATGAGAGAGAACCTGATTAAGGAGAAGCATAGTGGGGGATTGGCTAGACACTTTGTTTGAGATAAGACCATTGCTATTGTTGGTGAAAATTATTATTGGCCATAGTTGCAATAGGATGTGAGGAAATTTGTGTAGAGTTGTAGAGTGTCAAATGGTAAAAGGAACCAGTCAGAATACAGGGCCATATCAACCATTACCTGTACCAAAGAAGCCATGGGATGATATTAGTATGGATTTTATTCTTAGTTTACCAAGGAAAAAGAGGACATGATTCCATTTTTGTGGTGGTGGACAGATTCTCAAAGATGGCACATTTTATTCCTTGCAAGAAGACTAATGATGTTGTTCATATTGCAGAGTTATTTTTCAGGGAGGTGGTGAGATTACACGGTCTACCAAAGAGCATAGTTTTAGATTGAGATACCAAGTTTGTTGGTTATTTTTGGAGGACATTATGGAAGAAAATGAAGATAGATTTTAAGTTTAGTTCTGCACACCATCCACAAACTAATGGACAAATGGAAGTGGTGAATAGGAGTTTGGGTAACCTGCTACGATGCTTAGTAGGAGATAAGCCCAAAGGATGGGATTTGATTTTACCATAGGAAGAATTTGCTTACAACAATTCTGTTAATAGGAGTACTGGTAAATCACCATTCCATATTGTATATGGCAATAGCCCGAGAAATGCTTCTGAGTTAAGGAAGCTGGACAAAGGAGAAAAGACAAGCTGAAGTCGAAGACTTTGAAGAACATCTGAAGAATTTACATGAAGAGGTGAGAAAGCACATTAATAAAATGAATATTTAGTACAAGGCTAAGACAGATCAGAAGAGGAGGTATAAGGAGTTCCAAGTAGGATATGAAGTCATGGTTCACTTGAGAAAAGAAAGGTTCCCAATTAGAACATACAATAAGTTGAAAAAGAAGAAATTTGGACCATGCAGAATCCTGAAGAAGCATGATTCAGGAAATGCATATGAGGTAGAGCTGTCAAGTGGGATCAATATTTCCCCTATTTTCAACATTACTGATTTATTAGAATATCATGAAGGTGGAACAGAGAATGGACCAACAGAAGCACAGTGGAGTATTCTGGCATCTACTTCAATGGAGGAGATAGAAGAGATCTTGGATAGCCGTGTGGGAAGAAGTACTCGGAACAAGCAATATGAAGAATATCTGGTGAAATAGAAAGGAAAGCCTATTGAAGATTCTTCTTGGTTGTCCAAGGTAGAGGTTGACCGTTTGGGTTTTCCTCACAAACATCTGAGACGTGACAGGGTCACTTCTCAAATTACCCTGGGTGTCTGATGTAGGAGCATCCAGTGGTGTAAGGGCAATCTTGCATCACCCAAAAATAAGTTAATTCAAAATCATTATAGTTGTTTTCATTTCTTTCCATAATTAGTGTTTTTGGTTCCATAATATCTAGAATAATGATGTAGGACTTTCAGTTTTTCCAAAACTGCTAAAAATAGCAACCTACCTATTTTGGAAAGTGTACCTGCCATTTTAGGAAAGTTTACATTTGGGCACAGATTGAAGCAAAAACTTACAGAAAGTTACAAAATCAAGAAAAGATCACTTGTGAGATGAAAGATATTAAAGTTTTTGTTTTCTGAAAAGCCCCTGAAAATTTTTGAAACAAGATATGAGGCACTAAAACATCCCATAACATCCCAAAAAGTTGATAGAAATCTACTTACTAATTTATAGCATGATAGTTCACATCGCGAGCTTTTCAGTGCTTAAAACAATTCATCAATCGGACACTCGGATCAAAAGTTATGCTTCCCGGAAGTTGACCTACTTTTTGAGGGAGTTGCAAATTTCAAAATTTAGCTGGAGGCTGCCAAAAAGTGTTATTTATGACTATTTTGGGAACCCTGGGTGGTATTAGAGTTAAGGGGGCAAGTGTGGAGTCAAGAATAGGTGGGAAAATAGAAACCCTAGCTGATTTGGGGTTATAGAAGGTAGAAGATTCTAGAGCCTGGGAGGTGTAGCTGTAGTGTGTTGCAGCCTATGGAGGATTGATTCCTTAGATTGTAATTGAGTTTCTGTAATGTAATGAGTTGCCTAGATCAATAAAGAAATATTCTATTTTCTATATTCTATTTTTGTTGTTGTGTGTTTTATGATTTACCCCCCTCATCACATTGAATGATGCCTCAAAGAAATACAGTCTCATGGAATGCCATGATTGCAGGATATGCACAAAATGGATTTCTTGAAAAGGCTTTAGAAACTTTCAAGAAAAATTATTGGATGGATGTAAAGCTAAATTCCACAAACTTTGAATACATCCTCTCTGCCTATGCCAAATTGAGTTCTTTTGAATTGTTAGGGTTAGCCATTAGAAGATATCAATTAAATGCAAGTAAAGATTAAACAGAGGAATGAAAATACATAGAAATAATAACAGCGAGAGACAAGTTTTAATGTGGTTCACCCAAACTCAGGCTACATCCACCAATAGAGAGTCCAATATTATTATCCAATAAATCAAACTGATTACAACCAACAATCCCTGCAACTCAATATCGCCGCAAATGCTACAATACAATAATCAATGGAAACCTTAACCCTTAGCCACTTTTATCAAGCCTTATGTTGGTTACAAAAATTGGTTTTTTTTTTTTTATGTCAACTAATAGAAAAAATAACTCTTGACGCCTTTAAATAATTTGGGGGGAAATTGTGCCAATAAAAGTGGGGAAAATTTAACCTTCGATTCTGATTAGGCTCCATATAACAACAATCTCCCACTTGGAGACTGATCAAACTCCACAACATATCATCTCCCACTTGGAGACTGATCATAAGACCGCTGACCCTATAGCTCCCACTAGAAATAAGCACCCTAAACTCTATTGTTCTAATTTTTTTATTTTCAATCTTAAAGACCAACCAAAGCTGAAGAGGAGCTCAACTTCTCCCTTGTCACTACCTTTGTAAACATATCTACTGAATTTTCATCTATATGTATCTTTTCCAGCCTTAACTATCCATCATCCAACACCGATCGAATAAAGTGATACCTCAACTGTATGTGTTTGGTCTTTGAATGCAAGGAAGAATTCTTTGCAAGATGTATGGCACTCTAACTATCTGTAAACAAATAGCTATTAGCCTAATATTTTCCCAATTCTTCCATGAAAGATTGCAGCCATATCATCTCCTTGCTTGCCTCTATTGTAGCTACATACTTTGCCTCCGTGGTGGATAAAGCAGCCACTTTTTGCAACCTAGAAATCCAACTTACCGCTGTCCCACCTATAGTAAAGACATAACCTATAGTACTCCACCTGGTATCAGTATCCCCTGCCAAATCTAAGTCTACATAACCTGCTAAATCAGTATTAGAGCCCCCAAAACATAAGTGTTTATTAGATGTACCTCTCAAATATCTAAGAATCTATTTTACTGCATTCCAATGCTCCAATCTAGGATGACTCATATACATGCTTATGACTCCTACAACATGTGCAATATCCGGTCTCATGCATACCATGGCGTACATTAAACTTCCTACAGCTGAAGCATATGGTATCTTGGACATTTTTTCTTCCTCCTCTGGTGTCTCAGGACACACCTCCTTAGTCAATTTCAAATGACTAGGCAAAGGTGTGCTAACAGCTTTTGCATTCTCCATATGGAATCTCTGCAACACCTTTTCAACATAATTAGCCTGAGATAGAGTCAATTTTCTATTCTTCCTATTTCTACAAATTTTCATTCCAAGGATTTGTTTTGCTGCCCCCAAATCTTTCATAGCAAATGACTGTGCTAACTGTTGTTTTAACTCTCTTATGTGATCCATGTTAGACCCTGCTAAAAGCATGTCCTCAACATATAAACATAAAATAATGTAGCTGTTATTATCCAACCTCTTAAAATAAACACAATGGTCAGAATTACACTAGCTATAGCCTTGCTCAGCCATAAAACTATCAAATTTCAAGTACCATTGCCGAGGTGTTTGTTTCAGGCCATACAAACTCTTATTCAATATGCACACTAGTTTCTCCTTACTTGTGACCTCAAATCCTTGGGGTTGTTCCATGTATATCTCCTCCTCCAAATCACCATGGAGAAAGGTAGTTTTCACATCTAGTTGTTCCAAATGCAAATCTTCAGTAGCCACAATACTTAAAACAGTACGAATAGAAGTCATTTTAACAACTAGAGAAAATATCTCATCAAAATCAATGCCTTTTTTTCTGTGCAAATCCTTTTACAATTAACCTGGCTTTAAATCTTTTCTTACCTCCATCTTCCTCTTTCAACTGATAAAAATATTTGTTTGGTAAAGCCTTTTTACCTGCAGGCAACTTACATAATTCCCAAGTCTGATTTTTTTAGCAAGGAGCCCATTTCTTCTTTCATTGCAAGCTCCCATTGAACCTGTGTATCCACCTGCATAGCTTCATCATACCCTTCTGGTTTACCAGTATCTGTTAACAAAATAGAATAAAAAGAGGGAGAAAATATTTCAAGAGGTCTACTTAGCCTTGTTGACCATCTAACATTCACTGGAGTTTGTGGTATTTTTGGTTGTTGTTGCCGAGCATGAGGAACCACTGGAACATCACTATTTGGAGTATCATCCAGTATCACATAATCCTTTTCTTTCTTCTCATACTACTGCAACTGATCTTTGTACAACACCTTCTCATTGAATACATCCCTGCTTCTCACAATTTTTTGATTTTCAAAATCCCAAAACCTATAACCAAATTCATCAATGCCATATCTAACGAAGGTACACTTTTTTGATTTTACATCCATCTTGGTTCTATTTTTAGAATCTACATGTGCAAATGCTTCACATTCAAAGGTTTTAAGAAAAGAATAACCACCTTCTTACCTGTCCATACTTCCTCTAGAATACCACAGCCCAAAGGAACTGAAGTACCTCTATTAATTAAATATCCAGCAGTGTTAACAGCCTCTATCCACATGTTTAAAAGCATCCTAACATGCAATCTCATGGTCCTTGCACGCTCCATTATTGTCCTATTCATGTGTTCAGCCACTCCATTTTCCTATGGAGTCCCTGGAATCATTTTCTGCCTACGAATTCTATTAAAGGAACAATAATCCTCAAATTCTTTGCTGCAATACTCACCACCATTATCAGATTTGAGACATTTTAATCTTTTACCTGTCTCATTCTCAACCAAGCTTCTCCATTTCTTAAATGTTTCAAATACATCAGATTTATACCTAAGGAAATAATTCTATACCTTCCTAGTTGCATCATCTATGAATTTAACATAATACCGAGAGCCACCAAGAGAAGATACCTGAGTCAGTCCCCATACATCTGTATGCACAAGCTCCAACTTTTTATCTTTCTTTTGCTTCCCATCCTTGAGAAAACTAACTCTCTTTTTTTTTTGCCATACACACAACTTTCATAGAAATCTACATTAATACATTTCAGACCTGGTAAAACTTTCTTAGAATGAAGTACCTTCATACCTTTTTCACTCATATGCCCATGTCTGTTATGCCACAACGTTGTCTCAGAACCTGCAACAATTGTTTCAATCTTTTCCTGCGAACCTGTAGCAACTGTTCCTAAACCTGTTTGGTTTTTCTCTACAACAACTAAAGTAGAAGGAAAAGTAAGACCTGTATAAAGATATAAGGTTGTTAGGGTTAGCTGGCAGAAGATATCAATTAAATGCAAATAAAGATTAAACAGAGAAATGGAAATACACAGAATTAATAATAGCGAGAGACAAGATTTAACATGGTTCACCCAAACTCAGGCTAAATCCACCAAACAGAGAGTCCAATATTATTATCCAGTAAATCAAACCGATTACAATCAGCAATCCCTGCAACTCAATACCGCTGCAAATGCTACAATACAATACTCAAACCCTAACCCTTGGCCGCTTTTTGTCAAGCCTTTTTGTCGGTTACAAAAATTAGGGTTTTCTTATGTCAGTCATAAAAAATAGGATTTTTTAAGTCGGCCCTAAAAAAAATTTTCTCGGAGGCTACCGCCCCCGAACCCCCATTTCTCGGGGGCTGCCACCCCCGAACCCCCACTCGGGGCTAGGCCCGGCCCCGAACCCCGGTGAGGATACATGGCTAGTGTACAGTACTTTCCTGATTAGTCACCACCTACCAACAATCTCCCACTTGGAGACTGATCAGGCTCCACACCAAAACAATCTCCCACTTGGAGACTGATCCTGGACGACACCGCTGCGCATGCAGCTTCCACTGGAAATAAGCACCCTAGACTCTACTGTTCAATTTTTATTATGTTCAGTCTAGAAGACCAATCGAAGCTAAAGAGGAGCTCAGCTTCTCCCTTGTCACTGCCTTTGTAAACATATCCGCTGGATTTTCATCTGTATGTATCTTTTCCAGCCTTAACTGTCCATTATCCAACACCGACCGAATAAAGTGATACCTCAACTATATGTGTTTGGTCTTTGAATGCAAGGTAGAATTCTTTGCAAGATGTATGGCACTCTGACTGTCTGTATACAAAGAACTGTTAGCCTATTGTTTACCCAATTCTTCCAAGAAAGATTGTAGCCATATCATCTCCTTGCTTGCCTCTGTTGCAGCGACATATTATGCCTCTGTGGTGGATAAAGCAACCATCTTTTGCAACCTAGAAATCCAACTCACTGATGTTCCACCTATAGTAAAGACATAACCTGTAGTACTCTGCCTGGTATCAATATCCCCTGTCAAATCTGAGTCTACATAACCTGCTAAATCAGTATTAGAGCCCCCAAAACATAAGTGTTTATTAGATGTACCTCTCAAATATCTAAGAATCCATTTGACCGCATTCCAATGCTCAAATCCGGGATGACTCATATACCTACTAACGACTCCGACAGCATGTGCAATATCCAGTCTTGTGCATACCATGGCATACATTAAACTTCCTACAGCTGAAGCATAGGGTATCTTGGACATTTTCTCTTCCTCCTCTTGTGTCTTTGGACACATCTCCTTAGTCAATTTCAAATGACTAGGCAAAGGTGTACTGATAGCTTTGGCATTCTCCATATGGAATCTCTGCAACACCTTTTCAACATAAGCAGCCTGAGATAGAGTCAATTTTCTGTTCTTCCTATCTCTACAAATTTTCATACCAAGGATTTGTTTTGCTGCCCCCAAATCCTTCATATCAAATGACTGTGATAACTGATGTTTTAACTCTCTGATGTGATCCATGTTAGACCCAGCTACAAGCATGTCATCAACATATAAACATAAAATGATGTAGCTGTCATTATCCAACCTCTTAAAATAAACACAATGGTCAGAATTACACCTACTGTAGCCTTGCTTAGCCATAAAACTATCAAATTTCAAATACCATTGCCGAGGTGCTTGTTTCAGGCCATACAAGCTTTTCTTCAATCTGCACACTTGTTTCTCCTTACCTTTGACCTCAAATCCCTGTGGTTGTGCCATGTATATCTCCTCCTCCAAATCACCATGGAGAAAGGCAGTTTTCACATCTAGCTGTTCCAAATGCAAATCTTCAGCAGCCACAATACTTAAAACAGTACGAATAGAAGTCATCTTGACAACCGGAGAAAATATCTCATCAAAATCAATGCCCTGTTTCTGTGCAAATCCTTTTACAACTAACCTGGCCTTAAATCGTTTCTTACCTCCATCTTCCTCTTTCAGCCAGTAAACCCATTTGTTTGGTAAAGCCTTTTTACCTGCAGGTAACTTACATAATTCCCAAGTCTGATTTTTCAGCAAGGAGTCCATTTCTTCTTTCATTGCAAGCTCCGACTGAACCTGTGTATCCACCTGCATAGCTTCATCATACCCTTCTGGTTCACCAGCATCTGTTAACAAAATAGAATACAAAGAGGGAGAAAACCTTTCAGGAGGTCTACTTATCCTTGTTGACCATCTAACATTCACTGGAGTTTGTGGTATTTCTGGTTGCTGTTGCGGAGCATGAGGAACCACTGGAACATCACTATTTGGAGTATCGTCCAGCACCACATAATCCTTTTCTTTCTTCTCATGCTACTGCAACTGATCTTTGTACAACACCTTCTCATTGAATATAACATCCTTGCTTCTCACAATTTTCTGATTTTCAAAATCCCAAAGCCTATAACCAAATTCGTCAATGCCATATCCAACGAAGATACATTTTTTTGATTTCGCATCCATCTTGGTTCTATTTTCAGGATCTATATGTGCAAATGCTTCACAGCCGAAGGTTTTCAGATAAGAATAACTCACCTTCTTGCCAGTCCATGCTTCCTCTGGAATACCACAGCCCAAAGGAACTGAAGGACCTCTATTAATTAAATATACAGTAGTGTTGACAGCCTCTACCCACATGTTTAAAGGCAGTCCAGCATGCAATCTCATGGTCCTTGCATGCTCCATTATTGTCCTATTCATGCGTTCAGCCACTCCATTTTCCTGTGGAGTCCCTAGAACTATTTTCTGCCTACAAATTCCATTAAAGGAACAATAGTCTTCAAATTCTTTGCTGCAATACTCACCGCCATTATCAGATCTGAGACATTTTAATCTTTTACCTGTCTCATTTTCAACCAAGCTTTTCTATTTCTTAAATGTTTCAAATACATCAGATTTCTGTCTAAGGAAATAAATCCAGACCTTCCTATTTTCATCATCTATGAATGTAACATAATACCGAAAGCCACCAAAAGAAGATACCTGAGCTGGTCCCCATACATCTGTATGCACAAGCTCCAACTTTTCATTTTTCTTTTGCTTCCCATCTCTGAGAAAACTGACTCTCTTTTGTTTTCCATACACACAACTTTCACAGAAATCCATATTAATACATTTCAGATTTGGTAAAACTTTCTTAGAATGAAGTACCTTCATACCTTTTTCACTCATATGCCCAAGTCTGTTATGCCACACTGTTGTTTCAGAACCTGCAGCAACTTTTCCAGTCTCTTCCTGCAAACTTGCAGCAACTGTTCCTAAACCTGTTTGTTTTTCCTCTATAAAATCTAAAGTAGAAGGAACAGTATGACCTGTACAAAGATATAAGGTGCCTACTTTTACACCTTTTGCTACTACTAAGGCACCTTTTGAAACCTTCCAATTTTTATTAGTAAATGTAACAGTGCAACCTTGTTCAGTTAGCTGCCCTGCTGAAATTAAATTCTTACTGAGCCTTGGAACATGCCCCACCTCTTGTAGTAGCCAATGATTCCCATTCTGCAACTTAATCTTGATTCTTCCCTTTCCAACAATCTGACAGGGTTCATTATCTCCCAAATAAACCAGCCCAAAATCCCCTTGGACATAATCAAGGAAATAACTTCTATGGGGCGTAGCATGAAATGAGGCCCCTGAATCTAAAACCCATGAATCATTAGCATTATCTAGGGAAAGAATCAAAGCATCATCTTCAGACTTATTGCTTACCACATTTGCTTCCTTGTTGCCTTCTTGTTTGTCTCCTTCTTTATTTTTTCGAGACTAGCAATCTTTCTTCAGATGACCTAGTTTTCCATAGTACCAGCAATCCTTCTGTCCTCTGGTTTGGGATCTTTTGTCTTTTGATTTTCCTCGTGACTTCCCATGACCTCTAGAACCTTTTCCTCTCTCCTTTGATCTACCCCTACTTTTTGCATTCAAAACACTGCCTGATTTGGATCCACCTGATCTTTTCTTACGAATTTCCTCACTCAGAATAACACCAACAACATCATCAAATTTTAGGGTATTTGAACCAGAAACAGAGTTACTAACCACCATTACCAAACTATCCCAGCTTTTAGGCAATGAACATAATATCAAGAGAGCTCTAACTTCTTCATCAAATTTTACATTTACAGAAGTCAATTGACTGACAATCGTATTAAATTCATTTAAATGACCTGTCACAGATCCACCTTCAACCATTTTCAAATTAAACAACTGCTTCATGAGAAATACCTTATTTGAGGCTGAGGGTTTTTCATACAATTTAGCCAAAGCTTTCATCAGACCATCTGTTGTCTTCGCTTCCGTTATATTGAATGCCACCGACGGTGCTAGGCACAATCGAATGGTTCCCAGTGCCTTTTTGTCAAGAAGATTCCAATCCTCATCAGACATTGTTGCCGGTTTCTTGGCTACTCCTTCCAACGGCCTCCATAAATCCTTTTGATAGAGGTAATCTTCCATCTGCATCTTCCATAACTGATAGTTCTACCCATTGAATTTATCAACCTTCATTTTACCCTCATCCGCCATTACTCCCACTCAACCGTGAGACTTTCCTGTAGACGATAATCGAACACAACCCGCTCTGATACCACTTGTTAGGGTTAGCTGGCAGAAGATATCAATTAAATGCAAATAAAGATTAAACAGAGAAATGGAAATACATAGAATTAATAACAGCGAGAGACAAGATTTAACATGGTTCACCCAAACTCGGGCTACATCCACCAAACAAAGAGTCCAATATTATTATCCAGTAAATCAAACCGATTACAATCAGCAATCCCTGCAACTCAATACCGCTGCAAATGCTACAATACAATACTCAAACCCTAATCCTTGGCCGCTTTTTATCAAGCCTTTTTGTCGGTTACAAAAATTAGGGTTTTCTTATGTCGGTCATAAAAAATAGGATTTTTTAAGTCGGCCCTAAAAAAAATTTTCTCGGGGGCTACCGCCCCCGAACCCTAGCGAGGATACATGGCTAGTGTACAGTACTTTCCTGATCAGTCGCCACCTACCAACAAAGGTGCCTACTTTCACACCTTTTGCTACTATTAAGGCACCTTTTGAAACCTTCCAATTTTTATCAATAAATGTAACAATGCAACCTTCTTCAGCTAGCTGCCCTACTAAAATTAAATTCCAACTGAGCCTTGGAATGTGCCTTACCTCTTCTAGTAGCCAATGATTCCCATTCTGCAACTTAATATTAATTCTTCCCTTTCCAACAATCTGACAGGGTTTGTTATCTCCCAAATAAACCAGCCCAAAATCCCCTTGGACATAATCAAGAAAATAACTTCTATGGGGTGTAGCATGAAATGAGGCCCTTGAATCTAAAACCCATGAATCATCAACATTATCTTGAGAAAGAATCAAAGCATCATCTTTAGATTTATTACTTACCACATTTGCCTCATTATTACCTTCTTGTTTGTCCCCTTCTTTATTCTTCCAAGACCAGCAATCTTTCTTCAGATGACCTGGTTTCCACAATACCTGGTGCAGGAGCACCTACCTGACAGCTGGCCTCCATGAGGCAGTTAGTTTGTTTTGAGTCTTGTTAATGTTTCCAAGAAGGTCTTGTAAGACCAATGCATGTAATAAGGTCATGTTGACCATACTTTACTATTTTTAGGTAGGTTGTTAGGACAGCTATTATGCTATATGTTCGGTTGGATCCTCCCAGCCGCTTGGAAGCTCCCAGCCGCTGGGAATCGAGTGGTAGTACTCGCAGGAGTTCCTATTTATGTAGTAGGAGCGGTTGGTTTTAGATATAGATGTTGAGGAGCTAGGTTGCACAGAGTGAGGCAGAGGGAGAGACTGAGTATTGTATTCGCATCTTTTGAAATCAATAAAGAGATCCTGTTTTGTTCATTCTCTGTTTTGGATTCCATTGTTTAATCGTGTGTCTGTTCTGGTGGTTTCATGGATTCGCTGATCTATTCCACCGGTTGATTCGTCGAATCGGTGGAATGGCTATGTACAGTAGTTTAGGATTTAGTTTGCATTTTCTGTTTGTTCATGTGCATGTTTGCAGGATCGCAGTCGAGAGGTGTTGAGAACCCTAGCATGGGTATGTGCTAGGTCGTGCTGATAGTTAGAGTCTGGAAAGTTGTCCAGAAAGCGGATCGGGTCACCTCAGGGGGTTCGGTGGATCGAAATTTGCTAAGGTTGGAAAATCCATCGCAATGGCATCATCAGGATATTTCTGTGTATATCCTGCAGTTACTTCGGGCATCATCTGAGTAGATGGAGGTGAGAATGATGCAATCGTTTGCATAAGGTAAATGCGTTTCGGGGTGATCATCATCAGGTGTTGCCGAGGAGGAGCGTATCGGCATAAGGTAGAAGATCAGGTTGATAAAACCATCACGGGCTGATAATGTTAAGTTTGGCTGACAGCAGGATATTGGAGGAGCTGCATGTGACATCATCATCATCAGGATATCGGGGTGACGTAAGCATCGAAGGAAAGGTGCGTGAAGGGTCGTCATCAGGATATATGGAGGGAACCGGATATTTTATATCCTGCTGATGAACATGATGTTGAACATCATGATGCTGCAGAAAGCGTTTGGCGGTAAGATGAACAGTGAACATCAGGAGGATGTTTGCGCTTGCCGAATGTGATGATGCTGCCGATAGCCGGATATGATGATGCTGCTGACAGGCGAAAGGGCGAAGGTTTGTCTACAGGAGGATATCGGTCGGCAAGAGAAAATATGATGATGCTGACAATGTTAAGGGAAATATGATGATGATGATGATGGGTTGTAGACATACATGCTGTATGTCAAGGTTTTAGTGTGGATGCCTCTGCATCAATACCAGTAATCCTTCTGTCCTCTAGATTGGGATCTCTTGTCTTTTGATTTTCCTTGTGACTTCCCATGACCTTCAGAACCTTTTCCTCTCTACTTTGATCTTCCCCTGCTTTCTGTATTCAAAAAACTATCTGATGTGGACCCTCCTAATCTTTTCTGTTGCATTTCTTGGCTAAGGATAACACCAACAACATCATCAAATTTTAAAGTGTTTGAACCAAAGACATAGTTACAACTATTACCAAGCTATTCCAACTTTCTGGCAAAGAACATAAAACCAAGAGAGCCCTCACCTCTTCATCAAATTTCACTTTTACAAAAGGTAATTGACTAACAATCGTATTAAACTCATTTAAATGATCTGTCACAGATCTACCTTCAATCATTTTCAGATTAAACAAATGCTTCATGAGAAATACCTTATTTGAGGCTGAGGGTTTTTCCTATAATTTAGTCAAAGCTTTCATCAGTTCACTTGTTGTCTTCGCTTCTATTATATTGAATGCCATAGATGGTGCTAGGCACAACCAAATGGTTCCCAGTGCCTTTCTGTCTAGAAGTTCCCAATCCTCATCCATCTTTCCTGTCAGTTTCTTGGATACTCCTTCCAATGGCCTCCATAAATCCTTCTAATAGAGGTAATCCTACATCTGCATCTTCCATAATTGATAGTTCTGCCCATTAAATTTATCAACCTTTAATTTACCCTTGTCTGCCATTGCTCCCACTCAATTGTGAGACTCCCACTCAACCATGAGACCTTCCTGTAGATGATAATCAAACACAACCCACTCTGATACCACTTGTTAGGGTTAACTGATAGAAGATATCAATTAAATGCAAGTAAAGATTAAATGGAGGAATGAAAATACATAGAAATAATAATAGTGAGAGACAAGTTTTAACGTGGTTCACCCAAACTTAGGCTACATCCACCAATAGAGAGTCCAATATTATTATCCAGTAAATTAAACTAATTATAACCAACAATCCCTGCAACTCAATACTATTGCAAATGCTACAATACAATAATCAACAGAAACCATAACCCTTAGCTGCTTTTATCAAGCCTTATGTCGGTTACAAAAATTATTTTTTTTATGTTGACTAATAGAAAAAATAACTCCCGATGCCTATATAAAATAATAGGCAATTTTTGCTTTGGGGGCGTTGCCCCCAGACCCCCATAATGGGCTCTGCCCCTAAGCCCCCACCGGGGGGATAAGCCCCCCGGGCCCTGCAGGAGGGGCTCTACTCCCCCTGCACTCCCCTGTTAAATAATTTGAGGGGAAACCGTACCGATAAAAGTGGGGAAAATTTAACCTTCGATTCTGATTAGACTCCATATAACAACAGGAACATGGTACATGGACATCCATCAAAGCATAAAGGATATGGGAATTTTGACAGATGTTATAGTTGCAACTACCCTATAAGACATGTATGTAAAATGTAGAAGCATAGACAAGGCAAGTGAACTGTTTAGCATCATGCCTTAAAGAAATGTGGTCTCATTGAATTCCATGATTGTAGGATATGCATAAAATGGATTTGTTGATAAGGCTTTAGAAACTTTCAAGAAAAAGCAACTGGTAGGTGTAAATGTCAAAATGGGATCTTTGGAATAGAGTATGGACATCCATCAAATCATAATGGATATGGGAATTTTGTCAGATCTTGTAGTTTCAAATGCCCAAGGAGACATGTATGCAAAATGTGGAAGCATAGAAAAGATGCGTAAGTTGTTTGACATGATGCCTCAAAGAAATGTGGTCTCATGGAATGCTATGATTGTAGGATATGCACAAAATGTATTTTGCAAGGATGCTCTAAAAAAAATTGAATTAATCAAACACTCTGAAATATATATTGAAACTAATTGAACATAATATCATTTCATGGAAACATTGAAGAACACATACGCAATATCAAAACTTTTAAGCATGATATATTATCTATCATATAGCCATTATTCATCATCATATATAATGTAAAATCTCATATACATAATGTCATGAAAATAACATATAGTGTATATATAAATCCATATAGGCATGTACAAACAAAGCTATATAGGCATATATATACAGTGATATACATTGAAAAAGTAGAAAATTATGTTTACAACTTGCTATATATGTATACAACAAAATGTCCCAAAATCAAATATGATATGGAGTGCTATGAAATAATTGATGACCCTTGCTTAGCCGTGAAGAGGGAGAATCAGTCAACGACTCATCCTCTCTTGTCCACCGACTAGACCTCCTAGATAGAGATGTTTGAAGCTCCACCTACAAATACAATCAAACAATACCCACATACTATAGAAAACATGAAATTATATACAACATGAAATAATTAATCAATCGCTTACTACAAGCTGGTGATCCCTCTTGATCATTTTTTATCTCTCTTCATTGGTAGCTACATGGGTTAGAGTTCTAACCTCCTATCAGAAGCATGAAGAAGCAAAATTGAGTAAACATGAATATTATTTATGTACAATAAATGACGTGAGATAAAAGAAGAAACACATAATGACATCTTCATGTTATTGGCTCTTACCTTAGTCAAAGGATTTGCAGATGAAATAGCTGCAGCAATGCCCATCTCCGTTGACTGATGAATATGACGAGGAGTCTCAAGCCCTGTCATCAACTAAAAATAGAGTTCAAGGTTATTTGAACACAATCTACAAAACATTATTTAAATGTATAATGATTAGAAATGGTAAAATTTACCTCAGTGAAACTGCCTCTATATCTAGCCCAACTAACTCCTCCTAAGGGTGAATCTCTGACATCCACTTGTTCATCATCAAATAATCACTAAATAAGATTACCATTGATATATGACAAAAAGTTTGCATGTACTATATTTACTATCATGTTATTTAAATTGCATACCTATCGACTCGACCTCCTCTTGTAACCTTCCAATAGATGGCTGATAGATGTAAGATGAGTACTTTGACCCTGGAATTCCATAAAGCATACATTTACCAACATTAATTTTGAATTATAATATCTATTAATATATTTATTAGAGATTTCAAATGTAAATATAATAAATTGTAAAACCTTTTAAAGATTTACCTATGAATCAATACAAAATGTACTATCCAATAAGTCATCTATCAATACAATATCATCTAATATGAATGTGTCATGCACCTACTCCTACTTGTGTGTGGCCTCCTACCCATGTGTTGCATAGTCTTGAAAGTGTGGAGCATCCTCTCCAATGCCTATATCACAAGCATCCTCTGATCCATAATCACATTATGCTCCACATGATTAGCAAAGATGTGGGAATGCCTGCTACTCTAACCCACACTAGCATGGGAAAGAGTTATGCCATGTTATACTAAAGACTGAGTGAGGGAGCTCAAGACTATAGTGTCTCCACCTCAACACTCTCCTTCAAAGATGGAGGGAGTGAGATATGTTGTGGCATCCATAGGGGTCTAGCAGGATAGTTCTAATCACGTTGTGCCCTTGCTCTATCCTATGCAGAGCCACCACCTTTGCCCTAGAAATCTCATATGTCAAAGTATTTTGAAATCTTATTGAGGACAAACTCATAATAGAGTTTCCTCAAAAAATATTGTGGGACCTTAATGTTGTTACATGGTAGCTCATCAAACACTATCCACCACTTATCCCATAATTTTTTAGATATTCCTTCGTGCACACACCAGTGAATGGGGAATCTTTTACAACTATTGTGTAATGGTTGATTTGTTCTAGGTTTGACAAAATGTGCATATAGGTTAGATTTTGAAATTTTAAGGTCTTTAACTTGTCTGCATAGAATTGTCGACAACTCTCCCTATAGTCTTCCCATAACTTGATTTGGTTTATGACTATATCAATGTGGGAAATAATGGACTCTAAGGAAGTGGCAAGGGATCTCCGATGATCATTGCTTTCATTTGTCTATTTTAATTGTTGAACTAATTTTTCAAGTTGTTTTTTATTGTTTTCAATTTCCCTTGAATAATTTTGTTGTGTGTCATGAGGGTGGTGAGGAAATGAAGAGTTTGAGGAGGGTTTTGAGCCTCCTTTTCAATTGGATTCTCATCTATTGGATTAATCCTTTGAGGTGATTCATTACCTAAAAATTTTAAAAAAGAAATTCAATAAAAAAAATGAAAAACAAATTCAATTCATTTTCAAATTTACAAAAAATATTCAAACCCTATCTTCTTGAGTTTTCTAACTCTGTTGAGCTTGTGCACGACAGGAATAGCAAGGTGGCATTGCATTTTAGTGTTCTTTCTTCTTTAAATGGCTCCAAACATGGTCATGCAATAACCCTAGGTGCGTTTATCTCTCAAACTAAAAATTTGGTGAAAAATATGAGACTCGACTGTGCTTTTTTTATATTTATCAGTCCAAAATGTGATCGTGTTATATTTCTCTAGGACCAAAAAGTGGTTTGGCCACTTTTTTGTCCCCCATCTTTTGGTACTTACCCACAACAACAAAGTTTGTAAACCATATGATCTAATGCACCACTAACACTATCTAAAGCAAAACACACAAGTAAACAAAAGAAAAATTTTGAGTTAGCAAATTAAAGAGACCTCAGTATGAATGGTTGTCTCAATACCATGCACTGTCCCCAAAATATAATGAAAATAAAATAAAACCAAAAATAGAAGAATTCTAAAAAGGAGATAGAAGAATGTAATGAGTCGATTGATTGCATTAAAGAGAGAAGACATAGAAATAGATAGGGGAGAAATAAATATGAAAGTGAAAAAGTACATGACTCTAGCACTAGCTTGCTTTGTCTCTAGGGGTCATGTAAATCACCAAACCCTCATGGATCACGAGCTAGCAAATTGTGTTATTCTAGGTGACCATGAGTATAACAAGGTTAGGTTTTATGAAGCACACAAGCTAGCAAGTTGTGTTATGCTAAGTGGCTCATATACTATATAGATCATATGCTAGCAAGCTGCATTATGCTAGGTGATTGTATACTATTAATGCCTCAGGGAGCGCATCAAAATTCAAAGCCTCAGGGAGCTTTATCCAACAACAATACCTTAGGAAGCACATAAATGAACAATGCCACATGGGGTGAATTGATAACCACACCTTAGGGGATGAATTGATATCCATGCCTCAAGGGGCACTATGAAAAACACCACTGCAAGGGGGCACATCAATAAGCCAAAGCTCAAGTGATGTGAATGAAGAAGGGTGCATGTGTGGATGCACAGATGGATAGATAATATACCCCACAAATATTTCAAGAAAAAGAAAAGGGGGAGGTAGAAAAAAGGGGATCCATAGGAAGGATGCACACCCCAAGAACAAATTGTCACTACCCCCCAGAATATAGGTGAGGACAACCATGAAAAATAATATCATGTTGCTATCATAAAAATGTTGGAGTCTATCGCAATGTGATGATAGATGTGCTTGATGTAAAAACAAAGGAGACTCAATCATAATGATCTAGAGAAAAGATTGTTTATTATGTAAAATAAACTAGACAAGGGTAATCCTCACCGTCGCTTGTTATTTGAAGAAAGAATAGGTGCTACAACAGATGTGAAAGTGCAAGCACACATATCACGAAGGTGTTCAATTTTTTCACACAAGGCTCAAAATTCAATAGTGGAATGGCCAAGCATTCGATGATGTGCATAGAAAGGAAGTGTTGATTGACTATTTTATAGAAACTTTTTGCATGTCGAAGGAGGAAGAGTGATCAAGTGGGCCTTGAGTAGACTTGGCAAAATATGCTCTTGTTGAGATAGAAGAGAAGTAGTTGAAGTAGGAAGCAACCCTTTCTATTATGGAGAGAAGTTTGATTTCTAAAAAGAAGAAGCTATAGAGACCTTAGACAATGGTAAAGGGGATGTAGATAGAGGAGAAGGTTGGAAACCTAAACCTACTTTATAAAAGTGAAGTGCTAATTTCATAGGAACCTTAACTCCTTGTTCCATGCACACTAAACCATTTCCATTGTATCCATGCTTAGAAAGAATTTTTAATCCAGGCCCATAACAAGTCTCTAAATCAGACAGAGGGGGAGAGGCCACATTACTAGCATTGTCAAAATGAAAAGTGTAATCACATGTTGAAGAAGAAGCAGTAGTAGAATTGACATGAGAAGAATGATTGATCCTTTTCAAGTATGTGGATCCTTGTTGAGTGTTGAGATGTTAGGGTGCGGAGGGTCAATCTTATATTCAGTAGGTCCATGGGGGATGAAATCTAAAGAGCCCCAATCATCACCAGGACATGCATTAGAAGAAGAAGGCACATCATCATGAATAGAAGATGATGATGATGTTTGAGAATTTGTTGAAGTAGAAGAAATTGAAATAGTAGATTTGAGTTGTTTAGAAGAAATAGATTGTGCAAACAAAACAAAAGCTATCTTCTAGATCTCAGGTTTAGATTGTGAGATTCTGTTCTCTCCAATAAAGGAGGTGTAAAATCTAGTGAACCCCAATTGTCACTGAAATATGCAGTCAAAGGTGAGGCACTATTCTGATAATCATTGTTGTTAGCAGCAGAGAATAGTGGGTCAGCTTTTGTTGAAGAAGGGATCAAATTACTCAGAGATTTTAAAATAAGAGGTTGATACCCAGCTTCTTGTAAGCAACTTTCTGGATTCAAATTAGCCTAAACTATATAAAGTTTGTTGTTATAAAAAACTTCATTGTATGATGAAGAGTAGATGAGACTGCCCCCATGGTATGGATCCATGGTCTATTGAGGAGAAGGTTGTATGAAAGAGCTTCGTGCATGACATGGACAAGCATAGGTAGGATCATAGCTCCTACTTCAATTGGTAGTGTGATTGTGCCTAGCATTTTTCTACCAACATTATCAAAGCCATGATAGAAAGAGTATTTGATTTTATAAGGGACATATCTACACCAATTTTATGCAACAACTCTATGCTACAAACATTAAGTCCCGATTCATTATCTATCAGAGAGTGCTTGATTCCATTTTTATTAATGATGACCAAAATCATAAGAGGATCATGTTGCTTTTGAACTTTGAGAGAAGGTAAATCATGTTGCTGAAAGGACAATATCTAAATTTGTCGCATGCATGCAATCTAATAAGTCTACTACATCATTTGGTGTGACAGAAGGTGAGATGACTACTTTTTGTAGCACCTCCTGGAGAATCTCATGGTATGCAATCAAGGTTTGTAGTAATTCCCAAAGTGAGATCTTAGCCACATATTCTCTACCAGCATGTCGAGAAAGACAAGGAGCTAGGGGAAAAAAAGGTTGACAATGGGGAAGAGAAGTGGGAATGATCGGTGCTTGTTTAATTTGCTTGTTGTTGTGAATATTGTATGTGTGAGAAACCACGTGATAATGAGGCTGTTGCGACACATTTTGAACAAGTTGCTTATTTTGAGTAAGTTGTTTTGCAAAGTTGAGAATGTAACCAGGAGGTCAAGTTAGGTTTAGAACACATCTAATAGTGATCATAGGGTTAGATTGTGATTGTGAAACATCAGAAAAAAGATGCACAACAATTTTTGGTTTCACAGGTTCCTTTTGGGAACCATAAATGTAAATTGTGTTGATTAGTTTTTGACAAACATCTATCTATGATGAATCCAATGTGAGTTTTGACTCTTCATCCATCAATGCCACATTTCCAAAAGGAAGGGCATTGGAATGAAGAGAAGGTAAGTTTATGTTAAGAAAAGTATCGATGATTGTATCCTCTTGCAACAAAATATCCATCCTAGTAGGAACAATTTTGGGAGAGGGACCTAAGTCACCATCACATGCCTAAAATGGAACATTACTATCAACAACTTTTTGAGCAAAAGTGCTAGTAATGTAATAAAAGAAGAGAACATATCTAGAAAGAAGTTGAATGAAAATGAGGTGGGTGTACCAAAATGTAATGAACCATAGCCAATGGAGAAATTGATGAAAAGATGAATATGTTGATGGTATGTTAGAGGGTAGAATTTTTTGATTTTTTTTTTGTTTTCTAATCTAAAAGAAAATAAAAAAGTTTAAGTGTTTTTTTTTCTAAACTGAACACATAGAAGGTTTACAAATGTAAAAGATATGTCAGGTTCGCCAAAATGTATGATTGAAAAAGATGACCTAATCAAATATGAATTAACTAGATAAATCTATTACACATATGGTTCCTAAGGTTGTCATTGATGTCAACACTATCATAAGGTTGTCATTAATGTCAACACTATCATATGGTGATGGATGATGTTGATGAGGGAGATGGCTACACAAATGATGGCGATGTTCATGGATGGATGTCATGAGTGATGTTTATGTTCATAGATGTTTGATGTTATTCATGGTTGGATGTCGTGAATGATGTTGATGTTCATGGTGGGATGTCATGTCATGTCCAGTGACTATAGAGAAGACATATTAAGATGGGAATTAGAAGTTCATGGTTAGATGGCATGCTAGATAGAATGTTGTTATAAAAGTTCATAGTTGGATGCCATGCTAGATATAATGTGGTTTTTGAAGTTCATGGTTAGATGTCATGCTAAATATAATGTGGTTACTAAAGTTCATGGTTGGATATCATGCTTCGATCAATGTAGAGTTGAGTATGAAGTTATATTAACATGAGAATTAGAAGCATCAAGAAGATATATTAATATGGGAATTAGAAGCACTTCTAAGGATGTATGAGATGTCACAAGAAGGTGTTGGTCTCTGGAAGTTGATGAAGTTCTTTGCTATAGGAAGCTGCCTATGAGACTACTTGATACTACCTAGGAGACTGTTTGGGAAAATGCTCTGCATTTCTTTGAATTTGAAGATATAGTCATGCGGTTCAAGATCCAAGTTTGGTATGTTGTGAAGGTGTTATAACCAAGAGATAAAATCCATATACCTTCAATAATAAAAGTTATGTGTGACAAAGTTTTGATCTATGTTTTGGCAGAGTAAAATGGTGATGAAGACTTGTTGGAATGTTCTACATTCTTTCAGATGTGAAGATTTGTCAATGTAATTTTGTGAACATGTTCAGAGAGGCTCAATGCATACTCTTGTAAATTATCTAGTAATTTGGTGTGACGCAAGCAATGTTTAATCTTTTGTGTACCACTAAGGTGAAATAACCATTGTGCCACAAGTTTCATTTGTTCTTACTTAAGGGAAACCTATTTCAAATATGTGTGATGTGTGGATGTTACTTTTTGAAGGATGATGCTATGAAGAAGGTTTAGGATTGGGCTAAGCATGTGTTGAGGTCTGCAAGGATAATTCCCTCTCTTGGAGTAGCGTGTAGTTCATATTTCATGAGGTGTAATATCTGGTTGACTTGTAAATTGTATTATTCTTATTGTATTGGCCAACTTGCAATGTAATCAATGTAATATCATGTATATATTGTTAACCCAGCTGATCTAGGTAAAGCATGATTGTAGAAATGAAAGTATGAAAGTGTGAAGAGCAGAGCATGAATATCATATGCATTGTGATGTGTGACTGAAGGAGAAAGAGAGGAAGTGTTAGAGGCTATCCTAATTCATCTTGAAGACAATTTTGTGATAGGAGGGAAGTGAAGAGTGTGCCTAATTGATCCAATCATCAAAAGAAGTAAAAGTTTAATCATTAAAGGGGTGAGCTTCAATGTCAGTTTTCAGGTAGTAGGACTGTCAAACTATAATCATTTATGAGTTTGTTCTCAGTTCAGGGAGTAGTTTCTTCCTTGGGTTGTAGCCCTAAAACAAAGTCTACAGGGATTTGTAGCTTCCTTAAGAGTGACCCTGAAGCCTTTCTTCAAGGAGTAGTAGTTTCCTTGGGTTGTAGCCCTAAAGTAAAGTTAGCAGGGACTAGAATCTTCCTTGGGTTGTAGCCCTATTACAAAGTTGTAATTTTGAGCTTCATATATTATGAGTTAATCCTCACCATGGTTTTTCGCTTATTGGGTTTTCCACGTACATCTAGTGTTATGTGTTAATATGCATTGTGTTAATCTTTCATGTTTATGTTTTTTATTAGTTCAGCTAGAAAAGAGGGTCTAGAACCCTTTACAAAGAAGCCCCTAGGGCAAAAAGGGCCTTAAACATGCTAGAAACAGTACATTAACAACACAAAAATAGCAGTAAAAAAATGAGACTAATCAAAAACACAAAAAAATCAACAAACCCACTAGGGACTATGTTGATGGTGATGTTAGTCACACACGAACATACTAAACAAAAGTTACACATCAACCCTTGTTTATCTTGAAAGATACGATGAATTCATAGAATTCATGATCCCAAGTCTCCAATGATTAGTTCATAATCTACTGATGTAACTCAGTGGTTGATGTGTGTTGTTGTTTTCCATTTTGGGGTCTTACATAGATCAGTAGATTCTACTTTTGCAATAATGCTTTCATTCAAAGAGGTTACTCTACACAACATATTCCTTCAAAGGATGTCTCTAAGCAAATATTTGCATGAGTTCTACCCTTATTTGTGATTCTTTGCATGATATTTTCAATAGTACATGCATCTTGCTCAAAAAATATGCTAATGATGTTCAGTTGTCTACAGGATGTCAGCATATTTCTCTGTTTTGCTTAATATTCATCATGATGTGCAGTTATGAAAGTGATTTCTATGAAATTAAAATGAGAAAAAGGGTTAGAGAAAGTGAGATTCCTAAAATTACTTGACTGAGATCACTGACCCACATACATGTTCCCATACAGCAATGACGAGAAGAAAACTAAAACCATACGTCACCAAGACATTCCACAAATCAGTGTGATCTAGTGCAAATCTTCAAGGGTAAAGATGACAACAACATGCAATGAAATGAAAGTGCTTCTATAGAACACATCATTCACCAGTACATATATAGAAATCAACTTGAAGACTACTTAAGGTTTACAATCAGGATGTAGTCTGAAGCTTCATCTCCATACAGTATGTTCATAAAATAGGTACATTTATAATGATCTGGAGGAAGAACCTTGATGTTTCAACAATTCAATCCTCCCTAGTCTCAGTAATCCGATCTCCTACATGAAATTGCTACAGGTCCAATTTTTTTGAATGATTGACCTCCTCCTTTAGAGCGCAGGGGCTGAATATATGTCTCTATTTTCGCCCCCCCAACACAGTACCTCAGAAACGCTAGCAAATCAACGGTCTGCATCTTGAAATGCAGCATCAAATGGTGGGAAATGAATCCCACCAAGAATTCAAGTAGCATACCTAGATAGGGCGCCGCTCCCTCAATAATGTTTCCCCCTACAAACTCCCCCGCATTGAAAGCTTTGTCTCCTTCTGGTGTGTTTGTGACTTCTCAGGATCTAGCCTATCACCTGGGATGTCATCACCATTTAAAGCTCTATCTTTATGTCCACCTGCACGCCGCCACTGTGTCGGCAACTCTGCATTCTCCAGCTATTTCGAAATAGCTCCAGCAATCTGCAATAAACTAGCAAGAATTAAGTACATCATTTCAATAACCACAGGAGATTTAAACATTACATTAAATCAGGCTCTAAATGTGTAAATACAGATATCGGGTCCTGAAATAGTGGAAAATTGCATATCTAAATGCATACACAACATTAGAAAAGGTCGAGTCAACCATCGCTTGACCAAAAATCATGCATCGGGCTTCAAAACAGCTTCAAAAATCCTATCACTTCGCTTTCCTACCATTTTTATTGTATATTAGGTTGCACATTACAACATACAAGCGCCTAAAATATACAAAGAATTTTCTGTAATTTAACTTTCTATTTGCATCTGGTGCTTGTATAGCGGCATGTATTTTTCATTTGCATATTGGCAATGTACATCAGCAAAGATACATACAAAATCCCTTGTATATCCCATTCGAACCTCAACTATTTTATAAACCGTGGCTAATTCTCTTTGGACTCTACGACATGTATATATCGAAATGCATCTTTTAATATACATTGAGTAATGATGCATCCATTTAACCAAATTTAATTCTTCGCTGAGATCTGTATTGTATGTTCCTTGCAATGTATAAATTACAATGTTTGTTTTGCTTTGCATCTCAAACATGCATTCAAGGTAGAAACATACAATCATTTAATCTCATTTCATTACCCTTCGGTTCCGCACAATGTATAAGTGCATTGTATCTCAGTCTTGTATGTAGGACACATACAATGCACAAAGCATACAATGACTTAACCCACCTTGATAAACTTTCAGATCCGGGCCATGTACATGTGCAATGTATATCAGCTTTGTATGTAAGATACATACAAAGCACAAAACATACATTGACTTAATCAACTTTAAGAAAACTTTCAGGCTCGCCATTGTATAAATCTTGAAATGTATGCAACCAAAACATGTATATACAAAGTGCGAAACATACAAACATAAAATCATATTTCATAAACATTTTAGTTTTGCCACTTGTATATAACCTTGCAAATACTTTCTTCACTATGTAAGGATATGATGATGATGTCATTGTCATGGACGGGTTCTGTATATCGGGTCATGTTTTAAGATCAGGGGATGCTTGAAATATGACCCCCACCAGTAAAATGACCTTCCCCTCGATAGATTGGGGTGACGTCAGCGGAAGGGTGACCCTACTTTTATCCCTGTAGTATTATGATGTCATCGTCATGTCGAAACTAGGGTGATATTTTGTGAGGGGGTGATCTTAAAGAAGATCAGGTGATATTCAAAATATTGGGTGATATTCGAAATATGACCCCACGCAAAATATATGAAGCTGCATGATAGGCTAAAACCATTATCACTTAAAATTGATGTCAGGAGTTTGTGATACTAAGCTGCATGACTGATATTTGAAATATGACCCCCCCAGAATATTAGGTTTGACCATAACTTTGACTCACCATAACTTTCTTATTTGGCCAAATTTCAGGGTGATGCAAAAGGCAAACTTGCTTAGAATTTTACACTCTTTCACATGGCAGGCTTCTTGAGGCAAGATTCAGACTTTGAATTTTTAGGTTCAAACCTAAGGATCACAAATGCACCTGACATGATGCTGCTTTTTACCATTATCGCCCAGAGCACAAAAACAAGGGAGCAAGCCATAGCAGGGGTCCTCATTTTGCTAAGGAGTGAAATGGGGCATGTTGTGAACATCACAACAACTAGCAACCAAACAAAACAATCAAAAATTTAAACCATTAAAGGAAACTGAATGAAATGAATTCATAACCTACAACTATCTCTCCTGCAAATCATCATCTAACTTGAGACTCAATGTATTCAATAAGGTGCATGAATTTTCCTTTCAATTTAAGTGGGTGCATGTGATTAATTATCCTCATCTTGAAGATCAGTTGAACAAACCAGTGACTGATATTAGCCTACGTAGGTGAGGATGTTCCCTCATAGCCAACCGGATAGAGCCTTGCTGCTAGTAGGCGTCCATAGCCCCGGCAAGGTTATCGTTACAATTCTCCTAAGTAGAGCCCCACTGCCAGCGAGCATCTATAGCCCTGGTAGAGTTACTTAGATGGATTAATTTGGATGGATTAATCTAGATTTTTAGTAAAATCCATTTTATTGTTTTGTATTTTTATGTATCTGATAGAACTTCATAAGATATTGCATTTGTAACTTCAGGATGCAAGGAGTGGTCACTTCTGAAATTAAGCTGAGAATTGTAATGGTAGCAAGGGTGACCTCTGATTTTTCACCTAATAACTACACTAGCAAGTTCAACAAACCCAAGGATTTCAGGTGTGTCATTGTGAGAAACATTCCTTGAATACTCAACCCATTCTTATTGAATACAAAATTTCACAAGTCAAACAACTCTCTACATTCATGACAGTCACAACAAGTTATGCATAAATTTCAAATAATTAACCTTAATGATCTGAATTTTCCATTGTTTTCAGTAGTTGATAGTCTGCTCCTTCATGCTCTAAATCAAAAGAAAGATCCCTGCTGAGGAAACAAAGCAACCAAACAAAACAACAAAACAAAGCCACTGTACAAACAACTATACAACAAAAGTACACTATGATGCACATGACTGTCATGATGCTACTTTAGGCCTGAAAATAGTGTTTGAGGAACTGTCCGTTAACTGGTAATGGAACACCCTTACTTGTTAAGGACTTGAGCATGTAGGTGTTGTCTCCTAAAATTTTTGAAATTTGAAAGGGGCCTATCCAGAGTTTGTCAAACTTACCATGATCACCCTTCCTTTCATGTGCTTTGTCCCACATCAAGACTAGATTTGACATCTTAAAAGCCTTAATTTTGGCTCTTTTGTCAAACCAGTGCTTGACAACAGCCTGATGTTTAGCGAATTGGTTAATTGCTTCACTTCTCTTTTCATCTAGGTGCATCAGCTACAACAACCTAACTTCCTATTTATTATCTATGCCTAGGTATTCTTGTGCAAACTATAGTGTAGGAATCTTTAAGTTAATAGGGAGGATGGGATCCACCCCATATACTAGGTGAAAAGGTGAATTTCCTAATGTAGCCTTATTCCTGGTTCTATCTACCCACAAGGCATATTTCAACAGAGTGTTCCATTCCCTTAGGTTTTTATCTATTAGTTTCTTTATGATGTTCAATAGGTTCTTATTTGTGGATTCTATTAATCCATTCCCTTGGGGATAGTAATTGGAGGAGAATTTTAAGATGACCCCATGATCAAAAGCCCAACCTGATAGTTTCATTGAAACAAAAGCATATCCATTATCACATACTAAAGCATATGGAACTCCATACCTGGTCACTATAATGCTTTCCAAAAACTTAATGACATCCTCAGCATTACATGTCTTACTACTACCAGCTTCAGTCCACCTGGTACAGTAGTTTGTAATAGTTAAAACATACCTGTGGCCTGAGGATGATGGGGGATTGATAGGTCCTATGAAGTCCATTCCCCATTGAGCAAATGGGTGCATCTCCATCACTGGTTGCAAAGGTTGAGCAACATATTTTTCTCTACTTGCAGCAACTTGACACATATGACAGCGTTTGGTGTGTTTAGCAGTGTCTTTAAAAATTGTGGGCCAATAATACCCTGCGCTGAGGATAGCATGACTGGTGGCTAAGGATGATCCATGTGCAGTCCCAAATTTATCATGCAGTTCTGCTAGCACCTTATCTGCTTCTGGTCTTTCCAAGCACCTTAGGTATATCCCCTCATAGTTTTTCTTGAAAAGGACTCCTTTCATCATGTACTTCTGTGCTCTTATCTTCAGGACTCTCCTCTGTGAGGCCTGCAATCTTGTGGGACATCTCCTAGTGATCAGGATGTGTTTGATGCCTGAATACCATGCTCCATCTTCCTTTGTATTCACAACATACTGTTGGCTTGGGATATTAGGACCAATCTCTGATATCATTTGGCTCAATGCTTGTCCTCTTACTAACCTCATGGGTCTAATGTCCATGTCATACTCTTGGAGGACAGTGATCCATTTAGCCCTTTTCTCACCTAGTTCACTTTGCATTAACAACATTTTCACTACTGCATTAGGTACTACAATAATCACCTTACTTCTCAGAATGTAGTGCCTGAATTTCTTGACTACTCGAACCAGAGCAAGTGCCTGTCTTTCAACATCCATGTACCTAAGCTCTACATCTCTGAAAGGGCAGCTCATGAAAGCTATAGGCTTTTCCTCCTTTTCTTCATTTCTCTGTGTCAACACTACTATAGAGGTATGTTTTGAAGCAAATGAGTAGATGTAGAAGTCCTTGGTGTAATCTAGACTGATCAGAACTGGAGCATTTGATATGGCTTTCTTAATGTCTTCAAAATTTTCTCTTGCTTCAGGCGTCCACTCAATTTTGGTGTCCTTCTTGAGCATGGCATTCAAGGGCCTGACAATCTCTGCGAAGCCAGTGATAAATTTCCTAACAAAATTAATCTTACCAAAGTAAGATTTGAGCTCTGTCTTGCTTCCAGGAAGTTGTATCTTCATGATGGATTCCACTCTGTCAAGATCAAGGATGATCCCGCCTTCAGTTATCAGGTGGCCTAGAAATTTCCTTGTGGTCATCCCAAATATGCACTTCTTGGGATTCAAGGATATCTCGTATTGCTTGCACTTCTTCAGCACCTTTCTCAGGTCCTCCACATGGTTTCCTCTATCTTTGGAGAACACTCTTAAGTCATCCATGTATATTACTACGCACTTACTAATCAAGCCTTTGAAAGCTATGTCCATTGCTCACTAGAATGTGGCTCTAGTGTTTATTAACCCAAACGGCATGCGCCTGTAGGTGAAGATCCCCCACTTCATGGTGAATGCAGTGTTCAATCTATCAATTCTATCCACCATCACCTAGTTGTAACCAGAGAAACCATCCAAGAAAGACATCATCTTGGCACTATTCACAATTTGTAGGATCTCATCTAGAGAGGGCAAAGGATAATTATCCTTTTTAGAAGCTCTATTTAAGTTTTTAAAGTCCACACATAGTCTGATGTCACCATTCTTCTTCCTCACTAGGACTAGGTTTGCCACCCATGTGGAA
This sequence comes from Cunninghamia lanceolata, assembly GCA_027924645.1. Lineage (NCBI taxonomy): Eukaryota > Viridiplantae > Streptophyta > Pinopsida > Cupressales > Cupressaceae > Cunninghamia > Cunninghamia lanceolata. Next base: position 1,636,136 of record BSBN01000017.1, on the reverse strand, counting down.
TGTCTCATAGGAAATATGATCCTGGCATCAAGCAGTCTTTTAACCTCTTCAAAGATGATGGGCTCTAGCAACGCATTGACAGGTCTCTATTTCTGCCTAAAAGGCTTGGCATCTATCTTCAAAGAGATTGTGTGGGTGATGACTGATGTGTCATAAGTTTTTAGCTCATCATACGTCCAGGCAATGACATGGATGTAATCTTTGAGGGCCTGGGTTATCCCTTTCAATTCCTCTTCTATACAGACCCTCCCAATCAGAACATTTCTTTTTTTATCACCCTGCCCAATGTCAACCTATGAGTACTATCCCTCATTAGCCTTTGGAAGATCCTTTTGTTTTAGCATGTTGTCTAGATCAAATGCTCTTTCTAGCTCTATCATTCCCTTCGGGATCCTATTGCTAGGCAACTCTAGGATTTCTTCTTCTTCCCAGACATGATCTTCCATGTTTGTTTCATCTATGATCTATGCCTCAAAAACATCTCTATTGGAAATAAAATCCAATATATGCTGATCATCATCAAATACTTGAAGGTTTGTTACATTATCAGGTACTGAAGGCACTGATACTAATTCAACTGAGAATCTCTCTAAACCTGATATGGACAGTGGCTCTCGAGAACTGGTAGCCTGGGCCAGAGCATCTGCTCTGTGGTTTTGCTCTCTGGGTACATGGGTGATATTGAATGCATCAAAATCTTCTATTAAGTCCCACACCCTATGTCTGTAATTGGACAACCTTCTGTATTTGCAAGAGTATATACCTCTTACCTATCTGACAACTAATTCTGAGTCCCCATAGACATGCAGAATTCTCACCTTCTTTCTAAGTGCAAATAGTATCCCATGAATTAGAGCTTCATACTCTGCCACATTGTTTGTACATGGGAACTGCAACCTGTATGTTGCCAAGTAGGATTTTCCATATGGGTCAATGAGGTCTAGTCCTACTCCAGCTCCTTGTTTTGACTTGGATCTAGCAAACTTGAGGATCCATGGCCTATCTTCATCTAGAAGCTTGTCTTGGCCTTCTTTTTTTCTTTTGGCTCTGGCAGTTGCACCACTGGATATCCACTTTAACTTCGGTATCCCAGTTTCTGTAGATATCACCTTATCAACCTTATGGGAAGCTGATATTTCTTCTTTTTTCTTATCATCAGGAGGAACATCCTCTAGACTAGGTAGCATCTGCCTTCTCAAAATATGCAGGCACAATGAACAAGACATTTCTGAATGAGGTGCTTCATGTAACCTGCACCACCTCTCAATCAAGACATCCTGTGGGGATCTCCGCTGATGTATCATCTTTTGAATCTCTTTTGATAGAAACTCTTCGAATTTGGATAGATTGCCACCCCTATCCTCATTAGATAGCTCGTAATCTGATTCTACTAAACAATCACTCCCTGGGGTGATCTTCTTGTTCTTAGCATTACTCCTATTGCATACCAGTATCTTTTCTATTATATGAATAGAATCCTCATCATGATACATGCATCCTCCCATTCCTACAAGAAAGAAACAAAAATTAGTATCATTATCATTATCTGCGGCGCTCACCATGGATGATGATGAAGACGCCTCATTGTATGCTTGTTCTAGCTCCAACATGTCTAGGCAGGCTTCACAAGTCTTTTCAGAATGAGCTTCATCATGCAACCTACACCATCCATTAATTAGAACATCATGAACAGGCACACCTAACAACTAATAGTGTTGCACCTCTTTAAATAAATGCATCTCAAATTTTTTGAAATAATCCAGTTCTACTTTATTTCCAAGATTACAATGACGTTCTGAATTTATTTCATCACCCTGAGGGTCATCATCATGATCATGTATGTCAAGCATCAGGATCTCCTCTATGCTAGCAGTCTAAGGTCTGATGGAGTAAACTCCAGGTTCCACATCCATGTACATGATTTCATTGGTTTTGTTATATTCAGTGATCATGTGTTTCATATGAGGTTCAACTTCGATCCTTATCTGATTTGGCACCCCCCTCCAGGGCAACCACATATGACTGAAGTTAGTAGACATATATCCATTAAGAGTCTTTGACCAGTCTCTGCTGAGTAACATTCCATATGTATCAGGTATATCAACTACCTAAATATCAATATAGTGCTAGATTCTGGGATCCGATTGTAGCTGCATATGAATGTGAGTCAGTTCCCCTACCACACTTACCTCTATCTTGTCTAATTGGGTTACTTTCTTTAATGATCTAGTAGGGTGTAACCCTAAAGTTCTGCATATGGATAGGGGCATTACATTGGTAGATGCTCCTGAGTCCACTAAACAATTGTGCAAATTCTTACCAAACATCCATATGGTAAGGAGGAAGGGAGGTGACTCACTCTTGTCTTTGTATAGGGTCATGTGGGAGGTATCTGCAGCTTGAATAGTAGCTGAGGTTTTAGGTTTGATGTTAACATCCCTAGTAGCATGATCTTTATTTGCAAACTGGCCTGGGGTATGGCTATCTTCCTTTTGAGCAGAACCATCCAATGATTTCATGAAAACATTCTTGATAGCAAGGGTCCTAAGCAGTTCTGACAATGGCAGGCTAATCTTTACCTTTTTCATTTAATCAGTCAGATAAGTGACCAAATTTTCAGATCCAGGAGGCATATTTGCAGCTTTTGGTGCTGTGTTCTATGGTGTCAAATACTGAGCATTGACTTTGGGGAATCCAAGGTTATTACTTGCCCAGGGATCAAGTGGAGTATTAAAGTTGCTTGGAGGCAATGAGGTGGTCAAAGGATTAGCAGATTTGTTTGAGTTAGTCCTCAAGTTGTAGCTATGTCTACCCTGAGGTTGCTATTGATAAGCATTTACTTCCTCATGCTCAATTGATGGCTCATTCTCATCCTCAAAGGGGAAAACATAGTTAGACTCAAAAGACATGGCTAATTCCTCACATGTTGAGGTGTAATCCTGATGTGATGAGATTGTCTACTGATAAGGATGATGCATGAAGCTTTCCAGCACAAAGGTAGAATCATACTCATAGGGGACAATTTCATTTCCCTCTACATAAGGTGGATTTCCTGAAGTATTGGACACTTCAGCTCGGAAAATGCTGGCAGCAACCCTGAATTGAGGAAAGTCTAGCTCTGCATGAGCGTTGGTGTTATGTATCATGCACTAGTTTGTAAGTGCTGCCTCTGCAAGGTTTACTCTAGTGGCATATTTAGGTTCACCAGGAGGCTGATTGTCTAGGGGTGATGGCAAGGAACCATTGTTTGGCCTAGTGTTCCACACTCTAGGCTGTCTAGGAGGATTGTTGTTGCCATTATTATTATTGTAATTATTGTTATACCCCCTGTCAGGGTAATTAGGTCTGTCATTGGCATAACCTATGTTTTGATTGGGCTGAGAATAGAAGTTCTGATTTCTCAGATGAGTGACCTCAGTGGTAAGTTTCCTTAACTGGGCTAATATTTCTTTGATTTCTTCTTTCTCTTCCTGAACCTTGGCCACTACACTCTCTGTCTGAGGTTTGAAAAAAGAAGATCCATTTTTATTATTGGATTGTTCCACAACTTGAGGTACTTGACTTTGATATGGTAACATCTGGCCATTCCCATTCGGTGGTGGAATGATACTGAGTGGAGGTATCTGCAAGGGGGCTAGCATCACAGCTAAAGGCATCATGGCTCCATTGGTCTGTTGGTGGACAAGATATGTTGGATAAACTAGAAGTGTAGGGAAGGCAACATTTGGTGTGGGAGCAGGAGCTAACTGCTGGCTGACTTTGATAGATTCCCCAAAAGCTTCCGCTAAAGTGGTTACACCAGGATGTGTTCTCCTGATAAACATGGAAGTCAAGGGATCTAAGGCTGAGTAATAAATGCTCCTAGCAACTTCATCTATTACAATATAGGGAGCAACTGGCTTAGACAGCATCTTCTGAAATCTGGTATTGAAGTTTGTAATAGGTTCTCCTTCAAATCTCTTGATGGTGGCAAATAGATGATAGTTCATTAAAGGATCTATAGGCACCTTGAACCTATCCTTGAAAGGTTTCTCCAAGGCATCCCATGAATTGACTGAACCCTGACCTAGACTGATATAGCAGTTATAGGCCTCCTCCCCTAAGGAGAATGGAAACAACCTACATACCACATCTTCATACTCAATTGTAGCCCTACAATAGGCTTCCTTGAAGGTTCTGACATGATCATCAGCATCCTAATACGGATGATACCTAGGACAAATTTTATCTGGATTTTTAGGCAAAGCATAATATGCATTGAAGGTCAAAGGTGACTCTGTCGTGAAAAAAGACATTGCAACTGGTGGAGGTTGGACCTGAGGTGTGACAGGTGGTCCTGTAGGTATTTGTAAGCCAATAGGAGTGACAGGAGCATGCCCTAGTGAAGCTACGGATGCACTAGGATTAGGGGAGTGATGAATGTCCACAGTTCTGGGTCTAAATCCCCTGATAGGTAATTCTTCAAAGAGTCCACTAGATCTAGACCTAGTATTTGGCTTGGGAGCCAGGATTTCTCCAAATTTTCTTTTAGGAAAATTGGCTAGTTTATGGTCAGATTTTGAAACTGACAGGATATACAAGCAATGTTTGCAGGAATCTACAGTTTCCTTGTTCAGGCCCTCCTTCTAGCACCAGTTTTCTCTATTGATGGTGATGTTAGTCACACACAAACATAGTAAACAAAAGTTACACAACAACCCTTGTTTATCTTGAAAGATATGATGAATTCATAGAATTCATGATCCCAAGTCTCTGATGCTTAGTTCATAATCTACTGATGTAACTCAGTGGTTGATGTGTGTTGCTATTTTCCATTTTTGGGTCTTACATAGATCAGTAGATTCTTCTTTTGCAACAATATTTTCATTCAAAGAGGTTACTCTACACAACATATTCCTTCAAAGGATGTGTCTAAGTGGATATTTGCATGAGTTCTACCCTTATTTGTGATTCTTTGCATGATATTTTCAATAGTACATGCATCTAGCTCAAAAAATATTCTAATGATGTTCAGTTGTCTGCAAGATGTCAGTATATTTCTCTATTCTGCTTAATATTCATCATGATGTGTAGTTATGAAAGTGATTTCTATGAAATTAAAATGATAAAAAGGGTTAGAGAAAGTGAGATTCCTAAAATTACTTGACTGAGATCACTGACCCACATACATGTTCCCATACAGTAATGAAGAGAAGAAAACTAAAACCATACTTCACCAGAACATTCCACAAATCAGCGTGATCCAGTGCAAATCTTCAAGGGTAAAGTTGACAACAACATGCAATGAAATGAAAGCACTTCTATAGAACACAACATTCACCAGTACATATCCAGAAATCAACTTGAAGACTACTTAAGGTTTACAATCAGGGTGTAGTCTAAAGCTTCATCTCCATACAGTATGTTCATAAAATAGGTACATTTACAATGATCTGGAGGAAGAACCTTGATGTTTCAACAATTCAATCCTCCCTAGTCTCAGTAATCCGATCTCCTACATGAAATTGCTACAGGTCTAATTTTTTTGAATGATTGACCTCCTCCTTTAGGGCGCAGGGGCTGAATATATGTCTCTATTTTTGCCCCCCCAACATAGCACCTCGTAAACCCTAGCAAATCAATAGTCTGCATCTTGAAATGCAGCATCAAACGGTGGGAAATGAATCCCGCCAAGAATTCAAGCAGCATACCCAGACAGGGTGCCGCTCCCTCAATAATGTTTCCACCTGCAAACTCCCTTGCATTGAAAGCTTTGTCTCCTTCTGGTGTGTTTGTGACTTCTCAGGATCTGGCCCATTGCCTGGGATGTCATCACCATTTAAAGCTCCATCTTTATGTCCACCTACACACTGCCACTATGTCAGCAACTCTGCATTTTCTAGCTATTTTGAAATAGCTTCAGCAATCTGCAATAAACCGGCAGGACTTAATTACATCATCATTTCAATAACCGGTAGGAGATTTAAACATTACATTAAATCAGGCTCTAAATGCGTAAATACAGATATCAGGTCCTGAAATAGTGGAAAATTGCATATCTAAATGCATACACAGTGTTAGAAAAGGTTGAGTCAACCATCGCTTGACCAAAAATCATGCATCGGGCTTCAAAACAACTTCAAAAATCCTATCGCTTCACTTTCCCGCCATTTTCATTGTATATCAGGTTGCACATTACAACATACAAGCACCCAAAATATACAAAGAATTTTCTATAATTTAACTTTCTATTTGCATCCGGTGCTTGTATATCGGCGTGCATTTTTCGTTTGCATATTGGCAATGTACATCAGCAAAGATACATACAAAATCCCTTGTATATCCCATTCAGACCTCAACTATTATATAAACTGCAGCTAATTCCCTTTGGACTCCGCGACATGTATATATCGAAATGCATCTTTTAATAGACATTGAGTAATGATGCACCCATTTAACCAAATTTAATTCTTCGCTGAGATCCGTATTGTATGTTCCCCGCAATGTATAAATTACAATGTATGTTTCACTTTGCATCTCAAACATGCATTCAAGGCGAAAACATACAATCATTTAATCTCATTTCATAACCCTTCGGTTCTGCACAATGTATAAGTGCATTGTATCTCGGTCTTGTATGTAGGACACATACAATGCACAAAGCATATAATGACTTAACCCACCTTGATAAACTTTCAGATCCGGGCCATGTACATGTGCAATGTATATCGGCTTTGTATGTAAGATACATACAAAGCACAAAACATACATTGACTTAATCAACTTTAAGCAAACTTTCAGGCCCACCATTGTATAAATCTTGAAATGTATGCAACCGAAACATGTATATACAAAGTGTGAAACATACAAACATAAAATCATATTTCATAAACATTTTGGTTCCGCCACTTGTATATAACCTTGCAGATACTTTCTTCACTATGTCAGGATATGATGATGATGTCATTGTCATGGATGGGTTCTGTATATTGGGTCATGTTTTAAGATTAGGGGATGTTTAGAATATGACCCTTGCGAGTAAAATGACCTTTCCTTTGAAAGATCAGGGTGACGTCAGCAGAAGGGTGACCCTACTTTTATCGCTGTAGTATTATGATGTCATCGTCATGTCGACACTAGGGTGATATTTTGCAAGGGGGTGATCTTAAAGAAGATCAGGTGATATTTAGAATATCAGGTGATATTTGAAATATGACCCCTTGCAAAATATATGAAGCTGCATGACGGGCTAAAACCATTATCACTTAAAATTGATGTCAGGAGTTTGCGATACTAAGTGTTTATCGGGTGATAAACTGACATCAGGATGATCTAAAGAGATCAGGGTGATCTAAAGTAAGGTGACTAATGTTTGAAATATGACCCCCCCAGAATATTAGGTTTGACTAGAACTTTGACTCGCCATAACTTTCTTATTTGGCCAAATTACAGGGTGATGCAAAAGGCAAACTTGCTTAGAATTTTACACTCTTTCACATGGCAGGTTTCTTGAGGCAAGATTCAGACTTTGAATTTTTGGGTTCAGACCTAAGGATCACAAATGCACCTGACATGATGTTGCTTTTTACCATTACCACCCAGAGCACAAAAATAGGGGAGCAAGCCACAACAGGGGTCCTCATTTTGCTAAGGAGTGAAATGGGGTGTGTTGTGAACATAACAACAGACTATCAGATGTCTCATACTTAGCCAAGAAGGTAACTGTATCCTTGTAGTCACCTAGGCTATCCACCCCCACATCTTTGACCTTGTCATCAAACTCTTTAATAGCTACAAACACCAAGGCCACACTAAAGAGCTTTGGTAGCAAATTTAGTCATCACCCGCCATTTCTTTTGCATCTTGTCCATCCTACCTTTAAACAGCTTAAGCTCTTCTACAGTCTTGCTACACAGTGAGCAGCCACCCTTCTTCTATCCCCAGATTTCCTCAGTATCCTCCTCCATCTCTTTTGAGCTAGGCTTGTTCAATTCAGCAAAGTGGCTCACTCCTTCATCCTCATGAATAGATTTAGTGGGTGTTTCATCTTCTCCCTCCCTAATGGTGTCCTCCACAAACATAGAATCCTCAAAAATGTCCATGCCCTAGGGATTGGTGGATGGGATACTAGCAATATGGCTGGACCTATAGACCCCTTGGACAATATTCTTACCAGCATCACCTCGATCCCCACTCTCTATCTGCTTAGGTTCTGAGTCATCTGGTCCCTTTTAGCATACACCACAGTTTCCTTCCCTGTCTCTAGGTTAGGGGTATCAAGCTTATGGTTGGCAATCTTGGGGGTTTTAGTCTTAGAATCAGGAGTAGGGAACCCAACAAAGGTACTACTTGGTTGTCCTCAATTCTAGGTCCCCCCTTGGGATTTTTTGGGGAAATTTTAAGGGACCCAGCAGCTTTTGTGGCTTTTCCTTTAGTAGTAGGAGTCTGGGCCGATGGGGTATCCTCGAGCATGTTGACTTTGATTTTTTTTTTGGGGGGGGGGGGGCACAAAGCCAAATGGAAATGATATAGCCTAAGGATGAACCCTTGGTGGATAGGGATGAGTGGGTAGTTAGGGTTTTTAGCATGAATTTCCTTAGTAAATGTGATAGGTAAAAATCAGGTTAATATGATCAAGCATATAATTGAAAACCTAATCCTACCACCATCAAAGAATCGAATCCAAGTGAAATTAAAAGCATGCAATTCAAGAACAATATCACCTAGATTGTATGATTCCGTGTTTATGATGTGGATCACTTCTCAATAATGAATAATTATGAAGATAAAATCTACCATGATGAATGGATGATAATGATAATGTGCTAGATGGATGCTAAAAATAATCAATATGCTCAAGATGATAATGTAGATGCTATATGAAAATGATGGATAGATGTAGTATGGAATGATTTATATAGACTTCAACCAAAATCAATCAACAGAGGAGATTTGGTGGCTATGTGGATAAATAAGATTAAATGATAGTCATAGATGAATGTGTAAATGACAAGTGGAGGGAAGATAAGGCTTATGTGTGACCCTATACATAAAAAGTACTACATGTGAAAGATATTAAATAAAAGATGTAGTACCACACATGTTTTTAAATGAAAGAGACACACATGTCAGCTCATGAAGATAAATGATAAGAGAAATTAATTAAATAAATAAAATTTATTTAATTAATTGGAAAGTGGGCTTATGAAGGGAATTTTAATTAAATAAATAAGATTTATTTAATTAAAATAGATAGAAATAAATAATTAAATAATTAAAGATTATTTAATTATAGATTAGAAGAAATAGATAATGAATTAATTAAATAAATATGAATTTATTTAATTAATAGAAGAAATAAGTGATAGGGAAATTCTTCAAGTGTATTAGACAAATGCAGATGATAGCTAATGTAATATTTGATACTAATGATAACTAGGTCAATTTTGGGTGTCTACATTTTTTCCCTCTTTGATACAATGTTCATTAGAGCATTGTGTCAAAGAAGATACGATATTCACTTGATAAACAAGATTATACCCTAGTGTAACTGGCAGGTGATGCCCCCTCAAGAGGTAAACTAGGCTAACCAAGAAGGGTTGGGTTGGCTTGCGATAGGATGAAAGGCTAGAAACAAGGTTGACATGAAGAAAACGAGGGTTGGGTGGGGTGAATTGGGATGATTCAAAAGAAAATAGGCTTTGGTATAGAAGAATTAGGGTTTGGAAAGGGACTATAAGTAGGTTCCTCAAGGGCAAATAGGCTTATTTGTGCTCATTTGTGTGTAGTAGCTATAGAGATCTAGAACTCCTTAGAGTTTTGGTGCTTCGAGGGTTGGAGAGCTATTGGGATGGTGATTCCATGTACTGATCATTGGGCCAAGTGAGTGAGGACACATGTGCAACTAGCAGGAGCAGTCGCACTGGTATGTACTGAAACTTTTGCTAAATACATGATTTTTTTAGGTTAAAAGTGTAATAAATGTACACACTTCACCAAAAGTGACTAGGTTTTAGGATAGGTAGTTTAGGTTGCTTGTGTTGGAAAAGGGGTCGCTTAGGGTAAAATAGGTCGCTTATAGGTTCAAAGTGACCACTTATAGCAAAATGAGGTCACTTCTGGTCAGCTAAGGCAAATGGCTAGGTGAAAGGTGCATAATGTCAATGTAGGTCGCATGTAGGCAGAAAGTGACCCATATAGGGATAGAGCTCGCTTGTGAGTGACAGTGAGTCGCATATGGCAAATGAATTGCTTATAAGTGAAAAGTTAGCACATGTAGGAATTGAGGTCACTTCCAACTAGCAGTAGCTCGCATATGGTAAAGATGTCACATATAAGCAGATACTATGCGCTTATAGGAAAATAGCTCGCTTATGGTCAAAAGGCTAGCATACATAGAAAAAAATGAGTCACTTTTAGTAGGAATAGGTAGCTGCTAGGAGTCAAAAAGACAACTTGTGAATGCAAGAAATTGACAAGGTGGACTAAATGATGTAGGATGTACTACCACCTTTATTGTCTTGGGAGCCACATCCTAGGGACTTGCGATTAGTCAGGATATTGGATGTAGAGGAGCGGCTATTCTTAGATATTATCAGTTTAGAGCATGTGTCAAGATTCGAGCCAGTGCAGGCACATCGAGGATTGATGACATCGATGGTGGAGTGATGGAGGAGCAAGCACAGTTCATTCTTGTTGTCAACGGGAGAGGCGACGATTACTTTAGATGATGTGTTCCAGATTCTGCATGTTTCTATTGATGGAGACATAGTAGATTATGATCTTGACATGGGTCCAGCTGCATTTAGGCAATTGTTCGGGACTCCAGACATTGGGGCTAAGGGCTTAGAGATTATGATGGCTAGGATGGAGGAGCTATGTGATAGATTACATCAGGTAGTTGTGGTGATCATTAGATGGATGGTGGGAGACAGATGAGCTAGAGGTTTTCTAGTTGGATGGGAGATAGTAATGGAGGGGATGTTTTCATATGGTACCAGATATGCATGGGCGGAGTGTGTACTGGGACAGCTATATCATTATCTGCATGACTGCGCCTATATGTTTGGAGCTAGTATGTCAGCTAGAGTCATAGTGTTGCATGTATGGGCTTATGAGCACATTCCAATGATGAGGCCAGATGGATGGGTGGCTAGAGTTATAAGGGAGCCATATGCGAGGATGTACAAAGGAGCTCTTACCTATCGCCAGTAGTGAGGGATAGTATATTGGAGGCAGACTTTGGATGAGGTGGATAAATTTGTATGGAGTCCATGGCTTGGATGCGAGAGATGGGATGAGAAGGATGGAAAGCTTGTCTATGCAAGGCAAGCTAGATATATTTTTGGTCATAGGATATATATTATAGAGTGCTATTTACCAGAGAGGGTGTTGAGACAATTTGGGGTTCCACAGGCAGCACTAGTAGGGGATACCATTTTTGGGAGGACGTGGCAGGAGGTTTTTGATTGGGGGCCAGAGATAGTGGTTGACATAGCTTTGGCAGAGAGGGATGGACTATAACTAGTTATGTGGTAGTGGAGGTAGGGTCCTGCAGATGTAGGGACTTTACCAGATTGTGATGCACACTGGGTTACAGCTAGGCTGAATCAGTTGATGAGGCCTTGGGAGATAGGGGAGATTGGGATGGAGAGGCTGGTTAGGAGGACATGAGCTCTAGTAGCATAGGGAGTAGTGCCAGTAGCTCCGAGCATCTAGATACAAGGACAGGTGCCACCACAGGTTCTTGTATAGCCACAGGCACAAGGGCTAGGAGGTGATGATGTGGGGATATAGCAGCTTAGACAGAGGATCAGAGAGGAACAAAGATGGAGGTAGCGAGCTCAGTTTAGGCTGAGGAGAGTGGAGATATACAGACATGAAGTGGTGATAGGGTTGCAGCATGCTAGAGCTTAGGCTCATACTTATCAGGCACAACTGTAGGCTAGGGCATAGGATGGAGATGGACAAGATGATGGGACACTGGAGAGAGTTACTGGGGAGAGAGATACAACAGTGTAGAAGGTACAAGAAGTGATAGCTAAGAGATACTATGATACAATAGGCTTAGGCTATGACTGTTGAGAGGGATGCAGTAGTGCAGTAGGTGCAGGCTATCACAGTGGAGAGAGATGCTCTAGGGATGGAGAGAGATAGGATAGTGGCTACCTTGGGGACAGATGGAGCTACTATGTATCTAGCCACCTAGTTGACACAAACATAGGGAGGCCTGAGGAGAGCATAGGGTGAGGCTGAGGACTATAGAGGCTTATATTATGGAGCAGTGCCCATAGAGCAGAGATAGCCTAGCTTCAGGAGTAGATCAAGGGCTTCTAGTTCATGGAGGATAGGAGGATCATGGTCTATAGCTTAAGTGATGGTGTAGGGAGGGCTCCCAAAGATAGCTGCTATCTAAACTAAATGTTCTACCTGATGGCAGGTGTATCAGTGGGTGGTTGGGTTAAAGAGGAAGAATTGTTGGGGGTGATCCTCCTCGCTGGACTACCCCTTCCCTGGTGGATGGTCAGATTCCTAGAAATCTACTCCTTTTTAGGGCTGGATCTAAGCTTAAGGATGGAAGCCCCCTGGTAACAAGGCTATATTTTTTGTTCAGGTGAGGGCAAGGCTAGGTAAAAAGATCAATTGTTGGGTGGCGTGGGCCCCTAATATCGATCCTCGGCCTCCTAGAGATGGCAGGCTAGGTGCAGGACCTAGTGGTGGTGGACAGGGTGAGGGAGCTACTAGTAAGTCACTAGGGTTACCTTGTTTTGTTGTATTATATTGTATCATGATGAGGCCTATGAGCTAATTGTACATAAATTCTTTGATGGCTCATGGATAGCCCATGTTGTATTTGTAGACACTTGTATATTGACACTCATGATATATATATGATGGCTTTGATTACCTATGTGATGTAATGATTATGGATGCATTTATGTTATGATATTATCCATTTTTTTTGTATTTTCATGATCTATATGGATTTTTATGCAAATGCTATGAATATGCAAATGGAAATGTCTTATGCTAATGATAATGTATGGTAATGAAAATGCACATAATGGTAATGGACAATAATGAGATTATGATAATGATATGGACCTATATATGCCTAACACACTTGTTTTGTAGGATGAAGACAAGGGAAATGATGAAAGTGGACAAGGAGGATGAAAGGACGATGATTGATCTTGGTTGAGGACTATATAAGATGAAGATGGAATGGAGAAATGATATGACAACTTTTAAAGTAATTGCTCAGAAATAAAGAAATGCAATCCTTATGTTTGATATAGCATATGTATGATATGTACCAGGGTATAGAAGACCAAGGTGTTGAGGTATCCAATGCATAACTAACATACTACAATCTTGTCTAAACACATGAGGTCAATATGTTGAACCAACATACACAAGATATGAATAGCATCTAATGTTCCGAGATGGACTTTGATGCTACAAGCAATGGTTTGAGCTTATCTCCACTAAACATAATGACACCTTGCTGGTTATATGTATGGAGAGCTAGTTCTTAACATAGAATAGTCTCAATGCATAAGAGATTGTTTAGCTTCTTAGATACAAGAGATATTGATATGTAAGATGCTAATCCCAACACATACAAGATACCAATATGTATAGGAAGAGAATAAGATCATCCCATAGACACAGCATATGAAATTAATATGACCATGCCCCATTCCGTACTTCATCACAATGTACCAAGATATAGATAGATCTGTTGAAAACAAGGCAGATAATTGAGAGGGGGGGTGAATTAGTTATCTCAAAATTTCCTTTCTCTTTCTTTTCTTTTTGTTATCTTAATATTCAATGTTGTATCAAAACATGAAAGCATATGTAATCATAAGAACAGAAACAAAATCAACACACATAACACAAGGATTTTTATGTGGAAACCCTGTTAAGGGAAAAACCACGGGGCAACTAACCCAAGATTGTATTATCTGTTAAAAGAATAAAGGAGTACAAAATGGCACTTGCAAATTAGGGCTCACTGCCTGAGCACACTGCTCACAAGAGGCACACTACCTACAAGAGACTCACTATCTATAGAACTTACAAAAGATAATCAAGTGTTTGAACTAATCAGAAGCATCTACAAATGCAAGAGTTCAATTCCGATTAGGCACAATATACTGATTTGATGCACTTCATTCTTCCTCTGTTCAATGTTGTTCAGTCACATATCGGACTTGAATTGTTGTTCCCACACTTATCCCTACTTTTCTTCACACCTTCTTACTTTTCCCTTCACAACACACACCTACATATTGGAATCCATCTGATATATATATCCACATCAAGGATTTCATCAACTTTCTAGTCGGCAACAAGAACATTCAAGATATTTGCAAGTTATTGATCTGTCAGCTGAATCCATGCCTGACTTGTGATGTGCATCAAAAGATTAAGCATAGAAGTCATTAATCATGTTAGCCAACAATGTATAATCCCACAAATTGCTTGATCAAGACCTTTTACACATCCGGATTCAAGTCTGATACTCTGCTAGTCAATTCTTCCTCTGTTTACTCTGTCTAATTGGAACCCAACACTCAGATGCTCATATCTTTTTCATGATTTATCACCGGAGGTTAAATCTCTAGAATACAGTAGTCATGATACCCTTCTTGGCTTTTCCAAGTTTGAAACTTACTGAGTTACACCATCTGAGAGATCTGGACCTGATTGTCGAACCTTGTTACATACTCTGTTCTTGTTCACCGGACCAAAACAATCTTCAATTTGACTTCCGGTATAGGCATACTATGTACTGTGGATGTGTGGGACAGACTTTGTTTCCATCAATGACAACACTTATGAAGCCTCAGAGTGTTTCTTGCAACAATCTCCCCCTTTGGCAATGATGGCAACACTTAGTGAAAAATGGCTAAGTGTCGCAGTAACTCCCCCTTGGCTAATGCTATATCTTTTGCATTGTTTTACTGGAGCTCCCCCTTAGCTAGATTCCACATTTTTCAGTAGTCCTCACTCCCCCTTTGACATCAATGGCAAAGGGCGAAATCCACATACCAAAATTTTGCAAAAAGGTGTCCTATACATGGCCGCATAAGTATATATATATGTTATACTTACATATACTTAAGTATATCTGCAAAAGTAGTCTTCATCTATACAAACTTTGTGGCCCAGATTTGCTTCACCTATCCAAAATGGAGATGTGACCACTCAACAAAAATACATATGCTTCTACCCTTCTTAAATCTGCTGGATCACTGGTCTGGGCTGTGGTCTTAGCATCTGTTAATGCCTCATGCATTGCCTCTAGCTTAGGGATAATTATCCCTCTGAGTTCACCCATTCTATTCATTATGTTCTTCTTTTCTTTGTCCAGCCTCTTTATTTTGTTTATGATAACAATAGCCTAGCATTCTTGAATCATTAGAGAGGAGGAAAGAGGGTCAAAATTTTGAACTAGGCTTGATAGTTTTTCTTCTTGTTCTTTTACTTTCTCCTCAATATCTTTTGTCACTTTAGGCCAAGTTAGACAAAATTTGAATATGTCTCCACCATCTTTGAGAGCATTTTCAAGGCTCTTTATTCCAATATCTAGAGTCTACCTATCATTAACAATAAGTCCTTGCACCTCAGTGAATCTTTTTCCTAGAAACTCCTTCCGGACCTTTGCTTCTGTTGATTTCTCTAGAGATTCAAAATGAGTGTTAACATAATTTACTAAGTTTTTCAAATTACCGGATGGTGAGGCCAAAGGATCCTTTTGATAGGATGGCATGATCTTCTCTAGCATCCCGGATGCAATCTCTAATAGTTCATAGTCCTCCATGTGAGATTTCAAGAGTTTTTCTTTTGCTTTGGCCTGAGCAAAAGATGATATTTTCATTGTCTAAACTAGGGAGAGAGTCAAAATTCAGTGGTCCTTGAAATAGCTCATGGTGCAAGAGCACCCCTACAAGACAGGATATAGGTTAATTGTCCACATGACAGGACAGTAGTCTATTTTTAGCATGTTTGACTTCATAATGTAATAAGGTCCATTGGACCAATGCATATGTATTAGATCAGCCTAGGAGAGTGTGCAGGCAGTTAGAGTTCATGAGCAGGTAGAATGAGTTGTCCTCCCCCAGCCGCTTGGAAGCTCCCAGCCGCTGGGAATCAAGTTGGTAGTACTCGTAGGATATTGCTATAAATAACTCAGATCAGTTAGGGTTTGAAATCTAATATCAATCGTATCATATCAGAGAGAGTAGTAGTTGTGTTATGTTGTACTGGTGATTGAGTGAGTTCCAGAGATCAGTCCAGACATTGTGAAACATTGAACAGGACATTTGTGTTTCATCTGAATAAGATCTCATCAATTGCATTATCTGGTTTATCAGCTATTTTTGTTTTGATTTCTATTCTGATTACAGGTTGATGGATTCTTTCAACCCTTCCACCGGTTGATCCTGTGAATCAGAGGAATGGTCATGTATGATAGTTTAGTTTGCATTTTAGTTTTCTGTTTATGCATTTCATTGTTCAAGAGATCAGTTGGTAGCATGCTGTGAATCAACCTAGCATCCTCATGTGCTAGGTTTAGAAAGATAAATCTTTAAGTTTTGATCAGAAGGTGATCCGGCCTGATCATCATATTTTCTTTGTGAAATTGTGCGGTTCTGTGAGTTTGCATGCAGCGGACGGATATACAGGGGTCTGCATGTGCTTTTCCAGCCGGAGTGAATCGCATTGTCATCTGCGAGTACATCGCTATCCGGATCGGGTTATGAAGCTGATGAAGTTTGCATGTTTCAAGTGCAGCAGGATGTTATAAGTCAGATATATACTCAGTGTGTATATCGTCGTCAGGATCATCTCTCGTGGGTGCCCATCATCCGCATATCGCTATCGTATGCGGAAGTGAAAGTTCATTTTTTTGGCTAAGTACCGGAGAGGTCATCATCAGGATATTGAAAGGGTCATCAGGATATTTCATTATCATGCTGCGGAAGATATAAGGATCTTATATCCGGATGACATCATCATCAGGTGCATGTGACGTCATCGTCATCAGGATAATCGTCATCAGGATATCGGGCAGCAGGATATTGAAGGAGCTGCATATGACGTCATTGTCATCAGGATAATCATCATTAGGATATCGAGGTGACGTAAGCATCAAAGGAAAGGTTCTTGAAGCGGTCGTCATCAGGATATATCAGAGCAACCAGATATTTTATATCCTGCTGATGAAGGTGATGCTAAACATCATGATGATGAAGATAGAGTTTGGCGCTAAGTGAATAGTGATCATCAGGAGGATAATTGTGTTCGTCGAGTATCATGATGATGCTGACAGGCGAAAGGCGAAAGGCGGAGGAAGTGAACAGTAGTCAGCAGGAGGATATTTCATGCTCGTCTGAAATATGATGATGCTGTTTGTGTTTGCAGGAAATATGATGATGATGCTAAGCCGATAGGATTTTTCCTTCCCATTTGTAAGCTCCCGTTGCATTTTACCTCTGCATCATAGTGGTATCAGAGCAAAGGAAGGATCTTCTGGAAAAGATAAGGATATAGCAGGATGTCAGGTGATGAAGGAACATCTGAGGTTCCGGCAAGGATGACCAACGTTGAGTTGGCAGTTCTGGTGAAGAAACAGATTGCAGAAAGCAAGGCCGTGAAGGCTCAGAATCAGGAATTGAAGGATGAGTTAGCGAAGTTGAGGAGCAGAGTAGGTGCTGGTAGAGAAGAAGATAGGGAAGAAGAAGAGATCCCTAGTTGGAACGAGGAGGTCATTCCTGCAGACCAGAGACCACTGTTGAACGCCCTCAAGGCCATGGAGAGGAGAACCATGGATGTGAAACTGGATTTGCCAGTGTTTACAAGAAAGATGGAGCCTGATTCAGTGATGGAGTGGATAGACTGCTTGAAAATTTCTTTCAAACAGAGGAGATACCAGAACAACAGAGAGTGAAGATAGCCCAGTCAAAAATGAAAGAAGCTGCCTTGACATGGTGGAATTTCGTCCAAGATGATAGAGTACAGGAAGGAAAGCGTAGAGTCACTACATGGAAGAAGATGATGGCATTAGTAAAAGAAGCTTATGTCCCATTGGATTACAGTATCCAATTACACAAGAGGAAGCAAAACCTGAAGCAGAAGGAGCTAGATGTCAGCTCATATACAGAAGAATTCATGAAACTTTGTATGAAAACAAAGGTAAAGGAAAGTGAAGAAGAGAAGGTAGCCAGATACCTTAATGGATTGAGGTTCAACATTCAGGAAGATTTAAGTCTGCATAATCCAGATACAGTTCAGAAATGCTTTCAGTTGGCATTGAAAGTGGAAGAGAAGTTAAAGAGAAAACAGGAACAACACAATAGAGGAAGAGGTAGACAACAAAGAGGTGGAAGAGGTCCTTTTAGAGGTAAAGGGCATGGACATGGATATCAAGGAGAATCCAGTCATGACAATAGTCAGAGAAATAATAGTCAGAACCAGAGGGAAAATTATAGTCAGCAAGGAAACTTCAGGGGTAGAAGACCTTTCAGAGGAAGATCCCAGGGTAGGGGATCCATCAGATGTTATAACTGTAACAAAGAAGGCCATATAGCCAGCAGATGTCCAGAAAAGGCCACAAGCTCAACAGGAGAAAGGAGAACAAATCTGATCCAAGAACTTGATAATCAAAGTATGACAGGCTCTACTTCTTTTCAGAGTGTGAATGCTCCTGATAATTATGGATACCCAGAAAGTGGAGAGTCTCTAATGATGAGAAGAACAATAACTACCATGAAGGTACCTGACAAAGAATCCCCTCAAAGAAAGTCTCTTTTCAGGACTATTTGCAAAGCAGGAGGTAAGGCATGTAAAGTTTTGATTGATTCTGGTTCTACTGAAAATTTTGTGTCTGAAGAAATGGTGACAAAGCTTAAGCTTAGGAGATTGCCTCACCCATCCCCATATAAAGTCTCATGGCTTACCCAAGGTCAGCAGACAACTGTAGAAGAGCAGGCTTGGGTAGAATTTCAGATTGGAGCATATAAGGATAAGTTGTTGTTTGACATTACCAAGATGGATGCTTGCAATCTTTTATTTGGTAGACCATGGCAGTATGATTTGAAGGCACAACATGATGGTGTTAGAAATACCTATACAATCACTAAAGATGGTAAGGTGACAGAGTTACTACCATTGACAGAGAAAGAGGAGAAATCTAAAGGAAAAGAGGTGAAGGTAATGCTGATGGAAGGTAAACAGTTCATGAAAGAGGTAGCAGCAGAAGGTGCAGTTGCATATGCCCTAATCCCATGTATGAGGGTGAATAAAGGACAGCAGCAAGAAGTCAAGGAAGAGAAGAAGCAAAGGTTCATAGACCCAGCTATCCAAGAGCTATTGGATAAGTACAAAGGTATCATCTCAGAGGGAATGCCAAGATCCCTACCACCTGTCAGAGATATTAGTCACTGCATAGACTTAATTCTAGGGTCAACACTTCCAAACAAAGCAGCCTATAAGTTAACTCCAGAACAGAATGCAGAAGTAGCCAGACAAATTGAAGAATTATTGGATTCAGGTCTGATTGGGAAAAGTTTAAGTCCATGTGCAGTACCAGCTGTACTAGCACCAAAGAAGGAAGGTACTTGGAGGCTTTGCACAGATTCCAGAGCTATTAACAAGATCACAATCAGGTATAGGTTTCCAATCCCTAGGATAGAGGATTTACTTGACTGTTTGGGAAGTGCTAAGTATTTTACAAAAATAGATTTGAAGAGTGGATATCATCAGATTAGGATTAGACCAGGAGATGAATGGAAAATAGCATTCAAAACTAATGAAGGGTTATATGAATGGAAGGTTATGCCTTTTGGTTTATCTAATGCACCTAGTACTTTTATGAGGTTGATGAATGAGGTTTTGAAAGAGTTCATTGGTAAGTTTGTCATAGTATATCTAGATGACATTCTGATTTTCAGCAACACAAAAGAAGAACATCTCAGACACATAGATTTGGCTCTTAAGAGGTTACATGAAGAGCAGCTGATGATAAATTTAGACAAGTGTTTGTTCATGCAAGAGGAGATCACATATTTGGGTTTTGTCATTTCACAAGGAAAGTTACAAATGGATAAGGAGAAGGTAAGTGCCATATTGTCTTGGCCAACCCCACAGACTATGAATGATGTCAGAAGTTTCCATGGGTTAGCAACCTTCTACAGGAAGTTTATAAGAGGGTTTAGTCATATTTGTGCACCCATGCTTGATACCATCAAAGGAGGATAGAAGTGCAGATTTGTTTGGACTCAAGGAGCAGATGATTCTTTTGAAACATTGAAGAAGAAGGTGGCACAGCAGCCAGTCCTTGCACTTCCAGACTTTAAAAAAATCTTTCAGGTAGAATGTGATGCTAGTCACATGGCCATTGGAGCAGTACTCAGCCAAGAAGGTAGACCTATTGCATTTTTCAGTGAGAAGCTCAATGATGCTAAAAAGAGGTATTCCTCATATGATTTGGAAATGTATGCTTTAGTCCAGTCACTCAAGAAATGGAGGCATTACTTGATGCCAAAGGAATTCATAGTATTCACAGATAACCAGGCTCTGAGTTTCATAAACAGCCAGGAAAAGCTTAACCACAGACACATGAAATGGGTAGAAACCTTACAAGCTTTCACTTTTACATTAAAGCATAAGAAAGGAGTCAAGAATAAAGTTGCAGATGCTTTGAGCAGGAGAGTTCTAACAGTCAACCAGATTCAGTTAGAAAGTGTTGGCATTGATTCACTAAAGACCATGTATCAGACTGATGAAGATTTTGGAGAGATATATCATGTATGTACTTCTTTTGGAGAGAAATATCATGCTGAATTCTCTAAATTTTTGATTCAGGATGGCTTGTTGTTCAAAGGTGGACAGTTATGTATTCCAAGGTGTTCTATGAGGTTAAATATAATTAAGGAGAAACATTGTGGAGCTATGGTAGGTCATTTTGGTCTAGATAAGACTCTTGATCTTGTTCGAAGACATTACTTTTGGCCTAAGTTACAATCAGATGTCAGAAAGTTTGTAGAGACATGTGTGATATGTCAGAAAGCTAAAGGCAGGTCAACTAATGCAGGTTTATATCAGCCCTTACCCATTCCTTCCAGACCATGGGAAAGCATAAGTATGGATTTTGTCTTGGGTTTACCTAGGACAAGGAAAGGGTTTGACAGTGTTTTTGTTGTAGTGGATAGATTCAGCAAAATGGCACATTTCTTGCCATGCAAAACCACTGCTGATGCTTCATACATTGCAGATTTATTTTTCAGGGAGATTGTCAGAATCCATGGATTGCCATTGAGTATAGTGTCAGACAGGGATGTGAAGTTTATTGGTCAGTTCTGGAGAACTCTTTGGAAGAAACTTGGAACAAATTTGTCTTTTTCCTCTGCATATCATCCTCAAACGGATGGACAGACTGAAGTAGTGAACCGTTCCTTAGGAAATTTGCTTAGATGTTTGACAAAACAACATGGAGAAAAGTGGGATAATATTCTATCTCAAGCTGAATTTTCATATAATGATACTGTCAATAGGAGCACAGGGAAATCACCTTTTCAGATAGTTTATGGTATGCATCCAAGAGGAATTTTGGAATTGAGAGATCTACCTCCAGTAGACCCTGTTAGTGCAGAAGGTGAAGCTTTTGCAGAAGCCATCAAAGAGGTTCATGATCAAGTCAAGACCCAACTGCAGCACACAACCTTGAAGTATAAGGAATATGCTGATAAAAAGAAGAAGGATGTTCAGTTTGATGTTAGAGATTTGGTATGGGTTCATTTGAAGAAGGACAAACTTCCTAAGGGAAAATATACTAAGCTCATGCAGAGAAAAGTTGGACCATGTCAGATTTTGCACAAGCATGGACAGAATGCTTATGAGATACAACTCCCACCTGATCTTGGTTTGTCCCCTATATTCAATGTATGTGATTTAACTCCATACAAGTCTTATCCAGATGCAGATCAGGATCTTTTACAAGATACAGTTGCTGATAACATTCCCAAGCATGATCCTCCACAGTTGCAGAAGGTTTTGGACACCAGAGTGGTCAAACAGACCCGGAACAAATAGTACTTGGAGTATCTAGTCTCTTGGAAGGGAAAACCTAATTCTGAAGCAGTATGGATGACTGAAGAGCAGATCCAGAAACATGGTGCAGATCTTCATACTCTCATCTCAAGTGGACTTGAGATTTCTTCTTCTGGGGAGTATGGTGCAGGAGCACCCCTACAAGACAGGATATAGGTTAATTGTCCGCATGACAGGACAGTAGTCTATTTTTAGCATGTTTGACTTCATAATGTAATAAGGTCCATTGGACCAATGCATATGTATTAGATCAGCCTAGGAGAGTGTGCAGGCAGTTAGAGTTCGTGAGCAGGTAGAATGAGCTGTCCTCCCCCAGCCGCTTGGAAGCTCCCAGTCGCTGGGAATCGAGTTGGTAGTACTCGTAGGATATTGCTATAAATAACTCAGATCAGTTAGGGTTTGAAATCTAATATCAATCGTATCATATCAGAGAGAGTAGTAGTTGTGTTATGTTGTACTGGTGATTGAGTGAGTTCCAGAGATCAGTCCAGACATTGTGAAACATTGAACAGGACATTTGTGTTTCATCTGAATAAGATCTCATCAATTGCATTATCTGGTTTATCAGCTGTTTTTGTTTTGATTTCTATTCTGATTACAGGTTGATGGATTCTTTCAACCCTTCCACCGGTTGATCCTGTGAATCGGTGGAATGGTCATGTATGATAGTTTAGTTTGCATTTTAGTTTTCTGTTTATGCATTTCATTGTTCAAGAGATCAGTTGGTAGCATGCTGTGAATCAACCTAGCATCCTCATGTGCTAGGTTTAGAAAGATAAATCTTTAAGTTTTGACCAGAAGGTGATCCGGCCCGATCATCATATTTTCTTTGTGAAATTGTGCGGTTCTGTGAGTTTGCATGCAGCGGACGGATATACAGGGGTCTGCATGTGCTTTTCTAGCCGGAGTGAATCACATTGTCATCTGCGAGTACATCGCTATCTGGATCAGGTTATGAAGCTGATGAAGTTTGCATGTTTCAAGTGCATCAGGATGTTATAAGTCAGATATATACTCAGTGTGTATATCGTCGTCAGGATCATCTCTCGTGGGTGCCCATCATCCGCATATCGCTATCGTATGCGGAAGTGAAAGTTCATTTTTTTGGCTAAGTACCGAAGAGGTCATCATCAGGATATTGAAAGGGTCATCAGGATATTTCATTATCATGCTGCGGAAGATATAAGGATCTTATATCCGGATGACATCATCATCAGGTGCATGTGATGTCATCGTCATCAGGATAATCGTCATCAGGATATCGGGCAGCAGGATATTGAAGGAGCTGCATATGACGTCATCGTCATCAGGATAATCATCATCAGGATATCAGGGTGACGTAAGCATCAAAGGAAAGGTGCTTGAAGCGGTCGTCATCAGGATATATCAGAGCAACCGGATATTTTATATCTTGCTGATGAAGGTGATGCTAAACATCATGATGATGAAGATAGAGTTTGGCGCTAAGTGAATAGTGATCATCAGGAGGATAATTGTGTTCGTCGAGTATCATGATGATGCTGACAGGCGAAAGGCGAAAGGCGGAGGAAGTGAACAGTAGTCAGCAGGAGGATATTTCATGCTCGTCTGAAATATGATGATGTTGTTTGTGTTTGTAGGAAATATGATGATGATGCTAAGCCGATAGGATTTTAACATGCCGATTGTATCTATGACTCCTCCTTCCCATTTGTAAGCTCCCGTTGCGTTTTACCTCAGCTCAGGTTCATCCAATTCCATCATTTCTCTATTTAAGAAGTTCTTCACTGTCTCTGCAGTGTCTCTTTCTAGAGATTGAGACTTCTTTGAAATATCAGAAGAGTCATCATTAGTCTTTTCTCCTTGTTCTTCTTCTTTTCCCTTAATCTCTTCTTCTTGAATTTTCTTCTCCTCTCTTCTACCTTCTTCTTTAGCTCTAGAGTTTGGAATGTCTGTCATAGATGCAGTGGGATCTAGAGGAGAGATTTCACCTATGTTTACTACTTCATGAACTTCCTCTTCTAGAACAGAGGAATCTAAGTCCTCAGACTTCTCTTCATCTATTTTCTTTGATCCTTTTACATCCTTGTCAGAAGATTCTTCATTGATTACATTTAATCCTTCAACATCCAGGGTAGAAGGTTCTTCATCTATTTCCTTTACAACAGGGAGATTGAATCTTTTCAAAGAATTTTAGAGGATCTCTTTTGTTTCACTTGGTACTTGGTCAGTTTCTCCAAGCATGAGTTTATTCATTCTCACCTTACTCCAGAACTCATCCTTACAGTCCTTGAAAATCATATCCATTTGTTTTGGAGTCATAGAAGGGTAAAGCTAAATAATTATTTTCTCCTAGATCTCTAGGTCTTTTGCCATTGTATTCTCTTTTCTTAGCTCAAGTACCTTTTCTAGGCTCTTAGGAATTAATGATGTAATTTCAATGAAGGCTTTATTGTAAATGTTCAAGTACCTGATAGTAGCCTCTTCTAGAATTTTCTTGTCAGCATCACTATATGCATCATAGAGCTCAGTCACCGACTGTAGGTTCTCATCCATAGTAACTGCCTTGATGATGTCATCAGTAGAAAGAGTGGGATTTTTAACAAATTCCTCTACCTTCTCTTCCTCATTTCTGCTAGCAGAAAACTTCTTGGATGTTCTCTTCTTCTTCATTTTCTTGATTTCTTCATCTGATTCTGTTTCTTCATCATCCTTATGGCTTGTGTAAGTTCTTGAGGCTTTGGTCTTCATTCTCTTTTCACTTTTATCAGATGACTTAACTTCTAGTTTGGAAGCCTTTGAGCTTTTAGGAGTGATAGGTGTAGAGCTCTTGGAAGATCTAGTCCAGGAGGAGGCTTGTACCAGAATGTCTCCTTTCTTTGCTTCTTGTTTCTCTTTCTCAGCCTTCTCCATTTTCTCTCTATTTGCATCTACAACCTCCTTTGATAGGCCAAATCTTTTGGCAATTTATTCAACTTCCCTTCTTACTTTCCTCATTATCTCTAGCTATCTTAACTCAACATGTATTTTTACACTTAGCTCTTGAAAGGTCCCAAACCTTTCTGCTTCAGTGTCCTTGGGCTAGCTCAGTAGATGTTGAATATGTCACTCCAAGATTTTTTCATCGACTTCATATCCCATAGGCATTATCCACACAGTCCTTGGCTCAACTGCCTCCATTAGGCATTGATCAGTGTCAACCATAAAGCAAACTGTGTCCTTTTATTTCTCAACTATGGACTGTGGAATTCTCTCTTTGTCTTGCATCATGCTCTGGAAGTTCTTGAAGTAACCCCAGAGAGCTGTGTTTTGGGCTTGAGCATCACCAAGTCCATACATGTAATATCTAATCTAAATTACGATCGGTTTATCATTTTGCCAGACCCAACCATGTGATCTAGGTAGCTCATTCATATAATAGAAGAACAAACATAGTATTAGGCTACCATATTTAAAGGAATTTTTTTTATCCTTTTTGATCTTCTACAAGTTCTCCAACAACTGATTTAGAAGAAGCTCACATAGATCATAATCTGCATCTTCCCTCAACATTTGATATGTTGCATAAATTGTTGTGCCAGACATAGAATTCTCCCTATTTGAATAATAGGTTTTATACCCGATTATCATTGAAGCAAACTTGACATCCGTATCTATGATGTCATCTATGGTCATTGCTCTTTTGTCAAATTTAGATCCAGTGGCTTCGGTTACTATTTGGTTCTTCATAGATTTAAGTGTAGGTAACCCACCGGATGAATGTAGTCTGGTCACTGCCCTGATGGCATCTTTAGTTATCTTGAAGGGCCTCATTAGCCACATGAAATTATCATGCATCCTTCTTAGAACATATCAGACCCAATCATCTTTTGCAAAACATGGAATATGTATGCAATGTCCGAAGTGTTTATCCCAGAGGGCCTTGAATTCAGGTTTGAGTTCAAAATTCTCATCCATTAGCTGTTTGTGATAAATGTCCATCAATTTTGAGGCTCCAAATTCTTCAATGTTGGCATGGATATAAACCCTAACATCTTCTA
This sequence comes from Cunninghamia lanceolata, assembly GCA_027924645.1. Lineage (NCBI taxonomy): Eukaryota > Viridiplantae > Streptophyta > Pinopsida > Cupressales > Cupressaceae > Cunninghamia > Cunninghamia lanceolata. Next base: position 1,610,016 of record BSBN01000017.1, on the reverse strand, counting down.
CATGCAATACTCCATGCAGAATGCTAGAAAATGCACCCAAAGGATCAACTTCTAGAGATTTATAAGGGTGTTTCTTGAATTTAGGTCGCAGCCTATCAGAGATCTTGACAACCATTGGAGTAGCCATTTTGCAAGAGATTCAGAGAGATTTTTAGAATGGAAGTACCTTTTCACGCCTTAGGGTTTGAAGCAAGAGCCGGAACAAATCACTGGTTGGATTCATTTTTCTGTTGATCTTGAGTGAATTGTAGAATTTTCTTTGCAGAGCTCTTTTATTCTTCTTCGTGAGTGCAAGTGTGTAGATAATGAGTGAGAGAATCCTTTTATCCTTGCACAAACCCTAATTTCCTTCTGTAATAAATGCACAACTTAAGTTATCCGGTTGCCCTATTTTGAGAGAGATCTTCTTGAATCACTATGCCGAACTTAGAATCATTGTTAGTGAGGATTGACAACATATCTTCTTTTCTTCAATCATGCCATGGGTCTGCAAATCAAAGTATTTCAATTTTGAATCATACCGGATCTGTCTATGAAATTTAGCTTTACTAGATAGTTGTCGGAATCGGATTAACTTGAGCGGTTAAAATCTTGCAAAAATCCATGTGGATCTTTCATATTTTGACTGAAGGTTATTTAAATGTTTTTTTGAGAACCCTTTAATCTGTAGCATCAGATGTTTACTCCATGTGCTGAATTTAGTCACTAGTTGACTGGCTAGGGGAATTTATTTTTCTCTGTGACTCCCCCTAAGCTAGAGCTCACCTTTTTAGTTTCTAGAAGAAATATCAGCACTGGATTCTGGTGTGGATCCATCCCCAATACTTTTTGTACTCTTCTTTACCCAAATCTTGCTCATCTCCTTTTGAACTTCATCCACATTCACTTTACCTTTGCCCTTATCTAGTTTCTGATCATGTTCCACTAAACCTTTTCTATCCTAATTTATGCTTCTACAAAATTTGGCAATATGACTGGATCTATTGCAATTGTAACATGTAACATTTCTTTGCTTATTTGATTGATATCCTCTTGATCTGCATTGATTAGCCATATGTTCCATTCTATTGCATGCAAAGCATCTACCATTGATTGAATTGTTTATTTGCACATTTATGCATTCATGAGATTTGTGACCATACCTTTTGCAATTAAAACATTGTCCGGAGAAGGATGGATTATTCTGATTCATTCTCTTCCTACACTGAGTTGCTTTATGACCAAAATTGTTGCAATTGAAGCAATATCCATTGAAGGATGGATATCTTTGAGCATTTGGTTGCCTTACTGGGGGTCTTCTAGGCCTGTTTCTTTGATTTCCTGATCCAAAGTTATTTTGACCAGATGTAGAGCTTTCACCTTTCTCATATCCCAAGCCATGCTTATCATCTACCCTCTTTTGGCTTTCAAGAAGAACTTCAAGTTGGGCTGAGCTTATCTTGAATTTTTCTTTGTATTCATTTGTAGTTTGAAGATCTTGTTTAAGAGTGTCTATCTTATTCTCAAGTTGTTTTTCATTGTCTATAGCTTCTTCAAGATCTGATTCAAGATACCTGATTATTCTGTCCATTTTGTGGTAGTCCTTTGTTTTCTCCTTGAGCGATTGTTTTAGATTATCTTCAATTTTTCTTTTTTCTTCAATTTCTTGGGTGAATCTCATAACCCCTGATTCCATTTCATGCCTTACCATAATGACTTCTTTTGACATCTTCTCACATAGCTTATTTTTCTCATTCAGATCTTCATTAGTATCATTGACTTCACTCTGATTGGCTAATTTTTTAAGTAGTTCCTTTTTCTTTTTCACAGAAATACTAAGTTTTTCTTTTAGCTCATTTATGAAATCATCAGCTTGTTTGAGTCTTTCTCTCAAATTAATGACTTCAGAGTGGGATTGTTCAAGATCATCTAGGGTAGACTGAAGTTGTTCCTTCATACCATATGCATCCATTGAGATTCCTAGATCTTCCTCAAGCTGTTAGGTTTTGTTCAGAGGAACTTGGCTCTGATACCAATTGTTGAAATCAAGGTAGATAACTGAGAGGAGGGGGTGAATCAGGTATCTCAAAATTTCCTTTCTCTTTCTTTTCTTTTTGTTATCTTAATATTTAGTATTGTATCAAAACATGAAATCATATGTAATCATAAGAATAGAAATAAAATCAACACACATAACACAAGGATTTTTACGTGGAAACCCTGTTAAGGGAATAACCATGGGGTGACTAACCCAAGATTGTATTCTCTGTTAAAGGAATAAAGGAGTACAAAATGGCACCTGACAATTAGGGCTAACTGCCCGAGCACATTGCTCACAAGAGGCACACTGCCTACAAGAGATTCACTGTCTACAGAACTTACAGAAGATAATCAAGTCTTTGAACTGATGAGAAGCATCTACAAATGCAAGAGTTCAGTTCCAGTTAGGCACAATATACTGATCTGATGCACTTCATTCTTCCTTTGTTCAATGTTGTTGTTTAGTCACATACCAGACTTGAATTATTGTTCCCACACTTATCCCTACTTTTCTTCACACCTTCTTACTTTTCCCTTCACAACACACACCTACATACTAAAATCCATCTGATATATATATACGCATCAAGGATCTCATCAACTTTCTAGTTGGCAACAAGAACATTCAAGATATTTGCAAGTTATTGATCTATCAACTGAATCCATGTTTGACTTGTAATGCACATCAAAAGCTTAAGCATAGAAGTCATTAATCATGTCATCCAACAATGTATAATCCCACAAATTGCTTGATCAAGACATTTTACACATCTAGATTCAAGTCATACTCTGCTAGTTAATTCTTCCTCTATCTGCTCTATCTGATTGGAACCCAACACTCAGATGCTCATATCTTTTTCATGATTTATCACCGGAGGCTAAATCTCTGGAATACAATAGTCATGATACCCCTCTTGACTTGTCCAAGTCCGTAACTTACTGAGTTACACCATCTAAGAGATTTGGACCTGATTGTTGGACCTTGTTACATACTATGTTCTTGTTCATCGGACCAAAACAATATTCAATCTAACTTCTAGTATAGGCATACTATGTACTATAGATGTGTGGGATAGACTTTGTTGCCATCAATGACAACACTTATGAAGCCTCATAGTGTCTCTTGTCAACAAGATTAAGGTAGTCTTGATTAGGCCTAGGAAAGGGACAACAGATAAATCAAAAGATAAAAAAATAGATACTGTCATCACGTTCTCTTGCCAAATTTAGGTGCTCTTAGATGGGTTTAAGCTGGCGCCTTGTTGAGAGGAAAGTTGCATCCTGTTAAAGGCTAAAGATGTTGATAAAAATACTATAGAAAATGTTGTCTTAAACCATACGGACAAATAGCTTCTAGCTTATCCCTAATTTGTTAAAGTGCTTGAGCTTTCACTAGTACACATAGTCTGCTTCTTGCTTGAGCTGGTCAAAGAGAAGAAAATATAAGATGAAAGAAGATGAAGATGGGGTGTATCATCTGTGCTTGCATACTAGATACTTCCTTTATATTCTAGATTGCCTACATACCATGTGTCCATAAGATCAAAGCATATTTATGATGGTGATGAGACATGATGAATATGTAGTTCTAGGTTTATTGATGATGTAAGTGATGAAAGATAGAAGAAAGGAGATGAATGATTGGAGGATGATTAGAATAAAGATGAAAGATGGATGATGGAAGAGGGGCTATTGTCTATGCCTGAATCAGAGTGCTTCCTTCACATCTCAGATTGCCTACATACCTTGTATCCACATGATCAAGGCTTTGAACAATAGAGCTAAGATGTAGTTTTTGCTTATTGTGCTGATGGTTGATGTTAGAGGATCAACTTTATTGCTTAGATTTTTGGTGTTTTGATTTTTTCTTTTGGATTTTTTGCTGTGTTTTGATGTTTTTGGTTATTGTTATGCTTTGATGTTGGTTTTAGATGTTTGTTGTGTTTTGGTGGAAATGTTATGAGCTAGAGCTATAGGTATCCACTTCCAAATAAGGCTTACCAAGTGCCCCCAGTGTGGGATGAAGATTGCTAGGAAGACACTACGATGGATGTGTTCACGCGGCTAGTGTACGAAGGTGCCAAATTGATGCAGGAGCATCCATTCATGTAAGGGCAATCTTGCATCACCCAAAAAAAAGATGTGTTTCAAAATTGTTGATGTTCTTGCCATTTCTTTTCAAAATTTATGGTTCTGGTCCCATAATGGGCTTGAATAATGATGTAGAACTTTTAGTCTTTCCAAACTGCTAAAAATAGCAACCTACTATTTTTAGAAAGTTTGCATTTGGGCACAGAATGAAGTGAAATTTTATAGGAAGTTTCATAATTGAAAAATAAGACCTTTGGCAAAGGAATCACGCAAAGATCATTTGTGAGATGAAAGATATTAAAGTTTTTGTTTCCTGAAAAATGCCTAAAAATTATTCAAACTTAGGTTTGAGGCACTAAACAGCCCCATACATGCCAAAAAATGGCCAGAATTGGTAGAGCGGGTTCTTAGCGTGGAGAGCACTCTGCGAGCTTTCCAACACATAAAACGGTTCATCAATCGGACACCTAGATCAAAAGTTATGGCTCTTGGAAGTTGACCTATTTTTGGAGGGAGAAGCAAATTTTGAAATTAAGTTGTTGGCCACCAAAAAAGGTTATTAATAACCATTTTTGGGAACCTTGGGCAGTAGAGTTAAGGGGGAAGTGTAGAGTCAAGGATAGGTAGGGAAAATAGAAACCCTAGCTGATTTGGGGTTACAGAAGGCTGATAATTCTAGAGTCTTGGAGAGGAAGCTGTACTGTGTTGCAGCCTGTGGAGGGTTGATTCCTCTGATTGTATTTGAGCTTCTGTAATGTAATAAGTTATCCAAATCAATAAAGAAATTTCTATTTTCTATATGCAATATCTATTGTTGTGTGTTTTATGATTTACCCCCTTCATCACAAATGATATCTTAACCCCAACAAAGTCCAAACTACAAAAGCTAGCATGGCATAGACAAGCACAGAAAGGCTTTTATTACGGATGGATAAGGGATAATGGTTTATATAGGATAGTAGTGGATTATGATATGGATTATGCAGGCAGGATGGTAGATGTATGTTATGGAAAGCTATGATCAAACAAACAAAGTGAATGATGGAGACTAGTCTCTACACATAGCGCCTATTTTCCAGGTTTTCACTATGGTACTTATCCAAGGCACCTGTTTACTAGGTTTTCACCAGAGGACGAATTATTTATCTTGTACTATTTTTTTTTTGATGGATATGCTGAGACTCATGGGTAGAACTTCTTGAGATGAATGTTGTTGACCGGTTCATCCAAGGGAATGCTCTCAGGTGTGGAGAGAGTGTATGCTCTTGATCCATAGACTGATGTGATGACAAAAGGACCAAGCCAATTAGGTTCAAACTTGCCATGTTTCTCATGTTGTTGTTGATTCCTTTGATTTTCTTTAAGGACAAGATCTCCAACTTGAAATCTTTGTTCTCTAATCTTCTTGTTGTAGCTACGGCGTAGCTAATTTTGATAGACTGGCAGATGATTGAGTGTTATAAGATGTTCATCTAATAGCTCAAGATCATGGAGTCTAGATACTCTATATTCTTCATTTGAGATAGTATGATGTAGAGATACTCTCAGCGAGGGGATCTCAACCTCAATAGGTAAAATAGCTTCAGTACCATACACAAGAGCATAAGGTGTAGTACCAGTAGGAGTTCTAATACTTTTTCTATAAGCCCATAATGCAGGATTAAGTTGTAGGTGCCAATCATGACCAGCTTCATTGACTATCTTTTTAAGGATCTTGATGATTATTTTGTTAGAAGCCTCAGTTTGGCCATTACTTTGAAGATAGTAAGGTGTCAAGAATCTATGTTGGATATGGCACTTGTTGCAAAGTTCTCTAACCTCTTGGTTCTTGAAAGGGCGACCATTATTAGTGACAATGGCTTGAGGAATTCCATATTAGCAAATGATATAGTGTAAGATGAAATTAGATATTTCCTTTCTAGTAATATAAGTCATTGGTATTGCTTCCACCCACTTTGTGAAGTACTCAGTGGCGGTTATAATAAACTTATGACCATTTGACGAAGTAGGATGGATTTTACCTATGAGATCAAGTCCCCACTATGAGAAGGGCCAAGAAGTAGTGATAGGATGAAGTTCATGTGCCCATGCATGTATTAAATCTCCATGTTTCTAACATTGTAGACATCTCTTTGTAAATTGTTGTGCATCTTTCTCCATAGTTGGCCAATAGTATCCAGCTCATAGAAGTTTCTTAACAAGACCAAGGCCAGCAGAATGCGATCCACAGACACCTTCATGTATTTCATGAAAGACAACCTTTGCTTCCTTAGAATCAAGACATCTAAGAAGGATACCATCAAGACTCTGGTGATTTAGGGTGTCTCCTAGGATAGTGTATCGAGAGGCTCGACGGATAAATGTTTTTCGTTGGGTGTTAGATAGTTGAAATGGAAAGGTTTAATTGCAGAGATACTCATATATATCCTTGTACCAAGGCAAATTGAGACCAACAATCTCATATATAAGCTCAGACTATGATACTTCAAATGCTGGAATTAGAAGCTATTCAATTAGAAACTCACACTTATGTGTATTGGATGGCATGTCTAGAAGCGATCCAATCATAGCCATGGCATCTACTGCTTTGTTTTGTATCCTTGGCATCTGTTCAAAGGTGATATTGTCAAAATACTTCTTGAAATCATCAACCATTACCTTATATGGAAGAAACTTCTCATCTTTTGTTTGATACTCATCTAAGCCCTGTTTGATGACTAATTGGGAATCACCAAAAACCTATAATTGTTTAATAGCCCATTGTACTACCATGCGTAATCCTGTGATTAAAACTTCATATTCTTCTATGTTGTTGGTACATGGAAATGCAATTCTGTATGACTTTGGGATGCAATCTCCTTGAGGGGTAACAAACAATATTCCTGCTCCTGATCCATTTTGTATGTAAGATCCATAAAAATATAGTTGCCACAATGTTGGTGAAGTTAGATTGAACAAATCTTCATTAGGGAACTCTGGATGTATTGGATGAATATTTGTGACAGGTGCTGCAGCTAACTGATCAGCAATAACTTGTCCTTTTATGGCCATGTGATCCACATATTGTATGTCAAATTCACTTAAGATCATAACCCATTTTGCTAGTCTTCCTGTAAGGATTACTTTGGAGAGAAGATATTTGAGTGGATCAATGTTAGATATGAGCTTTTTTGTTTGGTTTAACATATAGTGTCACAACTTTTGGGAAGCAAACACCAATGCTAAGCATGCTTTTTCCATAGATGAATATTTAAGTTCATATCCCACAAGAGTTCTGCTGATATAGTAAATGGCTTGTTCTTTTCTTGAATCATTATGCTAAGCTAGAAGGGCACCCAATGCTACTACTATTGAAGATATGTAGAGTAGTAGTGGTCGATCCAGTACAGGAGGTACTAACATAGGAGGTGTTGCCAAATATTCTTTTATTTTTTCAAAGGCTTGTTGACATTTTTCATCTCACTTAAAAGGTTCACCCTTACGAAGGAGATGTTGAAAAGGATGACACTTATCTGCCAGTTGTGAGATAAATCTACAAATGGATTGTAACCTTCCTTGTAGACTATGAAGCTGCTTCAGATTTGATGGTGGAGGCATTTCCATGATAGCTTTTACTTTTTCAAGGTCCACTTCTATTCCTTGTTGAGACACAATGTATCCCAACAATTTACCAGATGTTACACCAAATACACATTTCTTTGGGTTTAGTCTGACTTGATACTTCTCTAATCGATCAAAGATCTATGCTAGTACCTGTAGATGCTCTTCTCTTGTCTTGGATTTTCCTAGAATATTATCAACATAATCTTCCATGATAGTGTGGAAAAGGTCATGGAAAATAACTGTCATGGCTCGTTGATAAGTAGCTCTAGCTTTCTTGAGACCAAAAGGCATTACAACCCAACAATATGTACCCCATGGACAAATGAATGATGTTTTGTCTTGATCTTCCTTTGCTATTATGATTTGGTTATATCCTAAGAATCCATCCATCAAGGATAATATTTCATGTCCAGCTATGAGATCTACAATGTTGTCTATGCTTGGTAGTGGAAAGTCATCTTTAGGGCATGCTTTATTGAGATCTCTAAAATCTGTGCAACAACGAACTCATCCATCAGGTTTTGCTACAGGTACCAAGTCTGAAACCCATTCTGGATAATCAATAGGCCTTATGAACTTTGCTTCTAATAGCTTCTGAATCTCTACCTTGACCAAAAGAGCTATTTGCAGATGCATTTTACGCATTTTTTGTTTAACATGTTTTGCATTAGGGGATACTGCTAAAGGATGTACCACAAGTGATAGATCTACACTTGGCATGTCAGCATAAGTCCATGCAAAATTGATAGCTCTTTTTATGAAGAATGTTGTGAAATTTCATCTTTCCTACTCTGATAGTGATGTTGCCAAATATGTGATCTTCAGATTTTGCTCTATGCCCAAGTTCATGTCTTGAGATTTTTCAACTAGTACTATTGATTTTTTATGATAATCAGTGGTGATAGGAAGATCAAATCCCCCATCCTTAGGTGCCTCAAAGAGGTTTTCACCCTCAGATACATCCTTTATTTTTACTTTTTCATGGTCAAGAGGTACCTTTCAGTTTTCACCTAGTGACCTATCTTTTTTTATTCTATTTATTTCACTTTTGTGACTGAAGGATTTGATCCTTCCACCAAAATATGCTAGTTTAGGGAGATCCATCATAAAACCTTCTTTATGATCACCCAATGGAATGCCTTGTAATCCCATGAATTCAGCAATAGCTTCATCATTTTTAAATGTGTCCAATATAGGTGCCCCCTATTGGTCCCAATCGACGAGGTCAGGATATACGAGTGAAAGGGTAACAAAAAAATAGTTTTGGCTAGAGGAAGTGGTAGAAATCATGAAGATGGAGGTTTCTTGAAAAAGGTCAGTGATATGGAGGGAGGAGTCATCGATGGTATCCAAATTAGAAGTCTCTCCTACCAAAGCAGGTCTAGCTTCCATATCAGAAATGCACTTAAGTCTTTGGAAGGTGGTACCTCCGGCTGAAAGCCAAGGCCTAGCTTATTAAACTTCTTAGACACAACAATGGGTTCAGTAGGTCCTTGTTCCTGTGATCCCAATCTGCCATGTCCTTTGTATCCCATGTTCTTAATGATGCAGAACCCATTGTTATATCTCTTCACTTCAAGTTGTGCTTGGTCATTCTCATCATAGAATATCCAAGAGTTAATGTCATCAATGTCTTCATCATCAAGGAATCCACCTTTAATGAATACTGTAGGGGGAGCTTTTATAATGGCTATGGATGAAGATGCTTTAGATGTAGAAGGTTTTCCATGAGATTTTGGATACAAGGGAAGAGTTCCAACACAACAAGATTCTTGCAATGTGTACTCACCCAGACCATGTTCAATGTACTTGATACAAAGATTTGGAGTGGCTTTGCTAGATGATGGCTTGAGTAGGGCGGATGTGTCTACATAAGATGAAGATGGATATGCTTCAATGTTGATAGGAATGTGGTTATAGATTTGATATTTAGCCTAAAAGGCACAACAAAACTCAAATGGATTAGGATCGGCATGGATAGTAACTTCAACACTATTATGTGGAAATTTGAGACATTGATGGTATGTAGAAGGAACTGCTTTGAGGGCATGGATTGATGGGTGGCCAAGGATGATGTTATAAGGAAGCTCAATATCAAGGACTTGACAATGGGTGTCAGTAGTGACTGGACTAACTTGAATAGGCAAGTGAATAATTCCTTCAGTATCTCTCTTAGCATCATCATATGCTTTGATAGTAATGACCTTGGATGTGTCAAAATCTTTCTCATAATATCCCAATTGTTTTATTAGTTCTATGGAACATATATTAAGACCAACTCCACCATCCACTAAGATTCATTTGATATGGTGTTGGTTAACAAATAATTCTATGTGAAGGGCTTCATTATGTGATGGGTTGATAGATGGTCAAAGATCTTTGTCAAAGAAAGTTAGGTTGCAAGGGGTTGCAATGCTAGCTACCATAGATTGGAATTGTGTAGTATCAATATTATTAGGCACTAAAGATTCTTGTAATGCTTTATCAAGGATAGCCTTGTGGGTGGGTGATATGTGAAGTAATTCAAGGATGGAGATATGTGTAGGAGTTTTGCTAAGGTGATCAAGGATATTATAGCTAGAGGATGGTTGAGGAGGATTGACAGGCACTCCTTGAATGGTAACGTAGCCTCTTCTAGTAGTTATAGCGCAATTAGGTGCTTTGCCTTGGATAGTAATGGTAGAAATGTGGGCTTGGTCAATGCGGCCAATCGTGGATGACTCATAGTTGTAATGGATGGCATTCCCAGTATGAGGGTTACTTGGTTTGTCATGAGATGGAAGTGGATTATTGAAAGTATCTAGATCATAGTTCAATGTCGGTTGCTATGTAGGTTGTGATGTTGGAGGTGTGATTTTAATTAAACCTTGATTGATGCAATCTTGAATGACATGGTTTAAGCACATACAACCATTTGTTTTATGTCCTTTGACTCTATTGTATTTGCAATACTTGTTCTCTTTATACAAAGGAGCTTTGAAGACCGGTTCACTGTTGGGTGGTGCATCCAGTAATATGATATCTCCTGCTTGGACAAGTTTTCGAAAGACTACCTCCATAGGTTAATTTTCTACAGATGCAGCTTGAATGTTAATAGGAGCTTTCACTATTTGTATGTTCTTTGCATCCATGATACCGTCATTAACAACATTCTTGTTCTTGTTCTTGGTCGGTTTCATTGAAAAGGTTAATTTGCTACAGATGCAGCTTGAATGTTAATAGGAGATTTCACTATTTGTATGTTCTTTGCATCCATGATACCGTCATTAACAACATTCTTGTTCTTGTTCCAAAAGTGGGATTTATCATTGGAGTTTTGAGGATTAGCTTTGTTATCTCTAAAAATATGGATAGTACCCTTAGTAATTAAAGCACATTCAATGATAGTTCATTTGGAAACAAGTTCATCAAAGGTGCTAGCACTTTGCAATTGTAGTTGGAATGAAAGCTTGGGATGAAGATTTTGGATGAAGGTATCAAGCTGTTGTTTCTTAGGTATTTGCCATGATAGTTTACTAGCCATATTACACCATCATTGATTAAATGAGGAGAAAGCTTCACCATTGTGTTGTTTGTTGTTGACAAGGTCATTCATGTTCACTTCATGTTCAATGTTAAAAGTGAAATGTGATCAAAAATTGTTTGCTAGTTTCACAAAAGACTTAATTCTTGGAGGTAAATGAGAGAACCATTCAAGAGCTTGTCCCTCTAAGATTTGGGGAAATAGTCTCAAAAGATATGTATCATCTTGAGCAACATCGAGACACGCAACAAAAAATGCTCTAAGATGGTCTTCCAGATTTCCTTTTCCTTTGTATTTGTCAAATTGTGGAATTTTGAAGTGTGGTGGAAAAGGTGTCATATGAAGTGATTTGTCAAATGGATAAGCACATATGTCTCCTAAGGAAAATGTCTTCTTGTTTTGTCCTACTGCCTTGTTAATCATTTGTTCAACATCCGCTTCAAAAAGGTGCTATTATTGCAAAGGAGGTTGATGGTTCGGAGGTGAAGTGTAATATGGTGTATATTGTGGTTGCTGTTGTGGGATGTATGAGGACATGACCATTTGTTGAGGTTGCGTGCTCACATTATATGTCAAAGGATTAGTATGTGACACATATGTGTTTGAGGATTACTGTCCTTAAGACACAAGTGGTGGTTGGGTATATTGCAATGAATTAGCGCCAAGGGTTTGCATCACATGGGAAGTAGAAGATGGATTGATATTGGTCAATGGTTGTGAATTTGGAGTTGGATTTGTAATATGGTAGGTGATGGAGGGATTGGTGGATGCGGAGGAAGGATGAACATTTGGGTTTGTGTTTTGGACAACATGAGGATTGGTATATGTCGTGTATTGTGTGACGATGGGTAATCCTTAGGTTGCATGAGACAAATTGATGGTTTGTGAGGGATTATATGGGGGTGGTGAAAGTGATGTAAGTTGATCAACATAAAAGACAGCGTTGCTAGGATTAGCTTGTGATACAATCGGCGGGTCACTCATGTCAATGAGACTAACATTGGGGTTATATGGTGTGTTGGATGGATCCACGAAAATCATGGAGACCATATTAGCAGTGATAGGAATATGAGTGTGGGATGTGGCTTCCACATGTGATGCAATAGGAGTAGCGGATTGCAATGGCTGTGAAACTTGTACGGTTTGTGGTGTTTGGATAGCTTGCAAAACTTGCGGAGTTTGCGATATTAGGATGACTTGTGATGTTTGAGGAATTTGCACTTGTGGAACATGGATAGCTCATGTTACTTGAGATCGAGATACGGTCATGGTAGGAGAAGGCGTATGTTGTGGAACATGGAAAGGTGGAACGCTCAGATTTTGTGAAAGAAAAGGAAGTACATTGGTTGGAGTTATCAAAGGTTCTAGAGTGTACTCCGAGCATGGTGCATTAGATGGAGTAGCAATAGGCAATGAAAGAGATGGGTTGGAAGATGGATTTTGTAGAATGGACATGGTATGAGATGGTGTGGCTATAGTGGATGGTCCCTTTGCAACAATAGCGGGAGTGTTTGGATCATGTTCTTGAATAGTGGATATGTCAAAGTCACTTGGTAATTTGGCTCCCATACATGCTAATCACAAGAAGTAGTGATTAGGATCAGATAAAACAAGCTTCTCAACTTGATCCCATACATGTGTGTCTCTAAATTCTGATAAGTCCTCTTGGGATTGCTTTTCATAAGTCTCTAGAAATGTTTGAGGTTGCATTTGTTATGAAGATGACGGTCCAACGGTGTATCCTTTGAGCACAAACATGTGAGAAGGCATCCTGGTTGTGAATTGAGTTGCATCTCTAAGGGGCGTTGATCAGGATTGTTGCATTTTGGCTTCCATCTCAGCTTGCAATTTTGCTTCCATTTCAGCTCTATATTGGCTCCTAGTTTGAGGCATGATGATTGATGTTGAAAATTAAACTTGGCTTGTCAAGATTGAGACCCAAAAGGTGATGGTTTGTTGATTGTTTGGTGTTGGTTTGTTTTGCTAGTTTGCTGGTTGCTTGCTAGTTTGTTGTTGGGTTGATTGGTTGCTAGTTTGTTGGGTTTCTCGATTGTTTGTTGTTGATAAACTTCCCAAGAGGATAGCTTACACACTTAAGGGAAAAGCTAGTTTTTGATGTTATTTGTTGGTTTTGCTAGGGCTAAGTAAAGTCAAAAGGACAATGTTTTGGTTGTTGGTTTTGCTGGTTGGTTGCTGTTTTGGGGTCCCAAAAGGATGGAAGCTCAAAAAAGTCCAATGGATTGATATGCTCAAGATAGGGGACAATGCTCAGGTGACTGTGGATGCTTAGAAGACTATCTAAAAGCTAATGATAGAGCTAAAAATGTCTAAAAGTGCTACTGATTGGGCTGGATGGATACTGATTGTTGATATTTGACCAAAAGTGACTGGTAATAGCTCAAAAGCAACTCAGATGAGGCCAAAAGTGACAGATAATAGCTCAAAAGTGACTCATATTTTGTTTCAAATGACAGACTGTAGTGTTAACCAGAGGCAACTAGTTTTACTAGAGGCGATCAGTTTCAGGCTAAAAGTGATTTACTATTGTTTAAACGCGACACAGGTTTTCCAGAAGCGAGCAGCCATTGATTAAACGTGATCTAGTTTTTGCAAAAGGTGAAGAACTGCTGTTTAAAAGCAATCTGGATGTCTAAAGGTGAGAAGTTAAGGTTCAAAAGTGATCTGTGTCTGATAGGGAATATGTTTGAATGATGTTTTTGATAGGAAAGCAGTGATTACAGTCACTCACACTCCAACATACACAAGCTTGTACAACCTAGGCTAGGAAAGGACTATATTTGTTGAGTCCCCTTGCCATGCCTATTCAAAGCGGATAGCTTTAGGATCTTGGTAGCACTGGCTCCTCTCCATAGCACTCACTTCTCATGCATACCAAGATCTAGGTTTCCCAAGGCTTGTCCCCGCACCAAACCTTAGGATTACCCCTATTATCTCTACTAAGAACCACGAGAATTAGGGCGGCTTCAAAGGTCCCACCTTTTGTGTCAACAAATAGAAGGTTTTTGGCTACTACACAAGGTTGCTAGCAAGGGCATCTGTTCGGGTGGCTATACATGCGGCAACGCTACTCTCTGTTATGGAGTCTCCCAACTTTCAAGGGTTACGCCTTGGAGGATTTTGGGGGAGGTTGGCTATCAATGTAACACAATAATGCCCATTGTTTATGGCTTTTGACACAAACACTTTTCTTATATAGCAGTTCAGAAGGACTTGGCTTTAGCCCATTACTACTTGGGTCGTACCCCTTCTCACACCAGGAAGGCAAGCCCTCTAAAGATAATAACAAGTTCTCATACACATAAGATCCATTTGATAGGAAAGGGGAGAGGATACTTTTGCTATTAAAATTGGGTTACAAACATGCACAACAGACAATCCAAAAAAGATAAATCAAGCACGGAGCAAACAATGATTCTTTTTAAGCACCAAGCCCAAATGTTCCTAAATTAGTGATAAAATGTAATGTCTTGGACTGATCAAAGCTACAACAAATATGTTAGTAGTTTCACAACCTCCTTTTCTTAGACAATTGATAAGATGTACAAATAACTGATTAGTAACCAAGAAAACTAAACTGTAAATGATAAACCTGAAAGCGACACAGTTACCAGAGGCGATCAACTGTTGATCAAAAGTGGTCTGTATTTGACTGAAAGTGAAGTATTACTAATCAGAAGCGATGCAGACCAACCAAGATGTGAATTGTTAAGACTCAAAATTGATCTGAGAAATCAAAGTGTGAATTGTTAAGGCTTATAAGTGACCAAGATATGCCAAATGCGTAAAAATCCCTACAAAAAGTCAGATGTAAATGAAAAACCCTAATCTATAGAAAGTGATCCAAACGCTAGAAGCGATCTATTTCAGCTTAAAAGCGACAAAAATTATGACAGACGCGACCACTGTTTGCTTAGGAGTGACGCGAAAAAGATAGGAAGCGACCACTATAGGCTTAGAAGTGACCCAGAAAATGTTGAAAGTGGTAGATTTCAGCTTAAAAGCGATGCAGATGTTCTGAAAGTGACTGGTTTTCGCTTAGAAGGGATTGAAACTTGCTGTAAGTGCTCAAAAAATCTGATCTTCACAAAAAGCAACTTCAAATAGCAAAGTTAATCAAGGATGTGGGTCCCACCAGGCATGCCAAAATGTGATAGGTAAAAATTAGGTTAATATGATCAAGCATATAATTGAAAACCTAATCCTACCACCATCAAAGAATCAAATCCAAGTGAAATCAAAAGCATACAATTCAAGAACAATATCACCTAGATTGTATGATTCCTTGTTTATGATGTGGATTGCTTCTCAACAATGAACAATTATGAAGATAAAAGCTGCCATGATGAATGGATGATAATGATAATGTGATAGATGGATGCTAAAAATGCTTAATATGCTCAAGATGATAATGTAGATGCTATATGAAAATGATGGATAGATGTAGTATGGAATGAGAGGGTGTTTATATAGACTTCAACCAAAATCAATCAACAGTGGAGATTTGGTGGCTATGTGGATGGCTAAGATTAAATGATAGTCATAGATAAATGTGTAAATGATAAGTGGAAGGAAGATAAGGCTTGTGTGTGACCGTGTACATAAAAAGTACTACATGTGAAAGATATTAAATAAAAGATATAGTACAACACATGTTTTTAAATGAAAGAGGCACACATGTTGGCTCATGAAGATAAATGATAAGAGAAATTAATTAAATAAACAAAATTTATTTAATTAATTGGAAAGTGGGCTTATGAAGGGAATTTTAATGAAGTAAATAAGATTTATTTAATTAAAATAGATGGAAATAAATAATTAAATAATTAAAGATTATTTAATTATAGATTAGAAGAAATAGAAGAAATAGATAATGAATTAATTAAATAAATATGAATTTATTTAATTAATAGAAGAAATAAGTGATAGGGAAATTGCTCAAGTGTATTAGACAAATGCAGATGATAGCTAATGCAATATTTGATACTAATGATAACTAGGTCAATTTTGGGTGTCTACATCAAACTTAATGGAATTCTCTAGGGAAGACATCAGAAAAAAGGGGAAACTAAGCTCCAATGTATTCCTAAAATGGTTAAGTAAAATGAAATGGTAGTGGTAAAATACCTTGAATTAGCCCTCCAATGTGAAGTACTTCATGATCATGAGGTAGATTTGCCCCCATGGGGCGGGTAGCTTTTCTCTTTCGAACCCACCATGGAGTTTCACAGTAGCTTCCCCTTCTCTAAAAAAAATCCCCATATTCTCAGGGTCTGACACCTTTCTACGTTGACTATGCTTCTTGCCTTTGATGGGAAGCCCCATGGCTTACCCAATTACTTCCTCAGAGACTTCAAACCCTTTACCCCCTATGTAGACTTGTCTGGCATCGTCATCCCAAGACTCCACAAACTGTCAAGATAGATTCTCATCGTGCCAAATCATCGCTTCAAGGAAGGAGGCCACATCCCCCTCCTGTATGATGTGCTAGACTATAGGATCCCACCTAAACTCCTCAAGTGAGGTCAGCTCAATCTTGACAATGTCACCACCCATCTTAAAATCCTGTAAACTAAGCAGCCAAAGTGAAAGAAAATGTTGAAGGAAAATTATGGTAAAATGCCTAGTAGGATACACATAAAAGGAAATAAATCCTTGCATGCAATTTCATCATTTCAAAGGCCACGGGATCCCTACATTAAATTTGATGTCATGATTCCAAAGATATTCATTGCCCTTTCCACCCTAGTTCTCTTCCTCAGAAAAGACCCATGCCTGCTACCACATGCAAAAGTAACCATCACTAGAGATGGGATTACTCCCGAGCTAGCCTGTCATCCAATCATCCCACCCCCCAATCACTTGCCACCTCAACATCCTTGTAGGTCCCCTAATCAGCCCCCCTATATCTATTTCAAGACTCCTGTTCTAGAAAATTGAATATTGGTAATTCTTTTCCCAACACTATGGGTTTGAGAACCAACATCTCCCAATGCAATTAAATACTTGCTACCCCTCCTAATAAATAGTCACACCTACACATCCTAAGTTTACAAATGATGAGGAGCCCATACAACTTAATCTGCATGCTTGCTTCCATCCTTTTTGATGAGAATTTGAATTCTATTGGGCAGCCTAGAAGAAAACCTGTAGCACCACCAACCATTGCTATTAGTCCCAAGGTTTTCCATAGCATTTTCCATGGCATTACCTTCCTTGTAGGTATGAGAGACATGTACTCCTCCATGACATTAAGGAGTAGATGAATGTCTCCAACAATGTCCACTAGATTCCAACCTATACTAGCAGATCCCAAGGTAGTATTAACAATTAACTGTGAATCCCCTTCAACATGAAGATGTCAAATGTTCAAGGAAATATCAAGTTTGATACCTGATAACATAGCTAAATCTTTAGCCTCATTGTTACTCTCAAATCCAATGCCCTTGTGTAAGCAACCACAAACATCTCCAAGTCAGATCTGATTATGCCTCCTCCACTAGCCTCCCTAGGATACCCTTTGGCTGCCCCATTAAAGTTGAGTTTGAACCAACCTTTTTGAGGTAGGGTCCAATAGGTTTTGGCCCAAGCTATCTTTTTAGAATTATTAATTTGGAAATTATTTGGACTGGCAGTCCACTATTGCATTAAACCTTGTTCTTTCTTCCCTAGGGGATTCTCTGCTGCTTTGAATTTACAAGAATTGATGTTTTTAGCCAACAATTTGGAGAAGGTTTGTAAAACCTCCAAGGGGGTTCTATACTTCTCCTAGAAGATTCTATTATTACATTGTTTCCACAAATTCCAGGCCAAGTGGGTAGGGATTTTTAACCAAATTTCCTTGACAACTGGGAATGTTGGTCGAAAAGGTGGTCTCCAGGCTCTAACTAGAGTAGCCACACTTTCATTGAAAACCCAACACAAATTCAGCCTCTACATAATAGGACTCCAGACCTCCCTAGCAAAGTTACAATGTAGAATGAGGTGAATAGCAGACTCCTCTACACCATAGAGAACACACTTGTTCAGCATCTGAAATCCTCTCCTCTTTAAATTATCAAGAGTCAAGATTTTGTTATGCATCAGAGTCCACCAAAAGAAGTTAATTTTGGATAAAATCTTAGGTAACCAAAATTTCCCCCACAACTTATCCTCCCCTGGGTCTAACAATAGCCCATAGGCACTCTTCACAGTAAACTGTCCTTTGTTGTCTCTGTCCCAAACCATCTGATCCTGTTTAGGAAGGAGGGAAAGTCTAAAGTTGTTCAACTCCCTTTGGAGCTGAAGTGCCACCTCTTTATCCTCATTGTGATCCATAACAAATTCATGATACCCTTCTAACTCCTTATGCTCTCATGGCCTCCAATGTAACTAGACACTTTACAACCAAAAAACATGTTGGCTCTATCAACTATCCTACTGTAATCTAGTTCTCTAAGGGGTAAATCGTTCAACCATCTAGCCTCCCAGAAATTGACATTCCTACCATCCCCTATCTTCCACCTAGTGCCTCTATGAAGGAGAGCCCTAGTTTTAAGGGTCCTGTTCTAGATGATAGAGCCTTTAGGGAGGCCAAGATTAGCAAGTAGCTTGCAGCCCTTATCCTCATTGAGATATTTAGCAGCCATAATATCACCCCGATCCCTATTACCTTGGATCAAGTTCCACCCAATCTTAGTCTTAAGAGCCTTGTTCATAAGCACAACAAGCACAATTCTCTTCTTTTTCTCCACCCTGAACCAAAGAAATTTCTTCAAAATCTACTCTATCTTCTCAGCAACACATCTCCGGATTTTGAACAAACTAAGGAAGTAATTAGGGATGCCTTGAAGAGAGGCTTTGAAGAGTTGAAATTTCCTTTCTTGACTCAATAAAGATCCTTTCTAGCCAACCAACTTCCTTTGTATTATCTCAATAATCAAGTTTTATTATTCTAAAGTAACTTTGGTGGTTGTGAGTAGGAGGCCAAGATAGGTAGCAGGTAAGCTCACACTAGAGCAACCCAAGACTCTAGTAACCTTTTGTTGCAAAACCTCCTGATTGTTTAGAATTTGGCTTTTTTCAAAATTGATACTCTGCCCAGAGGCCCCTTCATAAACATTAAGGAGACCTTTCCACCTCCTACCCTCGACCACAAAAGCAATTTAGAACAAAATAGTATCATCCACAAACTATTGGATGACTGACGCCTGAGTTATGGAAGTAGGTTTGATGCCCTAAAGGTCCCCATTACCCAATAAATTGCAAGCATTCCTACCAAGCACCTCTGCAAGAAAGATAAAGAGGTAAGGGGAAAGGGGGTCTCCCTACCTGAGACCTCTACTAGAGGGGAAATACCACTGAGAAGATCCATTGACCAAAATAGAAAATCTAATCATGGAGATGCACTACTTCACCAAGTTGATCACACAATCTTGAAAGCCAAATTTCTTGAGAACTCTAATCAAAAAATCCTAATTAACTCTATCATAAGCTTTTGAGATGTCTAGTTTAAAGATCATACCTAGGGTGTTGCTTTTAGAAATAGAGTAAATGATCTCATGAGTGGTGATGGTCGCATCAAGGATTTGCCTATCCAGAACAAAACCTTTCTAGTTGGGAGTAATGAGCTTATCCAAGAGAGGCTGATAGGTCTAAAGTACACCATGGAGGTGGAATCAATTTTCTTTGATATTAGAGTTATGCATGTGATGTCCAATTACTTTAGGAGTCTACCAGTCTGAAGGAAATCCTTGGCCGCATTAGTAACATCTTTCTGAATAACATCCAAGAAGGTTTGAAAAAATGCCACAGGGAACCCCTCCAGACTAGGAGCTTTGAAATCCCCCATGGAGAAGACCACCACCCTAACTTCCTCCTCTGTAATTGGTTTAGTCAGGAAGTTGTTATCATCTTTAGAAAAATGGTAGGAATGGAGTCCAAAATGGTCTCACATTCCTCCAAGGGGGCATTAACATCATGGGCAGCCAAAAGTGTCTCAAACTAGTTAGAATCTAGCCTCCCTATCTCTATATCCTCCTCCACCACTACTCCATTCTCATCCCTGAGTCTATTAATATAGTTTCTCTTCATGTGCCACAGTGTAGATTGGTGGAAAAAGGATGTGTTTCTATCCCCATCCCTCAACCATTGAACCCTAGAGTTTTACTTCCAATAGATCTCATCGTCCTTCAGTGTCAACAACCAGTCTTTAGAAAGAGAGTTATCTAGAACCTATAACTCCTCTAATAAGTCTGCCTACTCCATCCTTGTTTAAACATCCAATAGTTGACTCATAATATTCTTCTTCTTGACTAGAACATTCCCAAAGGTATACTTGTTCCATCCCTTAAATCTATTCCTAACATTGGCAAGTTTTTGAACCAATCTATACATTGTCAACCCCTAAACAAGAATATTCCACCACTCAGTCAAACATTTTTTTAATTCCATATG
This sequence comes from Cunninghamia lanceolata, assembly GCA_027924645.1. Lineage (NCBI taxonomy): Eukaryota > Viridiplantae > Streptophyta > Pinopsida > Cupressales > Cupressaceae > Cunninghamia > Cunninghamia lanceolata. The sequence continues at coordinate 1,589,327 of BSBN01000017.1, read as the reverse complement.
GAGTGCCCACATCATCTCAAACCTAAAAGGAAAAGGCCCTTTAATATTCCTCTCTTTATAATTTAGTAGTAGAGGGTTGTGATTCGATCCCACCCGGGGAAGAGCCACCAAACTAACAAGGTTGGCTATGGCCCAGTTGGAGGATATTAAAAATCTGTCCACCTTAACCTAAATAAGACTTTTCCCTTGTCTTTTGTTGGACCAGGTGAAAGATTGGACCACTAAATCTATATCCATAAGACTAGCTGGTGCAGGAGCTTCAATTTTCATTTCTTTTTCAAATATAATATTTGATGACCTTGTTAATTTTGGTTTTATCTAAGGGCATGGAAGCCATTTTTGATGTGTTGTAATAAGGACTTAGTCCAATTGATTTGACTAGTCCACTAGAAGGTTTGAAAGACCTATTTTATAGGTTTTTCTCTTTTAGAAACTTTTTATTTTTTTATTAAAACTGCCTTTTCCATTTGATTTTCTGCCTTCCTAGGTAGTTGTACGGACAGCTGGGAAGTGGAAGAGTTTTTGGAACTTCCTATATACATCTGTTGTTAAAACATGCCAAATATAATACAGCAAGAAGGAGTTTTTTAAGAGAAAAACTATGTTTTTTCTATTTTTTCTGTAAAAACACCATTGGTACGGCCAAGTAGGATTGTTAAAGGAGTGATTTTTTAAAAATACTTTAGATCTTGGATGTGATTGTCATTTGCAGGTAATTTGGGCCTTTGTAACGTTTGGAGGTGTTAGTTCTTCTTCTTTTTGTAAATACTGGGTTAAACCCTCTTTGCCTGGGGTTTTGAAGTAAAATGGAGTTTTTTTCCTCTGTCTTCTGAAGGTGAATAGTCATCTTTTGATGAGATGGAGGAATTTAGAGTAGTTTCTATATTTTTGCTGTTTGATTGGTTGTTCTCCTTCTGTCATAGTGTTTGGCATGCCTCTATCTAGTCAAACAGAGACTAGTTAGTCAAGAAAGGTAGAAGACAGCTGAAGTGTGAAAAAATAGCCATAGATTTGATCAAATGATGTTGAACTCTGTGCATTAGAAGGAAGGCAAGTCTGCACATCATCCTCCTGGTCCAGACAAGGTGTTTTCTTGAAACATATCTTTCTCTATTCCTCAATTACCATGATTTTTAGAAAGAACAGTTTGCTGTCATAAGGGACAATTTAATTACTATTCCATATTGACAAAGTACGGCCCTGTACTTTTGTGGAAAGATAGTGAAGCTTTCATGGGTGTTGGAGTGTGTAGTAATCCTACATGGCCTATGGAAGGAATGTTGAATTGAGATTGTGTGAACAAACCTTAAGGAGGTAGATTTCTTTGTAACACTGTTTTGTGACAGTCAAGGTTAGTTGCTGTCCACAATCCTGTTTAGGACAGAAGTTTGATCATCTGGTTAATAGTTTATTGTTGTTCCTGTCTACTGAAGGTATAAGGGAGATTGATGAGGAGAACCCTATTGATAAGGGAGCACAATACCAATTGATGGTTCATAATAGCTACAAGTTATAAGTTGTTATCACAGCACTGTCATAGGACAGTCAGTATGCCATTGCTGTCCACTGTCCTCCATAAATACAGTGTGGATTGTATGTATGCAAATAGTAGTTCTTTCACCTTGAAATGGTCAGTATGCATCAAGTATTGAAGTTCTTTTGAAACCTTGAGGGGTTATTTAACAAATTCCTTAAGACTTCAACCTTCTCCAAACGCTGTCCTAGGACAGCCACCTGCTGTTTTGCTATCCACTGCCCCTTTAATCATAGTGTGGGCCTATATGTGAGTTGATGGTTGGTATTTCATATCTAGTGTCTAGTATGCTTGTAGTATTAATGTTCCTGTGATGTTTTGAAGGGTTAAATCATATTCCAAACACTGTATAAAATAGTCTTATTGCTGCCACTATTATTTGTCTAGAGAATGCAGGAAGTGCTCTCTATGTCAGAGGTATCATGGCTGTCATGACAAGTATGGGTGTTTATTATTGGTAGAGGTGTGGTAACAGGTTGTGAGTCCTTGAAAGGGTGTATTGTGCAAGTAGGTTGGATGGAGCAATGACTCTCCAAATTGAGAAGTGGATAGCCTGAGAGGAAGACACTAGATAGTGATCCTAGGCTAGGTCAATCTCTGTAATAGCCTTGTGTAGGCTTTGTCTTCATAAACACCATTGTTAACCTCTTGAGGGGAAGTGATCTAAGTTCATTGAGTGAACTTCTACTACAACCTTACCTTTACCTCTGCATCATATTGGTATCAGAGCCAATATTCTGATTGGAAGCAAGTGTATGTCAGAAGAGGAAATTGAAACAGAGGCTAGTACAATGCCTCCCAAGACAATGAGTCAAGATGCCATCAAGAAGTTGGTGGAAGAGATGGTTGAAGCAAGACTGCAAGAAGCAAAATTGTAGGAAGAGAAGAAGTCTAAAGGCAAGACCAAAGAAGAAGGAAGTTCTTCAGACACAAATGAAGAAACAAAGGTAGAAGAGGATCCTCAGGAGCAGGATATGTCTGCAAATCAGAAAGCCTTCTTGAATGCACTTAAGGGTGCTCATGGAGATAGTGGTGATCCCAAGATGGAGGTGCCTACCTTCCAGGGCAAGTTGGATGGAGATGTTCTCATCGACTGGATAGAAGCTATATGCAACTTCTTTGATTACAAGGAGTTCAATGATAGCAAAAAGGTCAAATTTGCCAAGACAAGGCTAAGAGGTTCTGCACTGGTATGGTGGAACTATATGCAGAGTGAGAGGGAGAAGGTTGGGAAGAGTCCCATCACTAATGGAGTAGAATGGTGGCTATGCTCAAAAGCAAGTTTATGCCACCTGACTATGAGATTCAAATCATAAGGAGATTTCAGAATTTGAGACAAAAAAACATGGATGTGGCTGCCTACACAAAAGAATTTCATAGACTCAGTATGAGGGCCAATCATAATGAGGATGAAAAAGAAATGGTGGCTAGGTACCTGAATGGACTGAAATATAATCTGCAAGATGAGATAGGTTTGGTGTTACCAAAGATAGTGGATGAATGTTTCTTGTTGGCCTCCAGAGCTGAGGAAAAGTTGAGAAGGAAGGGTGACCAAAGTGCCAGAGGTAGAGGTGGTAGAAATCAAAGAGGTAGAGGTAATTTTGGCCGTGGACAATTCAACAAAACTAAAAATAACAGCCAACAAGAAACTCAATCAGCAAAAAAGCATAGAGGAGGTTTCAGAGGTGGTAGAAATCATAATGGTAGAGGTAGAAATGGTGGAGGTGGTAGAGGACCAAGAGTCTTCACTGGAAGATGTTATGGCTACAACCAAGTTGGCCATATAATGAACAAATGTCCAGGGAAAGCCAGTAGCTCTCATGACAGTGGAAAGAGAAATCAGTTAGTGAAAGATGATGAATGTGAAAGTATGAATTCACCAATGGGAAGTGCTGCACCTGTTCTAGATGGAGAGAGTATGATGATAAAAAGGTCTATGCTGAAGATGCCTTTGAAGCAAGAGCCTCCTCAGAGAAAGAATCTTTTCAGAACCCAAGGTCTAGCCTATGAGAAACTTTGCAAAATCATAGTGGATTCAGGATCTACTGAGAATGTGGTATCCACTAAGATGGTTGAGAAGTGCAAGTTGAAGAGGCTGCCTCATATCAGTCCTCACAAGATCTCTTTGTTGAACAAGAACCAAAGTTTCATGGTGGAGGAACAAGCTTGGGTTGAATTTGCAATTGGTGACTACAAGGACAAAGTACTATGTGAAGTCATTCCCATGGATGCATGTCACGTACTTCGTGGTCGTCCCTGGAAGTATGATGTTAAAGCTCACATTGATGGTGAGAAGAACACTTATGTCATCACCAAGAATGGAAGGCCATTCAAAATGGATCCTTTGTTGGAGCAGCCCAGGGGAAAGGAAAATAACAGCAATGTCATGTTGGTGAGTGGAAATGAGTTCCTAAATATCTTGAAGGAGAATGACAACCAGGGGTATGCCTTGGTCATGAAGCCCAAGAGTGGATCAGATCAGCAAGAACAAAAACAGAAGGAGATTCCATTGGAAGTACAGCAATTCCTGGATAAGTATCAAGACCTTGTGGTAGAAGAAGTTCCCAACTCCTTACCACCCATGAGGGATATTAGTCATCAAATTGACTTAATACCTGGTGCTACGTTACCTAACAAGGCTGCATACAAGCTGACTCCACAGCAAAATGAAGAGGTGGCAAGGCAAATTCAAGATCTCCTGGAGAAAGGGCTGATTAGGAAGAGTCTAAGTCCCTGTGCAGTTCCAAGTGTACTGGCTCCTAAGAAGGATGAAAAGTGGAGGCTATGCACAGATTCCAGGGCCATAAACAAGATCACCATAAGATACAGATTTCCAATGCCAAGGATTGAAGATCTCTTGGATTACCTGGGAGGATCGTGCTATTACTCAAAGATTGATTTGAAATCTGGATATCATCAAATCCGGATCAAACAAGGAGATGAATGGAAGACTGCTTTCAAGACCAATGAAGGTCTTTATGAATGGCTTGTTATGCCATTTGGTCTTAGCAATGCGCCAAGTACATTTATGCACCTGATGAATGAGGTATTAGTTGAATTCATTGGTAAATTTGTTATTGTTTATCTTGATGACATACTAATCTTTAGCAGGACAAGGGAAGACCATGTGAAGCATGTTGGTCAGGTGTTGGAGAAGATACATGAGTACAAGTTGATGATCAACTTAGACAAATGTGAGTTCATGAAAACTGAACTTGTATACTTGGGATTTGTCATTTCTAATGGCTGTTTGAAGATGGATCCCTCTAAGGTTGAGGCTATTCTTAGTTGGCCTACCCCAAAAATAGTGGGAGATGTGAGAAGTTTCCATGGATTGGCAACTTTCTATAGGAAGTTTATCAGAGGTTTCAGTCACATTAGTGCTCCCATCCTCAACACCATCAAGGGTGGAGTCAAATGTAGATTCCAGTGGACAAAGGAAGCTGATGATAGTTTTGAGTTGTTGAAAACAAAGGAAGCTGAGTTACCTACCTTAGTACTCCCTGATTTTGATAAGGTATTTGTTGTTGAGTGTGATGCAAGTTAGCAAGCTATTGGTGCTATTCTTAGCCAGGAAGGACATCCAGTGGCATTCTTTTTAGAAAAGTTGAATGAAGCCAAGCAAAGGTATTCTACCTATGACTTAGAACTCTATGCAATGGTGCAAGCTCTTAAGAAGTGGCGACATTATTTGCTGCCCAAATAATTTATTGTGTTTACTAACAATCATGCTTTAAGCTTTCTTAACAGTCAAGAAAAATTGAACCATAGACATGTTAAATGGATGGAACAGCTACAAGTTTATACTTTCACAATTAAGCACAAAAGAGGTGTCTCTAATAAGGTAGCTGATGCATTGAGTAGGAGGTTGCTTCTTGTTCAGGAAATTTAGTTAGAAAGCATGGGTATTGACTTTTTAAAAGAGCTGTATAAAGAAGATTCTAATTTCAAAGAGGCTTATGATGTTTGTGTGAACTTTGCTAACACATTCCATGGAGAGTATGCAGATTTTGTTTTGCAGGAAGGCCTCTTGTTTAAGGGCAATTTGTTGTGTGTCCCTAAATGCTCTATGCGGGACAACATCATCAAGGAGAAGCATAATGATTCTTTAGGAGGACATTTTGGCTTGGACAAGACACTAGAACAAGTCACAAGGTTCTATTTTTGGCCAAAGGTGCAATCAGATGTGAGAAAATATGTAGCTACCTGTGCAATTTGTCAAAGAGCCAAAGGTGTGTCTTCAAATGCAGGTCTATACCAGCCCCTTCCCATTCCCAACAGACCTTGGGAAAGTATCAACATGGACTTTGTGCTTGGGTTACCCAGGACAGCCAGAGGGGTGGATAGTGTGTTTGTCATTGTTGATAGGTTCAGCAAGATGGCTCATTTTGTGCCATGTAAATGCACAAATGATGCATCTCATGTTGCAGGTCTATTTTTTAGAGAGGTAGTAAGGATGCATGGTTTACCATTGTCCATTGTAACTGACAGAGATTCTAAGTTTGTAGGTCAATTCTAGAGGACCTTGTGGAAGAAGCTGGGCACACAATTGTCCTTTTCATCAGCCTACCATCCACAAACTGATGGTCAGACTAAGGTGGTTAATAGGTCTCTTGGAAACCTTCTAAGGTGCCTTACAAAGCAACATGGTTTGGCATGGGATTTGGCTATCAGTCAGGCTGAATATGCCTACAATGATTCAAGGAATAGGAGCACTGGTAAAAGTCCTTTTGAGATAGTTTATGGTATTCATCCAAGAGGGCCACTTGAACTGAAGGATCTCCAAGGTTGGGATAGAAGGAGTTCACTTGGTGAAGAGTTTGCTACCTCCATGAAAACAGTTCATGATCAAGTCAAGTTGCAACTAGAAAAATCAGTCACAAAGTACAAAGAAAAAGCAGATTTGAAGAAAAGAGAAGTACAGTTCAAAGTTGGTGACTTAGTCATGGCATATCTGAGGAAAGAAAGGTTACCAAAGGGTCAGCCAACTAAACTCCTGATGAAGAAGATTGGAGCTTGCAGGATAGTGCACAAATTCGGTCCAAATGCCTATGAGATTGAGCTACCAGATGGCCTGGGTATCTCTCCTATTTTCAATGTTTGTGATCTTTTTCCTTTCAGACCTCCATTGCCTAATGAAAGTGGATCAGATGTGGTGCTTGAAGATGCTGATTGGATCAAGGATTTGCCCCCAAGCAAACCTTTACAGTTGGAGTGCATTTTGGATTCCAAAGTTATCAAGAAGACTCGAAGAGGTGTCTATAAGGACTACTTAGTGAAATGGAAGGATCTCCCGGACTCAGAGGCCACCTGGATGACTGAAGCAGATATTCTGAAGCATGGCAAGACATTTCAACAATTGGCAACTCAAGGGACTTAAGTTTTTCCCACAGGGGTAGTATGGTGCAGGAGCTTCAATTTTCATTTCTTTTTCAAATATAATATTTGATGACCTTGTTAATTTTGGTTTTATCTAAGGGCTTGGAAGCCATTTTTGATGTGTTGTAATAAGGACTTAGTCCACTTGATTTGACTAGTCCACTAGAAGGTTTGAAAGACCTATTCTATAGGTTTTTCTCTTTTAGAAACTTTTTGTTTTTTATTAAAACTGCCTTTTCCATTTGATTTTTTGCCTTCCTAGGTAGTTGTACAGATAGCTGGGAAGTGGAAGAGTTTTTGGAACTTCCTATATACATCTGTTGTTAAAACATACCAAATATAATACAACAAGAAGGAGTTTTTTAAGAGAAAAACTATGTTTTTTCTATTTTTTCTGTAAAAACAGGATTGGTACGGCCAAGTACAGATTGTTAAAGAAGTGATTTTTTTTAAATACTTTAGATCTTGGATGTGACTATCATTTGCAGGTAATTTGGGCCTTTGTAACATTTCGAGGTTTTAGTTCTTCTTTTTGTAAATACTGGGTTAAACCCTCTTTGCCTGAGGTTTTGAAGTAAAATGGAGTTTTTTTCCTTGTCTTTTGAAGGTGAACAGTCATCTTTTGATGAGATGGAGGAATTTATAGTAGTTTCTATGTTTTTTCTATTTGATAGGTTGTTCTCCTTCTATCATAGTGTTTGGCATGCCTCTATCTAGTCAAACAAAGACTAGTTAGTCAAGAAAGCTAGAAGACAGCAAAAGTGTGAAAAACCAGCCATAGATTTGACCAAATGATGTTGATCTTTGTGCATTAGAAGGAAGGCAAGTCTGCACATCATCCTCCTGGTCTAGACAAGGTGTTTTCTTGAAACATATCTTTCTCTATTCCTCAATTAGCATGATTTCTAGAAAGAACAGTTTGCTGTCATAAGGGACAATTTAATTACTATTCCATATTGACAAAGTACGGCCCTGTACTTTTGTTGAAAGATAGTGAAGCTTTCATGGGTGTTGGAGTGTGTAGTAATCCTGCATGGCCTGTGGAAGGAATGTTGAATTGAGATTGTGTGAACAAACCTTAAGGAGGTAGATTTCTTTGTAACACTGTTTTGTGACAGTCAAGGTTAGTTGCTGTCCACAGTCCTGTTTAGGATAGAACTTTGATCATCTGGTTAATAGTTTATTGTTGCTCCTGTCTACTGAAGGTATAAGGGAGATTGATGAGGAGAACCCTATTGATAAAGGAGCACAATACCAATTGATGGTTCATAATAGCTACAAGCTATAAGTTGTTATCACAGCACTGTCATAGGACAGTCAGTATGCCATTGCTGTCCACTGTCCTCCATAAATACAGTGTGGATTGTATGTATGCAAATAGTAGTTCTTTCACCTTGAAATGGTTAGTATGCATCAAGTATTGAAGTTATTTTAAAACCTTGAGGGGTTATTTAACAAATTCCTTAAGACTTCAACCTTCTCCAAACGCTGTCCTAGGACAGCCACCTGCTATTTTGCTGTCCACTGCCCCTTTAATCATAGTGTGGGCCTATATGTGAGTTGATGGTTGGTCTTTCATATATAGTGTCTAGTATGCTTGTAGTTATAATGTTCCTTTGAAGTTTTGAAGGGTTAAATCATATTCCAAACACTGTATAAAACAATCTTATTGCTGCCACTATTATTTGTCTAGAGAATGCAGGAAGTGCTCTCTATGTCAGAGGTATCATGGCTGTCATGACAAGTATGAGTGTTTATTATTGGTAGAGGTGTGGTAATAGGTTGTGAGTCCTTGAAAGGGTGTATTGTGCAAGTAGGTTGGATGGAGCAATGACTCTCCAAATTGAGAAGTGGATAGCCTGAGAGGAAGACACTAGATAGTGATCCTAGGCTAGGTCAATCTCTGTAATAGCCTTGTGTAGGCTTTGTCTTCACAAACACCATTGTTAACCTCTTGAGGGGAATTGATCTAAGTTCATTGAGTGAACTTCTACTACAACCTTACCTTTACCTTTGCATCACTAGCATTACCTAAGCACTCTGCCAAGGCAACCATGTTGTTAGAGTAGTCAGCTAGACCCCCTATTTTTTAGATGGGTAGAGGGGAGAGTTTAGGTCTCCTGTAATCACCCAGTTAGTTTTCTTAGAGCTCTTAATCTTGTCTGATAGATAATTCCATACATCCTTTCTCCCAAAATGCATGTTCAAAGCATAGACATTGACCAGGGTCCACCGAATGTGGTTGTAATGGAAAGAGATTTCAAGACAATGCCTAGAATAGAACACCACCATCCCCTGAAGGTTATGGTTCCACAAAGTGGCAATACCTCTTAAAGCTCCTTGGGATCCATTAATGGCATAGCTAGCATTGGGCCAAATGCTTTTTATCACCAACTTAAAATTCTCCTCAGTCATGATAACTTCTTGCAGTAAAAGAATATCCACCTTATTGTCGTAAATGTAGTGTTTGACAAGCAGCTGCTTGTGAGGGCTGTTTAGCCCTCAGATGTTCCATGAAACTATTTTCATTTTTTGGTCCACCTATGAGGGACCACCAAGCTAATCTGCCTAGCACTAGCGATTTCCTTCTCCATCTCTCACTGTCTTGTTTGCATGTGTGAAGGCTTACCTTTGCTATTTTCCCTCCCACATCAATATTCTTTTTACTGGAGCCTTTTCCTCTGTTCTTCGCAATGGACCAACCCTCTGAGTCCTCTAAATTTCTACTAGTGCCCACTCCTTGGGATAGAGAGAAATTTTTCTCCAAAATAATTGCCCCAAACTTGAAGCCCCTTGTCCTCTATTTAGGGCTACAATGTCGAATGTCCTGAACATTCTCCTTCAGCACAGTCTCAACCACCTAAGTTCCTGAGTTCTGGAAGAACTCCCCCTCCTCCCTTTCTTCAAATCTACCACTAAGCTCTTCTATATGTCTATTAGTACCCATATCCTCCCCAACCACCTTCTCCACTAAGCCTTGGGTCTCCCCACCAAACATCAGTCCTTGGTCTCCCCCGTGGACACCTCAACCTCCTTCTCTAGGGATCCCTATTGGTCTCCCTCTGTAGATGCTTCCACCACAACTTTTTTAGCTAGAGAATCCAGGGGGAATTAACAAGTTTGAGGACATCCTCCTTAAAGGGATATTCTTCAGCACTTACATTTGTATCCTCCCTCTCCTCTCTCTGAGGTGGGGGGTGTTTGGGGTCCCTAAACTGAGTGAAAACATGTCCTGGTTTCATAAAGTTCTGACAAAAAACCCTAGAGTTCTCATAGAGAATGCTCTGGTTCCATTTCCCATATTTTGATTCCAAAGTGATGGAAGTGGGAAGGGTTTTGAGAATGTTAACATTAACATAGAATCTGGCATAAACCAATCTTGCCTTTGCCTTGGTGACCTTGTCAACTATCACATAATCCCCAAAGGAATTACCAATCCAGGCAAATATTTCCTCATCCTAATATTCCAATGGAAGACCTGGAAGCCTAACCCAGACTGGAACAGATTGGTTGAGATTAGCTTTAGGGTAAAAACTAGGTTTCCATTTGCATAGAGAAAGTGAGTGCTTCCCATATAGCCACGGCCCTCCAGCTAGGATCGACAACAGATCCTCTTGTGAGGTGAACTTAAAAAGGAACATTCTACCCACCATAGCACCGATAGAGACACTCCCCTTAAGCACCCACTTGGTAGCCACCCATCTTCTAACCAAGTCAATGTTGGGTCTATAAGTAAACAACTTCCCCACAAGCATGTTCTCCATGGTCACCACCACCCTTAGGATGGTCTGATCTAGTAGTTTGAGAGCCTTAGCACCCTCACACTCAGAAAGGACTGGGACACTCATTGGACAAGAACATCCACTGTGAGCAACACCCACTAGGGCCTCCTTCCATTTCTTAGATCCAAGATCCAAGGACGGAGTCATGTGTTCATCACAACAGCCCGTGCCAGAAACAAAATATCCAAACTCAGGGGGAGGAGATTGGGTCATGGCCCCCCTAGACTGTCACCAGCCATTCTCACCCAAAGCCAAATTCAAAACCAGGTGCTAGTTGTAGCGCAAAAAAGTAATTGTCATGTTTATGTTAATACTGTAATGCTTAAGTATTAATCCACTCCAAAGGATTTGACATCTGTTTAGAAACAAATTTACCTCCCCTCTCAGTATCTTAGTTTGTCCAACAAAATCTTCCTAATCAAACATTGGAACACAAGCCACCAATGACTCTATGCTTGGCTGCTATCCCTAAAGAGGAGCCAAGTTGTGTTGGTGGGGGCTCTGTTCCTTTGTTGCATTACAAAGATTGATTCAATGACCTAGGCTAAACAATTGATCAATTTGACTAAATTAATAGCATACAAGTGTTACAAAATAGATGTACAGAAATAGAAAGTAGATCTGGGAAGACAACAAAGAGAGGAACCTGGTACCAAAAACTAGATCAAAATGTCAAGAACACTAGAGCATCACTCTAGCATTTGAATGCCCAGAAAACTGAAACTATTCACCTGTGCAGATTTGATATATCTTGAATGTCTAGGATGTCACACTTTCATTCCATAACAGCAATCTGATACCTACAAAATGAAAGGGGAAAAATTATTGTGTTATATAGGGGCTTGCCTCAGTCAAACCTTGTGTTGGTGTTCCCACCTCCACAACAACAATGATAATGATGATAGAGTGCATGTTCTGATGAACAAAAGAAAAATAAATGATAAAGACTGCAATAAACAAATACCATGAAATAGAGTTACCATAAATGTGAATCCCTTGTTGGATTGGTGTCATAACATGAATCACCCACAAGGATTTGATGGAGGAAGAATCTTATTTCAATACCTGCAAGGGTTAGTGCATACAACAATAGTCTTCACAAATAGAGAGCTTGTAGAGAGAGAGAGCTTTTGTTGATAGATCATCGAACTCTCAAAATGAGGAAGAGAGGGTTTCTTATATATGAATCCAAAATACTTTTTGAGGGCCCATTTGGGTGAGGCTGACAAGGTGTGTCACTCAAGGCAAAAAGGCTAACATTCTGTTTCAGATTATTTTTGCACCAACTGACAGGACGATAGCATGGGGTGCTAGTGTCCTGGTGAAATTTTCTCTTGAAATGCTAGTTGTCAAGGGACTTCACCCAGTTTCTTAGAAAAATGATGAAACATGCATATCACAAGCAGAGACAAACATATATGCTAAACTAAGTGTGAAACCTAGTGTGAAATTGTAAGTGGTGACAATTTACGACACTACAATATTGTGATTTTGTAAGATTGTAGTTCTAACATTCTAGTTTGTAGGTTCTCAATCTAGGGGAATGATTCTTCCACCTGAATAACTTTATGTTTCCTCTATAGTATCCTTTTGGGTATATTTTTTTATGATGTTATTTCATTTCTATACTTTAGTGTAGCTTATCATTTAGTGTCATCAACTCACTAAAGTGGGGACAAAATGTAATGTAGAAAATTATGTACACATAGTTTCATGTTATGTTTTGAACTTGGTTTGGTATCCATTCTCATAGCATGTCTTAGGGATCACTTAATCCAATCCTTGGCCTATTTTTCCCTCACTAGTTTGCCAAGATTTTGCATCATAGTCAAAATCTAGTTTTTATCATGAGAGCATGTGCCAAACTTAAGGAGAGTTCCTCAAGATGCATGTACAATGTGTAGATGTATGCATGAAACACTAGCATCCCAAAAGTTATTAAGAGTTTGAACATTGGTTTCCCATTCAACTACTTACTACTACCTATTGTAACATCTTCCTATCAAGAAAACACTTTTCACATTGAACTCTAACTCCTTAGCCTCAAGAGAAAGCAATTTGGAGAATCTAACTCTCATTCTTGGTTCCTCTTCTTGAAACTTTGAAATTTTCTCTACAATCTCTCTTTCTTAGCTTCTCATAGTTTTGCTTGGCTAAAAATAATTCCATTGTTGAAGTTGCATGTTGTTGGACTTTTTGGATTCAGTACTACAAGTATTTAATTATCTTCTATGTCACGTTGGCAATCTTGTTTGAATAAGTTTTCTTCTTGCTTGAATGAGTTTTGCAACATTTTCTCTTCTTTATCATTCTTCTTCCTCTTGGCAAATATATTGGTGAATTTCACCTCCTTTTTATCAAATTCATATACACTAGTTTTTCAATCTATGCAGACCTTAGATCTAGCATTGATAGATTATTGATATTGCTTGTATTTCCTAGACACGCTTAGGATTTAAGAGCACACACATTTCTCTACCATTTTTCAATCTTAGCTACTCTTGTAGGTTGAAAGACCAAAATAGGAGATTGACCACTCTTGGCAAGTTCCCAAGAATCCCCAAACATTTTTCTTGTCCTTCAGTTACACGTATTTGGGAAAGTATTCAACTACACAAAGGTTTACAACTATTCTAGAACTTTTCTTGTCATTTCCATCTCTCTTAAAAATATAAATATTTAGTTGTATTTCTTCATTTTTATCACTTGGATATATGTGTCAGTTGTTGTTTCCTACTATGCAGGTGGGCATAGATTTTGAGAGAAAATAATGTTTACAATAGTTTATTGTTTATTCTTGGTGTAGGAGCACCTTGAGATTCTACGAATCTGAAGATTCCTTACATTTCTATTTTGTCCAAACTATAATATTGTAAGGCCTTCGTGCCATTTGGAGTTATATCTGGCCAAGTAATGGCATAATGTTGAGTTGTCATTAAAAGAAGTTGTAACCAAACAAGAAGTGTAACTGATTGGCAGAGGTGGTTCAACTTCCACCATGTACAACTGCCGAGTGAGTCTTTAAATAGATAGTCCATGTTTGTTAGAGACAGAGATAAAGAGAAAGGAAGATTGTATGTATATTCTGAGGAAGGAATAAAAAGAAGTTTTGTTTTGGTCTAATTACAAGAACATCAGTTTGGAGTCATTCCACTGGTGGATTTCTTTGAAATCAGTGGAATGACCTCCGTGTAGTTAGATTTATTTCTGTTCTTTAGTATTTTGTAGTTTTCTGTGGATGCTGTTTGGTTACAATCGGTGCAAAGGAGGTTGTCGGTATAAGGTTTATGTTGATGCATTCTGTGTATATCTTGCATTTGTATGTCATAGACAGTTCATGTGTATCCTGTAGTTGAATGTTGAAAGATTGTATTTGGTAATGTACATTTCGTATGATACAAAGAATGACTAACAGAAGTGGTAAAAAGAACTGGCATAGCAAGTCAAGTAATGTATGTTGAAGACATTGGTGTGAGAGAGCCCATCAGATGAATGTAAGATTGTTGTGCTGATAGTATGTGTTCTTACCGATCGGAGTGACAATCGTAAGTGTCACTGATGAAGAGTATCGGCGTAAGGAGTGTCATTAGAAGAAGACTTAGAAGTCTCAGTAAATGGTAGAGTCACATCGACAGAAGGAACATCAGAAAGAGATGGACTATCAGAAGGCAAGTAGAAGGTTTCATCGATAGAGGCAGTCTTGCCGAAGTGAAGTTGGTGTTATGTAGATTTCGGTGTGAGATATGACATCGGAGAGCGAAGAGAATGTGTCACCGATGGCTTAAGTCTAGGTGATGAAAACAATTCAAAGGAGATATCAAAGTGATATGGTACATCAGTGGAAGAGATTTTGGATTAACTGATAGTGTGAACTCTCACTAATATATGCAAAAAGATGGAGACAAGGTGACATTGGCCTATCGGCCAATAAAGATTTAGACACGCCGATAGAGGGTGGTCTTGCCGATGTAGAAGAATGAAGTTACTTTGATATCATTTGAACCTTGCGAAGAGGTTTTCTGAGTTGTTTGAGCCTTGTTCTATTGTATTGTGGGTTAATGGGTATTTTCCACCCTATTATGTAAAGTTTCCCTGCATGCTCTGCATCAAAGTGGTATCAGAGCTGGTGAAAGAGTTGGGTGTTGTATTTGTTCATGTCACTGAGAAGGCAGGTGAAGAACTGAAGGAAAGATTGTGTTGGTGACCATTATTTTGTTTGCTAAGTTGTTTGGTTGCAGGTGCTTGGTCCATCTAGCTGTAGAAGGATGTTTTCTGAGATTATGTGTGGGCAGACAAGATGAGGTCTGTCATGACCATTCTCCAATAGAGATTAGGTTGGAGAAGGATGCAGAGAGAGGCCACTGAGGAGAGAGTGGTAGGTGCATCACCAAGATCTGTTGTTGGGTAAGATGAATGGTTTGTTGGTGAGTTGATTGGTAAGGTAGTAGAGAGATGGAGATCTGACAGAAGAAGCACTTGATATCACAGCCTGTAGAGTACTCCACTGATGGGAGTAGAAGGAGCCTGAAGAAGCTCTGTAAAGATGGTAGTTTGATTTTTTTGGTTGGTTGGTCACCATTTCCTTGATCTGAAGATTGGAAGCTTGAAGTTGAAGAAGAATACGCCAGACAGATGTAGAAAAAGATTTTTGTTGCAGGTACATTTCCAATGGACTTGGAAATCTTTGTTGGTTGGTTGTATGGTGCAGGAGCACCTCGAGATTCTATGAATATGAAGATTCCTTACATTTCTATTTTGTCCAAATTGTAATACTGTAAGGCCTTCGTGCCATTTGGAGTCATATCTGGCCAAGTAACGATGTAATGTTGAGTTGTCATTAAAAGAAGTTGTAAATGAACAAGAAGTGTAACTGATTGGCAGAGGTGGTTCAACTTCCATCGTGTACAACTACCGAGTGATTCTTTAAATAGACAGTCCATGTTTGTTAGAGACAGAGATAGAGAGAAAGGAAGATTGTATGTATATTATGAGGAAGGAATAAAAAGAAGTTTTGTTTTGGTCTAATTACAAGAACATCAGTTTAGAGTCATTCCACTGGTGGATTTCTTTGAAATCAGTGGAATGACCTCTGTGTAGTTAGATTTATTTCTATTCTTTAGTATTCTATAGTTTTCTGTGGATGCTGTTCGGTTACAATCGGTGCAAAGGAGGTTGTCGGTATAAGGTTTATGTTGATGCATTCTGTGTATATCTCACATTTGTATGTCACAGACATTTCATGTGTATCCTACAGTTGAATGTCGAAAGATTGTATTTGGTAATGTACATTTCGTATGTTACAAAGAATGACTGACAGAAGCAGTAAAAAGAACCGGCATAGCAAGTCAAGTAATGTATGTTGAAGACATCGGTGTGAGAGAGCCCATCGGGTGAATGTAAGATTGTTGTGCTGATAGTATGTGTTCTTACCAATCGGGGTGACAACTGCAAGTATCACCAATGAAGAGTATCAGTGTAAGGAGTGCCGTCAGAAGAAGACTTAGAAGTCTCAGCGAACGGTAGAGTCACATCGATAGAAGGAACATTAGAAAGAGATGGACTATCAGAAGGCGAGTAGAAGGTTTCACTGATAGAGGCAGTCTTACCAAAGTGAAGTTGGTGTTATGTAGATTTCGGTGTGAGATATGACATCAGAGAATGAAGAGAATGTGTCACCAATGGCTTAAGTCTGGGTGATGAAGATGATTCAAAGGAGATATCGGAGTGATATGGTACATCAGTGGAAGAGATTTTGGATTGACCGATAGTGTGAACTCTCACCGATATATGCAAAAAGATGGAGACAAGGTGACATCGGCCTATCGGCCAATGAAGATTTAGACACACTGATAGAGGGTGGTCTTGTTGATGTAGAAGAATTAAGTTACTTTGATATCATTTGAACCTTGCGAAGAGGTTTTCTGAGTTGTTTGAGCCTTGTTCTATTGTATTGTGGGTTAATGGGTATTTTCCACCCTGTTATGTAAAGTTTCCTTGCATGCTCTGCATCAAAGTGGTATTAGAGCTGGTGAAAGATTTGGGTGTTGTATTTGTTCTTGTCACTGAGAAGGTAGGTGAAGAACTGAAGGAAAGATTGTGTTGGTGACCATTATTTTGTTTGCTAAGTTGTTTGGTTGCAGGTGCTTGGTCCATCTAGCTACAGAAGGATGTTTTCTAAGATTGTGTGTGGGCAGACAAGATGAGGTATGTCGTGACCATTCTCCAATAGAGATTAGGCTAGAGAAGGATGCAGAGAGAGGCCACTAAGGAGAGAGTGGTAGGTGCATCACCAAGATCTACTGTTGGGTAAGATGGATGGTTTGTTGGTGAGTTGATTGGTAAGGCAGTAGAGAGATGGATAACTGATAGAAGAAGCACTTGATATCGCAGCCTATAGAGTACTCCACTGATGGTAGTAGAAGGAGCCTGAAGAAGCTCTATAAAGATGGTAGTTTGATTTCTTTGGTTGGTTGGTCACCATTTCCTTGCTCTAAAGATTGGAAGCTTGAAGCTGAAGAAGAATACGCCAGACAGATTCAAAAAAAGATTTTTGTTGCAGGTACATTTCCAAGGGACTTGGAAATCTTTGTTGGTTGGTTGTATGGTGCAGGAGCACCTCGAGATTCTACGAATCTGAAGATTCCTTACATTTCTATTTTATCCAAACTATAATATTGTAAGGCCTTCATGCCATTTGGAGTCATATCTGGCTGAGTAACGACATAATGTTGAGTTGTCATTAAAAGAAGTTGTAACCGAACAAGAAGTGTAACTGATCGGCAGAGGTGGTTCAACTTCCACCGTGTACAACTGCTGCGTGATTCTTTAAATAGACAATCCGTGTTTGTTAGAGATAGAGATAGAGAGAAAGGAAGATTGTATGTATATTTTGAGGAGGAAGTTTGGAGTCATTCCATTGGTGGATTTCTTTGAAATCAGTGGAATGACCTCCGTGTAGTTAGATTTATTTTTGTTCTTTAGTATTCTGTAGTTTTCTGTGGATACTGTTCGGTTACAATCGGTGCAAAGGAGGTTGTTGGTATAAGGTTTATGTTGATGCATTCTATGTATATCTCAAATTTGTATGTTGCAGACATTTCATGTGTATCCTATAGTTGAATGTCGAAAGATTGTATTTGGTAATGTACATTTCATATGATATAAAGAATGATTGACAGAAGCGGTAAAAAGAACTAGCATAGCAAGTCAAGTAATGTATGTTGAAGACATCAGTGTGAGAGAGCCCATCGGGTGAATGTAAGATTGTTGTGCCGACAGTATGTGTTCTTACCGATCGGGGTGACAACCGCAAGTGTCACCGATGAAGAGTATCGGCGTAAGGAGTGCCGTCAGAAGAAGACTTAGAAGTTTCAGCGAACAGTACAGTCACACCGACAAAAGGAACATCAAAAAGAGATGGACTATCAGAAGGCGAGTAGAAGGTTTCACTGATAGAGGTAGTCTTGTCGAAGTGAAGTTAGTGTTATGTAGATTTCGGTGTGAGATATGACATCGGAGAGCGAAGAGAATGTGTCACCAATGGCTTAAGTCTGGGCAATGAAGATGATTCAAAGGAGATATCAGAGTGATATGGTACATCGGTGGAAGAGATTTTGGATTGACCGATAGTGTGAACTCTCACTGAATTATGCAAAAAGATGGAGACAAGGTGACATCGGCCTATCAGCCAATGAAGATTTAGACACGCTGATAGAGGGTGGTCTTGCCGATGTAGAAGAATGAAGTTACTTTGATATCATTTGAACCTTGTGAAGAGGTTTTCTGAGTTATTTGAGCCTTGTTCTATTGTATTGTGGGTTAATGGGTATTTTCCACCCTGTTATGTAAAGTTTCCCTGCATGCTCTACATCAATTCTATCATATGAATGACAATGCATTGTGTAGACATCTGTGTATCATGCAGGCATCTTAGACAATGACTTCCAATTTCTAGTGCTAGGTTCCTTGTTGCTTGATATTTATAGTTCTAAATCCATTTCTTATAATTTGTGTTTCAACTTCTCATAAATCATTATTCTATCATTTACCATTATGATTTAGATTCATGAGAAATGTTATTTTGTAAGTTTAAAGCATTTTAGGATATTCCATCTAGTTATTTTGTTCTTTCTATTTTGAATATAAGAAAAATACTTTCCTCTTTGAAACTAGTTAAATCCTAGAGTAGAGCCATTGAAAACATTTATCTTAGAAAATAAAACTTGCTTAGTTAAATCACATTTCATACACTACATCTTGTAAAACCTCATCTACTGTTTTGTTTGACAACTCTCCACCTACTTTTATGAGAATATCATTGTACAAAGCATTTAAATTATACATTGTTTAAATTCCTTCATTTTCATCAATAAGGTCAACTTCTCTTTTTGCATCTATTCCATCATTGGAGGGTAGCTATTTCTGAAGGTCTAAAACACTATCCTTTATTATTTCACTTCTAGGAGGCTAAATCTAGTTAATATTTTCCTAATTACAGGTATCCCAAGACATTTATGTTTATCATTAGTTCAAACTTTTGAAACTAAGAGAGTTTGATTCTCACCTATATTGAGGGTATCCATTTCTAGATCCTCACAGGCCAAGTTGTCTTGTGAAATGGTGAGATTGTTTATAAGTCCCATAGGCTCTTAATCCTTGTTATCCTTCTTACACTTACTACTCAAATGACCATGTTTATGATAATACAAGTAAAGAAAATTAGGTTTGTCAAATAAAATGGATTGCTTCCATTTTCCAAAGCATGACTTAAGGTAAACAAATGAATGAAAAATCCTTAAAGGCATTCATTAAGACACACATTCTAACATGCTCATTTGGCTCATTGAAAACATCAATATCATAGGACTAGAAAACCCGAAGACTATTACCCACGATTTCTAAACTTTCTAGATGCCTATATTCTTTTGGAAGGTGTTTCAAATGAATCCAAAAAGGAATGAACTTAATGCA
The DNA here is from genome assembly GCA_027924645.1 of Cunninghamia lanceolata. Lineage (NCBI taxonomy): Eukaryota > Viridiplantae > Streptophyta > Pinopsida > Cupressales > Cupressaceae > Cunninghamia > Cunninghamia lanceolata. The sequence goes on along the minus strand of BSBN01000017.1, from coordinate 1,569,662 downwards.
TGCATTGAAGGAATAGAAATTGGGTTGCCAAGGTTGAGAGCATAGTCCTACTATCTCTATCCTCTTTTTTCAAAAATTGAACAATGAAAAAACCTTTTCCTAAAAGTGAGATCTTCTGGACTAATGTCTAGTTTTCCAACACCCATTTAGTCAATATTGATTTAGAAGGGGAGATATTCTAAAACTTGCTAATTAAAGTCATGGCCATGAGATCTGTGATGCAAGAATTGATGATGGCATTTGGAATTTCTACATGTAGATCAAAAAATGAAGTGTTCCTTTGATTGGCACCCTAGATTTTCTTTCATTATGGCACTATTGATAATCGGTGGGTTTGATTTTTCCTTCGCAATGGATTCAGTTCATTGAAGTTCTTAGGGTTTCATCTCACATATGGTCATGATCCAAAATGATTTATTTGAGAATGGATGGAATCCTTTTGTCACTAGTTGTGGGCCTCACTTGGATGAAAAACTAACACATTTTGGTTTTGAAAAGAGGGTTTTTATCGTAAAGTGTACAAATTTGTATGGTCATTTTCCACAATATTTGCCCATGACTAATATTTCCTACTCTGTTGTTCCTCACTAGTTTTCTAGAATATTTTTAAGTACATTTCTATATTCTCTTCTAATATAGAAGCATCTCTTTATCTCATCCACCCTTTTGAAATTTATTTTTAGTTATTTTATTTACTTGTTTTAGTTTTAGTTCTTGAATAAATGGTAAAATAAATAATGTCTATGTCTTTTCTTATCTTTCTACTTATTGAATAGTTGTAAGGTAAAATAAAATAACTCTTTGGTAAATAAAATAACATGAAATTGATATTATAACATTTTTTAGAAATATGTATTTAAGATATCTATAATGTTTATTATTATTATTAATATTATGTTCATTGTTAATTATTAATTATTTAATGTGTAAATACTATCAAATTTAAAGTAAAAGATAAAACTTTATGTTTACAACATGAGACTCCATAATGCCACTTAGAATGCCTCTAGCAAAATTATGAAATTAATAATAAATTAAAACAATAAAATTATAAAAGTAATAAAAATTAATTAAAAATTATTATAAATGTAATAAAATAATTATTTATAAAATTATAAAGGAAATAAAAATAAAAAAGAAATTAAAATCATAAAATTGGGATATTAAAAATAATAAAAGTATAAAAAATAATAAATATAATTAAAAATTATTAAATTATTATAATAACAAATTATAAAACTATAAAATTAAAATCAACAAACTAAAAAAATTATGAAATTAATAAAAATATAATATTATAAAATTAAAAAAATATAAAATTAATAAAACTAAAAAAATTAAAAATTAAAAATTAGAAAATTAGAAAATTAGAAAATTAGAAAATGAATAAAATTATAAAACTTGTTAAATAAATGTGTGTCATAAAATAAATCATCATCAAATAAAGAATCATCAACCTCATCATAAGAAGATAAAGAAGAATCACTATTCTTATCACTAAACATGTCATCAGTAGACCATAAGCCACAACATAGGGAAGAAGGGCCATTAAGAACTACATGGGGAGTAGTGACCTCATGTGAAGGTGAACAAGGCATATCACTAGTGATAGTAGAATTACACTTGTTAGTAGGGTGCAGAGCGTAAAGTAGAGCTGACTGAAACCGGCCACATCAGCTCCCCTGCCTACTAAGGAGGCTCTGGCAATAAGAAGGTCAGAGAGAACAACATCACAGGTGCCATCATCTTCTACCATGTCATCTGGAGAAAGAGCAGCATTAGAAGTGTTGTCCAAAATGAAGAACATAGAGAAGAAGGCTCCCTGGTAGAAGCAGTAGGCAAAGAGAAGGAAAACTCAAGAGATGTCAAAGGCTATTGAGTTGGAAGAAGGGGAGAAGCAAGAGTCTAAATTAAATAAAAGAAAGAAAACACAACAGAAACTGAAAGAAAAAATGGCAGAACAAGAGGAAATGGTACAAGAGCTCTATAACTTGGAGGCACTTATCAATGCCATGGAAAATGTAGGTATGTTGAAAGAATTTTTTGTTTTATATGAGGATTCATCTGTAGATAATAAACAAATGATAGTCACAACTATGATACAATACATGAGGGACAAGGAAAAGATATTAGATGAAATAATGGAAGGATTTCTAGAGAGTTTAATAGAAGCATTGAGGGAAAAGAGAAATAAGGCATTCCAGTTGGAGGAATAAATAAGGCAAAATGCCATTAATAAGCTCAGGGACACATTGTCATTGGAAGAGAAGAACAAATTGATACAACAACAAGTGATGGAGCTAAGGAGAAAACAAAGGGTAGACACTCTCATGAGTGGAAATAAGAACACTAGTACAAAAAGAGCAATATATTACTAAAAACCTACTAAAAACTACTTATAAGTGACCAAACATGGTCACATGACCATTAGTAGTTTATTGTTAGTCATTTATAACGTGACCAAATTGATGACTAAACCATTTTTAGTCATTTATTGGTTGTTTTGATTGATTGATTTGGTAGTGTATACGCCTAAAAATGACGCAATTCATTCTAAATAAATATTCTTAATATTTATTTCCTTCTTATTTCTTCTATCAATTAAATAAATATTCTAAATTTATTTGATTGGTTCATTATCCCATAATTAAATAAAATCAATTTATTTAATTAAATTCCCTAAATTCTTCTAATGTCTCACATAATTAAATAATCCTACATTATTTAATTAATCATAAATTTCTCTATCCTAAGTCCTAATTCCATAAATCCACCTCACCTTTCCACCTCACCTTTGCCACCTCACCATGTTGCACATGTAATTAAATATTTTAAATATTTAATTAGCTAATATTCCCCCACCCACATGTCCTATTTATCCTCTAGTCAAAATTAGTTAACTCATCAAACAAATCTATTAACTAATTAGTCATTTGAGTTCACTAGTCAATCTATTTTGTTGACTTCTCAATCAACCCAGTTAACTGATCAATCAATTTAGTCAACTCCCCAATCAATTCACTTAACTAATTCGTCAATCCTATTAACTCTTCAATCAATTCTGTTAACTCCCCTATTGCATGATGGAGTCTGGACACTTGTCCTCTTTCTATTTGTTGCACATTCCTCAACCATTCTCAGCCATTGATCATCATACTTCTTCTCAACCGTTGATCTTCATTCTTTTGAGTCTATAAATGGAACCTCATTCTTCCAATCTAATCATCCAGGTTACTTGTATTGTTACTATGCAAAAATTCACCAGCGTGCCTTTGGCACCCCCAATACAATCTACTTGAGATCACCATTTGCTTTGAAGCCTCTCTTCATAGCATTATTTATCACCGCAACCATTTACTACCGACATCCTACAAACACAGCTAAAAGAGTGCACTCACTGAGGGCCTACTTCACACTAGCAAGGACGGTTTTAATAGGCAAACAATAGAAGCTTTGAAACAAGGAAGGTTTGCATTGTGTTATTCATTGCTTCATTTCATTCAATCTTTCTTAGTTTCATTATTCTATTGATGTTTGGGTTTATTATTGTTAAATTGATTAATCCGCATTTTACCCTAACATTTTTGGTGCCCGTGCCATGGGGCCTTTGCCCCTTTATCTCATCAAAATCTGAGCTTTTTGAAGACAGGTTCCATACAGGTCATGCACAGGTTACTTCGGCGCATTTGAACATTTCTAGGTGCTTCTGTTCCCTGTTCCGACGCTTATAATCCTACGGTGCATTTACACATTTTTGCGGTGCATATATCCATTTCTGCGGTGCATTTATTACTCCAGCGCATCTATTCTTTCTTGCTGCACTTCTGTTGACTATTTCTGCGCATTTAGTCACTGAAGCTGTGCTTCTGTAGTAGGCAATGATTTCAGTACTTTTTTGAGAAAGTTTGCTAATGTTAACATCTTCGCAGGTGTTCTCTAGAGGTGTAGTAGGCAATGATTTCAATACTTTTTTGAGAACTACTTGATTGTTTAGTTCCATATAGTTGCATTTAAATAGTTCACACTTCACTTTCTAAAGGGATAGTAAAACTGATATTCATTCAAATCCTCACATAGCTCTAATTAGGAAAGAAGTAACTGGATCATTTATTTTCTTGCATTGCAACATTTTCCAAGTTATTACTATCTGGTATTAAAATTAAACTCACCATTGATTTCTGGGTTAAAATTAAACTACTGCTATCTCGTTGGACCAAAACTTCAAAGTTAACTATTCATGTTGTGAGGATTAAAACTGAACTCACCATTGATTTCTAGGTTAAAATTGAACTACTGCTATCTTGTTGGACCAAAACTTCAAAGTTAACTATTCGTGCTACGAGGATTAAAACTGAACTCATCATTGCTTTCTGGGGTTAAAACTGAACCAATGCTATCTTGCTAAAATCACTTCAAAGTTCTGTACTTGCCCAAGTAGATTAACCCATTTAGTTTTTCTACTTTTAAATAGGTTGGATTAATCAGTGTCTTCTATGCTTGACGAATGACAATAGGCTTATGCTCTCCCCTTTACTGGGTGATCAGAGTGCCAGACTTGTTATTCCATTTGTTTAACCTTTAAGAGGGGCCTGCCCTTGGATGCATGCTTGTCCAAGTGGGAACGACCCTGAGTGGAAATAGGCTAGAAGCCAAACCCTACCAATCCACTTAAAATAAAAGTGCTTGAGGTGAAAACCTCCTGCAACAAGTGCTGCTATGTTACACTAACGGCCAACCTCCCCTAAAACCCTCTAAGGTGCAACCCTTTGAGGCTGGGAGACTCCACAATAGAGAGTAGTGCCACCACATGTGTAACCACTTGAATGGTTGTCTGCATTAAAAACCCCTTGTTCTAATGGCCAAAAACCCTTGTAATCCATTTCTAGCCTAGGATCTTTGTGCTTGCTTTTGTTCCTAAATAGAGTCAAAAAAACCACAAAAATAGTGAAAAACTATAAAATATTCTTTGTGCTTGCTATGTTTTCTTGCTATTAATTCATAAAATCAGATCAAGGAGACCTTTTTTAAGCCAAAAATACCAAAAACAATAGAAAAGCCCCAAAAATTTACAAAAAAAAGCCAGAGTTGCGCATATATTCTTTCTTCCTACGCATGTATGTCGACTTGCTGCACATACATTTAGACTTGCTGCGCATATACAAACTATTACTGCTCATTTATACTTTACTAGTGCGGCGCATTTGTGTCGACTTCCTGCACATCTGTGCATTTCTGCTGCGCATCAGTTTTAGCACATCCACGACAGTGAGTACTTGCACTATTTTTGAGGAAACAATTTTACCTGTTTGGAGTACCCATTTCAGCCTAGCTTCACATTCTGAGATCAAATTTAACCTTGCAGTCAGTCTTCATCCATTTCACCAAGTATCTCTCTTTCGTCCGTCATCCCATTCACCTTCTGTCCAAACCTCTCTTGTCCCAAAGTTAGTTTATTCCATATCAGTTCAACATAGGTCCCTTTTTCATATCCTTTGTGAATTCACGTAAGCCTAGTAGGTCACAGAACCTTGCTAGTAGTCTCATTGCATGACTAGTCCCTACACAGTAAGACAGGTATTGAGTACCCTTACTAGTGGCTACCATCTTGTGTCAACCATCTTACTTGAAGTCATTGAGCGAGAAAATCCTTTGTCCAAGTCTTGTCCTAGGTATCCTATTCACAACGGTCTCAGTCAGCACCTTGCCAAAATTTCTAATCCTAGTCCACTCCACCCCATGTCACCTTGCATGGTTCTTACTAGGTCTCAGTATAAAAAGCAACTTGAAATGGCAGGCTCATCCAATCGCATCATCACACCACATGATAGTGACGAAGAAATTTCTCATGAAGAATATGAAGTGCACATCCAAGATAGAAAATTCCAACGCTTAATAGAGAAGGTGCTCCATACGGACCCTCATAAGTATTTTTATCATCTTGCTAGCCTTGGAATGAAACTCCCCACATATTTTGATGTAAGCTTAATCCTGGAAAACACAAAAAATAATCACGAAAGAGAAAGGAATACTATAGACCCAAATGCAAATGATAGAGGAAAGAGACCCATAGATCAAAATGCTCCTATGGAAGAAATGAGAAAACAACTCGAGAGCCTCACACAACAAATATCAGACCTTAAGATGGGTACAAGTACCAAGAACTACTCCTTGGAAGATATAGCACCATACCCCTTTAACAAAAATTTGGTCATGAAACCATTCCCCTATCAGTTCAGAGTTCCAAAGTTTGACAAATACAAAGGGAAGGGGGACCCTAGAGATCATATTAGGGAATTCAATGTAGCATGTTTAGAAGTAGCTCACAATGAGACCTACTTGATGAGACTATTCCCAAGATCTTTAGGTGGTCAAGCTATAGAGTGGTTCTCAATTCTCCCACCAGGAATCAAAACTTTTGATGAACTTGTCAACAAATTTATCACACACTTCTCTTACAACATCGAACATGAGGTATCTATGCCAGATCTATGCAACACCAAACAAAAGAGTGGTGAGTCATTTGCCACCTTCTTACAATGATGGAGACAACTAGCTAGTAAGTGTTCTTACGATATGCCTGAGAAGCAGCTATTGGAGATGTTTGTCCATAACCTAAACATTGATCTTAGCTATCAAATACAGATACAATGCCCTACATCAAATGGGATTGTTCATTGAAAAGGCTATGATCACTAAAGGTGCAATCAAGATATACAAGGACACACCTACATCCAATTACACAATGGATAAATCAAAGTTTTGGACCAAGAATAAGAATGTGGTCAACGATGGGGTAGTGGATGCCAAGGCGGCAGCTCCCAAGCAACAACCCATATTCACTCTCAAAGGAGAAACAAACAATGGTACACTCAATAAACCACCCTCTCAGGAGCCCAGACCTTGGTTTAGTTCAAATCCAAGGAGAAAATTGACACCATTGGGTGAGTCTCAAGAGTCTGCACTAAGGAAGTTGTTAGCTAACAACAAAATTTCTCTATCACCAACAAGTGATTACGAGCCTATAGTCAAACCTCCCTACTGGAAGGACACAGACTATTGTGAATATCATCAAGGAAGGGGGCATATAACTAACAACTGCATCCACCTCAAAAATGTCATACAAGATGTACTAGATCAGAACCAGGGAGGGACACAACAACATACCTCCAATGAATCTCATGTGGCCTACAGGGATCCACTTTTGAATCACAACAGGCCATATAAGAATAATAACAGTGGCCACAACAACAACAATGGCTACAATAACAACGACAACAACAACAATAATCGTAACTGGCCAAATAAGAACAGCGGGACTAGTAATGCCAACTATGCAAGTGTGCCATTTGACTATACCATAAATTGCATTTCTGAGCAAATCCCACAAATCAATGTCATCTCACCCAACCAACAATTAGGACCTAACAAAACTGGTTGTAGTATAATTACCCACAGTGGTAAAGTCACGCTCAATACCGCCCCTCTAAGGTCATCACCGTCTCCATCCAACTTCCATCAGTATAATGTCATTGACTAGTTACAGAAAACTCTAGCTCACATTTCTATATTGGAGTTATTGCATCTATCTCCTTCTCATAAGGAGATCCTTGAGAAAGCCTTAGTGGAAACTACTGTCCCCACTAACTTGGCCCAAGAAAAGTTCCAGACCATGGTAGGCAATCTGACATCCTCCAACTCCATATCATTTACTAGGCAAGATGACCTCTTTGTATCCCAACCCCATAGCACCCCTTTGCGCATTGTTGCCTTCATACACAAGCACCACATCAAGAGGGTTCTCATTGATGGAGGTGTTGGTTTAAATATTTGCACATTAAAGCTGGTCCTTGCACTGGGGTTCTCTGAAAATGCAGTTGATCTGCGGAAGAAGATTACCATCAAAGCATATGATGAGGAAGAAAGAACCACAAAAGGAACAATGATCCTACCCATACAGGTATGGCCAGTGATAAAAGATGTTGTCTGTCAAGTCCTTGATCAAGAGCTCGCTTATAATATCCTACTCGGGAGACCATGGATTCACACCATGAAGGCTGTCCCCTCAACCTATCATCAATGCATTAAATTCCTGCACAATGGCAAGCAAGTCACCATTCAAGGCGACCCTGACCCCTACCAACACTGCAATTCTTTCCACACAAAACCCCAATGTATCATACCCAACAACAGGGCATACATTTCGCCTACCCCACAATAGGACCATATCGCTAAAGCTTCCTCCTCAAGACCCAAAGCACAGAAGATTACCATAAAAGAAACTGGAGTGGGAGAGTACTCAATTGAGCACAGTCTCAATCTTGCCACATTGCCTTTGTCTCCTCGCTCTTTTGGCCAACCCAAACATTTTCCAAAGCCATCTTCTCCTCCCGTAGCTCTTGCAACTCCCTTTGTAAAATGGGGGACCTTATCTGATGAAACAGAGGAGAGAGATCTCCTACAATGGCTTTATGCTGAAGAAGAGAACACAAAGCAAGATCCGCCTAGACTCCCAATAGAACTCTACAGGTGAGGTGAGACTATTCTGCATAGGATGGGGTACGAAGGACAAGGCCCCATCGGCCTCAGAAAAGAAGGAATCATTTAACCTATTCAACCTTCTTCATCCTCATCGGCTAGAAACACAAGTGGCCTAGGATACAAAGGCAAGGGCAAGGCTAAAGAAAATGCTTGTCTTGTAGAAATGATCCAAACACTCTAGAAGGACAGTGACACAGATTCTAATGAATATGAGTGGGACGAGCTAACAGAGCACTCCTACGACGACAAAGAGGTCGACACCATCCAAACTCTTAGCCCCTACCGTGAGGGACAAATGCTACTGAATAGACCGCGAGAGTCTGATTTGCCCATCCCTGAGATTATGGCCTTCGAGGAAAGTTTAAATTTCATTGCAATAAATAACTTGGAAGAAAGTACCATCCTGAACACTACCCCCACCAATGCTCCTAACATTTCCATTCACACCATTAATGAATTAGGTCTATCATCCGACTCCCTCCCCCTCGTGTACCCTAAGCTCATTAACTGGGATCTGCAAGGAACTTCCCAACTAGATACGTTCCAAAACGATGATGCTTACATTGATTATATGGAACTTAGGGACCACTTACCCAAGGGAGATCATAAAGCTAGTTTTGCTATTGAACTGAATACTGTGGCTTACTTCGGGGAGGGTACCAAGCCTTCCAGTTGCAAAAATATCAAGATCAAAAATGAATCTGACAGTGAAAATCACCTTGCGGCAGTGTCAGATCCCAAAATAGTAAAAAGAAAGGATGCATCCGAAGGTGAAAACCCAACTGTGGCACCTGACGATGGAAAGCTTGACACTCTACCTAGTGATATGTACCAGGAAAGGTCACAGATTGTTGTGGAACCAACAGAGCCCGTGAATATTGGAACAGAAGAACAACCCAAGATTATCCACTTTGCCAAATCTCTTACACCACCAGAGAAAACTAGGTTTGTACCGTTCTTTAAGAAGAAGAGAGGCAGCTTTCCTTGGTCATATGCAGACATGCCAGGTTTAGACCCAAACTTAATTCTACATCATCTGCCATTAGATCTAGGAGTAAAACCAGTAAAGCAGAAGCTGAGCAAGATGCATCCTCACATAGCACTTTTGGTCAAAGAAGAACTCAATAAATTGCTGGATGTGGGGTTCATCAGAGCCATAGATTACCCAGAATGGATATCCAACATTGTGCCAGTGTCCAAACCAGATGGCCAAGTTTGACTATGTAATGATTTTCGAGACTTAAACAAAGCATGCCGCAAGGATGATTTTCCATTGCCAAACATCAATATCATAGTCAACCTAACTGCAAGACATATAATGCTATCTCTCATGGACGGGTTCTTAGGGTATAATCAAATCAAAATAGCATTGGAGGACCAACACAAGATAGTGTTTACTTTCCCATGGGGTACCTTTTGCTGGAATGTCATGCCATTTGGGCTGAAAAATGCAGGTGCTACATATCAGTGGGCTATAACAACTATATTCCATGACATGATGCATGTAACAATGGAGGACTATGTCGATGATATCCTGGCAAAATCTCTCACAAGGGACTCACACCTGGATATACTAGAAAAAGTCTTTCAAAGATTGGACCAATTCCAAGTCAAACTGAACCCAAAGAAATGTGTGTTTGGGGTAACTTCAGGCAAGCTACTAGGCTTCATCGTGTCGGCAAATGGAATAGAGGTAGACCCGGCCAAGGTCAAAGCTATAATGGACATGCCACCACCCAAGACTCTAACTCAATTGAGATCGCTACAAGGCAAGCTGCAGGCAATCCGCTGATTCATATCACAGCTGGCAGACAAGTGCCAACCATTCAGTCATCTCCTGCACAAGAACATTCCATTTAAGTGGGATGAGCGGTGTGAAGAGGCATTCAACAAACTAAAAGAATACCTTATGAATCCACCCATCCTCATGCCTCCTATCCAAGGAAAACTACTAATTCTCTACATATCTGCTACACCTAGTGCTCTTGGGGCTCTTCTAGCACAACAAGATTATGAGAACAAAGAAAGGGCCGTCTACTACATCAGCCAAACCTTAGTGGGCTATGAGTTGCAATACTTGTAGATCGAAAGATCATGCCTTGCGGTAGTTTTTGCTTCATAAAAACTCTGACATTACATGATTGCACATCCAGTTAAACTTATTGCAAAAATAGACCCATTGAAGTATCTCCTCAGCAAAGCTCACAGGTCACCTAGCAAAATGGGTAATGCTTCTCAGTGAGTACGACATCGAATATGTAGACAGAAAAGCCATCAAGGGACAAATCATAGCTGATCAACTAGCAGATGCACCATTACAAGACACCTCACCAATGCAGTTTGAGTTTCCGAATGAATCCCTATTCAACATATCAACATCTTCTTGGAAGCTCTACTTCGACGAGTCTTACACAAACCATGGATCGGGGGTAGGCATCCTGTTTATAACTCCTCAAGGTGACACAATTCTGAAGTCTTACCATTTGTTATTTCCATGCACCAACAACATAGCAGAATATGATGCCTTGGTAATTGGTCTCATGATGGCAACTAAGTGGAAAATCCAAGAACTACATGTCTACGGTGATTCTCAGCTTATAATCAATTAGGTCAATAATGAGTATCAAACCAAAGATGAAAAGCTCATCTTGTACAAACGGATGGTCGACGACTTCAAAGAGCACTTTGGGACCATCTCCTTCGAGCAAATACCCAGGATTGAGAATAAGGCAGTAGATGCAATGGCAACCATTGCCTCTCTTCTAGAAATACCTAAAAATGAGTCACAGTATGAGTTCTTAGTGGAAACTATCCGGAAATCAGCTTATGATCTTCTTGAGACCCATTCCATTTTCCTTCTAGTCAGATCTGATTCACCTTGGTACGGTAAGACTTACACTTACCTCAAGGACAACATTCTCCCACCTGACCTCTCTTCTAACTAGAGAGAAACTTTTATATGACAAACCTCTTGGTACACCATCATAGCCGATACCCTATACCGACGTGGTCTCGATGGTACTTTGCTCCATTGTTTAGGACAAGAAGAATCCATAACTGCCTTGCAAGATGTACATGAGGCGATCTGTGGAAAACACTCTAGCAGTCCTTCCTTAGCCAAGAAACTCATGTGTTTGGGTTATTACTGGCCAAACATGGAAATGGATCCATATCAATTTGTCAAAAAGTGCAAACAGTGCCAAATACACAGGAACCTGATACATTCACTAGCTCAATAGTTTAGACCTTTAACGACACCCTGGCCCTTTTGCCAGTGGGGACTTGACCTTGTGGGAAAGATCCATCCACCCTCACCCCATGGCCACAAATTCATCATAACTGCCACTAAGTATTTCACAAAGTGGATTGAAGACGTTCCCCTCACCACCGTCACAGGTAAGCAAATTTCCTCATTCATCCTGAATTACATTATCTGTAGATATGGCGTTCCTTCATCCATTATCACGGATAATAGAAGACCATTCAAAAACTAGGATGTCCAAGAACTCTGTGAGCATTTCAAAATCCAACATCATTTCTCCACTCCATACTACCCCCAAGGTAACGGTCAAGCTGAAGCATCCAACAAGACTATCTTGAAACTTCTCAAGAAGACAGTTAATGATGCTAGCCATGATTGGCATGTCCAACTCAATCCTGCTCTGTGGGCCTACAAAACCAGTATACACACTCCCATAGGTGCTACACCCTACGCCCTTGTCTATGATTTAGAAGCCATCCTCCCCATTGAAGTTGAATTACCATCCCTCAGGGTGTCGCTAAAAGGTCTCATATCAGATGAAGAGTACAGAGTCTCAAGGTTGCAGGAACTAGAGCTGCTAGAAGAAAGGCACCAGAAAGCCTTTGATCATCTTAAAGCATATCAACAGATGATGTCAAGAAGCTATAACCACAAAGTTTGCCCAAGAGTCTTTAAGGTTGGGAACCTTGTTTTCAAAGAAACTCCTCGCAATCAACAAGACAGAGAAACGAAAGGCAAGTTTGAACCTAACTAGCTTGGGCCCTATGTGATTGTAACTGCTTACGGATCGGGGGCATATCAGTTGGCAACATCAGAGGGTGAGTTGTTCAATAATCCAATCAACAGCATGCACCTTTGCTAGTTCTATACCTAGGAGAACCCCAATGCAAGGGGGCACAAAAATACAAAAAAACAAAAAACTTGAAAAGAGAAAATACAAAAAAAAAAAAATCAGAAAAGTACAAACAACAAAAAAATCATCCTTTGGTGAAAACTTGGTAAATAGGTGTGTTGGATAGGTATCATGATGAAAACCTGGCAAACAGGCATCATGTTTACTTTCTAGCTTCTTGTGCAAATAAAAGCAAGTGATGAAAACCTGGTAAATAGGCGTTACTTGTGATAAACCGCCTTCTCCATCTCTGGGAATCCAATCACTTTGAGTCTAGTCTTTCTTCACTCACATCCCATTCAACCCATATCTATCCCATAATAAAAACACGTGATAGTTACCTATCATGGCTTGATAACTCTCCCTCTTTGTGGCCTTGTCAACCAAGGTTCTATCCCATACCGTCTCCTCAATGTGAGCCTAACATAGTGTCTCTCGTCAGTCTTTCATGGTCCAAGTCCATGAACTACGTTGCCTCTGCGTCGTCACATAGGCAAGGCCATTATTCCAATGTGCCCCTGAGGCTTCCACAGTCCCATCCATTCCATATCTCATCCTTCTATCTAGCTGAGTCCGTCTCCACTTTATCTTGCCTAGGTCTTAAGTCTGTTAGGGTTTACCCTGAACTACATTGCCTCTGCATCGTCACGTAGGCAAGGCCATTTAGCAATGCGCCCCTGAGGCACTAGGTCAGTCCCTTAGGGTTCATCTCACCAATAAGGATTGTTAAATCTTCTCACCAAACAAGCAAGCACAAGCGAAACCCACTCCTTTCAAGTAGAAATCAGGACGCAGACCATTAACCTATCCAAGGCAAAGAAAAAACACATCTAGGGCCTTCTAAATGATTTTACCCAATTTATGGCAAGAAATAAACACATCTAAATGCAAGAATGTTTTTTGTTGGTTAGGTTAACTTATAGAGTCTTGATTTATGCTATCATGCCTTCCTATACTACTCAAAGATGCCAAAAGCTAGAGATGCTATGATGGGGGCATGATTATTTTCTTTGTTTGTTGTTTGTGGATTAAACTTTAAGTAATGTGAAGCCTCATCTAATGACATGATCAGCCAAAGATCATCGACGATATCAAAGGTCTAACATGAACGGGGGTAATCCTTGTTTGTTGATACACAAGAAATACTTAGGTCATCTCGGTTCAATTATACCTCGATGCTTGTATTAACTTGCTAAATCAAAATCCATGTAAGCAATACTCAAGTCATCTCGATTCAATTATACCTAGATGCTTGTATTAACTTACAACATTTTAGAAAAAGTACCAAAAACAAAAATGCCTAATGATGAAATAAAGCACTTCAAAATACTTGCACCGTCAAGATGTCAAAAGCAAAGCATCCATTATACATCCATTTATACATCCATACATCCATATCCCATGCAATAAAAGATCCACAACATGCAGAGTATCAATGTTTACAAAAGCTTGTGAGTCCTTCTATCGAGTCTTTCTTCTATCAATCAAATTTTTATCTATCATCATATCTTTCATCCTTGTCCAGTTAGTCTGAGCAGTGATCTAGATGCAAGGTCCATCCTTAATCCATAGCAATTAAGTCAAGTCAATCTTGCACAAATTATCCAAGCACCCTCAGTGGTCTTGATCCTTGTCTGGTAGTAAACCAACTCGATCAGTTAATCAATCAATTGTCTTACACAAGATGTTGCATTGTCGAAATCAGACCAATACATGTGTCTTACACGACATGCTTCATTTCCTAAAATCAGACATTATCCTTCGTGTTTGCTCTAGGGATCTATCATTCCCCACCATGACAACATGCCTGCCGTGTTTGTCTAGGGATATATTGTTCCCCACCATTACAACACTATTGTATATCATTATCAATTAATCAGTGGGTTTATAGCTTGACAGGGGCAATACCTTGTTTGTTCTTGTATCATTTGTGTATACTTGCTCGCTTGCTTGTGTGTGGTATCATTCTATCTTGTCTCACATATCATTTGGCTCTTTCTTCAACCATTTTCTTCAAATCTAACCTTCTTCATCGTGAGATTGTCTGTCTCACGCCTTCTGCCTTCTCCCCGTCCAATCTCCCAAGGGGGCATCCTGTCGTCAAACTTGTACCAGGGGCAAACTAAGGCATGTATCATTATCAGACTTTTTATTCTTTGAAGCAATGCCGTAAACTACATTGCATCAAAGAGGGGCAAAATGTATACGCCTAAAAATGACGTGATTCATTCTAAATATATATTCTTAATATTTATTCCCTTCTTATTTCTTCTATCAATTAAATAAATATTCTAAATTCATTTGATTGGTTCATTATCCCATAATTAAATAAAATCAATTTATTTAATTAAATTCCCTAAATTCTTCTAATGTCTCACATAATTAAATAATCCTACATTATTTCATTAATCATAAATTCCTCTATCCTAAGTCCTAATTCCATAAATCCACCTCACCTTTCCACGTCACCTTTGCCACCTTACCATGTTGCATATGTAATTAAATATTTTAAATATTTAATTAGCTAATATTCCCTCACCCACATGTCCTATTTTTCCTCCAGTCAAAATTAGTTAACTCATCAATCAAATCTATTAACTAATTAGTCATTTGAGTTCACTGGTCAATCCATTCTGTTGACTCCTCAATTAACCCAGTTAACTGATCAATCAATTCAGTCAACTCCCCAATCAATTCACTTAACTGATTGGTCTATTCTATTAACTCTTCAATCAATTTTGTTAACTCCCCTATTGCATGAGGAAGCTTGGACAATTGTCCTCTTTTTATTCATTGCACATTCCTCAACCATTCTCAACCATTGATTTTCTCATTTCTTCTCAACTGTTGATCTTCATCCTCCCAAGTATATAAATGGAACCTTATTCTTCCATTCTATTCATCCAGGTTATTTGTATTCTTACTCTGCAGAAATTCACCAACATGCCTTTGGCACCCCCAATACAATCTACTTGAGACACCATTTGCTTTGAAGCCTCTCTTCACAACTTTATTTATCACCACAGTCATTTACTACCGACATCCTACAAACATAGCTAAAAGAGTGCACTCACTGAGGGCCTACTTCACACTAGCAAGGACGGTTTTAATAGGTGAACAATAAAAGCTTTGAAACAAGGAAGGTTTGTATTGTGTTATTCATTGCTTCATTTCATTCAATCTTTCTTAGTTTCATTATTCTATTGATGTTTGGGTTTATTATTGTTAAATTGATTAATCCGCATTTCACCCTTGTTTGTTCTTGTATCATTTGTGCATACTTGCTCGCTTGCTTGTGTGTGGTTTCATTCTATCTTGCCTCACATATCATTCAGCTCTTTCTTCAACCATTTTCTTCAAATCTACCTTCTTCATTGTGAGATTGTCCATCTCACGCCTTTTGCCTTCTCCCCGTCCAATCTCTCGAGGGGGCATCCTGTTGTCAAACTTGTACCAGGGGCAAACTAAGGCATGTATCATTATTAGACTTTTTAATCTTTGAAGCAATGCCGTAAAATACATTGCATCAAAGAGGGGAAAAATGTATACGTCTAAAAATGACGTGATTCATTCTAAATAAATATTCTTAATATTTATTCCCTTCTTATTTCTTCTATCAATAAAATAAATATTCTAAATTTATTCGATTGGTTCATTATCCCATAATTAAATAGAATCAATTTATTTAATTAAATTCCCTAAATTCTTCTAATGTCTCACATAATTAAATAATCCTACACTATTTAATTAATCATAAATTCCTCTATCCTAAGTCCTAATTCCATAAATCCACCTCACCTTTCCACCTCACCTTTGCCACCTCACCATGTTGCACATGTAATTAAATATTTTAAATATTTAATTAGCTAATATTCCCTCACCCACATGTCCTATTTATCCTCTAGTCAAAATTAGTTAACTCATCAATCAAATCTATTAACTAATTAGTCATTTGAGTTCACTAGTCAATCTATTTTGTTGACTTCTCAATCAACCCAGTTAACTGATCAATCAATTCAGTCAACTCCCCAATCAATTCACTTAACTGATTGGTCAATCCTATTAACTCTTCAATCAATTATGTTAACTCCCATGTTGCATGATGGAGTCTGGACACTTGTCCTCTTTCTATTTGTTGCACATTCCTCAACCATTCTCGGTCATTGATCATCATACTTCTTCTCAACGATTGATCTTCATTCTTCTGAGTCTATAAATGGAACCTCATTCTTCCATTCTAATCATCCAGGTTATTTGTATAGTTACTCTATAGAAATTCACCAGTGCGCCTTTGGCACCCCCAATAGAATCTACTTGAGATCACCATTTGCTTTGAAGCCTCTCTTCACAGCATTATTTATCACCACAGTCGTCTACTACCGACATCCTACAAACACAGCTAAAAGAGTGCACTCACTGAGGGCCTACTTCACACCAGCAAGGACAATTTTAATAGGCGAACAATAGAAGCTTTGAAACAAGGAAGGTTTGCATTGTGTTATTCATTGCTTCATTTCATTCAATTTTTCTTAGTTTCATTATTCTATTGATGTTTGGGTTTATTATTGTTAAATTAATTAATCTGCATTTTACCCTAATAGGTAGTATATTTAGTCATTGATTTAGTCATTGATTGTTGTAATCTGGTCATTTATTTAGTCATTTTTTATTCACTGATATATTTAGTCATTAATTTAGTCATTGATTGTTGTTAACTGGTCACTTATTTAGTCATTTTTATTGACTAATTTTTGTCCATTGGTAGTGTATTTAGTCATTAATTTTAATCATCATTTTGATCAATTTGGTAGTGTATTTAGTCATTTTTATTCACTGATTTAACACTGGTCATATATTTAGTCATATTTATTCACTGTTCACTGATTTTTATCAATTGGTAGTATATTTAGTCAGTTTAATTAATAATTGACATCAATTAGTAGTATATTTAGTCATTTTGAAGCTTGCAATCTATGTAGATTTCCATCTAGCATTAATTGTTCACTTCACACATGTCTCTTTGATTATATTCATTGAATGCTCTGTAAGAGGATTGTTGGGAGTTGAGCAATATAATCCACATTTGGATCTCATCTGCCTTGGTTTTCGTTCCCCGCCAGCTTGAATGACTTCAATTCTCTTATGTTGGCTTGTGCGATCCTCTTTTTATGCAAGAGACCATGGTATCTGTGTCATTATTTCATTCTTGCCTCTTCATTTTTCTCTTGTTGTGTATCTGCAATGTCTCTCTATCCCCGCAATTGTCGACTTCATTTGCCTATTCAACCATGGGAACAACCAATGCACGGAAGCATCAACTCAGATTTCATGGCTAGGGCCTTCAAATTGCTCGATGAAGAGTTGGTGGAGGATGCTTTGATAGATGTATGTGATAGAGATTTTCTACTGCAATCCAGGGTATGTTATGCTTCGCATATGGTATCTCATTTTCTCTCAAATGCAATGGACTTATTTCATCAGGTTGATAAGGTTAAAAGGATAGCATCAATGTTTGTTCATGACTATCTAGTCCCAAATGTCAAGCTATTTGAAGCTTTTTCTACTTATAATCTCCATGATGGATTAGCCTTGGTAGGGGGACTCTTCCTCCGTGAATATATCATTAATAAACCTAGTTTTAACTATGTTTATCAAGCGATGATTTCAAGTTTGCAATCAGGTAATAGAGAGCTCTTTGATAATTCACCACAGGTTCACAATTCTACATTTGGAAGGTCCAAGAGGGAAAGGATAGAGGAAGTATTCAATGCATGGAGCTTCTTGTCAAATTTCCAACCACCAGTAGTTCCCTTCACCAATGATGAAATAGTCCTTTCTGCAAAGAATCCAATTGGGGTTCATGGCTTTAGGGTTGCAGATTTAAATATGGATAGCATGTGAACCACTCTTTCTGTTTTAAGTTTTTGGCTTCACTGTAACTTTGGTTTCCTTTTTGGCCAAAAAGCGCCTTTTAGATCTGTAGCTCTGTTCAGGGCTCTTAGTTAAAATGTTTGGTTATGTTATCTTTTTGGCCAGGAAGGGCCTTTTTTGTAATCTATAAAAATGTTTTTATTAATACTAATATATTATGATGCTCTAAGCATCCTTACTGATTTTAAAAAAATGTCAACCCTGGTCCATGTGTTGTCTCAGTAAAGACCCGCACCATGAAAGAATCCATTAATTATACATAAATTCCAAATTAAGTTGATGAGAAAAGATCTTTAATATCCAACTAGGAAGCCTTAACATCCAAAAATTACTAACCTAATGTTTCACAACAAGTTTCCCAACTGTGACATCATCTTTACTTAAGAAACTAGATATTGATCCATTACCATATTGGATCTCACAGGATTCTCCTTCACAAACAACAAATGATAGATATTAATTGTTTAACAACTTCCTTAATATCCCCATGTAAGCATACTAAACTAAGTGAGGTTGAGGGTTT
The DNA here is from genome assembly GCA_027924645.1 of Cunninghamia lanceolata. Classification (NCBI taxonomy): domain Eukaryota; kingdom Viridiplantae; phylum Streptophyta; class Pinopsida; order Cupressales; family Cupressaceae; genus Cunninghamia; species Cunninghamia lanceolata. The sequence goes on along the minus strand of BSBN01000017.1, from coordinate 1,550,516 downwards.
GAAGTAGAGTACCATCTTCTTGGTACGTTCTTGACTTTGATGACTTGTATCTTGAATGAAAATAGCAAGCTAGTTGCACTGTAAAATCATTGTTAATCATTGTTACAAAAAATAACCACAAAATCCTCTTTAATTAAAATAATCCTTCTAGATATTTCAAGACAAGATATTTCAGTTAATTTCTAAGAAAGCTAATAATTTCATTATCCAAACAACCATCAATCTATTTACTGTATATAATTTCCCAGAATTCAAAATTTGAATGTAGGCTTGAGTATTCTAGCAACAATTTTTTTAGTTGGATCCTAAAAATGCTGCAACTTATGTTCTTCTCTAAAACATCTATGTAGAAGCGGGAAAGTGTGATGAGGTTCGAATAGTAAGGAGATTGATGAAAGATAGAGGAATTAAAAAAATACCTGCATGTAGTTTGATTGAAGGGCATAAAATGGTACATTCTTTTTTGTGTAGGAGATAGATCACATCCACAAACATGGGAGAGCTATGCAAAATTGAAGAAATTGGCTTGGCAAATGAAGGCAGTAGGGTATTTCCAGATTCAAGACTTTTACTTAATGCTATGGAATAGAAGAAAAAAGAATCATTCATCTGCCACCATAGTGAAAAGTTAGCAATTGCATTTGGTTTGTTAAACATGGCCCCTGGTACAACCATTAGAATTGTTATGAACCTTTGAGTATGTTCTGATTTTCACACTGCATCTAAATTCATCTCCAAGATTGTTGTAAGAGAAATTGTTCTGAGAGATGTGAACCATTTCCATCATTTTAAACAGGGACAATGTTCTTGTGGAGAATATTGGTGATGCTAAATGAAACAATTTGATAAATAGGCTTGCACTATAATAATGTGCACTATATCAGATATCCATTAATAATGAAGGGACATCCATTAAAGCATAACAACAGGGATTTTTTTTGTCATATATTGTAGTTACAAGTGCCCTGCTAGACATACATGAAAATGTGGAAGCATAGACAAGGCAAGTGAATTGTTTCAAAAAATGCCTCAAAGAAATGTGATATCATGGAATGTCATGATTAAAGGATATGTTTAAAATATTTCTTAGGGATCCATATTTCTTTTAAAATTATTTCAAGAGTCATTCATAAGCACCCCATACCAAGTCCATGTGAAAGATATTTGTATTTTTTACCATTGATGTGTTTTTGTCTCTCACTGCAGTCCAACAGGTCACTCAAAAGGTCTTGGCGAGTGTACAAGAACTAGGGATAACAAGGGAGCAGTTATCACTATCCTGTAGGATGAAGAGATTGCACTTGCGGCATTATGGTATGCAGAGATCGATTACTGCAGCCCCGCAGTGGTCTCAAAACGAAGTGGTGGGCTGGCAGTATAAATTTAAGTGCAATATGATACTTCACCGTAGTCCCGCGGCAGTCAAGAGAATAACTAGTGGTAATGCGATAAGGAACAGAGGAAAATAGTACACCGAACCCCTACAACAGCCTCAAGTTAGGCTTTCGGTTGTTGAATGCAAAGAATACTGAGAGGGGGGGTAAATCAGTATTCTTAAAATCTTTTCATTTACACATTCATTAATCCATTTACCAAATTCATTAACATGAAAGCAAAGTAAACATAAGAAGGGTAGCCACAAATTCATAACACATAGACACCAGGATTTTATGTGGAAAACCCAAAAAGGGAAAAACCATGGTGAGTGTTATCTCACAATATATTATGATAGTAATACTGAATTACATGAAGGTTCACTGCCTTAGGGCTCACTATCCAAGAAGTGCTCACTACAAAAAGACTCACTGCCGAAAAGATAGAAGAGAAGATAGGAGTGGCTCACTACCAAGAGAGGACTGCTACAGTTGCATCTACAAAATGCTAAAGTGTAGTACCAATATGCTCAATATACAGATTCAAAGGACTTCATACTGGCTGCCCTACTTTTTTGCTCTGCTTCACATATACTCTTGTTTTCTACCCTTATTATCCTTTTCTGCTCTACAAACTACCTTAGATTATGAACATATCAAATTCACACATTATCCACACATATCCCTCACTCCAACACCAAAATTTATTATATATATATATGCAATAAGATTCATCTCACAACCAGGTCAGCAACCAAGACAAAAAGTGTGTATACAAGTGTTGTACCTTGTCGGCTTGATCTTATGCACAAATAGGAATGTGGACCCAAACAAACATACAATGGTCTTCATATAGGTCAGCATCATTCATTTAACCATGGATTAATTCTTCAAACAATATATTCTCACCGTATATAGATTTAACTTGTTTGTCAGCTTATCCCTTAAGTACATACTTGACCAATTCAACTATCACATCATGAATTCCACTGCAGACCATATGAGACTCTAAAAACTATATCCAACATTCATCATTGACCTTTTAACATACCTTCAGATCCATAGGACATAATAGTCCTTTATAGCAAAATGCGGATCTTGGAACTATTTCTCTATCATAGTGAAATACTGTCAAACTGGAAGCCAATAAAGAACAACTTGTAGAATGTGATCAAAGGAACTTCAGAAGCTATAGCTCTGGATTTAGGTAGTCAGGATATGTATCTTTACTATCTCAAAATTGCAAGACAAAATATCCCACAGTGGAGGAATGCAGACCCTTTTACTCTGGTACTATGCACTGTTCCTGACTTAACTTTGTTCACCTAAAGTTAGATATTTTACCATATGACTTCCAGAGGATTTCAAGACTTGAACACTGGAACATGTGATCACTAGGTAGCTATGAACAACATACCTAAACTACATACAAATGTCTTTAACTGCGGAGGCATACCATCTCAAACACTATCACTTACTTGGTATATTGTATACTACCCATACTTAGTCATTTATTCTTCCAGAGTAAGGTCTCTTTGCCATGCCGGTAGATACCCTTTGCCTTGTTTCCATCAAATCAAGTTCCAATTGACTATGCTAGAAAACTTTTGGAAAAGCAACAAAGAACACAAATTCTAGATTTACCTGAGTTTCTACAAGGACCAATAAATCTAGATTCTATGTCTCCTATGCAGAAATTCAAATTGGTATCATTTGTGCAAGCTAAGGTTCAGGAAGAAATGTTGAAAACACATATACATGACAATGAACTCATTGATGAAACATCTAGTATTTTGGAGAAGATGATACCTTCATACCCGAAAGATACATCAATGTCATCAGCTAATCAGCTCAAAGGTCTAATAAATTATGTAAGTACTCACTTTGAATCCTTTAAAAAGTCTGTTGACATTAAGGTTAGAAAGGAACTTGAAGACAAAATATTAGTAGAGTTAAAAACCAAGTTAGACAGTGATAGAATTCTATTAGAAAATAGTATAAAAAATATGGAGAATGTAATCAAGGAAGCCTATGATACATACAAATTTTGTTTGTCATGGCCTAAGACCACTAAGGAAATAGAAGAGAAAATCACAAGTATGGAGCTCCAACTAGTAAATATTTCCAAGATCTTTGATCCAGCGATTGATTCTATCAGCAACATGGAAATACAAGTTGTAAACATTCAAAACAACATCAGCATTCTGCTCAGTAGACAGGAAGAAATGAAAAATAGAATGTACCAGCTGAGAAGGATGATAAGCCCAAAAATTGAGCTCATGACAAGTCTAGCTGCAGAAGCTTTAAAGGTTCATAAATTAACTGATATGCCTACCAATATATAGAAGGCAGAAGATCTGGTATTTCAAGTAAATGAGAACATCCAAATTTTGAATAGTGCTAAGAACAAGTAGGTTGGAGAATTAACACAACTAAAGATTGTATACAATAATATCCTTTCACATGCAACTAACTAAATTGAAGATTATATCTGTACATATGCAGCATAGTATGACAGTTTTTGTAGGTTTTGCATTTCTGGCACAATTTTGACTCTTGTACACACACCTTTGCCATTGATGTCAAAGGGGGAGAAGAGAACCAATGAAAAATGGGCAAACACCTAAGAGGGATAGAAAAACAAAGTTCATATAGTAAGGGGGGGTAGATGAGCATTTTTCACTAAGTGTTTCCATCAATGACAACATTCAACATTCATCAGAGTAGTGTCTCTTGCCAACAATGGTATGGTGGTAAGAAGGAGCAGAGGAAAATAGTACACCATGCCCCCATGGTGGCCTCAAGTGAGGCTTATGGTATGGCAGTAAGGAGCAGAGCAAAACAGTACACCGCGCCCCCGCGGCAGCCTCAAGTGAGGCTTGTAGTATGGCGATATAAGGAATATAAGTTATGTAAGTGTTGAATACTGCAGCCCCGTGATAGTTTCAATGAAGGAGTACGATAGTGCAGTGAAAGGCTTCAAGTGATGTTTAGTATACTGCGGTCTTGTGATGGTCAAAGAAATAGTTTGCTGTACTACATTAGGGAACAAGTCATGGTGATATAGTTGAATTTTTGAGACAATATTTCTGAAATGGAGATAGAACAAACTATGAACTTTCTTAGACATAGCCAAGCCATGACTTACACCCTCTACATGTTCCATAGAGTTGTCTTTATGGTAGAGATAAGTCAAGGGATAGTAGTTTGCATTCATTACATTTCATGAAGGAGTGGGATTCTAAATAATTTTTGGTGTTGAGATACCCCTGCTACTAAGATAAGAATCATGTGAGGATCTACCTTAAGGCAATAAAGAGATACAGAGCTATGCCATGACTTACACCCCCTTGACAACTGAACAAATATAATTAGAAGCAACAAAATAAAAGATCATTAACCATGCTTAGACATTCACTTTAATTTTACATCTATGGTCGATTGGCTCCAATAGTTGCCATCCTATCTTGTTCCTACTGTTGATTCTATGTGTTCCTTGGAGTCATAAAAGTAGACACGGTAGCCAAATCCATCACAGGCAATTGATAAAATCATGAGCCCCCAAAGCCAAAGCATTGGAAGGCCTCATTTGGTTTAAAATTGATAGTCATGACTTAGAAAATGACAATCAATAAAATGGTAATAAAATCCTTGGTTAACACTTCACATTGGAAACTCATTTGTTAAAATAAGTCAAAACAATAGACAATCACTGATAATCTCATTTTTTCAATGCCTATTGGTATCCTAGATGATATCACCATTAATGGCATTTTGTGGATTGTGTCTAGATGTATGATATATTTTAGCTTTTGGTATTATCCCATCTCCGGGGTCATATGCCTATCTTAGTAAGATATATCATTTCTCTTTGTCAAGCTATCTTATTGAAGCCTCAAATCAGTTTTTTTTGCCTAGATAATGCTCTTCATTTGTGTAATAATGTTGGCCAAGGTATTGGTAACGAAGTTGCCAAAGACATGGTGATATAGTTGAATTTTTGAGACAATATTTCTCATTGGCCCGATCAAATCAAAGAACACTTTTTCTTCCTTTCCTCCACTATTCTTTTATGAGCTGATTAATTTCAAATTTGATTGGTGTCATTTGCAATGCATTTCAATCTAAAACGTTTGATCCATTGTTGGATTGTTTTCACCTTTATAGACATAAAAAATGTACCTATTCTAATAATTTGAACTTATGACAAGTCAAAGTGGGTTGTGCTTGTTTAGCAGTTGGTTGAAATTTAATTTGAATGTACTGATTCTTGATGTTCCCCTTGACTCATTATAATTTTTGTTTATCATCTTGCTTTTTGGCTAGCAACAAACATGTGATGCATATTTTGTGATGTCCTATGGATGGTGGATTTTTCCAAATTATTTTCAAACTATTTTGAGTTCTAGGTGTACACCTTGTGGAGACTTATGGCATATTTCTATGCTTAATTTTTTTTCCAAGGTTATAGTGAGATGATAAAAGCAATTATTCCAAAGGTAGTGGAAATAATTTTAGAACAATTATCTAAGTTCTCTCTTAATGTTCATATTTGTGTAATTTTTGATTTTGCAAATTTTTAATAACCTTGTTTGATGAGTCTTAGAAATTGGTTTCAATTTATAGGGTAAAGCTTCCATCTGGAGCTAAGAAGATTGTGCCAAGTAGTTGTAGAGCCATGATTGGTTAGCTTACTAGTGGTGGAAGGATAGAAAAGCCAATGCTCAAAGATGGAAATGCATATCACAAATATAGGGCCAAAAGAAATTGTTGGCCCAAGGTTCGTGGTGTGGCAATGAATCCTATTGAGCATCCTCATGGTGATGGTAATCATCAACACATTGGGCATGCCAGTACTGTGTGTCATATAGAGAAGGCTTAGCATGTACATGTACTTAATCATAATTAAACAATTATAGAGCTCTAACTATTTAAAAATGTCATCTTTTAGCTTCCTTTTTTTAAGGTTGCTTTGTGTCAACAATTTATGGGGACCAGGTTGTAAACCATATTTCCTATTATTGTTTCTTATCATTAGTGGTTTACTCTTGATTCAAAATTTTGGGAAAGACTTCAAACTAGGTTGTAATCCTTATTTCCTTGTATTGTTAGACAAGGCAAATAATAAATTCAAAACTTAATAGAATTTATTGTTTTAACAATGCCTTGGAAGACTCTAACAATGACTCTAACAAGCATAGACAAGGTAGTGAACTATTTGAAAAAATGCCTCAAAGAAATGTGGTCTCATGGTATGGAATGCTATGACAAGCACATTGAGACCACATTTCTTTGAGGCATTTTTTTGAATAGTTCACTGCCTTGTCTCATGGTGATGGAATGTCATCACAATCCATAGCAATTTTCTTGTCATGGCATTTGCTTGTAATAGCCCTCATGAGCTTGGAGATGTATCCCCTCCCTATTATATATGAACATATATGCATACTAAACCTAACTTTAGTGATCCACCTAAAGCCAAAGTAGCTTAAGTGTTGACTTAGTGGAAAAATTACAATATTCAAGATGTCAACTAAAAAAATGACCATAGACAGGCATTTTATCAAAACACATAAAGCTTGTGTGAATTATGATATATAAAATATCAAAAAACCATAGCAGAACTCTTTTTTCCTAATTGTTTTGGAGGTTTTGTTTCTTTCATCATCATGCATAAGAGACTTTTTAAGATAGATTTTAAAATAATATTTTCAAACCTTAGCTAATACAATGATATGTGGATTTATCATTTCTAATCCCCCAAATGAATATTCTCATAAAATTAAGCTTATCACATGAACATCATGAAACAACAGAAAAATGAAAAATGAATATGACTAGTAGAGAGTGTTGAGGAGTTAAGTTACTTTGCATCAGGTGGATCAAACTTGGCACCAAGGTTACTAAGTTTTGCATGAGCCTCTGCATAGTCCTTGAAAAATGCATCCTAATCAACTGTATATTTCTCAGCACATACCTGTAAAAAATTTAAAGTCCAATCAACACTTTCCTTATTATTGAAAGGAAATCAACTATAGGCATCCTCTCAAACTTTATTTCAGATGCATATATCCTTCACTGAGTTGAATTATCTAGTAAAATGTTTCTCAATTTTTTCAAAAAGGAGAAAAAGATTTCCTACAAGACTTAAGATATTGGCTTAGCATTATTAGTGTGTTATGTCAATGGAAATATTGATTCTTTTGACATATTTCATCAATATTCTTCAGCTTCTTTGAACTTGCATAAGTTTACATCAAGCTTTGTTGGAGTTCAAGATGGATTTTAAAATGCCCAGTTTTGCCAAAATAAGGGCAGGTTAAAATGGAGTATTCTTTTTGATCTTGAAGAACAAGAAAGAAAGAAGGAAATTATATTAACCACCACAAATGACCAGAGTAGGTCCATGAGGACTATAAAGTACAACCAGTTAAAGAATCACCTTGAATCCAGGATCTTCAAAAAGAATAGCGTTAGTCAGCAACCAGAAGATCTAGGTCCCTCCTCTTTTTTATGTCCTTCACAAAATCAAGAAAAAAAAACTTTTTCTCATTCATGATCAAGGTAAATTCTAGTACATGATGTTCAATTCATCTCTACTCTGTACCTTGATATAAGAATTATCAAATTTAAGCCACACTACTATCCATGATTGACCTCTTGGTGCCCCAGGACCAATTTTCTGCACCAAAAATAATCACATGGTTATTCAAATTTACACTTTTCTAAACTGTAACACTTCAGGAAGTTCCCATATTCCTTAATTGTCTTATTATGGAACCCTATGATTAAAAGTCAGGTGCCAATGTGTTAACATTCTCCATATATGTTGAAACTTTATACCCAAATGTCAATCTTTTTTACAAGTGCAGAAGTAAGTAGGCTACCCCAATCAACCTACACCCAAAGTACTATATTCATAATTTATATTTATCTACTAAGGGTTATATCAAAATGCCCTAGGAGCATACCAAGTGGTATCAGTCTATCAAAAAATCTACTAATTTCTTGGCATGTATTTGCCTTCCAAGGCAATAATGTGTGGCCATAATTATTTAATTTCTCAGACCTGTGGCTGTAAGCACAAAAATCACGCACTGCCTCCATGAGGACCCCTATGATGATTCAAATCCTTGTCACATACATGTAAGTGTGAAAATAAGTCCTTTGGGTAGCAGGCCTCTTGCTGACGTGTCCTCTCTTCTTGTTTTGTGTCATTTCTGCTTTGTCGATTCTCCTTCTTCCCCATTTGTGACGCTTTTTGACACTTGTCAACTTGTGTTTTCTGGCTTTCAACCTTGATCCTAAGCCTTGTGAGTGTCTTTTATGTGAGTTTTTACCTCTCCCCTTTGTATTTCGTCTAATGCACCTCATAGAAGCCTTCTAGAGGTCCCCCAATCCATCTCCTGCTTTCCATTTTCAATTTCAACCAACCCATCCAAATCTCCCCCTATTATTTTCAGATCCCCGCTGGGGATCCTGAAGATGCAAGTGGAGATTTGGATCCTTCCACATGATTGACATGTTTCTTGATGTAGAAATTGTAGACACCTAAAAATGTCTTCATCCTCAAACCAACTCCCGACATCCCTACACATACCAATTTCCCTTCTAATCAATTAATTAAATTTTTATTTAATTAATTATCCCTTCATCACCTAATTTTTCATCATTCTATCCCCAACAATTGGATTAATTTTATTAATTCAATAGTTCAACTTTAGCCAATTAATTAAATAAATATGCAATATTTATTTGGTTAATTTCCCCCTTCTCACTAAATCCAATTAATTAGGTAAATCATGTTTAACTAATTAATTCAGCCTATTAATTAACCTATGCCTACCCTAGGTAATTAAATATTCATTATTTAATTGCCTACCCTAGCCTATCTCATCCTAGCCTTAGGATTAATTAAATAAAACCTTATTTAATTAATCTTAACCTCCCATTAACCCATTCCCTAATTTTTTCTAGCCATATTAATTAGGCTAATCACCCTAATTAAAATGGTCAAACCTTGATTAACACTCCTCCCCACATCCCACAAATAAAAAATTGAAATATATCTCATATAAATCATTTTTTTATACACATGTGTCATAATCTTCATTTAATACCTATTACACCCCTTACACATGTCATAACTGTTGGCAAGAGACACTATATGGATTCATGGTTGTTGTCATTGATGGCAACAAAGGTCATCCCACATATCTGCAAGTCATGATGTGTCTCTACCGGAAGTCAGAATAAAGAATGTTGTGGTCCGGTGAACAAGAACAGAGCATGTGGCAAGGTCCGACAGATTGGTCCGGACCTCTCAGAGGAAGTGTCTTGATGCAGTGCGGATTTGGGGAAGTCAAGAGGACTACCTTGAGTGGTATATTCCAAGGATTTAGCCTCCGGTGATGGACAAGGAAAAAGATATGAATGGTTGAGTACCGGATTCCTGAGAGACAGTGAAAACAGAGGAAGAACTGACTGACAGAGTATCAGACTACTTTCCGGATGTGTTACTGTTGATGACAGAGGTTGTGAAGGCATGAATCATGTTTGGCCGACATGATTAATGATATCTACAAGTATATGCTTGATCCGCATTGCTTGGTGAGGAAGGATTCAGCCGACAGAACAAGAGTTTGTAAGAAACTAGACTGTTCCGGATGCCGACTAGAAAGGTGATGAAATTACTTGTGTGGATATATATAGAGGATGGATTTAGTTGTGAAGTGTGTGATGGTGTGAAGATATATGCGAATAAGTCCAGAACCGAGCAGAGGTAGCAAAAAGGATCCGGTATGTGAAAGATAACAGAATAAAGAATAGAGGAAAGATGAAGTGCAGCAGATCAGTGTACTGAGCCTAACCGGAACTGAACTCCAGCATATGCAGATGCTTCCAATCAGTTCAAAACTGTGATTCTTATCACTTTGTAGACAGTGTGTCTTCTTGTAGGCAGTGGGCCTCTTGTGAGCAGTGTGCTCGGGCAGTGAGCCCTAACTGGCAAGTGCCATTTTGTAATTTCCTATTCTTCTAACAGAGAATAATTTTGGGTTAATCACCCTGTGGTTTTCTCCCTTAACAGGGTTTCCACGTCAAAAATACTGTGTCATGTGTTTCTTATTTCATGATTAATGTTTTTGTGTTTGATTCTATGCTGCATCAATTAAAAGGAAAGTTCATTAAGGGAAATAATTAGGATAACTGATTCACCCCCCCCTCTCAGTTATCAACAATAACTCATTAATATCCACTCTTCCCCAAATAAATTTTTAATTCATTTTACCCTTCCCCATGTGAATTTTTAATTCACAAATAATCCATCTCACCCAACCTCATTTAATTCACCCCTTTTCCAAGATGAATATAAAATTCATCTTTATTCCTAGCCCTCCATTTTCTAAGATGAAATCTAAGCCCTCCACATCATCTTCATCCTCCACCATTGATCTCCCAAATCAATCTCAACCATTGGATCAAAATCTCTCTAAAATGCCTATAAATACAATATCCTCCAAGCCATTTCATCATCCAATTTATAAGTAATGTTACCATGCCAAAATATCCACTAAGCTAAGTAGATTCTTGAGTTGTACTTGTGAGCTTGAGAGCATTTCACATCTCTTCTTAATATCTAGGGTATATCTTGGAGCATTTGGGTGCAAGCTCCTTCACCCTTATGAGATTGGGTCTTCATATCAAGGTATAACTTCTTGTTTTGCATGCATTTAGTTTACATTTTTACCTTGATTTGAACCTCCTAATCATATTGGCACACCAGGTGGGACTCGCAAGGTCCCAATCTAGTCATTTTTTTGTGAGTTTTTATTGTTTGAGCCATGTTTATAGGTGTGGTGCTATTTACCTATGTAGTGGTGCCATTTGTGGTGAATTTTAGCGCTATTTACCTACGTAGTGGTGCCATTTGTGGTGAATTTTAGCACTATTTTATGACTATTTCAGTACTATTTAACACAATAATTTTTATTGTATCTTACACTTTCTTCTACTTTTTTGGTCTTCCTATTGACTTCCTAGGTTATTTGCTCTCTGTTTTTGCAGGGATCGTGCACAAAGAGGGGGAGGTCATGCCAAAATCTTCTTGAGAAGAAAACACACATTGTTACTTTCATCTTGTTTTGGTTTCCATTCACTAGGCTAACAAGACTAACAAGACCCCTCTCTTTGTAGTCTAACCCCCTGATTTGCTTAGGAAAACTTTGTTTTTGTAGGCCTAACAATTTCAACCCCGTATCAGCGCTATCAACACCTAGAGCGGCACTATATTCCACTGTTGACCAACCCATTCAAACGCACACACAATGGTGCTTTGTTCTACACATATTAGCATGATCTTTAGTTTTAGCACTTTCTATAACTTATTATAGTGCTATCTATTTTTCTAGTGCATTCTGTATCTCTTTTTAGCACTATGTTGTATATCAGCGCTATATGTACATATATCAGTGCTATTTTCTAGGGTAGTCAAGTTTTAGGTCAGTTTCTGTCAGTAGCGCCATTGCAGTCGAAGGTGGTGCCATTTGGTCTTTGTTTTAGCACTATTTTTATAGGCTAACCTTGGGTTCTGTGCAGGGACTGATAAGCTATTTGCAGGTCATCATCATCATCATCCTAGAGCCAATAACAAGTTCTTATAGGGTTTTTTATCTTTAGTTTAAACAAACACTTCAATTGGTGCTTAAAAAGAACCCTTGTATGTTAGCATAAACACCATTTCAATTTGGTGCATTAAAATTGATCAAACAAAAAAAAATAACAAACAAAATCTTTGTGTGCCTTAGCTTAGAAAAAATATTTGAATTTGGTGCTCTAAAATTTACAAGTGCTTGCCTACAAACATTTTGATTTGCTTAAAAAGAACCACAAAGTGCATCATAATTCATTGGATTAAAAAGAACAACAAATTTGCATTTTTCACTCATCTAAACAAGAAAACAAATCAATTGTATGAAATGTTTTGTGATAATGTTTATGTGGTGAAAAGTGTATGCTCTTCCCTCGCACCATTGGTGATCTTGGGAATCAAAAGCTTCTCACAACACTTGCATAAATCACCCCCAACATAATCCAAGAACAAAAAAATGAACCTTTTTTAGTGTAACCCAAGCATAAAATATACGTATGCTCTCCCCTCGTATCCTTGTATGAACTTGGGGATCAAAATTAATTTTGTGTTTGTGTTGCTTTTGTTAAACCTTTAGAGGGCCTGCCACCCCGCTTCGAAAGGTGGGAACGACCCAAGTGGCAACAAGCTAAAGCCAAGCTCTTTTGAGCTGCTATATAAATAATGTGTTTGTGATAAAAGTCACAAGCACCAGGTGTTGTTGTGTCATACCGACAGCCAACCTCCCCCAAAACCCTCCAAGGCGTAACCCTTAAAGGCTAGGAGACTCCATAACAAAGAGTAGCGTTGCCGCACATATGGCCACCTAAATGAATGCACTTACTAAGAACCTTTGTTTTAGTGAGCCAAAAACCTTTTATTTGTTGACGCATAAGGGTAACCTTTGAATCGGTCCTGATTCATGCGGTTCTTAGCTTAGGTAGTAGGGACAATCCTAAGGTTTGGTGAGGAACAAGCCTTCATGGAAAGTTGGATCTTGATATGCATGAGAAATGAGTGTACTGTAAGGGGGAGCCGATGCTACCAAGATCTTAGAGCTACCTACTTTGAATAAGTGCAGTTGGGGATTCAACAAATACTGTCCTATCTTCGCCTTAGGTTGTACAAATGCTTGTTTAAGAAAATCCCACGTCTTTTCACAAATAAAATCTTTGTTATTGTGTGTTATTGTGCTTAAAGTGCTTTCAAGAAACTTTCCAAGAGACAACAAAAATCATTTGATCAAACTTCATATCAATACAAATCCAAATTTGTCATCAAAAGCTATCTTTTTCAAAGCCTCGACCAACACTGACCTATTTCAGCACCATCTCTGTCTATTTTTGGTGCCATTTCACCTATGGATTGGCACTATTTACATACTGAGATGCCTAAAACTAAGAAAAATTCCATTGTGATCTTTAACACATGCCTGACCATAATCCATAATCACCTTCCCAAAATCTGTCAATACCCCACACATTTTCTTCTAAAAATTCCAATCATACCTTCATTTTAACCTTAGAGAATCAATCATTATCATTATCGGACCCCTTGCCATACCATAATCCACTCAATTTCATAGCCATTTCATCCTCATTAATCTTTGCATACCTTTTGGACCAAACAAACATCCTTGTTACAAGAAATCATTCAAAAATCCTTTCGCTTCTCTCATCAAAAATACCCATCAAAGAACCATCAACCAACATCCAAAACTCATCATCCCTTTGAGCTAAATCTAGATCTAGATTTCATCTTTTACATCATATTTTTCTTGGAGAGTCATTAGTCAACCTTTCAAGTGAAATAATCATCCTTCTTTGTGTAAGGTCATTAGTCTACCCCAAACAAAGAGAAGCATCCATATGTACAAACACAAAACTAGATCTTACTTAAGCTCATTCGTTGACCTTCAAATCCTTTTCAAAAACATCATCCTAATCTCTCATACCAAACATCTAGTTCATCTAAAAATTTCACCCTCCAAATCAACATCAAAATCCCTTCCGTTAAATCATCCTCAAGCAAACTTCATCTATAATCTACCATTTTGGTCCAAATTTTTGAAAAAATCAATATCACCCCCTCTTATTATCCTTAGATTGACACTTTTTTGAAGAATCATCTCTTAGAAGTGAAAATCTATCCTTTATCATGCTACAATCACCCTTTCATCTTTTATTCCATTCCATTACCACATCCTCTTTGGGGTCCAACAAATCAATCTGAATTCTCTAAGGTCTCCATCCCTCTTTCATCACCTCAAAATCAAATCCATACACTTGCATGCCCATAAATAGATCACAACACAAGAAGAATCAAGCAATGGCAAACTTTGGACAACATATGGGCATAGGAATGCCTAATACCAATGACAACAACCTACCTTTAGTCTTTCAAATCTTGACATATAATCCCAATGAAAATCCCTTCCATTTCTTGCAACCACCACCACCACCACCACCCATCCAAAACATCACCACCATGTCCCAAGATGATCATGATGTCTTGAACTTTACACAAGACACCGATAACATGGACATGCTTGACAAAGTCCTAAGGTTGGATCCAAATAGATATCTTGACTAGCTCCTCAAAATTGGTGCCCAACCACCCCACAACACGACATCATCCCAACCATACACCTCTAACAACAATCCTACCACATCCTCACAACCATCTACATCAAACACCCAACCTACCATCTCTCAAACCTCAACTCCCGTCGTATCTACCGCCCCCACAAGATCTAATGTTACCACATCTATGATTCCCACAAGTGTCTCCAATCCTACCACCTCCCAACCCGTCATCACATCCACTACCATAACTAAAATAAACCCTTCCGTTCTGCAAATCACCTTGGGCATCTAAGGGAATCCCACGCATGCAAGTGCTTCCACAAGTGTGCCTCCACTCAATCCCCAAACCATAGCCTACATGGGACAATTCTTTTCACAACCACCTTACAACACGACCAACCCATCTAACATCAATGCATCTCATGTCAATCCGTCCAACAAATCCATGCTTACCAACAATATCTCACACAACTCAACCAAAACACCACCCCACAGTACCAAAACAAGATCTCCCAAAACCTCCAACATCAAATCCCACCCAATCTCCAACATCTCATCAATCAGCAAACCTACACACCACAACCGCCACTAATCCCGGATCTAACAAGCATTGTACAAGCTTTGATACAAAAGGTAGATGATATACAAACTGGGGGAAAACACAAGCATTATTCTTTTGAGGATATTTTTCCCTATCCATTTGATCAAACACTATACATGCCCCCTTTCCCGAAAAATTTTGAAACGCCTAAATTTGACAAATACAAGGGAAAGGGAGACCCTAGGGATCATCTTAGGGAGTTCTACCTTACTTGCTTAGAAGTCTCAAACAACGATACATATCTAATGAGACTATTTCCAAGAAGCCTCTGTGGTCAAGCCACTGAATAGTTCTCACATCTTCCCCCGGGCATTAGGTCTTTCCCTGAGCTCATAGAAAAATTTGTCAATCATTTCTCCTATAATTTTGAACATGAAATATCTATGACACACCTTTGCAATACAAAACAAAAGAGTGGAGAATCCTTTGCTTCCTTCTTGCAGAGGTGGAGAGGCCTAGCAAGCAAACTCCCTTGGCCAATTCCTGAGAAACAATTAGTCACCATGTTTGTGACTAACCTAAATCAAGAAATAGTGTTCCATCTACAGATCCTTTGTGCATCTACCTTCAAAGAAGTCATTGACAAAGGTACTGCCATAGAAAGGGCCCTTATCGCCAAAGGCTCGATCAAATTATATGACAAGTCCTATAGCAACAACAACAACAACAAAGTCAATATCAACATCCCCAATGTAGACAACAACAATAACATGCAATCAAATGACAAGCCATGCTTTTGAAGAAAGAACAAAAACAACTTGAATGACAACATAATTGATGTAAAGACCATCCAACATGTACAAAATCACACACCCTCAAGTACATATGCTGCCAATGTAAATATCCCAAAGGGGCAATCTAAACAAAACAAACCTCGAAGACAATTCACACCTTTAGGGGAACCAATTGAGGATATCCTTGATAGATGTCTAAAGAAAGGTTTGATAACTCTCCCACCTATTAAACCCCACCAAGAGAGTGAGCTCAAAGTTGCGTGGTACAACAAAAATGATTATTGCAACTATCACCGCATTGTGGGCCGTAAGACCACTGATTGCATGACATTAAAGCATTGTGTGCAAGACCTCATAGATCAGAATAAAGTCATCCTTGAGCAAAGCACCCAACCATCACCCAATGCTAATCTAGGAGCTTACAAGGATCCACAACCCAATCATAACAAGGCCTCATCATCTAATCAAGCCTACAACATCACCCCACCTCCCGCATCCTATGACTCTATTGTAGGGTGGATAGAACCATTGTCTAACCATATCAACACAATCACCATTTGGGCTCAAGCACCCAATTATGCCATCACAACCCATCGTGGCCGTGTATCCATCTGCATAGCCCCTACCATTGATCAAATGCTCGCATCTACGTTAGACTCCCTACCTATTCATCCAGCTACGCGCCCGTCGCCTACCAATAAGTACAACCTCCTAGAACATCTAGGAAAGACCCTTGTACAAATCTCCATTCTTGAGCTTCTTTGCACGTCACCTCTCCATAAAGAAGTCCTTGATAAAGCACTCTTGGAAACCCAAGTTCCCGCCAACCTGAATGTGAATCAATTCCAAGCCATGGTGGGCCATATCACTGTACCTCATCATCTCACCTTCTCAGAAAAGGATCTCCCTGCTTCTGAGAACTCACATAATGATGCCTTTCACATCAAAGTCTGCATCCACAAGCATATCATCAAGAGAGTCTTAATAGATGGTGGCTTCGGCCTAAACCTATGCACTCTTAAATTACTAAAACACTTGGGATACTCGGATGTGGTTGTAGACACCAGTGAATGCATAACAATCAAAGGGTATGATTACACTGAATGACTATTTGAGGGTACCATCAAGCTCCCTATTCAAGTGGGACAAAAGATAATGGAAACAAAATGTCAGGTACTTGATCTTGATCTCCCTTACAACATTCTTCTTGGCTGACCGTGGATCCATACCATGCAAGCGGTCCCCTCTACATTCCATCAATGTCTAAAGTTCCCTCACAATGGCATGGAAGTAACTATCTACACTGACCCCCGCCCCTTCCAATACTATAGTTTCTTGGAAGGCCATGACCACACCTTCTGTCCTTATATCAAAGCCATCACAAAAGCCAATCCCACAACATCCACCTCATACATCGACCCTGCCAACATTGCCACCACTTCATCCCAAACAACTCCACCGCCCAAGGTCAAGATCAAGCTCAGTGACATGGGATGTGGGGAATATGACCTACACGGTACCTTTTGTGTGGGTACATTACCCAACCCTAAAACGTTTGGCATCCCAAAGTAGGAAGAAGCCAATATAGTTGTCATCAAATGTAAACCATCACCTACCTTTGAGAAGAAACATCTCCTGGATCAAGATGTACTCGAAGACATATCATCCTGGCTATATAAAGATGAAGAAACTGAGCAAGAAGCTCCCACAATACCAACAAAGATCTACGGCAAAGGGTTAGAGATTGTCAAAAACATGGGCTATAAAGGACAAGGTAGTATTGACCTTCATGAACAAGGGATCATGGAACCAGACCAAGTGACAATAAATCCTTATACTCAAGGGTTAGGATATGGTCAATGACAATGTATCCTCACTACTAGCGAATGTATCCTAGCTAAGGTCGCTATGGTCTCCCTTGAATTTGATAATGTAAACAAAATGGCCCATCAAGACTCCTTTAGTGACTTCATTGAATTCTTTGAATCATCAATATGTACCATATACATAGTCACCACCCTAACCTCTTCATCCAATGACTTACACCTTGTATACCTGAACCTCATAGACTGGGACCAACAAGGACCTCTTGTCTTTGACATAGTACCAAATGATGAAGCAATCACTGAAATGATGGGGGTTAGAGATCACTTCCCCCTAGGAGATCATAAAGCAGGATACATTATGGAACTTGATACGGCTACCTATTTTAGGGAGACAACCCCTACTTCCAGTCGCAAAAATATAAAAATCAAACATGGATCTAATGGTGAAAACTACTCTGTGGCAGTGTCAGATCCCAAAAAAGTAAAAATAAAGGACTTATCTCCTGGTAAAACCTCCATGAGGCACTAGGAGATGGAAGCGTGGGCCTTCCCAAGATAGTGAAGGTATATCTTGACAGATCACCCATCCTAGTAGAGCCAGCTCAGGAGATCAATCTTGGGATGGAAAAAGAGCCAAAAATCACCTTCATGGAAGAATATCTCAGTGCAATAGAGTAGGAAAACTTCTTAGACTTCTTCAAATGCAAAAAATGCAATTTTCCATGGACTTATGCAGACATGCTAGGGCTCGATCCTGCTTTGGTCATCCATCACCTTGCAGTATGGCCTGATGCAAAACCAGTGAAGCAGAAGTTGAGAAAAATGAACCCTTAGGTAGCCCTCCTAGTCAAAGCAAAATTGAAGAAACTACTTGATGTTGGGTTCATCCAACCAATTGATTATCCTGAGTGGGTTTCCAACCTAGTACCAGTAGCCAAACCTGATGGATGAATCTGTTGTTGCACCGACTTCTGAGATCTTAACAAAGCCTACCCAAAGGATGACTTCCCTTTACCAAACATTGACATGATAGTGGATCTTACAGCAGGACACGAGATGTTATCCCTAATGGATGGTTTTTCTAGGTATAATCAAATTAGGATCTCCAAAAGAGGACCAACATCAGATAGCCTTTATATGTCCATGGGGGACGTACTGTTGGGTGGTAATGCCTTTTGGCCTAAAGAATGCTAGAGCCACATATCAATGAGCCATGACTGTCATCTTCCATGATCTTTTCCACCACATCATGGAAGACTATGTGGATGACTTGCTAGAAAAATCAAAGACACGGGAGGAACACCTAGATGTATTAGAAAAGATCTTCGACCGATTAGAGCAATACAATGTTTGCTTGAATCTAAAGAAATGTGTCTTTGGGGTCACCTCTGAAAAACTTTTGGGATACATAGTCTCCAGAAGGGGAATTGAGGTAGACCCCACAAAAGTCAAGGCCATCACTGAAATGCCTCCTCTAAAAACACTAAAACAACTAAGAAGTCTACAAGGGAAACTCCAATCCATTCGTCAGTTTATTGCCCAACTTGCAGATAAATGTCAACTGTTCCAACATCTACTCAGAAAGGATACAACTTTTGTCTAGGACAATGAGTGTCAGGCTGCCTTCGACTAGCTAAAAGAATACCTAGCTAATCCCCCTGTTCTAACTCTGCCAAAGCAAGGAGAACCCCTCCTATTATACATCTCAGCAACAGAAATAGCTATTGGAGCCTTATTAGCATAACACAATGAGCAACGGAAGGAAAGAGCCATATATGACATCAGCTGTACCCTGATATCCTATGAGCTAAACTATACACCAATTGAATGAGCATGTCTAGCCCTGTTCTTTACTTCATAAAAACTAAGACACTACATGCTCAATCACAAAACCAAGCTCATCGCCAAGATCTATCCACTAAAATGTCTACTAAACAGAGCTACTCTTACTGGGAGAATGGCAAAATGGGTTATGATCCTTAGTGAATTTGACATCAAATATACTGAGAGAAAGGCTATCAAAGGACTGGTTATCATTGATCAGCTGGCTGAGGCACCCATTCTTGTAGAATATCCCACACTAGTAGATTTCCCTGACGAAACCATCTTGACAATAGCACTGGCAACAAAAACATGAAAAATGTACTTCAATGGGTCATATACACACAGGCTTGGGGGCAGGCATCTTGTTTGTTACCCCTCAAGGTGACACCATCCCCAAGTCATTCAAAATTACATTCCCATGTACCAACAATGTGGCAGAGTATGAGGCCCTCATCACAGGTCTTTGAATGGCAATTAAATGGAGAATTGAGAAGCTGACAGTGTATGGAGACTCCCAACTAGTCATCCGACAAGTAAACAATGAGTAAAAGACTAAGGATGATAAACTCCTGCCTTATAAAAAGATGGTCGATGACCTTAAAGACTATTTTGATGACATCCACTTTGAACAAATCCCAAGGCTAAACAACAAAGCTGCAGACACCATGGCCACCATCGGATCCCTAGTTGACATGAAGAAAGATAGCAAGAAGTGTGAATTCTTGATAGAAGAACTCCCTATTCCAGTATATGATGTTCCCCAATCGGAGCTAGTGTGCAAAGTCATTAGTCCCTTATCCCCATGGTATCAAGAAACTTATCTATACCTCCATGATAACATCATCCCTCCTAACCTATCAACCTCACAACGAAAAACTTTCATCTGCTGAGCCTCCCGCTTCACCCTTGTAGGAGATACCCTATACAAAAGGAGTCTTGATGGCACACTTTTACGATGTTTAGACTCTAGGGAAGCTGAAGTGGCCTTGCAAGAGGTACATGAGGGTATCTGTGGGGCACATTCAAGTGGACCCACTCTCGCTAAAAAGATCCTGAGGACCGGATACTATTGGCCAACCATGGAACAAGATGCCTACTGGTTTGTAAAAAAATGTCTGCCATGTCAACAAGATGGAGATCTCATTCATGCACCAACACAAGAATTGCAACCAATCACAACGTCGTGGCTTTTTTCACAATGGGGACTCGACCTCGTAGGAAATATACATCCATCATCATCTAATGGCCATAAGTTCATCATCACAGCTACCAAATACTTCACTAAGTGGGTGGAAGCAGTACCACTCACCTTCACCACTAGAACCCAGCTATCCAAGTTCATCCTCCATTATATCATATGTCATTATGGTATCCCTCATTCCATCATCACCGACAATGGAAAACCATAATGAGGGATACCATAATGACATATGATATAATGGAGGATGAACTTGGATATCACCGACAATGGAAAACCATTCAAGAACCAGGAAGTCCGCACTTTGTGTGAAAAATTCCAAATCCAACACCACTTCTCCACTCCATATTACCCTCAAGAAAATGGTCAAGCAGAAGCTTCAAATAAAACCATCCTCCGCATTCTAAAGAAGACGGTTAATGAAGTTGGCCGTGACTGGTACCTCCAGCTCAATCCCCCCTATGGGCCTATTGCACAAGCATCCGTACCCCCACAAGAGCCACCCCATATTCCCTTGTATTTGGATCCAAAGTCATTTTACCTATTGAGGTTGAGCTCCCATCCCTAAGAGTATCTTTGCAAAATATAATCAATGATGAGAAATACCAAGTCGCAAGGTTGCATGAGCTAGAATTACTAGATGAGAAACATCCGGCTGTGTTGAACCACTTGCAAGCCTATCAAAATTGCCTTAGAAGAAGCTATCACAAGAAAATCAGAAACTAAAAATTTGAAGTAGGTGACCTTGTCCATATGGAAAACTAGAAAAACTTGCAGGAGAGCCCTAAGAAAGGAAAATTTGAGCCCAATTTGCTAGGGCCTTATGTCATCACAGCCAGCTATGGATCAGGAGCATACCAGCTTGCAACACCTAAGGGGTAGCCTTTGGATGAGGCTATGAACATTCTACACCTAAAGAAATTCTACGCATAACCCATCGAGTACCCCAAGCAAAAAAATAAAAAAATCAAAAAATTAAAAAAAAACTGAGTGCAATAAAGACTTCCAATGGTGAAAATCACTTCGGTGACGCCTTGGATTGGTACCATGGTGAAAACTTGTTTTGGGTGCCATGTGTAGTGGACGGTTCTACCATCTAATAAGTCGTCTTTCTGTCACAACACTCCATATCGCACACATCCCATGGCTTGGAATTCTGAAACATCAAATCCTATCACCTGCCTCACAATATCCCACCCAAGGCTAATTCGTGGAATGAGGATCCTTGTAAGCTTCCTTTTGTACAGCTAAAAATCCAAAAATCAAAAAACAATAGAAAATCAAAAAATCAAAAAACAATAGAAATCAAAAAATTCAAAAACAATAGAAAATCAAAAATCCAAAAACAATAGAAAAATCACCAAAATCCAAAAATCCTTCCTAACAAATCACTGCAAATCACCCCCATACATCGATCTCACTGCAACTCACAACCATCAACATCCATCAACCCTCAGTATCACACCTACCCTAAACCATTTCCACATCATCAAGTCATGCTAGAACTACATATTCATCTCGCCTGCATCTTGAAAGTACCTTGATCCCGTGGACACAGGGTATGTAGGTAGTCTGGAATACGAAGGAAGTATCCAGTACTCAGGTACATAAGATGCACCCATCCAACCCATTTGGATGGTCCCCATTCACTGAGCTTGCTAGACCCAACAAATGATACACACGCTAGGTATATGCTTGAAGCATGGTCCCTAACGCAAAAATCATCCATCAACATACCAACTATAAGTCAACACATGGCCTGACTATACTTTTGCCCATCTTCAAAAAATTATTCAACAACATCCAACGGATTCACATCCTAGGATATATTGTTCCTACAATGGACAAGAGTCTGTCCTCCTATCAACACTAATATTGGCAAGAGCACACAATGGCTATTTGTATCTTTTCTTGGTCTTTTTTGATTATTGATTTTTATCTCATTGTCTCACTCTGGGTCAATTCCAAAGCTACCCTAATCTCATCATATCATGGTCAGTAGAGGATGACACCTAGAGGGGACATGGTTAGTGCTTTTGTATGTTGTGCTTGTGGGTTGCTTTCATTGACATCAGGGTTAGTATTCATATCTTGAAACTGGGGTCAGTTCTAGGATACAATACCTCATTTACATATACAAGAAGTAATACCTTATATGTACTATGAGTATCAACAACTATGAGTCCCCTTCCTTGGCTAGGCAAGGTTATACTACCTTGGAAATCCATGACATCAACCTATTGTTTGTGGGTCTAGTCCATGCAATCGTGGGATATACACATCAACACTTAGGTCATTTCATACCTTTCTGGAAGGCATCCTACATTACTCTAATAAACTAAGAAATGCTCTCACTTAATGTTATGTAACTACTATTACTAGCTCAAATCATCCTACTAATCATTTATTCAACTATACCATCTGAGCCTAGATTTTGTAATCACCTAGCCTACCCCCCTCTCCCAAATCCCCCCAGTAATCCCACTCCTCCAACTTATTCTCACTCAACACATCCTAAGCCAAAGTAAATCCCCCCTTAATGACATGGTATCTTATGACCTAACAATATCCTCATCTCCCACCCACGCCCCCAATCATATATGTACCCATGTTGGCAAGAGACATTATGTGGCTTCATGATTGCTGTCATTGATGGCAACAAAGTTCATCCCACACATCCACATCACATAGTATGTCTTTATCAGAAATCAGATTGAAGAGTGTTTTGGTCCGGTGAATAAGAACAGAGCATGCAGCAAGGTTCGACAATCAAGTCTAGATCTCTTAGAGGATGTATCTCAAAAAAGTACAGACTTGGGGAATTCAAGAGTACCATGACTACTACATTCTAGAGATTGAGTCTCTGGTGATGAAAGAGTGAAAAGATATGAGCATCTAAGTGTTGGGTTCCTGACAGGTAGAGTAGACTGAGGAAGAACTGACCGGTAGAGCATCAGACATTAATCCGGATGAGAAATTGATGATGGTCAAGCTAATTGAGAGATCATACATGGTTGGCCCACTTGATTGATGACTTCTAACTCTATGTCTTGAATACACATCACATATTAAGTATGGATCTAACCAACAGATTAGTGCCTTGTAAATATCTTGAATATTTCAGTTGTCGACTAGAAAGATGTTGAAACCTTGATGCGGATATATATACCAAATTAATTTCAGTATGAAGGTGTGTGTGTGTTGACATAGTGTGCGAGGAAAGGC
Organism: Cunninghamia lanceolata; assembly: GCA_027924645.1. Lineage (NCBI taxonomy): Eukaryota > Viridiplantae > Streptophyta > Pinopsida > Cupressales > Cupressaceae > Cunninghamia > Cunninghamia lanceolata. Next base: position 1,526,523 of record BSBN01000017.1, on the reverse strand, counting down.
AAAGAGCAGAGTGGAAGCAAGAATACATGTTTGGTATGTGACAGAATAGTAGCACTAAAGCAGAGGAAGAATGAAGTGTAGTAGATCAATATATTGAGCCTAACCAGAACTGAACCTAAGCATATGTGGATGCCTCTCATCAGTTAAAACACTTGGTTACCTTCATAAACATTGTAGATAGTGAGTCTCTTGTAGGCAGTGTGCTTAGGCAGTGAGCCCTAATTGGCAAGTACCATTTTGTACTTCTTATTCTTTTAACAGAGAATACAAGCTTGGGTTAGTCACCTAGTGGTTTTTCCCTTAACAGGGTTTTCCACATAAAAATCCTTGTGTTATGTGTGTTGATTTTATTTATGCTCTCATGATTATGTATGCTCTTATGTTTTGATGTTGCACTAATATTAAAGAAGAGAAGAGAGTTAAGATATTTAAGATAACTAATTCACCCCCCTCTTAGTTATCTGCCTTGTTTCCAACAATTGGTATCAGAGCTAAGTTCCTCTAATTAGAGCCTAACATCTTGAGGAAGATCTGGGAATCTCAATGGATATGTATGGTATGAGGGAACAACTTCAGTCTGCCCTAGATGATCTTGAGCAATCTCACTTTGAATTCAATAACTTGAGGGAAAGACTCAAATTAGATGATGATTTCATAAATGAACTAAAAGAAAAACTAAGTATCTCTGTGAAAAAGAGAAAGGAACTACTTCAACAATTAGCAAGTCAAAGTGAAGCCAATGATACTAATGAAGATCTGAATGAGAAAAATAAGCTATGTGAGAAGCTATCAAAATAGGTCATTATGGTAAGAGATGAAATGGAATTAGGGGTTATGAGATTCACCCAAGAGATTGAAGAGAAAAGACAAATTGAAGATAATCTAAAACAATCTCTCAAGGAGAAGTCAGAAGACTGCCACAAAATGGATAGAATAATCAGGCATCTGGAATCTGATCTTGAAGAAGCTAGAGATAATGAAGAACAACTTGAGAATCATATAGACACTCTAAAAAGGGATCTTCAAACAACAAATGAATACAAAGAGAAATTCAAGATAAGCTCTGCTCAACTTGAAGTTCTTCTTGAAAGCCAAAAGAGGGTAGATGACAAGCATGGCTTGGATTATGAGAAAGGTGAAAGCTCTAGATCCGGTCAGAAGAACTCTAGATTAGGAAATCAAAGAAACGGGCCTAGAAGACCTCTAATAAGGCAACCAAATGCTCAAAGATATCCATCTTTCAATGGATACTGCTACAATTGCAACAACTTTGGTCATAAAGCAACCCAGTGTAGAAGAAGAATGAATCAAACTAATTCATCCTTCTCTGGATAGTGTTTCAACTGTAAAAGGTATGGTCACAAATCTCATGAATGCATAAATATGCAAATAAATGATTCATTCAATGGTAGATGCTTTGCATGCAATAGAATGGGACATATAGCTAATTAATGCAGATCAAGAGGATATCAGTCAAATATACAAAGAAATGTTATTTGGTACAACTGCAATAGATCTGGTCATATTGCCAATTCTGCAGAAGTAAGAATTAGGATAAAAAGGGTCCAGTGCATCATAATCAAAATCAAGACAAAGGAAAAGGAAAAGTGAATGTAGATGAAGTTCAAAGGGAGATGAACAAGATTTGGGTGAAGAGAAGTACAAAAAATATTGGGGATGGATCCGCACCAGAATCTGGTGCTGATATTCCTTCTGGAAACTAAATAGATGAGCTTTGGCTCAGGGGGAGTCATAAAGGAAAATAAATTCCCCTAGCCAGTCAATTGGTGCCTAAAATTGGCACATGGAGTATTGCGGATTGAAGAGTTCTCAAAGAGATATCTAAATAGGCCTTGATAAAAATATGAAAGATCCACATGGATATTTGAAGACTCTAATCATCCAAGATTGATCTGGTTTGACAGTCTTCCGGTAAAAATAGGATTTTCACAGTTAGATCCAGTATGATTCAAAATTGAAATATCTTGATCTGCGGATAAATGGCATGATTGGAGGAAGGGAGATACATTGTAAATTATCACTATGAATAATTCTAAGTGCATCTCAGTGATTCAGAAGGATCTCTCTCAGAACAAGGTCAGAACAAGGGAACCAAAATGACTTAAGGTGTGCATTTATTGCAACATAAAATTAGGGTTTGCGCAAAAATATAAGGGTTCTTTTATTCATCATTGGCACATTTGCTTGCAAAAAGAAGAAAGGAAGAGCTTTGCAACAAGATTGTTTCAACTCTCTCAAAGATCAACCACCGAATCTGATTCAACTAGTGATCTTTTCTAGCTCATTTTGTGAACCCTAGAAGCGTAAAAAGGTATTTTCATTCTTGAATATCCCTCTCTGAATCTTTTGCAAGATGGCTACTCCAAATGTTGTTAAGATCATTGATAGGTCATGCCCAAAGTTCAAGAAACATCCCTACAAATCCCTAGAAGTTGATCCCTTAGGCGCATTCTCTAGTATTCCGCATGGGGTTCTGCACATAGAAGATGTTAGGGTATACATACATGCCAATATTGAGGAATTTGGGGAATCCAAGCTGATGGATAGCTATCAAAAATAATTAATTGATGATACATTTGAACTTAAACCTCAATACAAGGCCCTCTGGGACAAACATTTTGGACATTGCATCCACTTTCCCTATTTTACAGAAGATGAATGGGTCCGGTATGTTCTTAACAGAATACATGACAACTTCATGTGGTTGATGAGGCCATTTAAGATTAAAAAAAGATGTCATTAGGGCAGTAACCAGATTACACTCATCCGGTGGGTTGCCTACTCTCAAATCGGTCAACAACCAAACAGTAAGTGAGGCTACCGAATCAAAGTTTGACAAAAGAGCAATGACAATAGAAGATATCACAGATCCAGAAATCAAATTTGCCTCCATGATAATTGGCTACAAAATATATCATTCTAGCAGGGAGAACTCTACATCCAGAACTGTAAATTATACTTCATATCAGATGCTAAGGGAAAATACAGACTATGATCTATGTGAGCTTCTCCTGAGCCAACTGTTAGAAAACTTGCAAAAGATCAAGAAGGACAAGAAGAACTCATTCAAGTATGGTGGTTTAATACTGTGCTTATTCTTTTACTATATGAATGAGCTACTCAGATCAAGTGGTTGGATATGGCAAAATGACAGACCAGTGGCCATACAAATCAGAGATTATATGTATGGGCTTGGTGATGCTAAGGCTCAAAGTACAGCACTCTAGGGATACTTCAAAAACTTCCAAGGCATAATGCAGGCCAGAGAGAGAATTCCCCAATCTATAGTTGAAAAATACAAGGATACAGTGTGTTTCATGGTAGACATTGATTAATGCCTAATGGAGGTAGTAAAACTCAGAATAGTCTAGATTATGCCAATGGCCTGAGGTAGATGAGAAAATCCTAGACCTACATGTCCAAGACCTGCTAAGTCAGCCTAAGGACCCTGAGGTAGAAAGGTTTGGAACCTTTCAAGAATTAAGTGTGAAAATACATGTTGAATTGAGACAACCAGAGATAAAAAGGAAAGTGAGAAGGGAAGTGGAGGAAATTGCTAAGAAATATGGCATATCTAAGGAGGCAGTTGATGCCAACAAAGAGAAAGTAGAAAGAGCAGAGAAAGTGAGACAAGAAGCAGAAAAAGAAAGTGTTTTGATGCAAGTCCCCTCCCAGACTAGATCCTCAAAGAGCTCTGTACCTGCCACCTCTAAGAGCCCAAAAGCCTCAAAACCAGAAGCCAAGACATTCGGAAAGGGAGAGAAGAGAACAAAGACAAAGGCCACAAGGTCATACACCAGCCAAAAAGATGATGAAGAAATAGAGTCAGATGACGAGGTTAAGAAAATGAAGAAAAAGAAGAAATCATCTAGGGAATCCTCTATCGGTCAAAACAAGGAAGAAGAGGCAGAAGAATTTGTTGAAAGACCTACTCTCTCTATTGATGATGTCATCAAATCAGTCACTGTGGATGGGAATCTGCAACCAATGACTAAATTTTATGATGAATATAGTGAAGCTGACAAGAAGATCTTAGAAGATGCTATAGTCAGGTATCTAAACATCTATAATAAAGCATTTATTGAAATCATCTCTCTAATCCCCAAAAGTCTAGAGAAGGGACTTGAACTGAGAAAGGAGAATGCTAAAGCTAAGGACTTAGAGATTCGAGAGCAGATTGCTATTTAGCTCTATCCTTTTATTACTCCAAAACAAATGTACATGATCTTTAAGGACTGTAAGGATGAGTTCCGGAGCAAAGCAAGAATGAACAAACTAATGCTTGGAGAGACTGATCATGTAGCAAAAGAAACATAAGACATCCTCCAGAATGCATTTAAAAGATTCAATCTTCCTATTATAGAGGACATAGATGATGAACCTTTTGCCATGGATGACGAAGGACTAAGTACATCAAAAGAATAATCTACTGAGAAAAATGTAGAAGAGCCAAAGGAGATAGGTGAGGAGAGGACTAAGGACTTAGATTCCTCTATTCTAGAAGAGGAAGTCCATGAAGAAATAAACATCTCTCTTCTAGATCCCCCTGCTAACTCTGGAACTGAAGGAGAAGGAAGAAAAGAGGAGAAATTGAGTCAAGTAGTGGAGGAAAAGGGAAGAGAAGAAGAACACACAGAGAAGATCTCTGATGATAGTTTTGAGGCTACAAAAGAAAAGAAGACTCTGTTTGTGGCAAGAGACACTGCAGAAGCAGTGAAAAACTTCCTGACCAAAGAGATGATGGAAATAGATGAGCTGGAACTATTTCAAGGACCACTCAATTTTGACTTCCTCTCTCTAGTCCAGACAATGAAGGTAGCATATTTTGCTCAAGCTAAAGCAAAAGAAAAGCTTCTGAAGTCTCACATGGAAGACTGTGAGCTAATAGAGATTGCATCCAGTGTGTTGGAGAAGATCATGCCATCCTTCCAAAAGGATCTTTCAGCCTTTTCATTTGGTAACTTGAAATCTCTTGTTAATTCTGTTAGCACACATTTTGATTCTTTGGAGAAATCGGTAGAAGAGAAAGTCTGGAAAGAGTTTTTGGGAAAGAGAATCTCTAAAGTATAGGGACTCATAGCAAATGATTGAAGAAATATGGATATTGGGATAAAAAGCCTAGAAAATGCTCTTAAAGATGGTGGAGAATTATACAAATTTTGTCTATCTTGGTCCACAGTGACAGATGACATTGCAAAGAAGATGGAAGAACAAGAGGGTAAACTATCAAGTTTATCTCAGAATTTTGATCCTTTCACCTCATCCATAATAAATCAAGAGTGCCAGGCTATTGCCACTATAAATGAAATAAAGAGGCTTGAAAAGGAAAAGAAGAATAGAATAAGTAGGATAAGTGAGCTAAGAGGGATAATTATCCCTAAGTTAGAGGCAATGCATCAGGCCTTAACCAATGCTCAGACCATAGCCCAGACCAGTGATCTAGCAGATTTAAAGAGGGTAGAAGCTTTTACATTTTTGTTGAGTGGTAATATCTCAATTTTGGATAGGATGAAGCAGAGTTGGGCAATAGAATTTGTCCAGTTGAAGACCACTTTTGTAGATATACTTAAGTATATGTAAGTATAACATATATACTTATGCGACTATGTATAGGTTGATTTTTGAAAATTTTGGTGTACAGATTCCACCCTTTGCCATTGATGTCAAAGGGGGAGAGAGGAGTAGTGAAAAATGTGAAATCCAGCTAAGGGGGAGCTTCGGTAAAAGTGTACATAAAATAGAGCATCAGCCAAGGGGGAGTTTGCTACGACACTTAGTCATTTTTCACTAAGTTTTGCCATCAATGCCAAAGGGGGAGATTGTTGGCAAGAGACACTATGTGGCTTCATGATTGTTGTCATTGATGGCAAAAAAGTTCATCCCACACATCCACAGCACATAGTATGTATTTACCGGAAGTCAGATTGAAGAGTGTTTTGGTTCGGTGAACAAGAACAGAGCATGCAGCAAGGTCTGACAATCAAGTCTAGATCTCTTAGAGGATGTATCTCAATAAAGTACAGACTTGGGGAAGTCAAGAGGAGTACCATGACTACTACATTCCAAAGATTGAGCCTCCGGTGATGAAAGAGTGAAAAGATATGAGCATCTAAGTGTTGGGTTCCTGACAGGCAGAGCAAACTAAGGAAGAACTGACCAGTAGAGCATCAGACTTTAATCTGGATGAGAAATTGATGATGGTCAAGCTAATTGAGAGATTATACATGGTTGGCCCACTTGATTGATGACTTCTAACTCTATGTCTTGAATACGCATCACATATTAAGCATGGATCCAACCGACAGATCAGTGCCTTGTAAATATCTTGAATATTCCAGTTGCCGACTAGAAAGATGTTGAAATCCTTGATGCGAATATATATACCAAATTAATTTTGGTATGAAGGTGTGTGTGTTGACATAGTGTGTGAGGAAAGACAGAGAGTAGAGTGGAAGCAGGAATACAAGTTCAGTATGTGACAGAATAGCAGTACTAAAGCAGAGGAAGAATGAAGTGCAGTAGATCAGTATATTGAGCCTAATTGGAACTGAACCTAAGCATATGTGGATGCCTCTCATTAGTTCAAACACTTGGTTACCTTCATAAACATTATAGACAGTGAGTCTCTTGTAGGCAATGTGCCTCTTGTGAGCAGTGTGCTCGGGCAGTGAGCCCTAATTGGCAAGTGCCATTTTGTACTTCTTATTCTTTTAATAGAGAATACAATCTTGGGTTAGTCACCCCATGGTTTTTCCCTTAACAGGATTTTCCACATAAAAATCCTTGTGTTATGTGTGTTTATTTTATTTCTGCTCTCATGATTATGTATGCTCTTATGTTTTGATGTTGTACTAATATTAAAGAAGAGAAGAGAGTTAAGATATTTAAGATAACCGATTCACCCCCCCTCTCAGTTATATGCCTTGTTTCCAACAACCCCATCCATCCACCCTTATCCTCTCCCCACCTTTTCCCCTATCACACAGCCCCAACACCCAGGGTTCAACAAAGAATATCATGTATATCAAGACTTAATCATCTCACATATCATTTAGTTTGCATATCATAATCATTTAATTTGCATAATCATTTAGGTGCATTTTAGAATCATTTAGTTTGCATCTCATATATTATTTAATTTGCATTTCATTTAGGTGCATTTTAGAATTATGTAGTTGCATATCATAATTAGTTAGTTGCACATCATAATCAGTTAGTTGCATCTCACACATCATTTAGTTTGCAGCTCACATATTATTTAGTTTGCATCTCACATATCATTTAGTTTGCATATCATAATCATTTAATTTGCATTTCATAATCACTTAGGTGCATTTTAGAATCCTTTAGTTTCATATCATAATCATTTAGTTTGCAATCATTTAGGTGCATTTTAAAATCATTTAGTGAAATTTCATAAATCATTACATTCCATTCCATAATCATTTAAATTGCATTTCATCTAATCATTTAATTTGAACTTAGTTTGCATTACATAATCATTTAAATTGCATTTCATCTAATCATTTAATTTGAACTTAGTTTGCATTCCATAGTCATTACATAATCATTACATTGCATTCCATATAGCATTTCATAATCATTTAGCTACATTTACTTGCATAGCATAATCATTTAGTTACATTGCATAATCATAATCATAATCAGTTAGTTGCATTTTATAACCATCTAGTTGCATGTCCATATTTCCACACATAACATGTGTTTATTAAGATAAACATATATTTCTATTGCATTACATTTTACATCCATAATAAATGTTTATTAATCTAAACATTTATTTGCATTATACATCATAGTCCATAGATCACAAACATGCATATATCAAAATAAGTAGACCATCATTACATCCATCATATTACATCAATAGGTACATCCATAACATCAACATAATACATTGCATAAACACAACACATCCATAAAGCATACTGCATCCATCAACATAAGCATCATCATAATCATATAAAAGCATCATAAACAAACATCTAGGCCATCAAAAAGTATCATCTCATATATCATCATCGCAAAAATGTACATCGCTCATGTATATACATCAAAAAATATAATAACATGTCATGATACAATGCCTCCAAGGGCCAAAATAATACAACTGTCAAATAGAGGACCCTCTCTCTGACTCAGTAGGGGATCCTAGTCTTGGTGGTGGCTGTGGCTATGACTGTGGTCCTGCATGTGGCTATAACTCCGGCCATGGCTAAACCTGTACCTATGTAGCCTGATGGGGCACATATGATGGGGAACCCATCAGCTATTGAACAGACTGAACTGATCTAGATATGTGTGACCTAGATGTCCTGGATCCACTGAACTGACTATAGCTCGGTGCACACTGCTCTACAAGCACTGCCACGTGATAGAGGCCCCGATAATAATCCATCCATCCTCTAGCCTCTAACAACTGTCTCTATACCTAAGACAACTATGTCTATATCAGTGTCAAAATTGGGGTCATACCAGCACCTGAAGCCTGTCAACTACCCACCGTAGCCTCCGCCTGCCAAGCTCTCACAAGTGCAACATCCCGCTCCCCTGTCAAAACTACTATCTCACCTTGTTCCTAGGCTAACTGTGCCCACAATGCAGCCACCTATCCATCTGTACCATCTAATAGTGCAACTATACCTCGCAACTACACTAACTCTGCCTCGCGACTCCCTAAAGCCTCCTGTAGGCTGGCTACCTATGCCCATAGAGTCTCAACCTCCTCCTCTCCACTCTAAGGCCATTGACAAGATGAAGACCCTCAAAGCCATGACTCTCCACCTACCACTAAAGTGCCTGCCTCTACTTGCTATCTTGATGCAACAACTTGTTGTTGCTACGATACCTATGGTGGGGGCAGAACACCTCCACCTACCCTCAGTTGTCCCCCACGTTGTCAAGGTACTCCCTACCTCGGCACCACTCTGATCTAAACCTGCTCCATAGGTACTTGCTATACAGGTACCCTTTGTCGCACCTGCTACTGGGGAAACTGTGAACTACCACCTGCTTGCCCCTCTCCCTTGAGCCCAACCTGTCCAGCTGCTGCTAGTGCTAACACATCCATTAGCTCCCCATCTCTCCCAATCTCCCTCTCCTCCCCATCTCCCCCAACCTTCACAAGATAGTCTACAATAATCTCCTCACCCTCTTCCAATAAATTATCTCCATCCTCCTCAGACTCCTCATCCCCCGACTCTACCGTCTCCTCCTCGAGGACTACCTCCTCTATAGGATCTGTGAACTGTGTGGGTCGCCACATCTACCACCATGTCTCATATGCAAGAGTAGTACCTACATCCCTAACCACACTTTTCCAATCCCACATCAATAGCTCCAAAGCTGCAAAATCCTCTAGGGCAACCTGAGGCTATATGGCTACAGGCTAATAATGGGCTTCTCAACGGGTCCATGCAAAAATTGCCATCGGCTATGGTACATCCTATCATAGCCTGAACTACCGCATAAATCATGACGGTAGATACATATCAATAATATGGTCCCCTCAACCTATCAGATAGCACTATTGGAAAGTGATAGGCATGTGAACATCGTCATCTGGCCAGGGCACCACTCTGATGTATGGTCTCCAGGTAACCTAAATGACATCATCCAACACCCATCTCCAATACCAAACCTATCTAGTGTATGTATACTTGGTATCTCAATACAGGAAAACAAAGGCCTCAAACAAATAATGATAGTATCCACATATCAGCTGAGTGACCGGAATATGCTCCCAAATCCACACATGCAGTAAAGTAACCCCAGCTGATAAAGCTGAATCACGATGATAAACAACTGTATGCATCTCATGATAGAGTTGTGCCAACATTGCCAGTCCCCAAGCATACACTATCTCATGTCTAACCATCACCTCAATGACCTCTCCTCATCCAACCAGAAATCCCCTGCCTCTCCTAACTGACATCACTACACCATCGATCAATGTACACAGGAATAAAGAAAAGTGATCTGCACCTGCCGCTAGTGTCCCCTCATAGCTCATCTCCCTCCCATATGCTGACAAAGCCATGTGATCATGGCCAAATACTCTAATCAAGGCCCTCCGTCAACTCCTCATGTCATATGTCACCCGACGACCATGAATCGTTAGCTTGAGGATGCGATAAACATCCTCAAGAGTGATGGTGATCTCACCAGTAGGAAGTAAAAATGTACAAGTCTCTGGCTGATATTGCTCTACAACAACTATAATCAGAGCTCTATGAGCTTGTAGCATTGGCATTGATGCAGCTATCAAAAGCCCTAACCTCGCTAGTCGAGCCCAGGTGGCATCATCGAACTAATCAAATAGCGCCATCATAGACGGCACGTGTTGCTCCCGCAAGGACACTATAAATGACCTTGTATCTTGTATCCATAGTTTTCTGGTAAAAAAATCTTCCTATCTTTTTCCAAATCCACCCCTTTCTTCTAATGTTGAAAGCCAAAAACATTTTGGCACCACAACAGACCATATTTTGCACCATTTCTAATGATGGGGCCACCACATTTCCCCAGGGTGCTAATTCATAATATAGCACCACTATGTATCCTTTTTGTACCATTTACACAAATGGTGCTACCCTTCCACTTGGTGTCAATCTAACGAATGGCGCCACCCTTCCTGATAGCGCTTATATTAGGTATAGCGCTACTCCTCCACATGGCGCTAATCTTAAAGATAGCGCCATTATCCAGCATAGTGCTTATCTAGAAGATAGTGCTACCCTGCTCCCTATTTGGCACCAAAACACCAAAATCCAAAACCCTGCACACATTACGCTAATACAGAGGATGGTGCCAAAACGTTAAACATATGGCGCCAATCCACCCCTATTCTACCCTAGCGGATAGTGCCAATCTAGAGGATTGCAGTAATCTGTTTCTTTTTAGCGCTGCGTGATCTTGTGATAGTGCCACAATGCCAATCCCAAATTCTTGAAGCCCAAAAATGCACTAAAATCAAAAAATGACAAAAGCTAGGGTTAGGCCTTACCTGGGGTCTAGCGTCCGGTGCCCAGCCATATGATCAGAAACTCTTAGAAATGTGGGTGTGTCACGAGAACCTGGGATTGCACTCTGCCATCTCTCCTTTGCTCCTTCTTCTCAAGAATTTAATGTGTGCAAATGTGGCACACTTAGGGCCCAATAGTCTTAATATAGTAAGCCATGTCATACTTCCACCCACTCTTTTTCCCTTCCAGGGTGCAAATCAGAACCTTTTTCTTCTATTTTTCTTCTTGTCATCTTCTTTTTCCATCCTCTATCCAACTTTCACTCCTATTGTGTCCTTTCGAGACCTTGTCCAATTTTTTTTATTTTTTTCACTGACCTCCCAAGGGGGCATCCCTCACTCATTTTATTCCTTCCTGGTAGCTTGGGCATATTTTTCTTTGACCTGACGCCACTTCCCTTCTAGGTCCTGACGCCATGTCAAAGAGGGGCAAATGTAGACACCTGAAAATGTCTCCATCGTCAAACCGACTCCTGACATCCCTACACAAACCAATTTCCCTTCTAATCAATTAATTAAATTTGTATTTAATTAATTATCCCTTCATCACCTAATTTTTCCTCATTCTATCCCCAACAATTGGATTAATTTTATTAATTCAATAGTTCAACTTTAGCCAATTAATTAAATAAATATGCAATATTTATTTGGTTAATTTCCCCCTTCTCACTAAATCTAATTAATTAGGTAAATCATGTTTAACTAATTAATTCAGCCTATTAATTAACCTATCCCTACCCTAGGTAATTAAATAGTCATTATTTAATTGCCTACCCTAGCCTTTCTCATCCTAGCCTTAGGATTAATTAAATAAAACCTTATTTAATTAATCTTAACCTCCCCTTAACCCATTCCCTAATTTTTCTAGCCATATTAATTAGGCTAATCACCCTAATTAAAATGGTCAAACCTTGATTAACACTCCTCCCCACATCCCACAATTAAAAAATTGAAATATATCTCATATAAATCAATTTTTTATACACATGTGTCATAATCTTCATTTAATACCTCTTACACCCCTTACACATGTCATAACTCATTAACATCCACTCTTCCCCAAATGAATTTTTAATTCATTTTACCCTTCCCCATGTGAATTTTTAATTCACAAATAATCCATCTCACCCAACCTCATTTAACTCACCCCTTTTCCAAGATTAATATAAAATTTATCTTTATTCCTAGCCCTCCATTTTCTAAGTTGAAATCTAAGCCCTCCACATCATCTTCATCCTCCACCATTGATCTCCCAAATCAATCTCAACCATTGGATCAAAATCTCTCCAAAATGCCCATAAATACAACATCCTCCGAGCCATTTCATCATCCAATTTCTAAGTAATGTTACCATGCCAAAATATCCATTGAGCTAAGTATATTCTTGAGTTGTACTTGTGAGCTTGAGAGCATTTCACATCTCTTCTTAATATCTAGGGTATATCTTGGAGGCATTTGGGTGTAAGCTCCTTCACCCTTATGAGATTGGGTCTTCATATCAAGGTATAACTTCTTGTTTTGCATGCATTTAGTTTACATTTTTACCTTGATTTGAACCTCCTAATCACAGAAATCCCCCTTTTCCTCCCCTATACCTTCTACTAGCCTGAATTTCTGCATTCTACACTTTTGATCTCGGATCTCCCTGGGTGACCTAGGGTCGCCCATAGGGTGATCCATGATCTCCCTAGGCGACCCTGTCTAATGAAGGTGGTGACCTTGCCGTCTTTTGACCCACAGAAAAACTCAAGTTTCTCTCTCATTTTTGCTCTATTTTTGCCTATGCTTCTTTTTGTTTGCATGATTTTTTATCCTTGATATAGAGTTAACTATTTCATACACCTCCACATGCATTATTAGCTCTATTTGATCTATAATTATCTTTCTAATCAATCTCATGCATTCCCTCACCTCCATTTCTTCTTGAGTGATAAGCTATCATTGCTTCATCACTCCCTAATCAGCTGAGTTCACTGGGTAATCAACCTTGTTAACTCCCCAATCTATTCTTGTTAACTCATCAATCAAATGAGTTAAGTCTTCAATCCAATCCCTTCTTCAAACCTATAAATACACCCCTCCCTTAAGCACAAAGGGAGGCAAATTCATTGTGCACCAGCTCTTGCCAAGTTTGCTCTCCAACCTAGCATTCATATGCTCATACAGGACATAAGTGCCTTTTACTTTCTTTGTTTCAAATCAAGAAACACTATGCTGCTCAATTCTTAGCCATTGTGCTCAATTCAAAGCTCACATCAAGCTCATACAAGCTTCGCAAAAGCTTCTTTTTGCTTCTTTAGGTCATTTTATGGTCAAGAGGATCACCTGCTACCACAGAAGGATTCAAGGTTGCCTATACAAGGATACTGAGTGTAGTGGAGTCAACAAATCTTCATCTCTTTTAGGTTCTTTCATTGCTTTCATAGGAATTAGATAATCAGTTTGCTCTTGGGAATAGTAACATTTTGTTTTTTCCTTGATAGGTTAGATCTTACATGCTAGATTAATTGTTTTTACATTCCTAGATCTACTTTGTTAGAAAAAGCATTTTCGCTTTCCATTAAATTATATTGCATTGAAAACACCAAAAACCCACAAAAACATAGACTAAACTTTGCATTTGAAAAGTCATATAGGATTGCATACATATTTTTTTCATAGATTAGAAGCATTTTCCTTTCTAAAATACTCTAAAAAATACCACATGTTATCATTTAGTTTGTATTCTTATAGATCTATTAAAATAGACAACATTGCAAACCCTCGATTCCATCACGAGGTAATCATAGTTGAACGAAAGTCAAACCCTAGGTCAGAACCCTAGATCTGGTTAGCAATTATACGATTCCCTCTATCTTGATTCATGAATGTGTGTAGGAGTATGATGAGACTGGGTAAGGGCTATCCATGACGAGATTGAGGAGTTGCATCCACAACCGCAATAACAAACATACATTCCACCACAAGAAGATCCATTTGTTCTCTTGTTGATTGAAGAAATTAGTCAATTATGACTACATAGAGCATTTCTCAAGGACATAGAAATAGTAGAGGCCATCAACGAAAACAACTAATTTCCCACACAAAGGTGGAATTTAAGGAATCCAAATAGATGAAGAGAAACTAGTGACCCTTTGGGTCATAGGGTTATTTCAACTACCACAACAATTAAGTGAAACATATAACAAAATGCACAACAACAAAGGCCACAAAACTTGCCGACCCCCCTTGGTGAAGTCTAGCTCTCCAACGAGCTAGACCCTTGTTGTGTCTCACCTCCTCTCGAATGGCTACTTCCATGTGAGTGAGAGTGACATGGCGGATCGCCCTGTGGCAAGGAGGGAAAGGGTCCATGTGTATGCTAAGATCTGACCCAACAACCCTAGGCAACTGGAGTCACAATTTTGAGTGTACATATTTTGGTGAACCCGACATGAAGAGCAAAGCCTTTTAGTTAGGCTTTTTGCATTCCCATTGCAAATTTTTTTTGACAAAAATAGTGAATGATTCTTCTATTTCTTTTCATAGCCACTTCAACTTTCATCATTTGTGCCACCATCCATTCCATTTTTTTTGCGGTGTCTATGACACCCCTGAATATGACAGAACCAGACTTGAATCAGGGAAACATTCCCTCAAACAAACCTAAAACCCCTTCTTTTGATAGGTATGTGCCACCTCATCTTGATGCACCTATTACCAATTGTTATGACTATGAGGATTCTAACTATGAACATGATCCAAGAGAGTCCAGGCGTTCCCTATCCTTCAATAACTTGGCTTGGGAAAAGGACTCAGCCATACCGAATGCACCACACAAGGCTAGAAGGATAAGATCAGAAGTGCATCGACTAGAACAACCTTTCACAAGTACATTGAATACTCACCTTGATGAAGATGTCAAAAGGTTGGAAAGGTATCTACAAGAAACCAAAGATGCTCAAGAAGCATTAAGAATTGCCTTAGAAGAGGAACAAAAAGAGAAGGTCATGCGAGAGGAAGCCCATCGAAGAGAACATTTTAGAAATGAAGGAAACCCTAGAACTGCAACTCCTGTAGATGTAATTACAACTCTAGTCCAAAGAATCAAGATCCTAGAAGCATAACAAGCTGCTCAAGAGAAAAGAAAAAAATCTTACGAACAAGAGCAGGGGGCATCACAAAATCCCCCTACCTTAATTACTATTCGCAACATGCTAGTAATAACACTTGTCTAAACGGGAATCCTCCTATTCAAAACAATCCAACGAATCCAACAATTGCCTATCAAAACCTACCCATAGGGTTGTTACTTACAACCCCGTAGTCTCAGATTGCTTTCTTGGGAACATATCTTGAATATCTAAAAGAGCCTCTAGACCAGAATATAAGGAGTGTGCAACTACCCCGGCCATTACCAGATCTCCCAAAGTTCAAAGGAGAGGGAGACCCAAACTCCCACATCAAAGCTTATACTATAGCCATAAGGGAACTCCTTCCTTGGGATGGAGTTGTCACAATTTTTTTCCCAAAAATGCTCAAAGGCATCGCCTTGGATTGGTATTATCATCTTCCAGAGGCTTCGATCCATTTAGTTAGATAGCTAATTAGATAGTTTGTCATGGCATTTGACATGAACAAACTCATAAAAATAGGGATTAGAGAGTTCCTCATGATGAAACAAGAACCGAATGAATCTATAGCACATTTAGTCACCCGATGGAAACAAGTTCTCTACTCTTCAACCAATGCTCCAAACATGGACCATCGAGAAATATGCGACCTCTTCTTACATGCCCTTAACAAAGACATGAGAGAAGAAGTTTAGAAACTACCATACAGATCCTACGAAGAAGCATTGGAAAGTGCTTTAAGAATTGATCAATCTACCATTGATATGGTAGGAAAACTTATGATACTTATGGAAAACTCAAAACATTCAAAGGAGTAGAAAAGACAACAACTAATGCACTTCAAGAAAGAGATGTCAACATCGTGAAAAAAAAAATCAAGTAATGATAAGTGGCAACAAAAAGGAAATTAGGGGTCAAACTGATCTTCATATGACCCCAATACTTATTACTGGTTCCATGGAAGGAAAGGTCATGAAATGAAAAACCTATTATGGTTACAACAAAGATATCTCCAAACTCACACTCAATCAATAGAAAGATTTTCTCAAAATACTCCAATCGTAAAGCAAGGAGAAAGAACCTCAAATAGAGAAAGGAAAATTTAACCATACCAATAGCATAGAAGTGGGCCAAGAGGTGTTCATGATCCATGAAGAAAAACAAATAGACCAAATAGAAAATGTCTTCTCACAAGTGATAAACTTACTGAAAGCATCTCCCTCTCATCGAAAAACATTCCTAGAGGTATTGGAGGTCGGATGTTCCTCACAAGGAGAATCACCCCCACTTACCTTCAATATTGCTAAGCTAAGCCAAAATGATAAGAGAAAGGATTTGTCTCTATACATACAAATTCAAGTTGAGGAGGTCACTATAAAATGGGTGGTGGTAGACAAAGGATCGACAGTCAATCTCTTGCCAATGTCCTTTTTACAACGAATGGGATACAACAAAATAGGAATCAAATAGCAAACTGCCACATTGAGAATTTACGATAGTCATGACATCCAAATAGTCAGGAAAATCAGCCTACCACTCAATCTAATGGGAAAGACTATCTCTACTGACTTCTATGTCATTAACTAAGAAACCAATTATAACATGATCCTAGGGAGATCTTGGATTCATGTCATGAAGGCCATCACCTCAACACTATTCCAAGAAATATATTTTCATCACTTGGGAAAGGTGGTCATAGTCAAGGCAAACCCTAATCCTTTCATTGTTTATAGAAAGGAATAGGAAGAAAAAGACAAGAAGTTGAAAATGAAAGAGAAACAAAATGAGGAAACTCAGGATGTTCAAACAAGTGCGACCACTCACAATATATCCTACTAAAGAATGGATGATCTTAAAGAATTCCCTTTTGATCCACATACCACTAAATCCCATGCGCCATTCAACTTAGTAGCCATCCCATGTATTAATGAATGGGACATCAAAAACCTTTTGGTTGGAACAATTGAAATCATTAAAGAAGGAGACAATAAAGAAGAAAAACAAACTTCCACCTATGAGTTTGGAGAGGCATCTCATTCGTAGAACCATGAAAGATTATCGACCCTACATTTCGATGGGGCTAGTTGTAAGACAGGGGCAGGAACTAGGATAATCTTAACATCCACCGATGGAAAAGTCCTTCCCTTTGCCTTTAGACTAGATTTCTTTTGCACCAACAACATAGCTGAGTACAAAACTCTATCCCTAGGAGCCATGCTAGCCATGAGAATGGGGATAAAAAAATCTCTACCTTTGGAGATTCTCAATTGGTGATCAACCAAATTGTGGACAATTATGAAACAAAGTCTGTACGATTACGACCTTACAAAGAAACCATTAGGAAGTTGGTTCAATTTTTTAACTTTTTTTCCATCAAAGCCATACCCAGAGAAGAAAATTAGGTAGCAGATTTAATGGCTACATTGGCCACATTATTCTTGTCGCATGCTCAATTACAAAACTTAGAATACATTATTTTGGTGCATGGAGAGCCACTATTAGATAGTGAAGAGTTACTAGATATCTTAAATTATGCCATCGGTCAAGAAGAAAGACCAACCAGAGACTATGCTAAGAACAATGAAGCCATCCTGGAATATTACCATGCATATGATGGCCTTTTGAGAGTCCACCATAAAAAAGGATACCTACTCCTCCCTCATCCTAAGGACTATTTTGGAAATGAGAAAGAAATCCTTCAAATCGAGGCAAACTTAGATTTACCACTTGCTCCTCAGAAGTTTGAAGGACACCCATCCCTGACTGGAGATACCATCAACATCAATGTTGGAACACCTAAGAAACCTAGGAT
This sequence comes from Cunninghamia lanceolata, assembly GCA_027924645.1. NCBI lineage: Eukaryota > Viridiplantae > Streptophyta > Pinopsida > Cupressales > Cupressaceae > Cunninghamia > Cunninghamia lanceolata. Next base: position 1,508,534 of record BSBN01000017.1, on the reverse strand, counting down.
GTTAAAACTAGGAGGAGAACTAAATAACGAAGAATTGGAAAAATACATAGAGTTCCTTATTGAATATTCTGACATATTCACTTGGGCATATTTGGATATGCCAGGATTGGACCCTAAGGTTGTGGTGCATAATCTAGTAACAAAACTAGATGCCAAACCCATAAAATAGAAACTGAGGCCCATAAAACCACAAGTAGCTGAAATGGTGAAAGAAGAACTTAAAAAGCTATTAAATGTTGGATTCATCAAACTAGTTGATTATTCCAATTGGGTGTCAAACATCATCCTAGTCCTAAAAAGAACAGAAAAATTCAGATATGTCTTGATTTTAGAGACATTAATCAAGCTTGTCCAAGAGATGACTTCCCATTACCATCCATCGATCAAATTGTCGATTCAATGACAAGATATGAAGTTCTCTCTCTGATGGATGGATTTTCTAGATACAACCAGATCAAGATCGTAGAAGTTGACCAAAATAAAACAACCTTCACTACCCCCTGGGGAACTTTCTGGTATATAGTTATGCCCGTCAAGTTGAAAAATGCTAGAGCCACATACCAACAGGCTATGACACATATCTTTCATGATTATATACACAAGATAGTGGAAACCTATGTCGATGATCTTCTGGCCAAATTAGAACAAAGGGGGAGATATGTGGAGGATCTACGGAAAATCTTCAATAGGCTCCGAGAATACAGAGTAAGGTTAAATCTTGAAAAATGTGTCTTTGGGGTCACGACAGGAAAATTGTTGGGATTCATCATCTCACGAAGAGGTATTGATGTTGACCTAGTTAAAGTCAAAGTACTCCTAAACGCAACCCCTCCAACAAGTGAGAGAATAGTAAGAGCCTTCCTAGGATAGCTAGGCGCAATCAGATGATTCATACCAGATATGACTTTCAAAATTCATCTGATCAACCAATTGCTAAAGAAACAAGTGGGTATTACCTGGACTATAGACTATCAAAACACATTTGAACAAGTAAAGAGGTTTTTGTTAACCCCACCCATGTTGATGCCACCAAAGCATGAAAAACCCTTCATCCTATACTTCAGAGCCACTAATATTTCTGTAGCATGCATGCTAGATCAAGAGGATGAGGGTGGAAGAGAAAGAGCCATCTATTTCATAAGTCAAACCTTATTGGAATATGAAAAGAATTACACTCAAACTGAAAAGGAGTGTTTGGCCATAGTCTTTGCAACTTGAAGGCTTTGACACTACATGTTGAATCAAGAGACTAAAGTCATGATACGATCTGAACAATTAAGGACCTTTCTGAATCAGCCTGTGCTCTCAAGAAGAGCCGATCGGTTCATAACTTTGTTAAGTGAATTCAAACTAACTTACGTCAACCAAAAGGTAGTCAAGGGACAAATAATAGTGGATTGGTTAGCAAATAATCCAACCCCCCAAGAAGAAACTATGAACGAAGATTTCCCCGATGAAGAGATTTGCATCGTAGATCTTGAGAAGTATGCTACATCGTATTGGTACTGAGACATCGTAAACTATCTTGCAAACAAAACCTACCCAAAAAACATGACACCTTTGGGAAAAAGGTGATTACACATCCTCACTACAAGATATGTCTTGATAGATGATGTTCTCTATTGAAGGGCCCTAGATGGAATATTGCTTTGATGCATTGACAAGGAAGAAGCACGCACGATATTAGAAGAGTGTCACAGTGGAATCTGTAGTGGACACTTTGGTGGTCACAGAATAGCAAGAAAGATACATAGAATGGGATACTTTTGGCCTTGTTTACAAGGAGATGCAATCAAATTTGTAAAAAGATGCCCGAAGTGTCAAGTTTATGCTCATGTTCACCATACACCAACGAGAGATTTGTAGCCTATTGTCACACCTTGGCCCTTCTCCACATGGGGATTAGACCTAGTAGGAAAGATATCCCCCCCATCAATAGACGGACATCTATTCATCATAATGGCAACAGAGTATTTCACAAAGTGGGTAGAGGCCATGCCACTCACCACAGTATCGGGAGCTATGATCACTAAATTCATTTTGAACCAAATCATTTTCTGGTTGGGAATCCCTCAAGTCATAGTGATAGATAATGCCTCATCCTTCAAAAACCCACAAGTGAGAGAATTATGTGAAAGGTTTCATATTAATCACAGCTCCCCTTTGGTCTATTACCCTCAAGGAAATAGACAAGCAGAGGCCACCAACAAAACCTTGAAGTCAATATTGGTCAAAATCATAAAAGACTCCAAGAGGGACTGGCATCTACAACTATATCTAGCTCTATGGGCTTATAGAACAAGTGTTAGAACACCAATTGGAACCACACCCTATGCCCTTACCTTTGGGTTAGAAGTAGTGCTACCGCTAGAAGTAGAATTGCCCAGCCTAAGAGTGTCATTACAAGGATTATTAGATAATGAAGAATACAGGGCAGTCAGGTTGGCTGAGTTAGAAATGATAGATGAAACATGTCTAAGAGTCGTTCAAAGGCATGATTCTTACCTAGCAAGAATGAAAAAGTAGTATAAAAAAATCATCCCAAGGCCCTTTACAGTGGGAAACTTAGTGCTCAGGATAGACAATCTGATCGATAAAAGAGCAGGTGAAGGATGAAAATTTAGACCCAACTGGATAGGCCCCTACATGGTTAAAGAAGATATCAAAAATGGTGCCTATCTCTTGTGCACAATGGAGGGAGAGGAATTTGTTGAAACGGTCAATGCCTTTCACCTCAAGAAATATTATGTCTAAAAAACTAAAAAAAATCATAAAACATAAAAATACAAAAAAAAATTATAAAAACTCAAAATGTCAAAAACAATTTGTTTCTTGCATTTCAGTTTTATTCTGTTCATTTTGCATTATAGTTCGTGACTTGCTCTTATACCATTTTCCCTTTAGCAAGGAGTCTAATGTTGTCTAGGTATACGTCATCCTTTCAGGATCTAGAGAGTCCTCATATTCCACAATCGCCATTATCCCCCTTCATTCCCAGTGATTCTAAATCAAAGCCTAGCTCTTAGCTTTACACTGATCCCAATCTTAATGAGTCAAGATGTTAGGTCTAAACAAAGTTAGTATTCAAACCTACAGTGTTGAAAGGAAGCTTGCAAGTAGATTTTCCCAATTCTTCGCTAGTAGTAGAAAACTCCAACTAGATTACAAAAACTTTAGGTGGTGCTTAGCCCCTTATCTTTCTTGGCCAAAAATGTCAGGAAGATCAAAACTCTAAAGGAAGCAATCTAAAATTTGAGTGAATAAAAAAATGAGTGATCAAAATAAGAGTGTAACAAAGTGAGAATTGAGAGATCAAAGTATCACATAGCAAAGGTTCCAAAAAACATTCATTTCTTGAAAAATCAAAATCCAAAAAAAATGAGAAAAGTCAAGTGAGGAAAATACAAAAAAAGTGAAAAGCAAAAAAAAGAGATACAAAAAAAGAGTGAAAGAGAGAAGGTTGTTGAATGTCCGTACTCTTGGGTGGAGATCAGTCTAAGCTCAAAGCCTCAAGAGTGACATTCTAACAGAGAAATAAAGGTACAAAGCACAAACACACACTAGCTGAGCAAAACTAAAGAGTCTAGTTGTCTCTAGGATCATCTTCTATCTAGGGACCCTTGTTCTTTCCTAGATATCCTTTACCCCGAGTCTATCTTGCTTGCCATCTATGATCTAAGTCTAGCGAACACCTATAAAACTTGTTGCTTGTCTAAAGTTGAAAACTTGTCAAATTGTCCTATCTAGATAAGGATCAGTGTTTAGCCTTTAGCAAAGCCTAGAAATTGGAACCACTCCATGATTCATTTTCACTCCCCCACTTGAATTTTCTCTAAATCCTATCTCGTAGCCTTGAATAGGTTTCTTATATCAAGACAACCTACAATCCCCTAAATCAAAAATCATATTTAACAGCAGTAATTTTGTTTGTCCCACGTTGCATCCATATCAAAATCAGAAAAAGGAGCTCAAAGAAATAAAGTCAAAATGTCATATCTCATGACATCCTATAAAGTGTTATAGTTTCATTTACTATATTTTTTGTGTTCTTGCATTATCATATCGTAAACTGCATATCATATATGTGTTCTACAAAATTACAAAAATATGTCATCATTGTCATAATTGCATTTGTTAAAAGAGTTGAAAAGGTCACCATAATAAAAAAATTCCTAAAACTTCCAAACATGCACAAGAGATGAGTACAGAATTTGACAAAAGAGAAAAACCATAGAAAAGTGAACTTTCACAAATACATCTGAAGTTTACACATACAATAGATATCAAGGAGCTAAGACAAAACACTCTCGAGAGAAGTAAAGGCTCCCCATGCAAGGGGGCACGAGTTTCAAAAAAGAAGAAGAAGCAAATCAAGGTTGGTTCCCTATAATGGAACCCTTAGGGCTTCAACTCCTCTATCTACGAGTACCACTCATCACTCCATGGGACATGTGAGAATGATGTGCTCTACTGTGCGCATGTGACTATGAAGGCCCCACCATGCTAGTGCCAGAACGCCCAACATTAAGGCAAGCCATCTCATGAAGTACTTTGTTCTCACTCTGAAGTGTGCTAACTTGGGTCCTCAACTCTGTAATCATCTCACACCCATGGTAGACAGGAGCAAAAATGTCTGTGTGTCATCCTGTAGCAGGGAGCACACCAGGATCATCCAAGAGATGATCACAGGTCATCCTAGTAAAAGGGAAGGTTAATCTAACGTTAACTTCATGAACCAAGTCCCTTCATTCTTTGACATTGCCTGAAAAGCCAAAATCAAAGTCAAAGACCAAGTCAGTGCCACATGAGAAGAGAAAAGACAAAGCCAAAGTTAGACCAAATAGACTAGAACCTACGTGGATCTCCAAACTACCAATTATGACCAAGCTAATGCATCACCTCATCTAAGTGAGGAGGTCAAGGAACAATAGGAGGACCCTTGGGGATGTCAGAAACCTCATTCAAGACATCAATGTCATCAAAATCCTCATCCTCAAGAGGGGCCTCATCTAACAAACCATCACTATTAGGAACATAGTCATCATCAGTGGACTCTGAATCAACAGTCACAGTCATCGATAGGGAAGGAGTCCCTCTCCCTCCTCCTCTAGAAACTCTAGTGATGAAGACACTTGGAGTCAAAGGTTTCCAAGTGACACCCCACTGTCTAATCTCCCCCATCTCATGAATGGTCCTGTAACAAGTAGACATAGGGGGCAAATCCTCCAGGACATCCTTGCTAAATTGCTGCAAGACTTGATCCACCCAATGAGACTCAACCTAACCATTGCGATCTGTAATCTCTAAAACCTCATGGCAGTAGGCAATCATCTTTCCATCTCAGGCCCAAGCCCCCTCCATGTCATGGTAGGGGTCAAAAATCATGTCATCATCTGTAAGAGTAGCAATAGTGGGAAGAGTAGAATCATAATGACCAATGTGTACCCACCTCGTTGCTCTCAGTAGTCACCTATCTGGAAGAGGAATAAGCTTTTGGTAGGGTTTCATGTGCTCAAAAATCCATGTCATAATCAAAGAAGAGTGGCTGAAAGCTAGAGCCCCTCGCCAAGAGATCCGATAGAAATCTCTCTGTAAACCATAGCCAGTATGTCAGGTTCCCATGCGTAAACTGTGCCCTCCTCTAAACCATGAATGATGGGTACCCAACACCATCTCAGACGAGACAAGGCCTTGTCTCCTGATAGCCTCAAAGAAATCAAGCCAATCAGAAACCTCCTTAGAAGTGGGATGCCGAGTCATGGTACTGAAGAAAGTAGAACTCTTGTCTGGTCCCTGGGATGACTAACTCCCATAAAAACAACCCAAGAAGCCTTGTTCTCGAAAGACTCATTGGTAGGAGGAAATAGAGTTTGTCCCCTTACAGGGACCCTAAGAATACAATACACATCATAAAGAGTGATAGTCCACTCTCCTAAAATCTGTAGGAACCTGAAAGTGTTCCTATCTGCATCCCAGTAAGTTAGAATATCACAACATATACGAGATACAAGATGGATCATGGGAACGTGACAAACTCTACCAAGACTTGTCCTCTTGAGTATGGCATGATCCTCTGCACTAAGTGAAGCAAACATCCCTAAAAGCCACCCTTGCTCTTGGCCAGCATTCCATCAAATGTGCATCTCCTGCAAAATCAAAAAGAGAAGTTTTAGATTATATCTCGTAAACTCGTAGAAATCCCTAAAAATCATAAAACTGTAGAAAACTTTACACAAAAAAATTGTATAAACCACCAAAAATTGTAATAAACAGGCAGATTTAGTGACCAGTTCATGTCAGTTTAGAGAGAAAGAAGTGGTAAACAATGACAAATGTAGCCAAAAACCAGTCCCATAGGGTCCTCCCCGAGTGACCCAGATGTCAGTCAAGATCTCCTTGGGCGACCCTGTTGTCAGACAGGATCTCCTTGACCCTACTTGCCAAAAGAGGTGACCCTAAGAGCAACCACTTCAAGCCAAAATTAGTCTAAAATCTCCTGTTTCTCAACGAATTTCAGAAAACAAAAGATCAATCTTGCTCTAAACGACGAGACAAATGCAATGCAACAGGAAAAATCACCAAAAATAGACAATTTCAAGAGATTTTTTTCTAGAATACAACCTACAGTTTAGAGAAGAGCTTTTCATTGATTACTTACCCAATTCTCCGCGATTGAGGAAGAGGCGGCCATTTCTGCGATCCCCTCGATGATACCTCTCTATTGACTACTCACGCAAACAATCTGTCGCCATTTTGCTCTGATCTCACAATTTGGCTCTCTTTGTTTCCCCTTAGCTTAGTTTCTTTTATGCATCTTAGATTAGTTCTTTGCTTTTATGCATTTTTTTTCGTGTATCATTTTACGTGCTCTCATGCCTACAGGTCCAAACTGACAAAAGCAAGTGACTAGTTGAACTCAAATGATTCATGGTAAGTTTGTCATTTCAGTTTTCATTATTCATTTTGATATATTTAGATGCCAAACTGATACTAGTTATTACAGGTACAAATTGTAGAAAATCAACAACAGGTAAGGCCTAGTTCAGGAACGGTACCTACCTTTCATGTAGACTACCGTCACCGAGGGGGCATATATGTAAGCACAAAAATCATGCACTACCTCCACGAGGACCCCTATGATGATTCAAATCCTTGTCACGTACATGTAAGAGTGAAAATAAGTCCTTTAGGCAGCATGCCTCTTGATGACGTGTCCTCTCTTCTTGTTTTGTGTCGTTTCTGCTTTGTCGATTCTCCTTCCCCATTTACAATGCTTTTCAACACTTGTTGACTTGCATTTTTTGGCTTTTGACCTTGATCCTAAGCCTTGTGAGTGTCTTGCAGGTGACCTTTTACCTCTCCCCTTTGTATTTCATCTAGTGCACCTCATAGAAGCCTTCTAGAGGTCCCCTGATCCATCTCCCACTTTCCATTTTCAATTTCTACCAACCCAGCCAAATCTCCCCCTATTATTTCCAGATCCCCACTGGGGATCCTGAAGATGCAAGTGGAGACTTGGATCCTTCCACATGATTGACCTATTTCTTGATGCAGAAATCCCCCTTTTCCTCCCTTGTAACTTCTACCAGCCTAAATTTCTGCATTATGCACTTTTGATCATGGATCTCCCTGGGTGACCCTGTCTAACGAAGGTGGTGACCCTGTTGTCTTTTGACCCGTGGAAAAACTCAAGTTTCTCTCTTGTTTTTGCTCCATTTTTTCCTTTTTTCTTTTTGTTTGCATGATTTTCAATCCTTGATATAGAGTTAACTATTTCGTGAACCCACACATGCATAATTAGCTCTATTTGATCTATAATTAACTCTCTAATCAATCTCATGCATTCCCTCACATCCATTTTTTCTTTAGTGATAAGCTATCATTGCTTCATCACTTCCTAATCAGCTGAGTTCATTGGGTAATCAACCTTGTTAACTCCCCAATCTATTCTTGTTAACTCATCAATCAAATGAGTTAACTCTTCAATCTAATCCTTTCTTCAAACCTATAAATACACCCCTCCCTTAAGCACAAAGGGAGGAAAATTCATTGTGCACTAGCTCTTACCAAGTTTTCTCTCCAACCTAGCATTCAAATGTTCATATAGGACGTAAGTGCCTTTTACTTTCTTTGTTTCAAATCAAGCAATGTTGTGCTGCTCAATTATTAGCCATTGTGCTCAATTCAAAGCTCACATCAAGCTCATACAAGCTTCGCAAAAGCTTCTTTTTGCTTCTTTAGGTGATTTTATTCTCAAGATGATCACCTGCTACCATAGAAGGATTTGAGGTTGCCTATACAAGGATACTGAGTGTAGTGGAGTCAAAAAATCTTCATCTCTTTCAAGTTCTTTCATTGCTTTCATAGTAATTGGATAATCACTTTGCTCTTGGGAATAGTAACATTTTGCTTTTTCCTTGATAGGTTAGATCTTGCATGCTACATTAATCATTTTTACATTCCTAGATCTACTTTGTTAGAAAAAGCATTTTCCCTTTCCATTAAATTAGATTGCATTGAAAACACCAATAATCCACAAAAACATAGATTAAGTTTTGCATTTGAAAAGTCATATAGGATTGCATACATATTGATTTCATAGATTAGAAGCATTTTTCTTTCCAAAATACTCTAAAAATACCAAAGAGGTGCTTTACATGTTATCATTTAGTTTGCATTCATATAGATCTATTAAAATAGACAACATTGCAAACCTTCGATTCCATCATGAGGTAGTTATTGTTGAACGAAAGTCAAACCCTAGATCAAATAAAACCCTAGGTCAAAACCCTAGATCTGGTTAGCAATTATACAATTCCCTCTATCCTGATTCATGAATATGTTTAGGAGTACAAGGAGACTGGGTAAGGGCTATCCATGACGAGATCGAGGAGTTGCATCGGCAACCGCAAGAATAGACATACATTCCACCACAAGAAGATCCATTTGTTCTCTTGTTGATTGAAGAAATTAGGCAATTACGACTACACAGACCATTTCTCAGGGACATAGAAATAGTAGAGGCCGTCAATGAAAACAACTAATTGCCCACACAAAGGTGGAATTTAAGGAATCCAAATAGATGAAGAGAAACCAGTGACCCTTTGGGTCATAGGGTTATTTTAACTACCACAATAATTCAACGAAACATACAACAAAATGCCGAACAAAGGCCATAGAACTTGTTGACCCCCCTTCGCGAAGTCCAGCTCTCCAACAAGCTAGACCCCCAATGTGTCTCACCTCCTCTCGACTAGCTACTTCCACGTGAGTTAGAGTGACATGGTGGATCACCTCGTGGCAAGAGGGAAAGGGTCCATGTGCATGCCGAAATCTGACCTGACAGCCCCAGGCAACTGGAGTCACAATTTTGAGCATACAATGGCTATCCTATTATTGAATTGTATCAGTGAGATCCATTTCTCTATTTGTCTGAGTTTGACATTATATATGGCCACTTGTTTTATCAGTAACACATGCCAGTTTAGTTATTTATCCAAATATTATACCCAGTCATATGGAAATATGGCATATGGAGACAGGGGTGTCATTTTAAAATAGGATACAAGAATATATGAATAATGGTACAAGTTATATCCCATTTAAATATAAGACTCTAGAGCTGTAGTTAGAGGTACAGGGGCAAAACTGAAGTTTCCTGGTGACTATGTTATAGAAGATTTGTTGAAATAGATAATAACTTGCCTGGAATATTTATCTAGGAACTTCATCATCAATTTCCAACACCAGGATTGACTTTGAAAGAGAAAATGCTCTAGATTTATTAGGTTACCATGATAAAGATTAAATCAAAGACTGAGATCTATTTAAAATCCACTGTCATGAAGATATTAAAGATATCACATGCAAAACCTAGCAGCTAGAGTAATCAATATAGTGCCAAAGAGGACAGTGAGCTGGGGCAGATTTAGGAGATCTCCACATTATCTAGTCACAGGCAAATACATCATTTTTTTTTAAATTAAAAGAAATCACTCTAAACCCTATATAGGATACATTGATACTTCAAAAGCATTTGAAGGAATTTGAAATTATGCAAATATATGTCAATTAAATACCTAGATTACAAATAGTAGCACGAACAATGTAACCCTTGTTGAGCAGAGCATGAATGAGATAAGCAACAATGAATCCTATGCCTCCTATCACACACATCTCCTTACCATTCTTTGTCATTCTTTACTAAAACACTTCTCCATTTTGGTGGGCTACACCTAAAAATAAGGTTTTGACCAAGGTTTTAGAGTATGTTTATTAAAATGAAAACTCCATTTTGCTGGGCTACACCTGAAAATAAGATTTGGATGAAAGTTTTAGAGTATTTTTATTAAAGTTTTAGAGTATTTTGGTGGGCTATTGATTCTTGATTCCTTAAATGATTTATTCAAATGGATTGTGACTAAATAAATGACTAACTATTTCATCATTTTTATGTGTGACTAAATAATTTTTTAGTCAATGACCAAATTAGTCATTTATTTACTCATTTATAGTAGAGTTACAAAAAATTAGTAGAATTTAGTCATTTTTAGTTGTTGTGACTAAAAGTTTTAGTCACGTAGTCATTTATTTGCCAAAATTCTACTAGTGGAAGGAAGAAGAGAAAATACAAAAAGAGATAGAAGAAGTGACAACAAACATATACCAGTCTATCAAAGAACAAGAACAACAATAGCCAGCACAATCACCTCCACACAACATTGAGATACCAGCAGGAGGAGAGAATAGAATAGAGGAAAGTTTGTTGGAAGCTCCTACATAAGAGGTACCTCCTCTGAAAAACACAAGGATGGAGAAGAGGAACATAGAACATCAAATAAAGAATTCGAAGGTTAAAGAAGAAGGAAGAGAGGAGAACACATAAGAACAAAGGGAATCAGAACAAACTGATATTCCAGAGGTCTCGTCATCTTCAATTGAGTCAATCAAAGAATTTTTGGAATAGAAAAAGTAAATAACACTAATTTTGACCCCACACTTGCTATAGTTACTAGTGGTAGAAGGCCAAATAAACCTTGCCAGAATATCCCCACTACAGAAGCTACAATTGGGAGATGTGTTACATTCCTCTGCTAGAGTATAAATTTTGAAGCAACATGTGGAAGGGAGTGAACTCCTACAAGATGCAGTGGATACATTGGCCAAGGAGATACCAGAGACTATAAGCACAAAAATCACACACAGCCTTCACAAGAACTCCTATGATGATTTTAATCCTTATCACATATATGTAAGTGTGAAATAACATCCTCTTAAGCAGCAATTCTCTTGGTGACGTGTCTTTTCTTTCATCTTGTGTTGTTTCCCCTTTATCATTTTCTCTCTCTCTACTTTCGACACTTTTCGACACTCGTCGATTCTTTTTTCTCATGCTCATGACTTAGTCCCTAAGCCTTGTATTCATCTATTTGTTGTAATTGACCTTTCCCATCCATTCTTTCTTCCTCACCCATCCAACTCACCTTCCAATTGGTGACTAAACTTTTTAGGGCTTGAGAGACCGACAAGATACCCTGAGAAAAATGGTCTTAAAGTATGATTTCATGACACTTACAAGAAAACATAATAGCACCATTGTGTATCTCTTGAAAAATCATGCACTCTAAAAAAAATGGCACTTGAAAAGGAGTCTATATGTGCCTGAATGAGTTCTCGAAAGTTCTATGACCAATTCAGAAAAATTATTCCAGGGTCACCCCCTATTAGTTCAAGATCACCCGTGGGCAACCCAGGGTTGCCCCCTAGGTGATTTGGAATGATAAAAGGGGTGACCACATCATTTACATCATTTTTATTTTTTTCTGGGGCCTGATGGCTTCCTTATCCCTCCAAAATCAATCTCCAACTATCAATTTTCACCTAGAGCCTTAAACAATAGGATCTCCCCCCGGGTGACCCCACTGGTGAAAAGGGTGACCCTGTCGTGTTTCCAACCATGGAAAAACTTGAGTTTCTAACTCAAAAAAGTTTTGTTTTCGCCCATTTTTCTTCCAATTTGCCTAGTTTTTGATGCCTAATATGGAGTTGACTATTTCATACACCCACACATGCATAATTAACTCCATTTAATCTAAAATTAACAACTCACTCAATCTCATGCATTCTTCTAACTCCATTTCTTCTTCAGTGATAAGCTATCATTGCTTCATCACTCTCTAATTAATTGAGTTCATTGGGTAATCAATCCAGTTCACTCTCTAATCAATCCTTGTTAACTCTTCAATCAATTGAGTTAACTTCTTGATCAATTCCACCTCTCATCCCTTCTTCAAGCCTATAAATACCCCCCACCTCTTCATTATTTTCCAAGTTGAACAAGTTGGAGAATACCCTTCTCATCTTCACAAGCCTTTGAGCCTCTTTCTTCATTTCTTTCTTTAATTTTCCAAAGATTCAAAGCTTTCATTGTTGTATAGCTTCAAAGCTCTTCCATAGAGGCAAATTCATTGTACACATAGCTCTTGCCAATTTTTTCTCTCCAAATCAGCATTCTAATGCTCTCACAAGATGAAGGTGCCTTTTATTTTATTCATTGTTCAATCAAGCATCATTACACTACTTCAATCAATGCCACTGTGCTCATCAAAATCTCTCATTGAGCTCTTTCAAGCTTCAGCAAGCTTCTTTTGCTTCTTTGTGTCATCTTGTCATCAAGAGGTCTTCCCACTGCTTCAAGATGATTCGAGGTTGCCAACATCAAGGATTTCTGAGGGTAGTGGAGTCACACAAATCTTCATTCTTTCAGGTTCCTCTATTTCTTTATTCAATTCATAGTAATTATAAAATCAAAATTGCTCTTGGGAATAGTAAATCTTTGATTTTTCCTTGATAGATTAGATCTTGCATGTAAGAATAATTGTTTTCAAATTCCTAGATCTAGACTATTTGTAGAAGCAATTTCCCTTCATAGATTATTTCAAAACAACCAAAAACCCAAAAATATAGATTAAAATTGCATTAGGAAAAGTCATATTAGCTTGCATTTCATATTTCAATTATTAGAATAGAAAAGGCATCTTTATTTCCATAAAATACTAAAAAAGCACAAAAACAAGTTTGCATATCATTTAGCTTTTCATGCATATAGAAACCCTAGAAAAGATAGATAACTTGTGAACCCTTGATACCTTCACAAGGTAAACCATGATAAACAATTAAATTCAACCCTTGATCACATCACAAGGTAAACACAAGTCAAAGCATAACCAAACCCTAGGTCAAAACCCTAAATCTAGTTAAGGTTGGTCTTCAGACATTTACCTCTATCTTGGCTCATGAATGTGCCTAGGAGTGAGAGGTGAGTGGGTAAGGGCTATCCTCAACGAGATTGGGGAAATCAATCCATGAGAACAATAGGAGACATTTACTTTACCACAACAAGATCCATTTGTCCTCTTATTAATAGAAGAACAAAGACAACTCCAAATACAACAACTCATTCAACGAATTGAGAGACAAGAGTATATAAACAAAAGAAACTATTTACCCACACAAAGGTGGAATAGAAAAAACCCCAATAGGAGAAGAGAAACTAGTGACCCTTTAGGTCATAGGGTTATCTCAACAACAACTACCATAGAAAAAACATTCAACTTAGAACACAACAACAAAGGCCACAAAACTTACCAAACCCTTTCTGTGAAGTCCAGATCTCCAACGAGCCAAACCCCCACTGTGTCTCGCCTCCTCTCAACTGGCTACTTCCATGAGAGTGAGAATGATGTGGTAGATCACCCCGTAGCAAGGAGGGAAGGGTTTGTGTGCATGTCGAAATCTGACTTGACAACCCCAGGCAACCGGAGTCATCATTTTGAGCATACATATTTTGGTGAACCTAACATGAACTACAAAGCCTTCTATTTGTGTTGTTTGTGTTCCCATTACTTGGATCTCATTATCACTATCACATATGCTATCATCTTCAGCACATATTTTGGTGAACTTGACGTGAAGAGCAAAAATGTTTTGGTTGAGCTTTTTTTTTTCCATTACAAGATCCCACTTTGATCATCATTCAACAAATCCTTTTGGGATGGATTCTTTCACATTTTTTCATGTTTCACAATGTTTCATGCAAAAAATTCCAAGGGAATGTCCCCTTGAGTGAAATTACAAATTCAAAATAGATCCAAAGAGATCTTGACAACATTGACCAAATCAAAGGATAAGTGAACAATCAATCTCAGATCCATAAAGATGATCAACCCATAACAAGCCATAAAAAAATGGCCACTGAAATGGACAATGAAATAAGTTGTCAAGAAAAGAACTTACAAGAAGCTTAGGAGATACAAAATCTCACCACATGGTACATCAAGATAAAAAGTCCACAACATGTGAAATGCCATCAGAAAGAACAAATAGGGTCACTCAAACCCTAATGCATAGCAATCCATCTCAAGGTTGTAAATCTTAAAAAACTAAGGAAGCCTCACTCACAGACCTTATAGAAAGTTTGGTCCAACAAATCAAGACCCTTGAAGCTAGGAGTGTTGAACAATCATGCCAAAACAACATTATAGAAAAACCTAGGGCACAAGGAAATCATCTCATTGATGAAATCAAATCAAACCAGGGGTAACAAAAAATACCCATCATCTAAACTCCCATTTGTATGACACACATAACAAAGCATGTAGGCCTCCCTTGCCCTCACAATCAAACATGAGAAGTCTCAATCAAATGGGTGGGATTACTATGATGCAAGATCAACCACAAATGATCCCACCCAATCTTCAAAACATAAACATGATGCCATCTAGTCATACAACTTTTTCAGGATATCAACAATCTAGCATACCCTTTCAACAAACACAACAAGCTCCACTTGAAGGGCTAATGTTTGGAGGAGAAAAATCCTCTACACAACTCCCTCCTAGGAACATACCTCAAGCATTTAAAGGAGCCTCTTAACTACAACATTCATCAAGTAATACTACCATGACCTCTCCCTGAGCTTCCAAAATTTAAAGGAGAGGGTAATCCCAACTCTCATATCAAGGCTTACATCATGGTAGTGCAAGAACTCCTTCCTTGGGATGGGTTGGTAGCAAATATTTTTTCAAAAATGTTAGAGGGTATTGCTTTAGATTGGTACTATTGACTTCTAGAAGCATCAATCCACTCTTTTAGACAACTCATTGATCAATTTGTGGTTGTCTTTGACATAAACAAATTGGTCAAGACAAGAATATGAGAATTTTAACAATCAAACAAAAAGCCAATGAGTCAGTTGCACATTTTATCACACTATGGAGGAAAGTTCTCTATTCTTCAACTAGCACACCAAACATGGATCATAGAGAACTATATGATCTCTTCTTACATGCTCTCAACAATGACATACGAGAACAAGTCCAAAAACTCCCTTACTAATCATACGAAGAAGCACTTGAAAGTGCCCTTAGAATTGACCAAGCCACTATTTTTAGTGAAAGAAGGGAGTATGATTCTAATGGAAGGTTGATAAACCATGATACAAATAACAAATCTTGGACAAATGATCAAGACATATCTGGATTAAGAAACACCTCACCATCAAGGAACTACAATTGTGACTACGATAGTCATTAAAATTTGGGGAACCAAAATGTCAACAACTATCCCCCAAAAATCAACCAACATTCATACAACAATCATCATAAATCTCAAGATCACAATCATGATAAATATTGCTCATTTCACAAGAGAAGGGGGCATGAGATCAAGTCATGTCAGGGGTACCATCGCTTCGTATCAAAACTCCCAGAACGTCAACAAAAAGTATTCATGGACACATTCTCACAAGATGAAGAACTTAGTCCCAACACCTTTGATCAAAACACCTTAGGCCTTGTGGAATTAGATAAATATCAAGAAATTTGTGTCATACAAGGACCAGAACAACCAAATGACACCAATAATTCAAATTTTTCTCACATGCTAGAGCTTATCAAGAGTTCTCCTACATACAAAAATGCTCTCCTTAAAGCCCTAGATCTAGGCCATAAAGTTCAAAACACTCCAAACAAAAAGTGTTCTTCAACATTTGATTTTGAAAAGTTACCTTCAGACAATGACATAGCCAAACAAGGTGACCTCCCCCTCCATATAATAGTCCAAGACTATTCCATCAAATGTGTAATGATCGATGATAGGTTTGCAATCAACATAGTATCCTTTTCACTTCTTCAAAGAATGGGTTACAATGAAACACAAATCACAAAACAAACTTCCATCCTTAGAATTCATGATAATCCAAACATTCAAACCATGGGTAAGGTCGATATTCAAATCACATTGGGTTCCAAAACCCTCCCAACTAAATTTTATGTCATCAATGAAGAAACCACTTACAACATGATTCTAGGAAGGCCTTGGATCCATAGGATGAGGGCCATTCCCTCCACATTATTTCAAGAATTACACTTCTCGTACATGGGACAAACCCACATCATCAAAGGAGATCTTGATCCTTTTAGCCTTTATAGAGTTAATGTAAAGTACTAAAAATTCCATATTCATACATAATTGAAGTAAAGCTAACTTAATAGAAAGTAAAGTGAAGTAAAGTAAATAAAATAATTGTTGATAACTGAGAGGGGGTGAATCAGTTATCTAAATTATTTGACTTTCTTTTCTTCTTTAACAATTAGTGTAGTATCAAAACATTTAGGCATACATGAACATAAGAGAAGAAAGAAATCAACACACATAACATAAGGATTTTTACGTGGAAAACCCTGTTAAGGGAAAAACCACGGGGTGACTAACCCAAGATTGTATTCTCTGTTACAAGAATAGAAGTACAAAAATGGCACTTGCCAATTAGGGCTCACTACCCGAGCACACTACTCACAAGAGACTCACTGCCTACAATAGTTTATAGAAGGAAACTAGGTACTTGAACTGATGAGAAGCATCCACATATACTGAGGTTTAGTTCTGGTTAGGCTCAATATACTGACCTACTACACTTCATTCTTACTCTGCTTTAGTGCTACTCTTATGTCACATACCAGATCAATATTACTACTTCCACACTGTTCTCTACTTTTCTTCACACTTTTCCACACATCATCTACTACTTCTCATCAAAATCCATCTGGTATATATATTCGCACTAAGTATTTCAACATCTTTCTAGTCAGCATCGGGAATACTCAATATTTTCCCAAACTATGGTCTGTCGGCTGAATCCTTGCTTGCTAAGTGATGCGTATCAAAGAGATACTTATAGAAGTCATCAATCATGTCGGCCAATCATGAATGATCCCTCAAGAAACTTGATCGCCATCAATATCTCATCTGGATTAAGGTCTGATGCTCTGCTGGTCAGTTCTTCCTTAGTCTTCTCTGCCAAACAGGAACCCAACACTTAGGTGTTCATATCTTTTCACTCTTTTATCACCGGAGGCTCAATCTCTAGAATGTATTAGTCATGGTACTCCTCTTGACTTCCCCAAGTCCACACTTTACTAAGATACTTCCTCTGAGAGATCCGGACCTGATTGTCAGACCTTGTTGTATGCTCTGTTCTTGCTTACCGGACCAAAATACTCTTTAGTCTGACTTCCGGTATAGACATACTATGTGCTGTGGATGAGTGGGATGGACTTTGTTTCCATCAATGACAACAGTCATGAAGCCACATAGTGTTTCTTGCCAACAATCTCCCCCTTTGGCATTGATGGCAACACTTAGTGAAAAATGACTAAGTGTCATACTACACTCCCCCTTAGCTGATGCTCTGTTCTAATGTACACTTTTCTAGAGCTCCCCTGAGTTGGATTCCACATTTTTTACTACTCTTCACTCCCCCTTTGACATCAATGGCAAAGGGTAGAATCTGCATACCAAAATTTCCAAAAATTAGCCTATACATATCCGCATAAGTATATATACAAGGTATACTTACATATACTTAAGTATATCTACAAAAGTATTCTTCAACTGTACAACTTCTATCACCCAACTCTGCTTCATCTTGTCCAAAATTGAAATGTGGCCACTCAATAGAAATGCAAAAGCTTCTGCCCTTTTTAAATGTACCAGATCACTAGTCTGGGTTGTAGTCTAAGCATCAGTTAGAGCCTCATGCATGGCTTCTAACTTAGGGATAATTATCCCTCTTAGATCACTCATTCTGCTTATTCTATTCTTCTTCTCCTTCTCAAGCCTCTTTATCTCATTCATAATGGAAATAGCCTGGCATTCTTGATTCATTATGGATGAGGTGACAGGATCAAAATTTTGAGATAAACTTAACAGTTTACTCTCTTGTTCTTCCACCTTCTTGGTAATATTTGCTGTCACGATGGACCAAGATAGACAAAATTTGTATAGATCTCCACCATCTTTAAGAGCATTTTCTAAGCTCTTTATCCCAATATCCAAATTTCTCCTATCATTTGTTATAAGCCCTTGTATCTCAGAGAAACTCTTATCCAAAAACTCTTTCCAGACTTTCTCTTCTGCTACTTTTTCCAAAGAATCAAAATGTGTGCTAACTGAATTAACAAGAGATTTTAGATTACCAAATGAAGAGGCCAAAAGATCCTTCTAGAAGGATGGCATGATCTTCTCCAACACACCGGATGCAATCTCTATCAACTCACAGTCTTCCATGTGAGACTTCAGAAGTTTTTCTTTTGCCTTTGCTTGGGCAAAGGATGCTATCTTCATTGTTTGAACTGGGGAGAGGGAATCAAAACTGAATGGTCCTTGAAGTAGCTCTAGTTCATCTAATTCCATCATTTCTTTTGTCAAGAAGTCTTTGACTACTTCTACAGTGTCTCTTGCTGGAGACAGAGTTTTCTTCCCTTCTATGGCCTCAGAGCTGTCATCTGGGGTTTTCTCTTTTTGATCTTTTTCTTTTCCCTTGACTTCTTCTTGACAAATTTTCTCATCTTTTCTTTCTTCTCCTTCAGTTCTGGAGTCAGTAGGGGGATCCGGAAGAGAGAAGTTTACTTCTTCAGGGACTTCCTCTTCTGGAACAGAGGAGTCCAAGTCCTGAGTCCTTTCCTTACCTATGTCCTTTATCTCTTCTACATTTTTCACAGTAGATTCTCCTTCGTCATCCATGGCAGAGGGTTCATCACCTAAGTCCTCTATAACAGGAAGATTAAATCTTTTAAAAGAATTCTGAAGGATATCTTCTATTTCTTTTGCCACTTTGTCAGTTTCTCCAAGCATAAGCTGGTTCATTCTTGATTTGCTTCGAAACTCATCCTTACAGTCCTTGAAGATCATGTTCTTTTGTTGAGGGGTAATGGACGGATAGAGTTGGATAGCTTGCTCCCAGATTTCTAGGTTTTTTGCCTTGGCATTGTTCTTTGTCATTTCAAGTTCCTTCTCTAAGCTTTTGGGAATCAGAGATATAATTTCAATGAATGCTTTGTTATAGATGTTTAGATACCTGACTGTGGCATCTTGCAAGATCTTCTGATCAGCTTCACTATATTCATCATAAAATTCAGTCATTGGTTGCAGGTTCCCATCCATAGTAACTGATTTGATGATATCATTAATGTAGAGAATAGGCCTTTCAATGAATTCTTCTACCTCTTCTTCATTGTTATGACCAGTAGAGGGTTCACCAGATGTTTTCTTCTTCTTCATTTTCTTGATCTCTTTATCAAATTCTATATCTTCATCATCCTTCTGGCTGGTGTAAGACCTTGTGGCCTTTGTCTTAGTTCTCTTCTCTCCCTTTTCAGATGTCCTGGCTTCCGGTTTTGAGGCCTTTTGACTCTTAGAAGTGGCTGGTGCATAGCTTTTGGAGGATTTGGTCTGGGAGGGGGCTTACACCGGAGCACTTTCCTTTTCTATTTCTTGCCTTTCTTTCTCTACCCTTTCCACCTTCTCTCTGTTGGCATCAACTGCCTCCTTTGAAATTCCACATCTCTTGGAAAATTCTTCTACTTCCCTTCTCACTTTTCTCTTGATCTCAGGTTATCTCAATTCAACATGAACTTTTACACTCAACTCTTGGAAGGTTCCAAACCTTTCTGCCTTAGGGTCCTTAGGCTGACTTAGTAGGTGTTGGATATGTAGTTCCAAAATTTTCTCATCCACCTCATACCCCATTGGCATAATCCAGACTATCCTTGGCTCCATTGCCTCCATTAAGCATTGATCGGTGTCTACCATGAAGCACACTGTATCCTTGTATTTTTCAACTAGAGATTGGGGAATTCTTTCTCTAGCCTGCATCATGCCTTGGAAGTTTTTGAAGTAACCCCAGAGTGTAGTGATTTGTGCCTTGGCATCACCAAGCCCATACATGTAATCTCTGATTTGTATGGCAACCGGTCTGTCATTTTGCCATACCCAACCACTAGTTCTGGGTAGCTCATTCATATAGTCGAAGAATAGGAAAAGTATCAAGCCACCGTACTTAAATGAATTTTTTTTATCCTTCTTTATTTTCTGCAAATTCTCTAACAATTGGTTCAGGTGAAGCTCACAAAGATCATAGTCAGCATTTTCTCTTAGCATCTGATAAGCAGTGTAAATTATAGTTCCGAGTACTGAATTTTCCCTGTTGGAGTGATATATCTTGTAGCCAATTATCATGGAGGCAAACTTGATATCTAGATCAGTGATATCTTCTATTGGCATTGCTCTCTTGTCAAATTTTGATCCGGTAGCCTCACTCACAGTTTGTTTTTTGACCGATTTGAGAATAGGTAACCCTCCAGATGAGTGCAAACTGGTTACCACTCTAATAGCATCTTTTGTGATCTTAAATGGCCTTATCAACCACATGAAGTTGTCATGCACTCTGCTCAGAACATACTGGACCCATTCATCTTCTGTAAAATAGGGGAAATGGATGCAATGTCTGAAATGCTTATCCTGGATGGCCTTGTATTGGGGTTTAAGTTCAAGTGATTCATCTATCAGTTCCTTATGGTAGATATCCATCAGCTTGGATTCCCCAAATTCTTCAATGTTTGTGTGTATGTAAACCCTAACATCTTCTACATGCAGAACCCCATGCAGAATGCTAGAGAATGCGCCTAGGGGATCAACTTCTAGAGATTTGTAGGGGTGTTTCTTGAATTTAGGTCACGACCTACTAGTGATTTTGACAACGTTCAGAGTATCCATCTTTCAAAAGATTCATTGAGAGATTTTCAAGAGCGAAAATACCTTTTTACGCTTCTAGGGTTCACGATATGAGCTGGATAAGATTGTTGGTTGAATCGACTTCTGTTGTTGATCTTTGAGAAGTTTTGAGGCAATTTTGTTGCAGAGATCTTTCTTTCTTCTTCTCGAATGCAAATGTGTAAATGATGAACAAGAGAACCCTTATATTTCTATGAAAACCCTAATTTCACATTGTAATAAATGCACAACTTAAGTTATTCTAGTTGCCTTGTTCTCCTTGTCCTGAGAGATCTTTCCGAGTCACTGAGATGCACTTAGAGTTATTTTTGGTGAATATTGGCAATTGATCTAACTTTCTCCAATCATTCCATTTATTCACAGATCAAGATACCTCAAATTTGAATCATACTAGATCTAACTGTGAAAATCCTGCTCTTATCGGATGACTGTTAAACTAGATCAATCTTGGATGATTAACCTCTTCAAAACTTATTGCGGATCTTCCAAATCTTTACTAAGGCTTATTTAGATGTTTTCTCTAAGATCCCTTTAATCCGCAACTTTCCATGTGCCAATTTTAGGCACCAATTGACTAGCTGGGGGAATTTGTTTTCCTTTTTGACTCCCCCTGAGCCAGGGCTCATCTATTTAGTTTCTGGAAGGAATATCATCACTAGATTCTGGTGCGGATCCATCCCCAACATTTTTTGTACTTCTTTTTACCCAAATCTTGTTCATCACCCTTTGAACTTCATCCGCATTGACTTTTATTTTTCCTTTGTCTTGATTTTGATTATGATGCACCGGACCCCTTTTATCCTGATTCTTACTTATGTAGAATTTGGCAATATGACCGGATCTATTGCAATTGTAGAAAATAACTTTTTTTGCATATTTTGCTGATATCTTCTTGATCTGCATTGATTAGCCATATGTCCCATTCTATTGCATGCAAAGAATCTACCATTGATTGAATTGCTTATTTTCCTATTTCTGCATTCATGAGATTTGTGACCATACCTTTTGTAGTTGAAACACTGTCTGGAGAAGGATGAATTAGTCTGATTTTTTCTTCTTCTGCACTGATTTGCTTTGTGACCAAAGTTATTGCAATTGTGGCAGTATCCATTTAAAGATGGATATCTTTGGGCATTTGGTTGTCTTACTGGAGGTCTTCTAGGTTTGTTCCTTAAATTTCCTGATCCAGAGTTCTTCTGACCAAATCTGAAGCTTTCACCTTTCTCATATCCCAAGCCATGCTTGTCATCTACCCTCTTTTGGCTTTCAAGAAGAACTTCAAGTTGAGCAGAACTTATCTAGAATTTTTCTTTGTATTCATTTACAGTTTGAAGATCCCTTTTAAGAGTATCTATCTGATTTTCAAGTTGTTCTTCATTATCTCTAGCTTCTTCAAGATCAGATTCCAGATACCTGATTATTCTATCCATTTTGTGGTAGTCTTCTGACTTCTCCTTGAGAGATTGTCTTAGATTATCTTCCATTTTTCTTTTCTCTTCAATTTCTTGGGTGCATTTCATAACCCTTGATTCCATTTCATGTCTTACCATAATGACTTCTTTTGATAGCTTTTCACATAACTTGTTCTTCTCATTTAGATCTTCATGAGTATCATTGGCTTCACTTTGACTTGCTAATTGTTGAAGAAGTTCTTTTCTTTTCTTCATTGAGATACTTAATTTTTCTTTGAGTTCATTTATGAAATCATCAGCTTGTTTGAGTCTTTCCCTCAGGTTATTGATTTCAGAGTGAGATTTTTCAAGATCATCTAGGGCAGACTGAAGTTGATCCCTCATACTGTACATATCCATTGAGATTCCCAGATCTTCCTCAAGCTGTTAGGCTCTGTCTAGAAGACTTAGCTCTGATACCAATTGTTGATAACTGAGAGGGGGGGTAAATCAGTTATCTAAATTATTTGACTTTCTTTTCTTCTTTAACAATTAGTGTAGTATCAAAACATTTAAGCATACATGAACATGAGAGCAAAAAGAAATCAACACACATAACACAAGGATTTTTACTTAGAAAACCCTGTTAAGGGAAAAACCACGGGGTGACTAACCCAAGATTGTATTCTCTGTTAGAAGAATAGAAGTACAAAAATGGCACTTGCTAATTAGGGCTCACTGCCCGAGCACACTACTCACAAGAGGCTCACTGCCTACAATAGTTTATAGAAGGAAACCAGGTACTTGAACTGATGAGAAGCATCCACATATGCTGAGGTTTAGTTCCGGTTAGGCTCAACATACTGATCTACTGCACTTCATTCTTACTCTGCTTTAGTGTTGTTGTTCTGTCACATACCGGACCAGTATTACTACTTCCACACTGCTCTCTACTTTTCTTCACACTTTTCCACACATCACTACTACTTCTCATCAAAATCCATCTGGTATATATATCTGTACTAAGGATTTCAACATCTTTCTAGTCGGCATCCGGAATACTCAATATTTTCCCAAACTATGGTCTGTCGGTTGAATCCTTACTTGCTAAGTGATGCATATCAAAGAGATATTTATAGAAGTCATCAATCATGTTGGCCAATCATGAATGATCCCTCAAGAAACTTGATCACCATCAATATCTCATCCGGATTAAGGTATGATGCTCTGCTGGTCAGTTCTTCCTCAGTCTTCTCTGCCAAACAAGAACCCAACACTTAGGTGTTCATATCTTTTCACTCTTTTATCACCGGATGCTCAATATCTGGAATGTATTAGTCATGGTACTCCTCTTGACTTCCCCAAGTCCGCACTTTACTAAGATACTTCCTCTGAGAGATCTGGACCTGATTGTCAGACCTTGTTGTATGCTCTATTCTTGCTTACCGGACTAAAATACTCTTTAGTCTGACTTCTAGTATAGACATACTATGTGCTGCAGATGAGTGGGATGGACTTTGTTGCCATCAATGACAACACTCATGAAGCCACATAGTGTCTCTTGCCAACAATTACATCATCATGTTAAAAGAGATAGAGTTAATATCATTTGTCAATTACAAGATTACATTCATAATTTGATGCACATACATGTTTCATTCATCTTTCTAAGATCAATTACATATCTTTCTAAAAATACAATATACATTTGTTTCAATCATGGCTTTTCGCCTTATAATACATTTTGAATTCAATGAAGAATCACAACTTTCAATAATGCCAAGTAAATCCAAATCAATAAGTCCTCAACTACCATCGACCAAATGGCCATCTATTGCATCGAAGGACAAGAACATGGTTCAAGTTCTCTACTGCCCAACCACGAAGCTTGCGCTTCCCTAGTATTCCTCAAACTGAGGAATACCTGACCCTACTCGAAGGGCCTAGCAGCCTGTAAACGAATGTATGGTGGAATCTGGTGCATGCCTATTAACTTACATGTAATCTAATTAGAATGCAGTATCTCATTAACAGGATATGGCTAATGAGGGTCACTGCAGTGCTCATCATTTAATTAAAAATGTCAATCCAAGGTAGTGTCCATGGCGATATGCAAGAGGGAGAAGAAATCATTTGCATGACATTCTTTTTCTACAAACAAAATTGAAAGGAAATGCATGAATTAAATTGCTACAATCAAATCTAAACTAAGAGCTTGTAAATGAAATTGCTGGAATCAAATCTATTCTAAAAAGCTTGTAAAGGGAAATACTGGAAATGAAATGACTACTAAGAAATGAAACTACAAACAACTACTACTGCTAAAAAAAATTGAACTTTATTATTTCATATAATTCTTCCCCCTTTGATTCCTTGATTACAATGAATTTATAGAATTCTTATTCTCAATCAATCTGCCAAGAATGTGGATCTAAGATCCTATTTTTGGGGAGAAAAATGAAACCTTCTTTCTCTAATTTTGCTGCCTTCTTTCACACCAGTTTTGTTTTAGTCAATTTTAGTCACGAACTACTCATTTATTTTGATAAATCTCCTCAAACAGTTTCTGGGTTTTGTTCCCCTAGTTCCCATCTTTCCAGATCATTTTGAAATTCTAAATCTTGTTGAGAAACGAGGGAGATATTGCCATTTTACTAAGACTGCATTTTTAACTCCCTCTTTTCATGCTTCTTTTTAGGAAGTTTGTTGGCATTTCAAATTGAAAAAAATTAATCTTTAGAATATTAATTGTTGATTACAAGGCAAAACATGTAATAGCATTAATACATGCAATGATAGTAATTAAGCAAACTATATGCTTTCATTTAGCTAAAAGATGAGACAATTTATTGTCTCATCATCTCCCCCACACTTGAAATGTTGCAGGTCCTCTTGCAATGCATAGTGATCTTTTGGAGCCAATTTCTCCACCTTTATTGCAATTGCTCTGAATATTTTTTTGAGAGGTGCATTGGAGATGCTTTGAAGAAGTTCTAAGTTACTCTAGAGCTATCTAGAGCTAGTTGTCTTTCCTCCATGGTCAGTTATGAGTTACTCTAGAGCCCTCATGATCTCTTGAGGGTCACTGCAGTCCTCATCATTTAATTAAAAATGTCAATCCAAGGTGGTGTCTATTGGTTTTTTCCCTGACTGGATACTCATTCCCAGATATCCCTACAAGGTAGCCATCGGTGATCAACATGATCTCTGGGCCAAGGGCCAACAATGTAGGAGATAGACTCTATTTTTATCTCCTCTTCTTCTTCAGGCTCTGCAAAACCTAGGGGGGTATTCCCTACTCAACACCCATGAGATATAACTATACAAAGACTGGGATGCTGACACAAAGTAGATAATTCCTCCTGTGTGAAGACCAAAACTATGAGATAAGTGCAAAGGGGCTAGCTTTGGGCTTATATTTAGCTGTGAATTAGAGGATCTTGGTCCTAAACTACTTCTAAGGTCCTAATGGTTGTTCTTGAAGTTTGAATTTGATTCATCTTTGGATGTGAACCTAGACCTGGTGTATAACCTCAACACAGAGCTAGACTGGTGCCTATCCAGGGCTTGGAGTTAGTAGACATACACCTGTGAATGATCAGCATGAACACACTAAAACTGCATTTCAAGGGGATGTTGTGGTATCTGCCTTACAAATACCTCCCAGAACAGAGTGTTAAGTTATCTCTACTTAAGGTATCCCTATTGCAGTATATCTTTCCCAACACTTAATCTAAAAACACTTTAATCTACCCTTTGAGTAGAAGTTGAAAGATCAAGCATTCAATACAGGAATTCTATATTCAAGAATCTCTGACATCCCTTAGATGTCTAGACTCAGAAGAAGGATACATGCAATACTGGAGACAAAATTAACAAAACACATGCAAATACAACATTTCTCATATAAAACCAATCATGAAATCAGTTAATTCATACATGAGACATACAACAAGAGATACATAAACTCACAAAACCTCCTGCACAGAGAAACCAAAACCAGTTGTATCTTATTACAGAGCCAGATGTGTCCAGTTTTTCAACAACCACAGAATGAGAAACACAACCTGCTAAATACAGCAAGGAAGGCCCTCAACATTAATTAAATGGTAGATCTCAAAATTTGCCAGATACAGTACACATGAGAAGAATGGTGCTCATCAAAAGTAAATGCAGCAGGTAGGGGAGTAGACAGGGGAGGCCTCAAGCCTTGCACCACCACCTAGGTATTCACACTTCAAACAGGCAGTTTTACCATTCGTACCCTCACCCCTACCCCTGTAACAGTCACCATTAAAGGCCTCAACCACCCACGGCCACTGGAAAATGCAGCGACAGTGCATAAGACATTTCCCATCAAAATACGTTATGCTGATAATTCAAAAATGCAGGAAACACTTTGTCCCACATGCACCCCGCGGAGACCTCCTTAGCATTTTAAAAGCATGGCCATGAGCATACTAAGTGTCAAGCGTTTTGCCTCGCTTGACCCATGGAACATCCGCCAATAGCCTATCGCCCTGACCATACACCATCGGAGCAATCAAAAATCCCTTCACCGACCTCCCGGTCATTCCGATGGCACTTCACAAGCTATACACTGTCGGTGAGACCCAAACCATCGGGACAACCAAAAACTCCCTCGCCGACCACACTACTCCTGCCGATGGATACCCCTTGCTCATTCTTCGGCAAGACCACTAACCATCGGCCGAATTAGAAATTCTCCAACCGATCAACATTGTCTACCTGATGAAGTCTCCACATCCCTCGTCGTCGGCCAGACTCTGATCATCGGTGAAACCCTCATCGGCTCGCCCGATAGTCTATGTCACCCCAAAATATATCCAAACTACCCTCGGTGTGACCAAGACCATCGAAGAAATAAGAAGCTCCTTCATCGACCACACCACGCTATGCCAATGGCATCCCCATTGGCCAGACCAACCCTGTCGGCCAAATACTCCATGGTCCACCTGATACACCATATCATGCCAATTGCACAATACAAATTGCACACCATCGGTAAGACCCTTAGCATCAGCGAACCCTTCACCTACTTGGCCGATATACAATGTCATCCCGATTAGCACCTCTGTCGGCCAGACTCCAACCCATCGGTGAACTTGAAAACTCATCTGCCGATGACCATACACACGCCAATGACACCATCGGCCAGACCAAATGCATCGGCGGGGCCTAGAAATCCTCTGCCAATAACAAAATTCATGTCAATGCACAACTCCATCGGCCAAACACCCAACATCGATAGACCACCAAAACACTTCTGTCGATACACCAAGCCATGCCAATGGCAACTCCATCAGCCAGATCAAACACATCGGAGGAAAATGTAACACTGCTGCTGATGGAAGAAAATACCACTGCTACCAACATGATTGCCAAGACACATGCAAACTCACACTGATGGGCAAAAGATTTAGGGTTTAAATGAGAAATCCTGCAAACGCCAAAAGACCAAACCCTAGACCAAAATGATTACTAACATAGGCTCTGTCTGGGGACGTGCAAGTGCAAGATTGCAGCGAGAACCTCAGATCTCTAGGACGCAGACTAGTCCCTTATCCATTGGGCACAGAGTCATGAAGTTGCACTGACCTACATCATAGATCACATGTTCAAATATTATTTTGGTGGCCCCAGGTAGCCAAAAATGAAGAACCAGAACTTTATCCTACCAAATGCCTAATTCCAAACTAAAAGATCCCAATCCCAACTGAAAATATTGGCATAGTTTGCCCATAAGGTCATCTGCTCAATTAAATATTCCACCATTTTTGACAACTTGCCATTTATGGTATTGCCTCTGTCACTCTGGATTTCAAAATTAAACATATAACCATACACATCATCATATTCTTCATCATCAAGTAACATATGTATGTTATATTCCTTAGACAGTATATCATATTGCTCTTGGCCCTTTTCATCATTTACCTGGCTGCTGCACATCATCAGGCATTCATCCAGATGATCCAAAAACTGAAGACATTCAGAAAATATGAGACCCCCAATATTTATTGATATTGATATTAAAAACAAACCCTGATCCATACACCCATAGTTACATATGTCTAGATCATATGATGATGAACATTTACACTCCTTAGTTTGCAAATCCATACTATCTTCACAAGAACTGAAGATATTTGATTCATATGTCCCCTACTCACAAACTGATGTAGCTCCTAGGTCAACTGTCTCCTCATATTCATCATCATCCTCAAAAAGAGGGTTAATTCTGTACCAATGAAGGTCAGGACTCACAGCATCAAAGACATCTACAGGCTCATCATAAAGGGGATTAACACTCACTGCAAAGGCCTCTGCTTCTTCTTCATGACAATCCAATTCTTCTTCATTATTATCAGATCCAGAGTCATAAGAAGAACAAACTTGATCCATGCACTGGTCATGGATATCATCACTACCAACTGATTTACTTGATTGCCCAACATACAAGATTTTTGCTATTTCAATGCACTCTGAAGTTGAACCATCTATATCACTTTCCAGCCCTCTAATACTTCCTGATGAAACTGATATTGATTGTTGATCCATATGATCACAACTTTGCACAACTGGATCATTTAAACATGAATGCTCTTTGATAAGGGCTGGTATGTAAATATTATTTGGGAAATCATTATTTTCAACCTCATTTGCTGGGCAAAACAAGACATCCTCCTCTATAACAGAAAAATCATCAACTTGGAATGATGCAAAAACTAGGACAACAGGGGTGTGAGCATTTTGACATTCATTGTCAACTCCTGAATTAAATCTTTCATTTACATTGGGGGTTGCAGGACAACAAAAAATTTTAGAAAAGTAACCCTTTTGAATTCCATACCTCCAATTGTTTTCAATGTCCATTGCAAACTAATGCACCTGATGCAATGTAGTGGGCTCCTTATCTCTCAATCTGTGGCTCATTTTCTTATCAAAGGCTCCCAAATAGACAACTAAGCACAGTGCATCATTAGGTCTCATACATTCTGGTATTCTGTTCAATGCCTTCATAAACCTGAGGTTAAAGGCTGGAATCAATTCATCCTCTTCAATATAGATATACATAAAATCACTAATAACTGCATATTCAAAAATTCTTTCACCATATTGTATTAGAAATGTAGATTTAAAATCATGCCAAGAGCTGATAGAGTGAGCTAGAAGATAGGAAAACTAATTCCTTGCATCTTTATCTAGAGATTGAACAAATAGCCTTATAACTACATCCTCATGGTCAATCTTAAAGTCATCTATCACATTTATAAACTGCTGCAAGTGTCTCTCAGCTGATTCATCCTTTATACCATTGAATTTAGGCAAATACTTTTTGATTTTAGATGGAAAAGCATTTGGATAGCCACAGATGCCATCAAAGTTTATGGGCTTATATCTATCAATACTGAAACCTTTTCTATGACATGGTCAGGACTGATTATTATGCATTATTGCATTTGACACTTCACTAGGGTTCAAGGGCTGATAATACATCCTTTATGTGTTTCACAACCCTCTTCTCTACTCAAATTTTTAATAAACAATGACTTTAGGCACTTAAAATTTAGACTGTTATTTCAACTTTCCTAAAGTCATCTAAATGAGTCTTTTAACAATATTGCATGCTCTTTTGAAATACAGAGTAGGTTCTAACAAAAGCATGCAAGCTCTACTCTCACCAATATTTCCCTTTTAACTAGTGCTATTTCACCAAATAGGGAATCTTTCAAAAACTTGTACAAGTACTTGGATATGTTGCAGATGCTGATAGGTTCATTCAACAGAGTCGCCACCTCCTTGGCAGAGGAATGAGCTTCAAACTGGTAGAAGCTGAAAATGCATTTCTCTCTATTTGGGTTTTCCCACAGCAGAGTCACACATACAACTTTTTTCCTTTGTTTGCTGCAATAGAACACTTTCCAGGTATGATTCTTCAATCTTTTAGACTCGCACCTTCATGGATATGACATTGTTTTCCCCAGTGGAGTTGCCAATTTCTATTGCGACTCAGATGGGCCACAAATGTATTCAACTTTCAATCTTCCCCAGTAGAGTCACCAATTTCTGTTGGTGACTCGAATGGGCAATAATATATCACTAGGGATGACTAGATAGTACTTTTGATAAATCGCATCCCCAGTAGAGTCACCAATTTTTGTTGGTTTTTTCCCTGACTGGATACTCATTCCTAGATATCCCTACAAGGTAGCCATCGGTGATCAACAGGATCTCTGTGCTAGGGGCCAATAGTGTAGGAGATAGACTCTAATTTTATCTCCTCTTCTTCTTCAGGCTATACAAAACCTAGGGGGGTATTCCCTACTCAACACCCATGAGATATAACGATACAAAGACTAGGATGCTGACACAAAGTAGATAAATCCTCCTGTGTGAAGACCAAAACTATGAGATAAGTGCAAAGGGGCTAGCTTTGGGCTTATGTTTAGCTGTGAATCAGAGGATCTTGGTCCTAAACTACTTCTAAGGTCCTAATGGTCGTTCTTGAAGTTTGAATTTGATTCATGTTTGGATGTAAACCTGGACTTGGTGTATAACCTCAACATAGAGCTAGACTGGTGCCTATCTAGGGCTTAGAGTCAGTAGACATACCCCTGTGAATGATCAGCATGAACACACTAAAACTAGATTTCAAGGGGATGTTGTGGTATCTACCTTACAAATACCTCCCAGAACAGAGTGTTAAGTTATCTCTACTTAAGGTATCCCTATTGCAGTATATCTTTCCCAACACTTAATCTAAAAACACTTTAATCTACCCTTTGAGCAGAAGTTGAAAGATCAAGCATTCAATACAGGAATTCTATATTCTAGAATCTCTGACATCCCTTAGATGTCTAGACTTAGAAGAAGGATACATGCAATACTGGAGACAAAATTAACAAAACACATGCAAATATAGGATTTCTCATATAAAACCAATCATGAAATCAGTTAATTCATATATGAGACATACAACAAGAGATACATAAACTCACAAAACCTCCTGCACAGAGCAACCAAAACCAGTTGTATCTTATTATAGAGCCAGATGTGTCTGATTTTTCAACAACCATAGAATGAGAAACATAACTTGCTAAATATAGCAAGGAAGGTCCTCAGCATTAATTACATGGTAGATCTCAAAATTTTCTAGATATAGTACACATGAGTAGAATCATGCTCATCAAAAGTAAATGCAGCAGGCAGGGGAGTAGACAAGGGAGGCCTCGAGCCTTGCACCACCACCTAGGTATTCACACTTCAAACAGGCAGTTTTACCATTCATACCCTCACCCCCCTGCAACAGTCACCATTAAAGGCCTCAACCACCCACGGCCACTGGAAAACGTAGCGATAGTGCATAAGACATTTCCCATCAAAATACGTTATGCTGATAATTCAAAAATGCAGGAAACACTTTGTCCCACATGCACCCCGCGAAGACCTCCTTAGCATTTTAAAAGCATAGCCATGAGCATACTAAGTGTTGAGCATTTTGCCCCGCTCAACCCATGGACCATTCGCCAATAGCCTATCGCCATGACCATACACCATCAGAGCAATCAAAAATCCCTTCGCCGACCTCCTGGTCATTCCGGTGGCACTTTGCAAGCTATACATTGTTGGCGAGACCCAAACCATCGGGACGACCAAAAACTCCCTCGCCGACCACACTACTCCTGCCAATGGATACCCCTTGCTCGTTCTTCAGCAAGACCACTAACCATCGGCCGACTCAGAAATTCTCCAACTGATCAACATTGTCTACGCGATGAAGTCTCCACATCCCTCGTCGTTGGCCAGACTCTAATCATCGGTGAAACCCTCACTGGCTCGCCTGATAGTCTATGTCACCCTGAAATATATCCAAACTGCCCTCAGTGTGACCAAGACCATCGGAGCAACAAGAAGCTCCTTTGCTGACCACACCACGCTATGCCGATGGCATCCCCATCGGCCAGACCAACCTTGTCAGCCAAATACTCCACGGTCCGCCTGATACACCATATCGTGCCGATGGCACAATACAAATTGCACACCATCGGTAAGACCCTTAGCGTCGGTGAACCCTTCACCTGCCTAGCTGATATACAATGTCATCCCAATTAGCACCTTTGTCAGCTAGACTCCAACCCATCAGCGAACTTGAAAACTCATCTGCCGATGACCATACACATGCCGATGACACCATCGGCCAGACCAAATGCATCGGCGGAGCCTAGAAATCCTCTACCAATAACAAAATTCATGCCGATGCAAAACTCCATTGGCCAGACACCCAACATTGGCAGACCACCAAAACACTTCTGCCGATACACCAAGCCACACCGATGGCAACTCCATCGGCCAGATCGAACACATCGAAGGAACATGTAACACTGCTACCAATGGACAAAGTCCTGGCGATGGAAGAAAATACCACTGCTACCAACATGATCGCCAAGACACATGTGAACTCACACTGATGGGCAAAAGATTTAGGTTTTAAATGAGAAATCCTGCAAATACCAAAAGCCCAAACCCTAGACCAAAATGATTACTAACAGTGTCCATGGCGATATGCAAGAGGGAGAAGAAATCATTTGCATGCCATTCTTTGTCTACAAACATAATTGAAAGGAAATGCATGAAACAAATTGCTGCAATCAAATCTAAACTAAGAGCTTGTAAATGAAATTGATGGAATCAAATCTATCCTAAAAAAGCTTTAGAAGGGAAATATTGGAAATGTAAAGAACTAGAAATGAAATGATTGCTAAGAAATGAAACTACAAACAACTACTGCTGCTAAAAAAACTAAACTTTATTATTTCATAAAACTCTTCCCCCTTTGATTCCTTGATTACAATGAATTTATAGAATTCTTATTCTCAATCAATTTGTCAAGAATGTGGATCTAAGATCCTATTTTTGGGGAGAAAAACTAAACCTTCTTTGTCTGATTTCACTGCCTTCTTTCATGCCAGTTTTGTTTCAGTCAATTTCAATCACAAACTGTTCATTTATTTTGATTAATCTCCTCAAACGGTTTTTGGGTTTTGTTCCCCTCATTCCCAACTTTCCAGATCATTTTGAAATTCCAAATTTTGTTGAGAAACAACGGAGATATTATAGTTTTATTGAGACTGCATTTTTAACTCCCTCTTTTCATGCTTCTTTTTAGGAAGTTTATTGGCATTTCAAATTGATAGAATTTAATCTTTAGAATACTAATTGTTTATTACAAGGAAAAACATGTAATAGCATTAATGCATGCAATGACACTAATTAAGCAAAATATATGATTTTATCTAGCTAATAGATGAGACAATAAATTGTCTCATCATGGCGGGGAAAATAAATGCATAACTAGGCAATCATAACCATCTATTTCAATGGTACACATGTTTGTTTCAATGTCAAATTTACTTTGGCCAAAGTATTAACTATTTTAACGGCATGTAAGTTTTGAAAAGAAAACCTACTTCCCTGTTTCCCCATATTTGGTACCCGTCCTAGAAGGCAATCTTTCCTAAAAACTCAAAATATAGAAAACATGAATATTCATTTACTTTCAAAACAAAGTTTGTGGAAAAATAAACTCCTACTATGCATGTATAAAAATAGAGAAAAGAATTTGATTTAGAAGAATCAACAATTGTTTTTTTGATAAAGTAGCTAATTTTCTTACTAGGAATTATAGTGTGTTTTATTCACTTTCATTTGTTTTGGTTCGTGATGTGGTTATAATTTCTTTATGTTGAAGGCAAAAAAAAAGAGAGTGTCATTTGTAAAGTAAAAATAGTTACATAATTTTAACTCTCTCTATATATTAAAATGTTTCAAACTATAAAATCATAGCATACTCAATTATAATTGCATTCGACTGATTATCATAGGTGGAAGAGACTTGTAAGGTTATAGCTACACAATTTCAATAAGTTTCTGTCAATTATCAAAAGATGAAATTTTACATCATGATTTGAATATAACATGCATTTATGCTACACTCTAACCATATTACTGGCCTACAGGCTGACAAAGAATAAATAAAAGATTAATATGATTTTCCTCAGAGATCGTTAGATTGAGGCTGAGTCAATTTATGAGTCGTGGTTGGAAAATATTTACACAACTTGAGACTAATGCTATAAAGGCTGATAGACATGGTTCAAGACAGACACAGATGTCATTTTTAATAGCCAAGGAAACTGTGGCCAAGCCATTTTAACAACATACAGGTATTCTTAAGAGTAAAAGACCAGTCGATTTAAGTGTAAAGAAAAATCAAGATGCTTTAGACCAAGCCTGGCCGAACACCAATAAAGTCTCTCTAATCAAAAACAAAGTTAGGGAGTTTAAATAAAAGGGCCATTGAATCTGTTTAAATAAATCACAGAAGTCAAAGCCAATTTGAAAGGGCCGAAAACAAGAAAGATATGGAGTCATTCCTCTAAGCCTGAGGCCAATGAAAACATTATAACTGTGAGCATAAGAGAAAGGGTGTTGATCTAGTCCAAGGATGGTTGATTTGAAACAGAAAGGAGGCCGATATTGTTAAAAGATTACAGAGGATGCTACAGTTTCCGTAAAAGATGATACGATCTATAGAATCCAAAGACATCAACGGTTGAAGTTATCAACGGTAAAGATAAGATTTGATGAAGGGGTAAATCATAAAACACACAACAACAAAAATTACACACAGAAAAATAGAACTTTCTTTATTGATTTAAGAAACTTATTACATTACAGAATCTCAAATACAATTAGAAGAATCAACCCTCCACAGGCTGCAACACATTACAGCTTCCTCTCCCAAGACTCTGGAATCATCAACGTTCTATAACCCCAAATCAGCTAGGGTTTCTATTTTCCTACCTATTCTTGACTCTATGCTTGCCCCCTTAACTCTACTACCTCCCAGGGTTCCCAAAAATGGTTATTAATAGCCTTTTTGGTGGCCAACAACCTAATTTTGAAATTTGCATCTCCCTCCAAAAATAGGTCAACTTCCAGGAGCCATAACTTTTGATCTGGGTGTCCGATTGATGAACCGTTTTATGCGTCGAAAAGCTCGTGGAGTGCTCTACGCGCTAAGAACTAGATTTGCTAGTTTTGACCATTTTCAAGCCTATATGGGGCCATTTAGTGCCTCAAACCTGAGTTTGAATAATTTTCAAGCATTTTTAGGAAACGAAAACTTTAATATCTTTCAGCTTGCAAATGATCTTTGTGTGATTCCTTCGCCAAAGGTCTTATATTTTCATTATGTAACTTCCTATAAATTTTGACTTCAATCTGTGCCCCAATGCAAACTTTCTAAAAATAGTAGGTTACTATTTTTAGCAGTTTGGAAAAACTAAAAGTTTTACATCATTATTCAAGCGATTATGGAACTAGAACCACAAATTTTGAAAAGAAATGGAAAGAACATAAAAATTTTTGAAACACATCTTTTTTTTTGGATGATGCAAGATTGCCCTTACACCACTGGATGCTCCTGCATCAGACACCCAGGGTAATTTGAGAAGTGACCCTGTCACGTCTCATGTGTTTGTGTGAGGAAAACCCAAACGGTCAACCTCTGCCTTAGACAACCAAGAAGAATCTTCAACAGGCCTTCCTTTCCATTTCACTGGATATTCTTCATATTGCCTGTTTTGAGTACTTCCCACATGGCTATCCAAGATCTCTTCTATCTCCTCTATTGAAGTAGATACTAGAATACTCCACTGTTCTTCTGTTAGTCCATCCTCTGTTCCACCTTCATGATATTCTGATAAATCAACAATGTTGAAAATAGGGGAAATGTTGATCCCACTCGGTAGCTCTACCTCATATGCATTTCCTAAATCATGTTTCTTCAAAATATTGCATGGTCCAAATTTCTTCATTTTTAGCTTATTGTATGTTCCAATTGGGAACCTTTCTTTTCTTAAGTGAACCATGACTTCATCTCCTACCTGGAACTCCTTATATCTCCTCTTTTGATCTATCTTAGCCTTGTACTGAATATTCATCTTGTTAATGTGCCTTTTCACTTCTTCATGCAAATTCTTCATGTGTTCTGCAAAGTCTTCAATCTCGGCACTTGTCTTTTCTCCTTTGTCCAAATTCTTTAACTCTGAAGCATTTCTTGGACTATTCCCATATACAACATGGAATGGTGATTTACCAGTACTCCTATTGAAAAAATTGTTGTAAGCAAATTCTACCTATGGTAAAATCAAATCCCATCCCTTGGGCTTATCTCCTACTAAGCATCGTAGCAGGTTACCCAAACTCCTATTCACCACTTCGATCTATCCATCAGTCTGTGGATGGTGTACAGAACTGAACTTCAAATCTATCTTCAACTTCTTCCACAATGTCCTCCAGAAATAACCAAAAAACATGGTATCTCGGTTTGAAACTATGCTTTTTGGTAGACCGTGTAATCTCACCACCTCCCTGAAAAATAACTCTGCAATATGAACCATATCATTAGTCTTCTTGCAAGGAATAAAATGTGCCATCTTTGAGAATCTGTCCACCACCACAAAAATAGAATCATGCCCTCTCTATGTACTTGGTAAACCAAGAACAAAATCCATACTAATATCATCCCATGGATTATCTAGTAAAGATAATGGTTGATACAACCCTATATTCTGACTTGTTCCTTTGCCATCTGACATACTCTACAACTCTGCACAAACTTCCTCACATCCTACTACAACTGTGGCCAATAATAATTTTCACCAACAATAGAAATGGTCTTATCTCGACCGAAGTGTCTAGCCAATCCTCCACTATGCTTCTCCTTAATCAGGTTCTCTCTCATGGAACTCCTTGGAATGCACAACTGGCTTCCTCTAAACAACATGCCATCTTGGATTATGAAATCCAACCATTTTGTCCTGTCCAAAGTAACAGGTTCCAAACAAGCTTTTCAAGCCTCTAAAAAATCTCGATCTTCAGGATACAAACTTTTGAGCTCTTCAAACCCAACAACCTCTATCTTCATTTCTGTGAACAAATTTTGCCTTCTGCTCAAGGCATCCGCAACTTTGTTGGACTTCCCACTCTTGTGCTTCAAAACAAAAGTATAGCTCTGCAAAAACTCAACCCATTTTAAGTGCCCTTGAATCAACTTTCCTTGACTATTAAGATACTGCAAAGCCTGATGATCAATATATAAAACACACTCCTTTGGCAACAAATAATGTCTCCATTTCTTCAAAGCCTGAACTATTGCATAAAAATCTTGATCATAAACAGAATACTTTTTCTTGGCATCATTAAGCTTCTCACTAAAATAGGCAATGGGCTTACCTTCTTGACTCAAAACAACTCCTATACCACTACCACTAGCATCACAATCTACCTGAAATACCTTATTGAAATCTAGAAGTGCCAAAACAGGTTGTTCTACAACTTTCTGCTTCAATGTATCAAAGATCTTGTCTGCTCCTTTAGTCCATCTAAACTCTTTTCTATCCCCTCTCATTGTCTTAGTTAGGGGTGCACAAATGCTACTAAAATTCCTGATAAACTTTTTGTAAAAACTTGCCAAACCATGAAAAGATCTTACCTCTATTGCACTCCTTGGTGTAGGCCATTCAATGATAGCCCTTACTTTTTCTGGGTCCATCTTAAGACCTTCCCCTGAGACAACAAATCCCAAGTATACCAACTCCTTTGCAAAACTGCATTTCTTCATATTAATCAACAACTTCTCCTCCCTTAGCTTCTCTAAAACTCTTCTGACATGCATTGGATGCTCATCCCAAGTCTTACTAAAAATCAAAATATCATCTAAATAAACAATAACAAAACTCCCCAAAAATTCTTTCAGTACCTCGTTCATGAGCCGCATGAATGTGTTCGGTGCATTGGTTAGCCCAAATGGCATGACTAACCAATCATACAATCCTTCTTTGGTTTTGAAGGCTATCTTCCACTCATCTCCTTCTCTGATATAGATCTGGTGATACCCACTCTTCAAGTCAATCTTCGTGAAGTACTTGGCTCCACTCAAATAGTCCATTATGTCATCCATTCTGGGCAATAGAAATCTGTACTTGATCGTGATCTTATTGATGGCTCAAGAGTCTGTACACATTCTCCACTCTCCATCTTTCTTTGGTGCGAGTACTACAGGTACCGCACATGGACTTAGGTTTTCTCTTATCAATCCCTTCCTCAACAACTCCTGAACTTGTATGTTCAACTCTTCACTTTCTGCTAGAGTCATTCTATGGGCTGCCTTGTTTAGAAAACTAGCTCCTAGTATCAAATCCATTTGATGACTTATCTTCCTTACTGGCGGTAAACCTTCTGGTACATTATCAGAGATAATGTCCTAAAATTCTTCCAACATATCTGAGACTTTTGCTGGTACATCTTCACATTTCTCTTGACTAATCTTAGGAATCAATGCAAAGCAATGATGCTCATGCTTCATACCTTCCAGAAATTTCCTACCATCTACCAGTCAAATTCTGGCGGTACTACATACCTTTTCTTCAACCTCCTTCAAGGGATTCAACTTATGACAAACTCCATCCTTTGTTAGGGAATATGTGTTTGCACGACCATCATGGACAACATTCCTATCATACTGCCATAGCCTCCCCAACAGCATATGACATGCATCCATCAGTATGATATCACACAGCACCTCATCATGGTAGTCACCAATATTGAACTTCACTAAACACTGCTCATTGACAATGCTCTATGGTCCTTCTGCAACCATGCAATCTGATATGGATGCGGATGCTTTCTTCTTGTCAACTTCAACTTGTCAACCATCTCCTCTGAAACAAGATTATCAGTGCTTCCACTATCAATAATAATATCACAACACTTACCTTCACATTTGCACCTTGTGCAGAATAAACTCTTCCTCTGATTGGGTTCTTTCTCCTCATTTAGCAAGGTTCTTCTAACAACCAGGGTTTCTCCCCTTTCAGCATCTTCAGAATGCTCAGAATGTGCATCTTCATCTACATGTACAACTCATGCATTACCTTCAGGTCTTCTATTTGTCCTTCCTTTATGTTGCGGACACTCATATGCTCGATGCCCTTCTTCTCCACATTGGAAATAGGTTCCTTTGAAACCTCCTCTTCCAGGTCCTTGCCCAGGTCTACCTCTTCCTCTTCCTCTTTGCTCACCATTGTTCTGGTCATGAGGGTGGTAGGTATTATCCCCTCTTTGATTTAGACTGGTGCTGCCTTCTTCACTTTTCTTTTGATCTTCATTACGGCCTCCATAGGGTCTTCAACCAGTCCCTCCACCTTGACCTCTTCCCCTTTGCTTGCTATCAAATCTTTTGTTCAGCTTCTCTTCCACCTTCAAGGAAAACTGGTACGCATCTTCTATGGTGGTCATTCTGACCAGGCTCAACTCCTCTTGAATACTTGGCCTCAACCCATTAATGTAATAGGCTAACTTCTCCTTGTTTGGATCTACATGGCCTCTCCTAATAGTAATTTTATAAAACTCTTCTGTATACTCCTTAACAGACTTGTTACCTTGCTTCAGTCCTTGCAGCTTCTTCAACAACTACATCTCATAGTCCACAGGAATGAACTGCTTCTTTAGTTTCTCCACCATCCAATCCCATTTGTTGATATTTTCTTTTCCTCTTCTATTCCTATCTAATTGGACCTCCTTCCACCAAATATTGGCATGGCCCTTCAACTTTATTTTTGCAAACTTAACCCGATCTGGGTCCTCCACATCTTCATACTCAAAATACACCTGCATGTCATTGATCCAATCAATAAGCTGTTTTGGATTCAAATCTCTAGAATATGTAGAAACTTTGATCCTAGGCCTCTTTCTGATATTCAAAATGGCCCTCAACAACCTAACTTTTACCAGATCTTCGGTAGCTTCTTGTTCTTCCTCAGATAGCTCTTCTTCAGCTTCATCTTCACTTTCTTCTCCTTGGCTCAAACCTTCTTCGTAGCTCCTCTTGTAATGCATCGATTTGCCTTTGTAGGGCTCTAAAACCCTCTTCCGTCAAAGCATTCCTCCCAACATGATTTCTTCTTGGAGGTATCTTGGTCTCCATAGCAAACCCACAACCTCAGGTCCTGGTGCAAACTGCCTCATGGTCGGTGATCTGTCTACACACTTAGGAACCCTTGCTCTGATACCACTTGATGAAGGGGGTAAATCATAAAACACACAACAACAAAAATTGCACACAGAAAAATAGAACTTTCTTTATTGATTTAGGCAACTTATTACATTATAGAATCTCAAATACAATTAGAGGAATCAACCCTCCACAGGTTGCAACACATTACAGCTTCCTCTCCCAAGACTCTAGAATCATCAACGTTTTGTAACCCCAAATCAGCTAGGGTTTTTGTTTCCCACCTATTCTTGACTCTACACTTGCCCCCTTAACTCTACTACCTCCCAAGGTTCCCAAAAATGGTTATTAATAGCCTTTTTGGCAGCCAACAACCTAATTTCGAAATTTCTATCTCCCTCCAAAATAGGTCAACTTCCAGGAGCCATAACTTTTGATCCGGGTGTCTGATTGACAAACTATTTTATGCGTCAAAAAGATCGCAAAGTACTCTATGTGCTAAGAACTAGCTTTGACAGTTCCGGCCATTTTCGGGCCCGTACGGGACCGTTTAGTGCCTCAAACCTGAGTTTAAATAATTTTCAGGCATTTTTTAGGAAACAAAAACTTTAATATCTTTCAGCTCGCAAATGATCTTTGTGTAATTCCTTCGCCAAAGGTCTTATATTACTGTTATGTAACTTCCTGTAAATTTTGACTTCAATCCGTGCCCAAATGCAAACTTTCTAAAAATAGCAGGTTACTATTTTTAGCAGTTTGGAAAAACTAAAAGTTCTACATCATTATTCAAGCGATTATGGAACCAGGACCACAAATTTTGAAAAGAAATGGAAAGAACATCAACAATTTTGAAACACATCTTTTTTTTTGGGTGATGCAAGATTGCCCTTACACCACTGGATGCTCCTGCATCAAGATTTAACTAATTGATTGTTTTAAGTGAAACATGAATAGATAGATGTAGAACCATTAAGCTGGTTAACCTTGTTGCCATTTAGACCTACTAAGGATGAACAACATTATAATTGGAACAACAATATAATAGTGAAGTTTCTAAGGAAACTATCAATTTAAAGATTGTAGATTAAATAAGAAAAATAGTCCAAGGGAATCGTTACAGAGGCTAATCTACAAATGCAGGTCATTATGTCATAACGAGAGTCCGTTAGAACTTAAACAAGGCTAGTAGCCATTGGATGAGGTTAATGACCATCATAGATTGTAGTCTTTAGGAATAACGTTGACTAGAATAAAAGTGAAGCCATGACATTAAGAGAAAATAGGCCAGATCAAGGTAACAGGGGTTGATTTGTCTAGCAAAGGCTGATCCCAAATAGGAACACAAGACAATGTTCAATACTAACAAAATGGTTTATAGCAAAAGCATCCTCATTAGGAAAGGCAATTTAGGCATCTTAAAAAGGTGAAACATATAATTTTGCAGACCATTAGGAAGTAAAAATAAAAGGCCGTTGGATATACTTTACAGACCAAGCAGAGAGTAGTGATAGGTCGCTTCTATTTTCATCAAGAACATAGATTTATAAAAGAATGGCAAGGAAAATACCGTAATGAGAACTCTGCTGCGTGCAACCATATATTGGTGAATCCTTTACTCCCGTCATACTTCTGTATCTCCTCCTTTGTTGTGTGTCCTCAAAGAAAAAGCTTTTCTTTGTTTTTAATAACACCCAACCCTAATTTCCATATGATCCTCCTCTTCATGCAAATTTTCCTTTATTTCCTATTTTTTAAAAAAGTTCATGCATGCCTCCAATATTTCTTTTCCTTCCCATATTAATAAAGCATGTCTCTAAATAAAACAACTAAATATATGTTTAGTTATTATAGATTTTTGTATATAAATAAAAAGGTGTTTTATTCTTTTAACATTGTCATATATATATATATATATATATTTGAACACTTCATCAAATATATATATAATTCTAAGATTCTTGATAGGTAGGAGGTTTTTTCGCAGCATGTCAAATTATGATATTTTATTTTAGGTTTAACTGCGTAGTTTTTGAGTCAAACACATGACCCATATTTCATGAGTAGTGATTCACATGAACCCATATATCATGTTAATGAATGGTCCACTTAGCACTCATTGCATCTAGGTGATGCACACAGGGATGAAGCATCAGGACTTCCCAAGAGGTCACCCATCCCAGTACTACTCTGACTCAAGCGTCTAAGATTCATTTTTATATTTAATTATAAAGTAGACATAGATAGAATACATCATTAATACCTTTGTAGATAAATAGATATTTTATATTTTTCCATGAGTTAATATTTTTAATACCATATATCTATTTTGATCAATTTACAAACTAATTTATTTATTTTGACAAACA
Source organism: Cunninghamia lanceolata (assembly GCA_027924645.1). Taxonomy (NCBI): domain Eukaryota; kingdom Viridiplantae; phylum Streptophyta; class Pinopsida; order Cupressales; family Cupressaceae; genus Cunninghamia; species Cunninghamia lanceolata. The sequence goes on along the minus strand of BSBN01000017.1, from coordinate 1,465,542 downwards.
AGCATTGAAGTTGAGCATAGAGGCAATGCAAGTTAAGATCATTATCAAACAAAGGCAATAGACAAACATTCATTGACACAATAATGTAAATCTATGTGAATGCGTGTGACACCAGATAAAATCCATTGATTGTTGCCAAGTGGCTAGGTCCCTTCTACTTGAGCCATGTTCTTGCCTTCGACAACCTGCAGTCAAACCCACTCACTTTCCACTGTTAATAGGTTAGTTCCAAAAATATAGCCGAAGCAACATGATAATAAGCCAAATAATATATCCCTATCAGATATCATCAATTAGTGTCTAATAGTCCTATGCATTAATGTAATGAAATCAAACATAAGGTCTGAGACGTGATAGTTTAACAAGTCAAAAAGAAGGGAAAGTCCATGGAAACCACTAGTGACCCAAAAATCAACACTTTTGAAAAAGGAGAAACATCAAAACAAATTGCAAACATAAACAAGACCTCAAAATGTATATGGAAGGGGGTAATAGGAGAATTCCCCTTCAATCCCAGCTCAACAATGTCTTACGCTCCATTCAACTTAGTGGCTATTCCAATTGAACCAGACATTATAAACATCCCTATGGTTGAAATCATGAATAAAGAAGAAGAACCAGAATCTGTACAAAAACTAGGAGAGTCAACACCAACTCCAATTGCCCCTCAAAAGTTCAAAACAAGCAACAAAACTATACGAGAACAAAAAATGGTAAAGTTAGGGGGTAAATCATCAAACAATAAAACATGTGAATACACAAAATTCCTCATTGAATACGAAGACATTTTCACACCAAGTCTTCAAGTGTCCTTGCAAAGACTTTCAAGTGAATTTTACATCATATTGGATAGGTCCACACATAGTTAAGGAAGACATAAAAAAAATACTATCTATTGTGCATTATGGAAGGAGAAGATCTTAGCATCTCATAAAAATCATAAAGCATAAAAATAAAAAAAATAAAAAAATTAAAATGTCAAAAAACAATTTGTTTCTTGCATTTTAGCATCATTCTATTGATCTTGCATTACAGTCAGTGACTTGCTCTTGTACTATTTTCTTTTCAGTAAGGAGTCTAGTGTTGCCTAGATATATGTCATCCTTTCAAGACCTAGAGATTCCCCATTTTTCACAATCACCATTATCCTCTTTTCATTTCCAGTGATTCTACTCAAAGCCTAGTTCTTAGCTTTACACTAATCCCAGTCTTAATAAGTCAAGATGTTAGGTCTAAACAAAGCCAGTATTCAAACCTACAATGTTCAAAGGAAGCTTGCAAGTAGACCTTCCCAATTCTTCCCAAGTAGTAGAGAAGTCCGACTAGATTACAAAACTTTAGGTGGCACTTAGCCCCTTAGTTTTTCTAGCTAAAAACATCAGGAGGATCAAAACTCTAAAGGAAGCAATCTAAAATTTAAGTGAATAAAAAATGAGTGATCAAAATAAGAGTGTGAGAGATCAAATTATTGCATATCAAAGTTTTAAAAGCATTCATTTCTTGAAAAATCAAGCGAGGAAAATACCAAAAAAAATAAAAAGAAAAAAAAGAGATACAAAAAAAGAGTGAAAGAGAGAAGATTGTTGAATGTTCATACTCTTGGGTGGAGATCAGTCTAAGCTCGAAGCCTCAAGGGTGACATTCTAATAGAAAAAATAAAAGAGAAAGGTACAAAGCACACACATGCACTAGCTGAGCTAAACTGAGAGTCTAGCAGTCTCTAGGATCATCTTCTATCTAGGGACCCTTGTTCTTTCCTAGTTATCCTTTACCTTGGGTCTATCTTGCTTCCCATCTATGATCTAAGTCTTGCAAACATCAATAAAATTTGTTACTTGTCTAAGTTGAAAGCTTGTCAAATTGTCTTATCTAGATAAGGATTAGTGTTTAGCCTTTAGCAAAGCCTAAATTCAGAAGCACTCCATTTCATTCCTACTCCCCATTTGAGTTCTAAATACCATCTCACAGCATTGAATATGTTTCTTATATCAGAACAACTCGCAATCCCCTGGATTGAAAATCATACTTAAGTGCAGTCCTATTGTTTGTTCCACATTGCACTCATACCAAAATCAGAAAAAGAGTCTCAAAGCAATAAAGTCAATGTCATAACTCATGGCATTCGATAGAAGTAAAAGTTTCATTTTAGCATCGCTTGTGTTCTTGCATCTACATATCGTCACCTGCATTCATATATATATTCTAAAAAAGACAAAAATAAATTGCATCATCCATATGTGATCATCTTAGGTATGCATTCTCGTAAGCAAAATAAAAGTTCTAGCCAATCATATGCACAAAAGGGAAAGTGAAGTACAAGATGTTGACTAAAGCTATGTATGGATCTCATCAATCAATTCTTGTAACAATAAAGTGTAAAACAATGTCTGAGCACAAGTCACTCCTCCAAAGAGTCAAAAGAACAATACTATGTAGTCAAGTACATGAGTCTCCACATGTAATGGGGCAAGGGTAGAAATATCTTAATTGTAGGTCTCTCAAAGACCTCAAGGAGTGTCAAATCAAACCTTTGCAAAATCTTCACAAAAACCATAAAAATAAGAAAAATCAAAAAAACCTAAAAAAATTGTAAAACATAAAAAATCCTTAAAAATCAAATATGTTCTTCAAAATCTATAATAAAAGGAGAATCTATTCTCCTCCTCTCTATCTTAGCATTTGTTCTATTTCTTTTATGCATCTTTCATGCGTTGTTTTGTGTGCATGCATTCTTATAGGTCTCACTGACGAAAGCAAACAACTAGTCAAACTCTCACGATCTATGGTAAGTTTGTCATTTTAGTTTTCATTATTCATTTTGATATATTCAAATGCCAAACTAACACTAGTTATTATAGGTACAATTGTGAGAAAATCAACAACAGGTAAGGCCTAGTTCAGGAATGGTACCTACCTTTCATGTAGACTACCGTCCCCAAGGGGGCAAATATGTAAGCACAAAAATCACACACAGCCTCCATGATGATTTTAATCCTTGTCACATACATGTAAGCATGAAATAACATCCTCTTAAGTAGAAATTCTCTTGGTGATGTGTCTTTTCTTTCATCTTGTGTTGTTTCCCCTTTATCATTTTCTCTCTCTCTATGCTTTTGACAATTTTTGACACTTGTCGATGCTTGTTTCCTGTGCTTGTAATTTAGTCCCTAAGCCTTGTATTCATCTATTTTTTGTAATTCATTCTTTCTTCCTCACCCATCTAACTCACCTTCCAATTGGTGACTGAACTTTTTAGGGCTTGAGAGACCGAAAAGATACCTTGAGAAAATGGTCTTAAAGTATGATTTTGTGACACTTTCAAGAAAACTAATAGTACCATTACGTATCTCTCTAAAAATCATGCACTTTAAAAAAAATGACACTCAAAAAGGAGTCTGTATATGCCCAAACGAGCTCCTGGAAGTTCTATGACTAATTTAGAAAAATGGTTCTAGGGTCACCCCCTAAGCGATTTGGACTGATAAAAGGGGTGACCACATCATTTGCTTCATTTTTACTTATTTTTGGGGCCTGATGGCTTCCGTATCCCTCCAAAATCAATCTCCAACTGTCAATTTTCACCTAGAGCCTTAAACAACAGGATCTCCCCTTGTGCGACAAGATCACCCCCTGGGTGACCCAGGGGCAACCCAAGATCTCCCAGGGGTGACCTAGGCTTACCCATGGGTGACCCTACTAGTGAAAGGGACAACCCTGTCACATTTCCAATCGTGGAAAAACTTGAGTTTCTAAGTCGAAAAAGCTCTATTTTCGCTCATTTTCTTCTAGTTTGCATGGTTTTTGATGCCTAATATGGAGTTGACTATTTCATGCACCCACACATGCATAATTAACTCCATTTGATCTAAAATTAACAACTTAATCAATCTCATGCATTCTTCTAACTCCATTTCTTCTTTAGCATGATAATCTATCATTGTTTCATCACTCTCTAATCAATTGAGTTCACTGGGTAATCAATCTAGTTCACTCCCCAATCAATCCTTGTTAACTCTTCAATGAATTGAGTTAACTTCTCAATCAATTCCACCTCTCATCCCTTCTTCAAACCTATAAATTCCCCTCACCTCTTCATTATTTTCCAAGTTGAGCAAGTTGAAGAATATCCTTCTCATCTTCACAAGCCTTTGAGCCTCTTTCTTCATTTCTTTCTTTAGTTTTCCAAAGATTCAAAGCTTCCATTTTTGTATAGCTTCAAAGATCTTCCACAAAGGCAAATTCATTGTGCACATAGCTCTTACCAGCATTTGATCTCCAAATCAGCATTCCAATGCTCTCATAGGATGAAGGTGCCTTTCATTTTATTCATTGTTCAATCAAGCATCGTTATGTTGCTTCAATCAATGTCATTGTGCTCATCAAAAGCTCTCATTAAGCTCTTTCAAGCTTCAACAAGCTTCTTTTACTTCTTTGTGTTGTCTTGTTGTCAAGAGGCCTTCCTGTTGCTTCAAGAGGATTTGAGGTTGCCAACATCAAGGATTTCTGAGGGTAGTGGAGTCACACAAATATTCATTCTTTTAGGTTTCTCTATTGCTTTATTCAATTCATAGTAATTAGAAAATCAAAATTGCTCTTGGGAATAGTAAATCTTTACTTTTTCCTTGATAGATTAGATCTTGCATGTTAGAGTAATTGTTTTCAAATTCCTAGATCTACTATTTGTAGAAGCAATTTCCCTTCATAGATTAGATTATTTCAAAACAACTAAAAACATAAAAAAATAAAGTAAAATTGAATTAGGAAAATTCATATTAGCTTGCATTTCATATTTCAATTATTAGAATAGAAAAAGCATCTTTATTTCCATAAAATACTAAAAAAGCACAAAAATAAGTTTGCATATCATTTAGCTTTGCATGCATATAGAAACCCTAGAAAAGATAGATAACTTGCGAACTCTCGATACCATCATGAGGTGAATCACAATAAATGATTCAATCAAACCCTTGATCACATGACAAGGTAAACACAAGTCAAAGCATAACCAAACCCTAGGTCAACTAAACCCTAGGTCAAAACCCTAAGTCTAGTTAAGGTTGGTCTTCACACATTTACCTCTATCTTGGCTCATGAATGTGCCTAGGAGTGAGAGGTGAGTGGGTAAGGGCTACCCTCAATGAGATTGGGGAAATCAATCCATGACAATAGTAGGAGACATTTACTTTACCACAACAAGATCCATTTGTCCTCTTATTAACAAAAGAACAAAGACAACTCCAAATACAACAAGAACTCATTCAACGAATTGAGAGACAAGAGGATATAAATGAAAGAAACTATTTACCCACACAAAGGTGGAATAGAAGAAACCACAAATGGAGAAGAGAAACTAGTGACCTTTTGGGTCATAGGGTTATCCCAACGACAACTATCATCAAACAAAACATTCAACTTAGCACACAACAACAAAGGCCATAGAACTTGCTGACCCCTTTCTATGAAGTCCAACTCTCTAATGAGCCAGACCCTCACCGTCTCTCACCTCCTCTTGACTAGCTACTTCCATGAGAGTGAGAGTGATGTGGTAGATCACCCCATGACAAGGAGGGAAGGGTCTGTGTGCATGCCAAAATCTGACCTGATAGCCCCAGGAAACTGGAGTCACGATTTTGAGCATACAAAGACATAGAGATACTACCTTATGCTTGCTGAAGCAACTAAAATAGTTAACATAGGGATTTAAGGAGTACTCTATCCAGTTGGAGAAGAAAGTAACTAAATAATTGAATAAGAAAAGACTGGCAAAAATGACGAATAAGTGTGCCAAGGTACACACTCAGATAGAAATACAAATCAAGCATACACAACAAAGCATCATAGAGGCCAATATCCTCTACCAGTTTTGTTTAAAATGACCACAGTCTACAAAAGAAATAAAAGATCAAATGGATGCTCTAGAACTGTAAATCACAAATGTGGCAGCCCAATATGACACTCTAGCAGATAAGGATGGAGTAATAAGGGCACGGGTGGAGACACTGCATAACCAACACCAACAGCTCCAAGATCAAAGGGATCAGATAAAGGGTCAAATAAAACAATTGAGGGAAGTAGTCAACCTGAGACTGGCTAACTTAACTAGTAGTTTTTCAAAAGCCAAACAAACTAGACAAACCATAAAAATACCAGCAAATATAGAAGAAGCAAAGGAGACATACATAAAAGTAGGACAAATAGCTATGGTGGCTAAATCCAAGAAGCAGCGGGACACCAATCTAACACAGCTCAAGAAAATCTATAAGATTGTCCTACCTAGGAGTTGATTTTGCATGTCTTGAGGACAAGACATAATTTTGAGGGGGCGATGATGTTAGCAGGGTGCAGAGCATAAAGGAGAGCCGATCAAAAGATGCCACACACTATGCAAAGGCCAGAAGCTGACAAAAGATGATGAATAACACATCCCTATATGTAATACATATAGTATATATAGATATAGGATATAATGATAAGATAGAGAGAATAGGAGTATGGTAGATGATATATTCTAATGTAAAGATGACATAGAAGTCATGATTGTAACTATTGAAGTAGAGACGTAGACCTGCCTGAGAATGAATAGATGATGTAGGCATTTGATGATTGTTAATATATATATATATATATATATGAAAATTTGTCGGTACCAGGTAATTCTGTGTTGTCCTAAGACTTAGATGCATATGTAATACTTTATTTTTTTATTCTTTGTGTTTTTTTGTCAATCTATAGCTACTTGACCAGGGTATAAACTGACTACAAAGACTTAACTAAGGATTGGATCTCTGAACTAGTATCCCCTCCATATTTCTTGCTAACAACAATCATTAGAAATCATGTCAATAGGGCAATCATCATAGATAAGTAACCCAAAACCAATGCACATATAACTAAGCATAGTAAAGGTGCATCATCATCACATGTAGGTGAAGGTAAGACAAGGTAAGACATATATCTATATTATAAACTTGTCCATAGGTTCAACATGAATTGTAAAAAAATGATCATCATTATACTCATCATGTATTAAAGAAGGTAATGTATTTAAAGCACATGAATCTATGGGCATATGACCCACATGATATGCAAGAGATATATAATCAAGAGGTATAATAATGTTAGACACAGGTGGGGGAGGCATGATATCATCAATAGACATCATATTATAGATGCACATCACTAACACATGAAAAATCTTTGATAGGTAGATGGTCATCATTATCACAAGCCATGAGATCATCATATATTTCATGGATAAATGATATAAATGTATCTAATAGGCATGGATGAGCACTAGTCAACTACATGAATAAAGGATGAGACATTATAGAAGAAAATCTTGATAAAAGACACATCCCTATCCTTAGTACAATGTGTCATGAGAATATCAAGGATAGAATGATGATGTGTAATGAAAGATAAGAACCTATCAAAATCTAAAATGTATGCATGAATATCAACATGGAACAAGACCTAAAAGGTGCCGTAAGGTAGAATGTCATAGGGTGGAAGGGTAGGGTAAAGGATGTAAATCACTATGTAAATACAAACCCTAAGCAAGGTATATTAAGAATAAACAACTCCAAACCCTAGGAAATGTGAAAATAAATGATATAATCATAATATCATATTTGAAATAACCAAAAAGGGTGAAGGTATAAACCTTAAAATGAAATCTTGTGTTAGTGTAAGATCGATTGAGTTCAACAAATGTAAAAGAAAATAAACATTTCCTAAACTTAATATAGGCTAAACTAATAAGATGCATACACAAAAATGAATTAACCTAGATTAATAATTGATATTTGTGGGAAAAGGATATTAGAATATTGAAACATTAAATGTTAAATTGGGTTCAAGTAAATGTAAAAGATAGGACACCTAGCTCTAGAATTGAAGGTCATGTGTGAATCTATTATAGACACTAAACTTGACATATCTTAGGATTAGAAATAGAAGATCTCTTTTTATACTTCACTTTAGATGTAGAACATAAAGCCAAGGTTGGCTCATTTCTATGAACATAGATCTGATCTTTAGAAAGATATCTAATCTACCATACAATGTACACTCGTACTTCCTATTTCATCTACTTTGTTGCATCTTTCTTTGAAATCTAACTAGTGCTATTTATGAATACCTTTAGAGGGATATTCAATCACTAGGGTACAAATTCTCCAAGTTCAACCCTTCAAAAAGACTAGCTTTATGGTTGTGCCAACGATTGAAGACAACAAGCAATATGTATAAGTGCTCTAGAATGAATTTGTAGATTTAGATTCCTTTTAGATGTTCCAATTGAAATGTGTTCCTAACATGCTTCTTCCTTAAATGTGAATGATGTTTGTGGATTGATAAATTAATGCAATTGAATAGCTTTAGATATAGGGGCATCTAGTAATAAATCATACAAGTGTAAATTTAATCATCCCATAATGGCTAGTGAAAAGATGTGATAACTTTGAAATTTGAAATTGAATATTTAAATTTTAGTCAATCACGTAGCTACATGACTAACCCAAGACAAGAGAGGGCTAATATCAATGTGGGAATGAAATGTATGGGAATAGGTGCAAGGATAGGTATAATAAATTGCTAATATATAGGAATATGTGTAGATACAAAGAGGATAAGGTGAAATGGTTGGGAATATTTGTAAATACAGGAAAGGACTAGAGAATGAGCCCAAATTCATACAAGATTGTACAATTTGTTGATATGCAATTATATTAAAGCATTCCATCAAAATGAGCCCAATTCCCAAAGCTAAATGGTAATTGGCATGGGTATGCAAATTTCACCATTACACCTAGATATTTATTTAATAACACTTTTTATATCACTTGTGTGTATAACTAAGGATTTTATTGAACCAATATTATTGCATACATCTCCAAATGAAAATATAATGAATTTAGATCAATGATTATGAAAATGAAATACATTAGAACTATTTTTATACTAAAAAAATATTATGTTTATTGCTAATAGAAAATATAAATAAAAAATTAAATGGAACTATTTTATGTGAATAAAGGATCATTACTTTTTGATCAATAAAAGAAATTAATGCTTATAAGTGTAAAATAAATAAAAAAATTGATAAATTAAAAATTTTAAAAAGTATTGAAGCAATAAAAATTAAAATCATTAAATTATAAAAGTAATAAAAATTTAAATTTAAAAAATAATTTTTTTTTTAAAGTTATAAACGTAATAAATTAATAAAACTATAAAATAAAAAAAAATATAAAGTTAATAAAAATGAGTTCTCTTGCTTGGCTCCCCTATATCTATTGTCCCCTTGACTCTCCTAAAATAAACTTCCACCTCTACTCCACCAAATTCCATGATTTTCATTGTATGGGGTTATTCTTGCCTATCTCTCACCTAGTTTTGGTGTTGTTGCAATGATTTTGGGGACTCTTCTAGTGGGATAATAGTGGCTACTATTGGCTTAGTGGTGCTTAGGTCCATCCCTATTCCTCCAATTCTCCCATCTTGCAAGTCTATGCTTGGAAAAATTTTGTTTGATAGTTGTTCTTAGATGGTGACTAGGGCTCCTCATCCTTCAATGGTTATTACTGGTGTTTTCCTTACATCAAACTTGGTCTTGCGAAATGTATTTGATCTTTTGGATAGTGTTGTTCCTTTCTTTTATGTAATTTTTTTGGAATATCTTCCATAATTCTCATGGATGCTTCTCATCCCCATACGCATGGAAAAGTTATGCCTCTTCCCTATGCTCAATCCTCTCCTATTATGGTTCTTAGATAGGATGTGATTCATAATGAGGAATATTTTACTAAAAGGTAACTAATATGTATATTTAATCAATTATGTTCATGCCTCTCTAATTTACATTAATGGACTTTGGAGCACTAGAAGCCTCTCATTGAGGGTAGACTTAAGATTTATCCCTATGCCAAGGGGTTCTTTTTGTGACTTTTTACTCAACCTTTGATAGGGATGTTGTGATGGATAAAAGGTTGTGGTTGTGTATCTAACATTCCCTTATTCTCAAGGCTTGGTTTCCCTCTTTCAAATCTCTCATTCAATCTCTCAATAGCATGCTAGTTTGGATCAGATTGCTTAACCTTCCTCTCCATTTTTGGTGTGACTCCTATTTTCAGGCTATTAGAAATGCTATAAGTCATTTTTGAAAGGAAGCAAGGTATGTAGAAATGCTTCCTACACTAATCTACTGAGGAAAGACTTATGCAAATTTTTACTTTTATAGTTACAGATTAAGATGCGCATTAACAAAAAGATAATAACAACTTCCAAATACAAACACAAAACTCACAACACAAGATATAGGTGGGGAAAACCCTTTCAAGTAAAAAACCCCACACTCCAAAGCTGCCAAATATATTATTCAAGAATCAAGAAGATTACAATATACTTGCAAAGCAAGCTTTTACAGGAGTATATCCAACCAGAGATCCAGGAGGTAATTTGACATCTATAAGATTCTTACAGGCAACCACTATCTCCAGCAATTGATATATAGAAGATACAATACAGTACACCGCCAACGGTAATTACAAAACCATGAGCCAAAACCACCAAAAAGTGGCACCCAAATTATCTCCAATAAAAGATACCTTGTGATGTGCTAAACTACACACCAACACATGTAACTCTCCCCTTTACAACTCTTTTATGTGTCCAACACGTTTTTACATTTCCCAAAAATAGAAGGTCCAACTTCTGGAGGCCATAACTTTTGATCGAGGTGTCCGATTAACAAACCGTTTGATGCATCGAAAAGCTCATGAAGAGATCTATCACCCTATAACTAGATATGCTAGTTATGACAATTTTTGGGATGTTTAGAGAAGTTTCAATTATGATAATTGAGTTTAAAGACTTTTTCCGATAGTTTCAAAAAATAGAAACTTTAATATCTCGCAATCCTGATATGATCTTGAGACGAAACTCACCCAAGATGTTCACTTAGCTATTCCACACCTTCTGGGAAAATTTTAGGTCAATCCAAACTTAATCAAAGGACTTACTAAAAATAGTAAGTCTTGCTATTTTTAGCTCTTTTGGAAACTTTTGGAAACTTTGAAAGTTCCAGACCATTCTCCAAGATAAAGGGTATTTAAAAAGACCAAAACGAGGAAGAACAGTAATCTTTCAAAGTTGCAAGGTTGAGACACTTTTCTTAACATTCTCCCACTTGTTGAACACTTTGCAAGAGCAAAGGGAGTATTAACACCATGAATTAATTGCTAGGGGCCGTGAGACCCATAGACTCTGAACACCATCTGAACTTCTCTGTGCTCACAGGTTTAGTCAAGGAATTTGCAACATTCATCAAAGTATCAAATTTCTCCAAGTTTACCTTCCCATCCTTTACCATGTCACGAACAAAATGGTACTCAACATCAATATGCTTAATCCTTGCGTGGAAAGTAAGATTCTTTGCCAAACATATGGCACTCTGACTATCACAATAAATAGTAATCTTCCCTGCATCAAACCCAACATCAGAACACAATCTCTTAAGCCAAATGGCTTCTTTACAAGTATGAGTTGCTTTCATGTACTCAGCTTCATTAGTGGACAAAGTGACCACAGGTTGTTGCTTACTCATCCAACTAATAGTACCACCAAACATAGTGAACACATAAGCATTGGTGGTTCTCCTGTTGTCAATGTCAATGTCACCTACCCAATCTAAATCCACAAATCCATGAATACAAAGTGAATGTTGAGGTCCTGTAGGATAACCATGATAACATAAGGAATACTTGGAAGTACCCCACAAATATCTGAACACTCTCTTCACTGCATGCTAATGTACCCATCCAAGATTAGCCATAAATCGACTAAGGACTCCCACTGCTTGGGCAATGTTTGGTCATGTACAGACAATCGCATACATCATACTACCAACCGCACTAGCATAAGGAACTCTACTCATATCCTCTATCTCAGAAGGAGACTTTGGACAATCTTCAATAGATAACTTTGTCCCCATTGTAACAGGAATAGTCAAAGGTCTGCAATCCACCATGTTGAATCTCTCCAACACAGTGTTAACATACTTACTCTAGCCTAACCAAAGTTTTCTATTTGCTCTATCTCTTCTTATCTCCATCCCTAGAATGTACCAAGCTGCCCCTAGCTTTTTCATCTCAAACTGTGTTGACAACTGAGACTTCAAATTAGAAATCAAACTTTTACCATTCCCAATGAGTAACATATCATCGACATACAATGCAATAATGAGAATGCGATCATTGTCAAACGTGTAGTAAACACAATGATCTAATTTTGATCCCTAAAATCTAATACTCAACACAAAGGCATCAAACTTCTAGTACCACATGCTAGGAAACTGTTTCAAACCATACAAAGACTTTTTCAACTTACAAACTAGATTTTCTTTACCTTTCACCACGTAGTGCTCTAGCTGTGACATATAGATTTCCTCTTCCAAGTCACCATGAAGGATTGTTGTCTTCACATCCATTTGTTCCACTTCTAGATCATACACTACTGCAAGAGATAATAGGAACTAAATAGATGTCAGCTTTGCAACAAGAGAGAAAATCTCACCATAGTCAATTCCCTTCACCTGAGAATACCCCTTCACAACCAATCTAGCCTTATATTTTTCAACACTGCCATCTACACCGAATTTCTTTTAGAACACCCATTCGCACCCAATAGGTTTTCATCCTTTAGGCAAAGGCACCAAGTCCCAAGTATTATTCTTTTCCAAAGAAGCCATCTCCTCTTCCATGGCCTCCTTCTAGGAACCTGTATCTTTCATACCCATAGCCTTTTTCAAAGTTCTAGGCTCATCAGTGTTAGAAATCAAAGCAAAAACACAACTGGAATCATGCAATGAATAACCAAACTTATCAAGTTGCTGCCTTATCTGTGTGGACCTCCTCAAAGGTTGAGGTTGAGATTCTTCATCTTCTTCTGAACTTTCAGAGCTACTAGAGCTCTCCTCATTATCAGGTCCAATAGATGTTTTTGGTTCAACTTTCTCAGGGGTGGAAGGAAGTTGAACCAAATCATCTTTTTGGTCTTCTTTCTTTGGCTGCAAGATAATAGAAGAAGGATTGAGCTTTTTGAAGATTAGGCTTTTTCTATACAGAACTCTCTTTGCTCTAGATCCCAAAGCTTGTACCCTTTCACACTGATACCATAACCTATCATGCCCACATTTCCCATGTGGTCACGACACACAACACATGTGTCATGCCCACATTTCCCATGTGGTCACAACACACAACACATGTGTCATGTCCACATTTGTCATGTGGTCATGACACGAAATATCAAAAAAATTTACACGTGTCCCTAGAGACCCCCTTGCATGCTTCAACATACTTGATGGCAATACGCATAAGGCATAAACATGTCAATCAAGAGGCAGGTATTGTGAGTATCTATTGCAAATATGGGCCTAACCGGTGTTGTCATCGATGTCAACATACTCCTGTTGCATTAATGATAAGAATTGAATGAGCTGTGTGCTGAGGATATTGAGAAAATTAGTCCCAATCAGGAATAGTGAAGAATAGTGATGACAGTAAGGAAATAGTCTAAGATAGGAAGAGGATCAAAGGATACAGATTAAAGGTTTTGTAGATATGTGTCTTAGTGTGGTCCAGTAAAGATTTCAGAGGTCCATATGAAGATCTAAAGAAGTTATGGCTGATCAAGTTAACTGGTCCGGTGAGATCCAAAAATGCATTGTCCTATTCTGTAGATTTGAGAGAGTGTTCAGGAAGTCTTTTTGAAGTATCAAATTGATTGGTTTGTGGTCTGGAGGTCTGAAAGCATCTATTCCTTTGTGACAGTAGTGACAGACTGTGTTCTTGAGGTTCTGGATGAAGGAGAGAAGGATTTCAGTAGGCAGATGAAGTGCGGATGTTTTTTGGTGATTCAAGAAATCTTGTGGAAGTCTTTGAATCATGTTTGGATCGTATGGATGGTCTGCATCAAAGTTGGAGCTCATAATTGAAGGATAACCTCCGGGTGAAGGAGCTCTTCCTGAGACTGGCCAACTGGATGAGTTACACATCTTGTGGATGTTCTTGTAGATGTTTACCGACTTAGATGATTATTCCTAAGTAGATGTCTTGTATAAATAAGTGATTGCAAAGTCATTTCAAAGGTGTCCTTATGGAGATGAGAGTGTGGTAGCAAGGAGGAGAGTGAAAGACAAAGTAGAAGTATTGGGCTTAAATGGAACTGATTCAAGCATGGTAAAGATGTTATTTTTCTAGTTCAAGTAGGTGATACTTGTTTCTTTGTAGACAGTGTGTCTCTTGTAGGAAGTGAGCCTCTTGTGAGCAGTGTGCTTAGTTAGTGAGCCCTAATTGGCATGTGCCATTTTTTCTTTCTATTCTCCTAACAAAGAATACAATCTTGGGTTAATCACCCCGTGGTTTTTCCCTTAAACAGGTTTTTCATGTCAAAATCTTGGTGTCTCATGTGTTGATATGTTTCTACTCTTAATCTATTGCATTATGCTTCCATGATTGATTTATTATTAGATTGCTAATTGCAAAATGAAATTAAGTGTTTAATTGAGAGAAAGTTTTGCATAACTGATTCACCCCCCCTCTCAGTTGTGTGCCCTAAGTCTAACAATTGATATCAGAGCCAAGTTCCTCTAAAAAGAGCTCAACTGCTTGAGGAGATCCAGGATGTCGGCTTACAAGAAGGATAGTTTGAAGTTTGATGGAACCAATTTTAATCTCTGGAAAGGTCACATGAAATGTCACTTGAGATGTATGGGAGTCGTGTACTGGACCATGGTTACAACATAGTATGTACCTCCACAGGGTGGTCCGAAAACCCAAAATGAAATCACAGACTCTGAAAACAATCTATGGACTATAGAGGCTCTTCTAAGCGCATTATCTGATTCTGATCTCTCAAATGTTATTGACCTACCAACTACTTTTGACATTTGGCAAAAACTGGAACTTCTACATGAAGGAGACAAGTATGTCAAAAGTGCAAGGTTATAAAGTCTGAAATGAAAATTCAAAAATCTGAAGATGAGAGAAGATGAAAACATCACTACTTTTATGCCAAGAGTAAATGAGCTTGTTTGTGGAATTAGAAATGTTGGTGGAGTCTTGGATGAAGATGAGATTGTTGGCAAAATTCTCAGATCCCTTCCTGCTTCTTACAAAATCAAGGCTGCTACCATTGAAGAATTCAGAGCCCATACAACTGTTACAAGAGATCAATTAGCTGGAAAATTAGCTGCATTTGAAATGACAGAGTTTGGAGATGACCCCCCCAAGACTGAATCTGCATTCAAAGCCAGTGCCTCTGTTAAAGGTAAACAAAGGTTTGATCCAGGAGAGAATTCATCAAGGAAGCAGTCATGGTATGAAAAAGCAAGAAAAGATCTAGAGGAAGAATAAGTAGAAGTTGCTCAACTTGAAGCCCTTATTGCTAAGAGGCTGCCAAGAGGATCTGGTAAGTATGAAGGAAAATTACCTTTCAAATGTTCTAACTGCAATAAGATTGGTCATTTTACCTCAAGGTGTCTGGAAAGGTTCTCAAGACAAAATTCTAACAAGCCAAGGTTCCAAAAGAACTATTATTATGTACATGAATATGATGATAATGAAGGAGTAACAGATGATGAATCAAAGATAGGAAACAAATCCAAAAATGAATGGGTGTTCATTGCCATCAAGGAAGAAGATCCAATGTCCTCTATATCTGTCAATCATAAGATGGTGGAAAGAGCTCTGGCTGCCCAAGTTGAAGAAAAGGATGATTGGGTCATTGACAGTGGTTGCTCTCACCATATGACAAGGGATAAAAATAAGTTCATTGACTTGGAAAGGTATGAAGGAGGAGTGGTAAAGTTTGGTGATAATTCTGCTGGTAGAATCAGAGGAAGAGGAACTATTTATTTTGATGGAAGGAACAAAACCGGTAATGTTCTATATGTTGACGACTTGAAGTACAATCTTCTTAGTGTTGGACAGTTGGTGAACAAAGGCTATGATCTCCGGTTCAAGAATGGAAAATGCAAAATCTTTGAAAGCTCCAGAACAGAGATTGCATCCGGTACCCAAACTAAAGGTAATATCTTCCACTTGGTTGGTATTGGTAAAAGTTGCCTATTTGTTCAAGTTGATCAAAGTTGGTTATGGCATAGGAGAATGTGTCATGTAAATTTTGATAATATCATCAAGATAAGCAATACTCAGGCTGTAAGAGACCTTCCAAAATTGGTGAAACCTACTAATAGCTTGTGCAAAGAATGTCAGTTGGTTAAGCTAAGCAAAATCACATTCAAGAGTAAGGAACTGTCTTCTACCAGATTATTGGACTTAGTTCATACTAATCTTTGTGGTCCAGCAAGAATCAGAAGTATGCAAGGTGATAGATACTTCATGTTACTAATTGATGACTATTCTCGGATGATGTGGGTAACTTTTCTGAAAGAGAAATCAGAAGCTTTTTAGAAATTCAAAATATTCAAGGCTATGGTAGAAAATGAAACCGGATTAAAATTGAAATGTCTGAGGTCTGATAGAGGTGGAGAATTCACATCCAGTGAATTCTTAGAGTTCTGTGAGAAACATGGGATAAAGAGATAGTTGTCTGCTCCTAAGATTCCATAGCAGAATGGAGTAGTGAAGAGAAAGAACCAGACCATACAGGAAGCTTCTAGGACCATGATGATGGAAGCAAATGTTCCTCACATCTATTGGAGAGAAGCTATCAGCACTGTAGTCTATACTCTTAGTCGAGTTCAAATCAGAAGCAATACCGATAAGACTCCTTATGAACTTTGGTTTGGCATCACTCCTACTATGAGGTATTTCAGAGTTTTTGGTAGCAAATGTTACATTAAAAGAGATGAAGATCTAGGAAAGTTTGATGCTAGAAGTGATGAAGGAATATTCTTGGGTTACTCCACTCAAAGAAAAGCATATCGGTGTTATAACAAGAGACTAAGAAAGATAATAGAAAGTACAAATGTGAAGGTTGATGAGGGAATTGAAAAACCCTCAAGGTTTTATGAATATGATGAAGATGATCAGAATGGTGTTTTGATTAAAGGAGCCCAAATCTCTTCTGAAAGTCAGATTCAAACTGTTCCAGTAAGTCAAGAAGAAGAGATGAGTTCTAATGACCTTAATCAAGAATCAAAAGTGCAAGAAACTCTCAAAGTTCCAAGATATGTAGCACTAAACCACTCTGAAGATCAGATCATAGGTGACAAAAGCAAAGGTGTGCAAACCAGAAGGAGGATTGCTCAAGATTCAGATAAGTATTGCTTGTTCTCAAAAATTGAACCTAAGACTATGAATGAAGCTTGCAATGATGAAAACTGGACTAAAGCAATGGAGGAAGAGTTGATGCAAATTGAGAAAAATTACACTTGGGATCTTGTTCCCAGACCTAGAAAAAAGAATGTGATTAGAACCAAATGGGTCTTCCGAAACAAACTGAATGAAGTTGGTGAGGTAATCAGGAATAAAGCTAGATTGGTCTGCAAGGGCTATTCTCAAATAGAAGGTGTTGATTTTGAAGAAACTTTTACTCCGGTAGCAAGAATTGAAGCAGTGAGATTATTTCTTGCTTTTGCTACTTTCAAGGATTTCAAGGTATATCAAATGGATGTCAAGTCTACCTTTCTGAATGGTGATTTGGAAGAAGAAGTGTACATTGAGCAACCGGATGGATTCCAATTGTCTGATCATGGTGCTATGGTTTGCAAACTGAAGAAGGCTTTGTATGGACTGAAGCAAGCCCCAAGAGCCTAGTATGAAAGACTAGATAAACATCTCTTGAAGATTGGTTTTAACAAAGGTACTGCTGGCAGTAACTTGTATTTCAAAATTGACCATGAAAACATCTTGATTGTTGAAGTGTTTGTTGATGATATCATTTTTGGAGGAAGAGATAATATGTGTAAAACTTTTACAAATAAAATGAAAAGTGAATTCAAGATGTCCATGCTTGGTGAAATGAATTTCTTCTTGGGTCTGCAAATTACTCAAACAAGGAAAGGAATCTTCATTTCTCAGACCAAATATGTGAAAGAATTGTTGAAAAAATTTGGGATGGAAGACTCTAAACCAATGAACACTCCCATGGCAACTGGATGTAAGTTGAGCAAAGATGATAACTCTCCTAAGGTTGATCAGACAAAGTATAGGTCAATGATTGGAGGATTGTTGTATCTCACTCAAACTAGACTAGACATTATGTAGGTTGTTGGTCTTGTTGCTAGATTCCAAGCTGATCCTAGAGAATCTCATGTCATGGCAATTAAGAGGATTTTTAGATATCTAAAAGGGATAGTTGAGTATGGTCTATGGTATCCTAGAGATCATGATTTCTCTCTTCATGCATATACAGATGCTAATTGGGCAGGAGATGTGGATGACCAGAAGAGTACCGGTGGTGGAGTATTCTTTTTAAGAAAGAGATTGGTTTCTTGGCTAAGCAAGAAACAAGAGGCAATATCTCTGTCTACAACTGAAGTAGAATATATTGCAGCAGCAGGTAGTTGCACTCAAGTTTTGTGGATGAAGCAGATGCTAAGAGATATCAAAGTGGAATATGAGGAGCCTATCACTATTTTCTGTGATAATTCAAGTGCAATAAATATATCTAAGAATCCAATGTTGTATTCAAAGACTAAACACATATCCATTAAGTTTCACTTTTTGAGAGAGAAAGTGAACAAGAATGAAGTTAGATTGGAGTTTGTACCTTCTAAGGATCAGATTGCAGACATCTTTACTAAACCTCTACCTAAGGACTCTTTTAAGTATCTCAGGGAGAAGTTAGGGGTTATTGCCCCTCCAGTGATGAACTAAGGTGCACTGATGTGCATCAGTCTGGTGGATATCATAGTCACATCTTGTGGTCTGGATTGATGATGGGGAACTGCTACTTAGGGGGAGCAGCAGATATAATTCTGAAGTGGTGGAATTGCAAGTATGTGCCCTTTGCCATTGATGTCAAAGGGGGAGAGAAGACATGTGAAAAAAAAGTGGTTGCTAAACAAAGGGGGAGCATTAAAGGGAGAGAAGACATATGAATGGTTGTTGCTGATAGGGGGAGTTGTGACAACAAGGAGCAGTTCTTGTCTTGATGGTCAAAACAGTTTTTCACATCATATGTTGCCATCAATGACAAAGGGGGAGATTGTTGCAAGTATGGGCCTAACCAATGTTGTCATTGATGTCAACATACTCCTGTTGCATTAATGATAAGAATTGAATGAGCTATGTGTTGAGGATATTGAGAAAATTAGGCCCAATCAGGAACATTGAAGAACAGTGATGATAGTAAGGAAATAATCTAAGATAGGAAGAGGATCAGAGGATGCAGATTAAAGGGTTTGTAGATATGTGTCTTAGTGTGGTCCAGTAAATATTTTAGAGGTCCATATGAAGATCTGAAGAAGTTATGGATGATCAAGTTAAACCAGTTCTGGTAGGCATTCAGAGGTGACAGAGTGTTACAAAAAGGTCTGGTAAGATCTAGAAATGCATTGTCCTATTCTATGGATTTGAGAGAGTGTTCAGGAAGTCTTTTTGAAGTATCAAATTGATTGGTTTGTGGTCTGGAGGTCCAGAAGCATCTATTCCTTTGTGATAGTAGTGACAGACTGTGTTCTTGAGGTTCCGGATGAAGGAGAGAAGGATTTTAGTATGTAGATGAAGTGCGGATGTTTTTTGGTGATTCAAGAAATCTTGTGGAAGTCTTTGAATCATGTTTGGATCATATGGATGGTCCACATCGAAGTTGGAGCTCGCAATTGAAGGATAGCCTTTGGGTGAAGGAGCTCTTTCTAAGACTGGCCGACTGGATGAGTTACACATCTTGTGGATATTCTTGTAGATGTTTGCCAACTTAGATGATTATTCCTAAGTTGATGTCTTGTATAAATAAGTGATTGCAAAGTCATTTCAAAGGTGTCCTTGTGGAGATGAGAGTGTGGTAGCAAGGAGGAGAGCGAAAGACAAAGCAGAAGTATTGGGCTTAAATGGAACTGATTCAAGCATGGTGAAGATGCTATTTTTCTAGTTCAAGTAGGTGATACTTGTTTCTTTGTAGATAGTGTGTCTCTTGTACGCAGTGAGCCTCTTGTGAGTAGTGTGCTCAGGTAGTGAGCCCTAATTGGCATGTGCCATTTGTTCTTTCTATTCTTCTAACAGAGAATACAATCTTGGGTTAACCACACCATGGTTTTTCCCTTAAATGGGTTTTCCACGTCAAAATCTTGGTGTCTCATGTGTTGATATGTTTCTACTCTTAATCTGTTGCATTATGCTTCCATGATTGATTTATTATTAGACTGCTAATTGCAAAACGGAATTAAGTGTTTAATTGAGAGAAAGTTTTGCACAATTGATTCACCCGCCCTCTCAATTGTGTGCCTTAAGTCTAATAGTATCTATTGCAACCCCTACGTGATGGTAGCCTACTAAGGGGGTTATTGTGATGCGAGGAACACCGCCATTAGGGTTGGAATCGATTTGACTCAAACCCTAAGTTGCCTAGATGAATGGCATGATTTTGACATGTGTCGAAATCAAAACCCTAATACTAAAGTATAAGGATTAAATAACAATCACAACACTTCACAATTATTTCTAAGAACATTAAATTAATTAACAACACTTAATTTAAGTTGATTAAATATTGTTACTACTTCTCAGAAAAATCCGGCATCATAATACCTCTAGGGCATGTAAGGGAATTATTCTAATTTAAAGAATTTCCTATTAAGGGTTCCCCAAAAATTGAATTAAATTTAATTAAATTATATACTACGCTTGATTTATTTATTTCACCTCATTAATGTTTTGTATTATAACTTAGATTAAAATATATTTAAATAAATCAACTTCATCAACAAGGTATCAGATTAATAAGTTCCAAGGCCTAAATAATTTCAAAAGCCATTACTAAAGTTTTTAATATAGTTCCCATAGAACATTAACTAACACCTCACAATAATTTCCTCAATAAAGTTATTTCCCTAGACAACTAAAGGAAAAGTTTAAATATAATATATCCCACTCGTTAAAATAATATGCCTAGGAAAATTAAAATCTAAACTTAATAAGATTGGAGAAGAAAAACCTCTCACTAGAATTAATCCCATGGAAAAAAGAATAATTCAAATAAAATATTAACAAATAAGAAGGGATGGAGAAGGGGAGACTTAAATTCACGTGCACCCAAATTTCCTTTAAAATAAAAAATCTAAACACTCCTCTCATCTCTAAAATAAAAGAATTTTAAATCTCTCAAGGAAGCCCTAATCTATTTTCTTTCTAATAAAATATCCCTATACAAGCCCTAACCCTAAATTCATTCCTTTCTATTGTTCACTTTTCTACCCTAACTCTCCTCTCCCATTTTCTCTTCTCTCATTTTCTCCTTTATTTTGTTATTGTAGGTTTCCAACAATGGCATCCATGGAGAGGGTTTTACGCAGGTTTCCCTTTCTGAGATGAGACACAAGATACATATATATATTGTGCCGCTGGTTCTTTTTTTTTTGTACAAGCAAGATATTGATATAATATAGTGTGAAGAGAATGGTGGGGCTATGGCACTTGTTGTGATGCTCACAACATGCCCCATTTTACTCCTTAGCAAAATGAGGACCCCTATTGTGGTTGGCTTGCTTTGCTTGTTTGTGTGGTTCTGTTTCGTGGTAAAAGGGAAAAGGAACTGAAAGTACAAACCTTGTTGAAAATGAAGAAAAAAATAACATTGAGTACCAGTGCATAGTATGGGTGAGTTCCTTGTCAAAAATGAGTAAGGGTTGCTTTTTGAATCATCTCAAAATTCCTTGTATTTTGCAAGTTATAAGTGTTTTTGGTAAATGTATAATCAGAGGGTTTGTAGGTTGTATATACAAAGTTCTTTGTATATACAAAGTCGTTTCATATACAAATGCATTTGTATATTAGGTCTTTGTGTTAGTCACAAAAGAGGAAAGTCATTGGGTTTATCAAATGTATGTTGTTATACTTGTATACATCTTGCTAACGCTTTATCTTAATATACAAGTTAGGCCCGAAAAGGGTTAAGGTTGAAATGAATAAACGTTGAAGTCCACTATGTATATTTTGGTTTGTATATTTGGCAAATGGAATACATACAAAGTAAATATACAAATGGTTATACATAGCGCGGAATTGAAAAGAGTATTAAAGTTGATATAATCGTTGTATGTTTTGCACTTTGTATATATATGTTTCGGTTATATACATTGCGGTTTACATACAAAGCGAAATCAAAAGAATCATGAAATAAGGTATAATGGATGTCTATTTTGTGTTTTGTATGTATGTTTTTGAGACATACATTCTGATATACATTGCACTTTATGCAAGTACTGGAACCAAAATGGTTAGAAAATGAAGTTAAACGGTTGTATATTTCTGCACTTGTATGTATGTTCTGAAATATACATTGCTTTATACATACAAGCTAGAACTCAAGAAAATTGAAATATGATTAATACAATGCATTACATCCGAATTGTATATCAAGAGATGCATTGAGTTATGTACATTACGGACCTGAGGGTAAGTTAAGTGAGATTTATAAGAGGTTGAAGTCAGAAAGTTTGGTACGAAGGTTATATGCATCGTGGAGATGCAAATTTGAAAGGTAAGGCAAACCCCACCAGTTGTATATTAGCTTTGTATGTTTATAATGTATATCTGATATACAAGCTAATATATAAAAGCCAGATGTTAAAAAGAATTAAATAACAAAAAGTCTTTGTATATTTGGGCATTTGTATGTTTATAATATACAATGCAGATATACAAAGAAGTAAAAGCATCGTGAGAGTGAAAAGATAAGGAAAGAGTTTGTATAAGGGGTTTGTATATGCGATTATACAAAAGAATATACTAACGCGATATACAAGCAGCAATATACAATGAAGTACGGAAAAGGTAAAAAAGGGAAAGGAGCCTTAGTTTGATTGTATGCATAAAGTGATTGTATGTTTAAAGATACAACGAGGATATACAAAGGAAAACATACAAAGGAAAATACAAAGAAAAGTAATGTATACAGAACTAAGCCAACGGTAAAAAGTTTAAAAAGCGTAAACACTGCAAATGAAGGCCGAAGTTGTAGTACATTAATTGCAGTAATTAATGCAGATCTAACACTCAAGAAAAGTAAGATTTAACGAGGGTTAGGGTAAACTTAAGGTTATTTTGCTTTTGGATATACTGTTAAGAGTTGAAATTTGTAGAAAAGGAGCATTGTTATAGTAAAATTGAGCAAAGCTTGTTGAGGCGAAATAGTTACAGTTGCTGGGCGAAGGCGAAAAGGTAAAAGTAAGTCAACACCAATGGTAAATGGTCAAGAAAAATAGGTATTTATCCCAAAATGCTATTTAATTTCAAATGGTAAAATGTGATGTTAAGTTCAGTAATTTCAGTTTCAAATGTATGCATTTGTCAAATTACTGTTTAATTGTTAATTAGCTAAGTAGAGCTTAACGAATTTAAAGGTAAAAGATAGAAAAGACAAATGAGTTAGGGTAAATGGTAAAAGCAGATATTCACAGTGAAAACACTAGATATAAATAAAACAAACATTAAAAGATGCATGTTGCTATAGGATGGCCCCGAAACAGAAGAAAGATACAGGGGGCAAAGTGAAAAAAGAAAGAAAGCCACGAAAAGAGGTAGAAAAAGAAGAGTTGCCATTGCACAGAGGTTGTCCATCCCTGATTAGTACGAGTGGAGTAGGCACAAATACAAACATAGGAAATTATGATGCAGAGGATGTATTGAAGAAAATTACTATTGTAGATGCCTCACAAGATATGAAGTGTATTTGGGAGAGCGGACTATACAGAGCTGTAGGTTTCCCACTGGCGATGGAGGCTAGGGATTTATGTTTGGATTGTGTGATTTTATATGATACAGCCACCAGGAAGATCATGTTACATGACAGAATAATTGCTGATTTAACCATAGAGGGTATTGCCAAAACTTTTGGATTAGAGATTAATGAAAAAATGAGGGATATTGATATTGATCAATATAATGAGAATTTTTACACAAATGAAGGAGAATGTAAAGGTAAATTATTCTGCAACTCGTACAACCCAGAAAATAGACCCAAGGCTATAGCTAGAGTACCTAAGAATCTAATGAGGATATACTTCAAACAAGAAATTCATTTGATGATAACTATGCTGAGTAGGTTAGTTGGATTAAGAGATGGCACTAAGTGTGAACCATGGATGTTCACTGTCATTGAATTCATAAGAGTAGGAGAAAAGGAGCAAGGGTAAATCCATTGGGCCAAGGCAATTAGCACAGCTATTTGGAGGCAGGCCATGATGAGACAACAGAAAAGCTTGCCCTTTTATTTGTCTTCTTATATGTAATACTCATGTGCTGCAGAAATTAGACCATACATTCATGGAATAGAAAGGGGTAGGTACCCTGGGAAATGGTCCTAATCAAAAATTAGTGTATGAACATTATCTTGACTTGTAAGAGGAAAATGCATTAAAAAGGTTTGCTTTGGTTAGTGATGTCTTTTATATTTACATGGTAAGGGTGTTGAGAGAGGAACCTGACAAAAGATTATCTAAAGATGCAGAAAATGTAATTGAATTGCATAGTTCTTGGTTTATTCAATTTGAGCATTTTACTTACATAAGGACTGAAGGATTTGAATGGAAACCATTTATGCTACCTAGATATCCTTTTGATAAGTTGATTGTGTTGGAATTTTCAAGACAGAACTTGAATGTTTTTAGAATGTACAAAAGGAAGTTCAATAATAGAGGAAATGTGAAGCTACCTTGGGCTATTGGTAGAAATTATTGTTTCAGTGAAGAGGTTGCAAGTTGTTCAGAACAAGAGTTGAGGTATTATGATTTTCAAGAATTTGATTTAGTCAGAAAGTTTGATCCTTTTCAAAGAATTTAGTACTTTGTGGATAAAAAATATAAACATCAGATACACATTGAGGATTTTTTGGATGATTGTAAGAATGACAGGGAAGTGAGGCAAAGAGCTCACAAGAGATTAACTATTGAACAAATGAAATCTATAGGTAACATATATGTCCCTCCAAAGGTTTAGGATAATGATAAATTGTTACATCAGAGTTATGTAGAGGCAAGGTTGGCTCCTATTACAGAGCCTAATTGGTCAAAGCCCTGGAACACATCATTGGACATATTGTCCAAGCTGGTAATATTATTTTCAAAGACATGGCTAAAAGATAGAATTGAGGAACTCAAAGCTAAAGGTAAACAAATCACCTATCCAAAGAAAGGGAGAAAAAGAAAAGCAAAGCCTAGTGAAGACCTGCAATGTTTTTATGAAAAGAAAAGGAAGATTATGGAGGCCAAGATTGTTGAAAAGGATAAAAATGCTACTTTAATGGATCCGTATGCTTTAGGGATAACAATAGAAGTGGAATTAGAAACTTTTGTTGATGCAAGATCAATAAGTCATGAAATTAGTGCAGAAGAAGCACAGACTGCTAAGGAAGCAGTAGGACAATCAATCAGAAGGGCAATCCCAATAAGTTTGTCAAAAGGTGAAACTTCTAAACTAGTTGGTGTAATTGGAGCACAAGAAGTAGGTGAAAAGATGAGTAATATATCTAGTGCCTCCACATCACCTAAGCAAAGAAAAACATATGATAAAGTAAAAATAGAGTTGGATGAAGAAATACAATAGGAGTCAGAAATTCACAAAGCCAAACAAACTGTGGAGACTGTGCATATTGAGAGTAGTGATAGTGAGGAAAGAACAATGTATAAAGGAAAGGAGATTGACATAGAAGAGGATTCAAGTGATTTCCTAAGTGAAGAAGAGGAGCCAAGCATTCAAGCTGAAATGGAAATGGAGCACAGTGTAGAACATGAAGAAGAAAAGGTACAAGAGGAAAGAGGATCAGTAGATCCATTTGGTACTTTAGTTTCACCTGAAATAAATAAAGATGTGCAGGAAGAGGCACATAAAATTAAAGAAGCTAAAAAGAAGAAACACTTGAAAAGGTAGGCACAGAAAGGCATGCTTCAAAAAAAGAAGAAACAAAAGGAGACACATCAAAGGTGGATGCCTTAAACATGCTGAATATGTATGATGAGAAAAGTGAGGAAGAAAAGAATACAGAAGATGTGCAGGATCAAGGAAAGGAAGTAAAAGTAGATAGTACAAAAGAAAATTCCCCTATACATATAGAGAAAATACAAACAGAAGGTACAGACAAAACACAAGATGAAATAAAAAGGCTTGAAGATAAAGAAAAGATAGATGAAAATAAGGCTGATGAACAAATAGAAGAGGTTAACCTGCCAGATGTGGAACAAAAACATACAGAAGATTATTGAGAAGAAGAAGCTCCTGAAGAAGAGGCTGAAGATGGAGGAGATAGTGAGATAGAAGAGGAAGAAAATGAAGTTGAATCAAAAGAATAAAAAAAGGATCCCATGGAACAACAGCAAATTCCACAACAAGAGCAACAATAAGAACAAGAACAATAGTAGGAACAGCAGCAACAAGAAGAGTAGAAATAGATAGACCTCATGAAAAGGTGATTCATGAAATTAAGGCTACAGAAGGCATAAAAGAAATTCCTGTCTAGTTAGGAGGAGAAATAAAAAAGGAAAGAAAAGAGGTCCAATTAGCACCAATTGACATTAAAAGTTTGTTAGGTGAGAAGACCAGTCCAAGAAAAGAAAAGAGAAAGGCTAGGACAATGTTTGCTATATAGAGAGGTCTAGGGGGATCCAAAATGCTAAACCTAGCCATACCACAAAAGGAAAAGGCAAAAGGAGAAATAGCCTAAGAGGAATATAAGATATTGAATCTTGACATTGGGCATTCTACAAGAGAACAACACATCAATGAATGGGAAGATATGCACCAAGTGATAGTAGAAATACTGAGGAAAGACAAAGACAAATAGGATTACTTAAAAGGACACATTGTCCAACTTCAACAATTTATTAAAGGGATATTTGATCCCAGTGCCACAGTTCAAGAATTGCCTACTAACATAGCAGTAGTATCAAAAGAAGAAATAAAGGACATGGAGAATAAAAGATTCAAAGATAACATTTTTGATGAATGGTTTAATGATTTTATGCAAGAGGGTGAACAAACAATAAGGCAAGCTGTGGGAAGTTGGAAAGTAGTTACAGAAGAAAAGAATAAGTGTATGATATTTACACATAAGTGCCAAACCAAAAAGGAAGAATGCATATCTGAAATTGAACAGTTGACAGAAGTGGAAGGAAGAATAGAAGAATCGATCAATGAAGGAGCATTTACTATTACATTGGCAAATCAAGTGCCACGAACAATATTAGAGCTCAAATTTGAGGAAGATAACCTCAAAAAATGTATAGAAGTTGTACAGGATTTAGAAGAGAAGGCAAGTGAGATGATCAAGATGCATAAGAAGATAACAAAAAGACTCTTGCAGCATGAATGTATGGAAATGCCAGCATATGATTTAGAAAGGGCATTAACATAATTCAATGCAATATTTGCACCATGCATAGAAAATCCTGATGCCAATCTCAACAAACAGATGATAGATACATTGATGGAAGAACGTGTTAAAATGAAGAAATACAAGAAGAGAAAAGAAGGCTCAGAGAATAAAGAAAAGAAGTTGAAGGAAGGGGTTGTGATGCAAGAATATATTTTGGCAAAGAGTCTAGGAGGAGACTGCACCTTTGTCGAGGGTGTAATTGGCAATTTCAAGAAATATTTGAAAAAGTGAGAAGACAAGCAATAGAAAAGGTTTTTTGAGAAGAAGTCAAATAAAGAATCTAAATGAGAGAAATTCAATGAAGAAAGGGGAATCTTATTTTGTAAAAGATTCCAACAGAATCCTTTGAGGGAGAGAAAAGATGCCAAATAGATATTTTGGCAAAATGGTTAAGAATGAATATACATGTGGATTAATAATGGAGGGATCTTAACCGTAGATTTATGTTTGTAGCCGTAGAAATTTGAAGTTCAAAATCTATATAAGGAACTTTGCTACATGTATATTATTTACATAGGGATTTTTTAGAATTTAGCTAGCAATTGTAATTTTTTCAGAAGCTCTGAGTACTAAGAGTATTTTAGTTTAGAGGAGGTTGCCTGTGTCTGCACTAAGGAACGCGTGGAATGTCCAGCTTTCTTATTGTATCTGTAAAGCATTGTAAGTTTTCATGAATTTGATTAATGAAGCTAAGAGTCATTCAGACATTGTAAATCATATATGACTGTGTTTTGAATATAAATGAATCTGGAAGTCTATGTCTATTTTTTTATTGTCTTCTGGCTCTTCTTTGTATTTGAAACAATTCCTCTTAAAGCTCGCAATCTTGGATGCATATTCGTGAAAATACTCAGGATATTCACATTTAATGATTTAGTCTACTAATTTAATTAAATTTGTTGTAATTCTTATCATGTGCACAACAGAGCATTTAGATCCTATAGCAAGTGATGTTTTTTTGAATTCTCTCTAACTTTTCCCAAACTTTGAAATACTTAGCTTAAACACATAAATCTAAAGGAGATTGTCTAACATTTGAAAGGATTAAGAGCAATTGAGTTGATATTTGGCAATCTTTATACATATTTGAAAAGGAAAGCATGTTTTAATATAAAATCATACAAAGCTTCAGGATATAGTAACAGATTTATGCAAAGGAATGAATAATTTGTTGATATTTGCAACAATTTGCATAATTAGAGTCTAGTAAGCAATCAATCACCTTAAATCACTTAAGGCCCCTTGCATATTACAGCTTTATAGTAACCTACTGAACTATCCACAAGGTCAAGACCTGAACATACAGAAACTTGGGATTAAGCAATCTTAATTGATTTCTTCATATCTTTCAAGACAGTTAGGTTCATTTTATGAATTTTAACTCTTGTTATGAATGTGTAAAAACAATCATCAATAGTTTTTGGTGCTAGAAGGAGGGCCTGATTGGAGTTAAGGTTGAATTTGAGTAAAGCTAGATGATAACAGCTGTAGAGTGACTAGGTCTAGATCCAATTATGAAGACATATTTGTGCAATTACCTGATAGAAGGCAGAGTAAAGGTCCTTTAGTTTGGAATCCTAAAATATCAAATACGGGAAGTTCATCTAGAACTCCTCTTGGATCTCCTTTTAACATCCATAATATTGTGAGCCCTGACAGTTCTTCATTCAGATTTTTAAATCTTGGTTCAGGTCCTCCCAGAGGTCCTAGTCCTCCTAGAGGTCCCAGTCCTCCTAGAGGTCCCAGTCCTCCTAGAAATCCAAGTCCACCTAGAAATCAAGGTATTCCTACAGGTCCAGGTCAGGCACAAGTACCTGCAATGGCTTATTTCAATGTCAACTCTCCCATATATTTCATCGATTATCATGAGATGCCAAAGAATCCTGAGAAAATATGTCCTAAATACCAGTTGCATCAAGATCCAGAGGATCAGATTAGGATATTTAAGGAGGCATGTTTTAGAGCTAGGCTGGAATATGAAGATGTTGTGTGTAGGTTATTTCCTTACACTTTCAATGAACAAGCTTCTAACTGGTATGTGAATTTTCCTAATGGTTATGTTTCTTCTTGGACACTTATGGAGGAAGCATTTTTGTCTAGATTTAGGGGACCAGTAGATCCTTCCATCTTATATCATAAATTGGCTAAAATTAAAAGAGGTGAGGGAGAACTAATTGACAACTTTAATGGCAGGTTTCAAAAGGCCTATTCTAGGTTGGTAGCACCATACATAGTAAATGCAGACACATTGTTAGCTATGTATTATGTTGCTTTAGATCCATTAACTACCATGTTTGTCAAGAGAAAGCCTGACATAGATACAATATCTAAAGCCTATAAAGAGGCAGCCTCTGTAAACCAGGAGATGAGGTAGACAACTTATAATCCATTCCTCAACGGAGGAAATCCTGGCGTACAAAATCAAGCACAACCTTGGAATGGAGTTCCTACATAGAGCACTCTAATGCTAAATCTAGTCCCTACATACACACTTGTGTATAATCCGGCCCCAATTCAGGCTATAGTACCTTACACTGGTAATACTGCCCATAGTAATCAGAATAATGGCCAATCTTTCTTCCAACCACCTCGGGATACATTTATAGCAAAAGTACAAGAGGAAAGGGAAGATATCAAAGAAATTACTACACATTTAAGAAGATTGACCACTGAGATGACACAATTGAGAAATGAGAATTTCTACGGTAGAAACAACCAAGGATATAATCAGAACTATAACCAGAGTCAAAACCAGAACTACAATCAAAACCACAATCAGAATTATTATCCGGGCCCTAACCAAAATCAGAATTAGAATTATAGTCAGGGTTAGGGTTCTAATGAGGGTCAAAATCACAGTCAAAATTAGAACCATAGTCAAGGACAACAGATGCAAAATAGAGGACCAGCTATAGATAACAGAGCCTAGGGTAACAATAACAGGAATAAGAATCAGCCAAGGCCACCCAAAACATGGAACACAGGGCCAAATAATGGCACTTTGGCTTCTCCATTTGAGAATGTGGATAACCAGGATATGAAACAAATAGCTAGGATTCAAATGGCCAATGTAGCATTGAAGAATTGGTGTAGAATCCATAATACTAGTGCCCATGCTGAATTAGACTGTCCTTAGTTTCATTTGGCAGCAAGTATTTTTAATGTGGATGTATAGGCTCCTACTTCTGAGTTCTTAATTCCCAAAGGTAATGAAATAGTACCCTCAAGATATGATATTGCTTTAGTCTTAGAGACTTTTACCTTTGCAACCAGAGAAGAGGAAGAAGACCAATTGTTAGAGGATGAACCATATTTTTGTGAAAACCTATATCCTAAAACAGCCTTAGTACTAAATGATTTTTAGTTTCCATTTGAAACTGAAAATGAAGTGTTGTATGAGACAGAGGAGGTGCAAGCCTTCCAACAATCAAATAAGAATCATACTTACAACCTGAGAAATAACACTAGGCCAGGAGGTCCTTTCACTACTTCCACTCCTCCTAACAATTTCAATACTCTTCCAGACCAGAATGCTTGCAATAATCCTACTATACTGAAAGCCAATCATCATGTCAATAATGGAATAGTTGCACAAAAGGTCCAAGCAAGTAAAATAGAGATTGTAGAGATAATGAGATTGATGAGTTATCTGTTAGAGGAGATAAAGAAAATTAAGGTCAGTATGCCTTTGTGTCAATTGTTGAAAAGTCCAGGGGTTAGAAATGCTTTTATTAAATCCTTGGATGCATCTATGACAGGTGAGGTTTCTGTTGAGGTAAATGTTCCTAGTAGGGATGCACAGTTAAAAGAGAAAAGTAAGAAAGCGGAGCAGCCATCAAACACCAATGTGGTAATGTATGTAGACAAAAAGGATGCTCCTCCTTTCTTGTTAACCATTAGACTGTGTGGAAAGAACATACACAATTGTATGGTAGATTCTGGTGCATCCGCTAATGT
Source organism: Cunninghamia lanceolata (assembly GCA_027924645.1). Lineage (NCBI taxonomy): Eukaryota > Viridiplantae > Streptophyta > Pinopsida > Cupressales > Cupressaceae > Cunninghamia > Cunninghamia lanceolata. The sequence goes on along the minus strand of BSBN01000017.1, from coordinate 1,434,030 downwards.
AATGCCTTTAGGAATATGCAAAACTTCAGGGTTAACCCCTACCAAATCTGCCAAGGTGGTTACACAGTTAGATAAAACTGAAGTTAATGTGATTGGAGAACTAATGCATATTCAGATGCAGTTAGCTTCAAACCCTAGGGTAAGTTAGTTCATTGACATCCAAGTAGTAGATATACCTATAAATTATGGGATGCTATTGAGTAGAGACTGGTCTAAGACTTTGAATGGATATATGGCCACTGATTTTTCACACATGTGGTTACCTTGGAGAGGTGTGCCAAATCAAATCAGAATAGAAGCTGAACCCAAGATGAAACACATGATCACAGAGTATAATAGGACTAACAAAATATTGTATGGTTCTGTTGAACCTGGTGTTTACAGGGTTACTAACAAAGGCGTACAGATCGAAGAAATCTTAATGCTTAATTTTAGAGAAAAACTTGTTAGTAAGGAGACAATATTATTTATTGACTCTGATGGAAATTCTTCTGATGAAGAAAACAATGCACTGAATAATTTTAGTTAGGTCATCAGATAGGAAATAGAAAAGTGCATAGAACAAAATATTCTAGTTCAATGCAAGTTATATAAAAATATGTGTAGAGTTCATAATAAGCCACATTCTGAAGAGACTTGTGGAATGTACAAAGACATTATTGAGTATCAGTACATAAAATGCACAAAGGGGATGGAACCCCGAGAAGGAAAAGTTAATCAACCAGAGAGATACTTTAAGAACAACATAAATGGATCAACTCCGGATTTAGAAAAAAGAGACAAAAACAAAAATGTCTATCATTCTGAGCTACAAACTGAAAGGATAAATGTACAAGTAAGACAAAGTGAATTGCCTATGAGTAAACAAGATAGCACTGCACATGTGATAGAAAAAGTGAAAAATGCCAAGGTAAAAAGTCAAAAGAATAAAGAAGGCATGTGGACATTAAAATGTGATGGTTCTAAATCTAAACAGGGTGCAAGTGCTAGTGTAGAACTTATAGATCCTCATGGCAAATCATATTTAGCAGCATACAGGCTATAATTTGCTTGTACTAACAAGGTTACAGAGTATGAAGCTCTAATTTATGGACTGGTCATGGCTATAAAGAAAAAGGTAAAAATGATCAGAGTATTTTCAGATTCTGAGCTAGTAGTCAGACAGGTAAGGAAATTGTATGCTTGTAATTATAAAAAATGGTTTTCTACAAACATAGGGTGTGGGATTTAATAGAGTCATTTGATTCTTTCAATATAGAGCATATCCTTAGAGAATTGAACCATAGGCCAGATGCACTAGCGGTTGCTGCTAGTACTTTAGAACCTTTAACAATGTCAGGATTGAAAAGATTTGCTGTAGAATTAGTGAATGTGCCTAGTGTACCAGATAATGTAACTCATTTTCAGGTATTTGAAGGGGATCAGCAAATTGTAGATTTTCTAACTTGCAATGAAGTATTTGAGGCTCAAAATATTGATGAACAAGAGAGGCCTGATGTGTCTTGGGATGAAGAAGACATAATCAACTTAAAATGCAATTTCTTGCCTAAAGGATTGATTGAGTTAGAACAAATCTTTGATTTTGATGGAGTAGTAAAACAGAAGGACTTACCTAAAATAGAGGGAGGTAAGTGTGATCCATATAACTTAGGAACAAAGCAGAATCCTCAAAATGTACAAATTAGAAAAGCCTGTTCTAAAAAGTTGAGAAAAGAAATTATAGATGTTTTGAAAGACTACAAACACGTTATAGCATGGACATATGAGGATTTAAAGACATATGATACGTCCATCATCACTCATGTGATAACTCTAAAACTAGATATCAAACCATTCAAGCAAAAGCAAAGGCCTGTGAATGCAATTTTAGAACCTTTGATTTTTGAAGAAGTAAAGAAACTGTTGTCTGCTAGAATAATTTTCCCTGTCAGACATTCAACCTAGGTAGCTAATTTAGTACCTATTAGAAAGAAAAGTGGAGACATCAAGTTATGTGTAGATTTTAGGAATTTGAACAAGGCATCTAAAAAAGATAATTATCCTCTGCCTCCCATAGATAAAGTGCTGCAAGCAGTGAAGGGGGCTAAGATGATGTCTTTTCTAGATGGATTTTCAGGATATAACTAGGTCCTAGTTGATAAAGAAGATAGGTTGAAAACCACTTTTACTTGTAAATGGGGTAATTATGCATACAGAAGAATGCCGTTTGGTCTGATCAATGCAGGTGCCACTTTTCAGAGAGCCATGGATATTGCATTTCGTGGATTGTCAGGTAAGTGCATTGTAATTTATATGGACGATTTAACTGTTTATTCTAAAGACACGTCCACTCATGCTGAAGATCTGAGAAGAGTCCTCAAGAGATGCGAGAGGTATGGAATTTTGTTTAACCCTTAGAAATGTTCATTTGGCGTAACAGAAGGAAAACTATTAGGGCATGTCATTTCTGAGAATGGTATATCTATTGATCCTGATAGAATAGAAGGAATAAAGAAATTGCAATTACCAAACACTAAGAAGGAATTAAAATCATTTTTTGGTAAAATTAATTTTGTCAGGAAGTTTATTATAGGGTTTGCAGAGATTGTACAACCACTAAACACCATGTTGAAGAAGGATGCAGTGATAGAATGGACACTAGTAGCCAAAGCCACATTTGAAGATATCAAGGAGGCTATTTTTGAAGCTCATGTATTGGCAAGTCTAGATTACACAAAGCAATTCTATATTTATTCTTTTGCATCCACACATTCAGTTGCAGCTGCTTTGACACAAAAGGGAAAAAATGATGAAGAGAAGCCAATAACTTTTATGAGTGCACCTCTGAAAGATGCACAACTAAAATATATTGATACAGAGAGACAAGCGTTTGCACTGGTAAGAGCAGTAAAAAAGTTTAGACATTATATTTTATGCAGTTAGGTTAAAGCCATAGTACCAGATGCAGTAGTGAAGATGCTGCTGATGCAGAACGAACCTGGAGAGAAAAGAGCTAAGTGGATCACAACTTTGCAAGAGTTCAATATGGAAATCATTCCAATGAAGTTGGTCAGAGGACAAGCTTTAGTGCAAACCATAGCCAATACAGACCCAAATTTGGTGAAACAGCAATATGTGTTGAACGCTAGTGATGCATCAGGGTGGTATGATGATTTGAACACTTTTCTAATATCAGGAAAATACCCAAGCAAGATGAAATCCTCACAAAGAAGAGCTTTAAAGATCAAAACACAAAAGTACATGTTACAAGGAGGTCTTCTATTCAAGAAGAACCACGAAGGAATATATTTAAGATGTTTAAATAGAGATGAAGCAGATAAGGTGTTGCTACAACTACATGATAAATATGGAACTGCTCATGGTTCCCATTTAGCCACAATGCATAAGATATTGAGAGCAGGATATTATTGGCCTACTATGTTTAAAGATACAAAGAATCACATTAGAAGTTGCCACATCTGCCAAACTACCGCAGATAAAGGAAGGAACTAGGCTAATCCTTTACAGCCAGTGATTGAGTCTAGGCCATTTGCACAGTGGGGCTTAGATTTCATTAGAGTCATAAATCTTCCATCATCTGTAGGACACAAGTTTATACTGACAGTGACTGATTACTGTACAAGGTGGACTGAAGCCACATGTTGCAAATTCTCTACTACTGAGGTAGTCATTAAATTCCTTGAAGAGAACATCATAACCAGGTTTGGTGCTCTTTATTCACTGGTATGTGACAATGGTCCTGCATTTTCTTCTTTAAAATTTTCCAAATGGGCATTTGAACATGGAATTGTTTTAAAGTTTTCTTCAAACTATTATCTTCAAGGGAATGGGTTAGCTAAGTCTACAAACAAAATTTTATTAGATATAATCAAGAAGCTAATCGAAAAGAATCTAAGAGAATGGAACACATTGCTGAAATATGCATTGTGGGTAGATAGGACTAGGGTTAAATCAGCCTTAGGCAGTGCACCTTATCATTTAGTTTATGGGACTGATCCCATACTTCTAGTTAATTTAAGAATACCAGTTTGGAAGTTTACTAACGAATATTTAGGCTTTGATGATCACAGAGAAGCCAAAATAATCCAACTATTACAATTAGATGACAAAAGAGATCAAGCCATTGAGAAATTTGCTAAACATTAGGTAGTGGTTAAAAGATGGTTTGACAAAAGAGCAAGAGTCAAAACATTTAGAATTTCAGACTTAGTGCTGTGTTGGGATAAAGCACATGAAAAGAAAGGTAATTATGGAAAATTTGACAAGTTATAGTTAGGTCCATTACAGGTCTCAGAAATAATAGGAGACAACACTTTTAGGCTCAAGACCTTGACTGGAGAAGATGTGCCATTACCAGTTAATGGTCAACACTTGAAACATTACTTTCAAGCTTGAGGTGAGGGATGTTGGTCTGTTGTATCATAGTGTGAATAATGTACAGTTTTTGTTTTGTTTGTTTTTTTGTTTTGTTTGGTTGTGTGTTGTGTTGCTTTAGCAGGGATGTTTGTTTTGTTTTAGAGTATACAGGAGCAAGATAACAACCACTGAAAACAATAGAAAATTTAGAACATTCAAGTTAATTATTTGAAATTTATGCATAATTTGTTGTGACTGTCATGAATATAGAAAGTTAGTTGACTTGTGAAATTTTGTATTCAATAACTGTAGGTTGAGTATTCAAGGGAAGTTTTTCACAATGACACACCTAAAATCCTTGGGTTTATTGAACCTACCAGTGTAGATATTATGTGAAAAATTAGAGGTCACCCTTACTACCATTACAATTCTTAGCTTAATTATAGCAAGTGATCATGCCTTGCATCATGAAGTTATAACTATGAAATCTCTGTCAAATACAAAATATAAAATAAATAAATAAATTAGATTTTACTGAAATCCAAGTTAAGTCATCTAAGTAACTCTACCGGGGCTATAGACGCTTACTGGCAGTGGGGCTCTACTTAGGAGAATTGTAATGATAACCTTGTCGGGGCTCTAGATGCCTACTGGTAGCAAGGCTCTATCCGATTGGCTATGAGGGAATGACATCAACTAGGTAGTCTAATGTCAGTCACTGGTTTGTTCAACTGATTTTCAAGATGAGGATAATTAATCATGTGCACCCACTTAAACTGAAAAGGAAAATTCATGCACTTTATTGAATACATTAGGTCTCAGGTTAAATAATGATTTACAACAAAGATAGTTGGAAATTATGAATTTATTTCATTTTGTTTTCTTTAATATTTTTTAATTTAATTGTTTTATTTGGTTGCTAGTTGTTTTGATGCTCACAACACGCCCCATTTTACTCCTTAGCAAAATTGGCTTGCTTTGCTTGTTTATGTGGGTCTGTTTGGTGGTAAAAGGGAAAAGGAACTGAAAGTCCAAACCTTGTTGAAAATGAAGAAAAAAAATAACATTGAGTACCAGTGCATAGTATGGGTGAGTTCCTTGTCAAAAATGAGTAAGGGTTGCTCTTTGAATCATCTCAAAATTCCCTGTATTTTGCAAGTTATAAGTGTTTTTGGTAAATGTATAATCAGAGGGTTTGTAGGTTGTATATACAAAGCTCTTTGTATATACAAAGTCGTTTCATATACAAATGCATTTGTATGTCAGGTCTTTGTGTTAGTCATGAAAGAGGGAAGTCATCAGGTTTATCAAATGTATGTTGTTATACTTGTATACATCTTGCTAACGCTTTATCTTAATATACAAGTCGGGCCCGAAAAGGGTTAAGGTTGAAATGAATAAACATTGAAGTCTGCTATGTATATTTTGGTTTGTATTTTTGGCAAATGGAAGACATACAAAGTAAAGATACAAAGGGTTATACATAGCATGGAATTGAAAAGAGTATTAAAGTTGATATAATTGTTGTACGTTTTGCACTTTGTATATGTATGTTTCAGTTATATACATTGTGGTTTACATACAAAGTGAAATCAAAAGAATCATGAAATAAGGTATAATGGATGTATATTTCGTGTTTTGTATGTAATGTTTTTGAGACATAGCACTTTATGCAAGTGTCAGAACCGAAATGGTTAGAAAATGAAGTTAAACTGTTGTATATTTCTGCGCTTGTATGTATGTTCTGAAATATACATTGCTTTATACATACAAGCCGAAACTCAAGGAAATTGAAATATGATTAATACAATGCATTACGTCCGAATTGTATATCAAGAGATGCATTGAGTTATGTACATTGTAGACCTGAGGGTAAGTTAAGTGAGATTTATAAGAGGTTGAAGTCAGAAAGTTTGGTACGAAGGTTATATGCATCGTGGAGATGCAAATTTGAAAGGTAAGGTGGACCCCATCAGTTGTATATTAGCTTTGTATGTTTATAATGTATATCCGATATATAAGCTAATATACAGAAGTCAGATGTTAAAAAGAATTAAATAACAAAAAGTCTTTGTATATTTGGGTGTTTGTATGTTTATAATATACAATGTAGATATACAAAGAAGTAAAAGCATCATGAGAATGAAAAGGTAAGGAAAGAGTTTGTATAAGGGGTTTGTATATGTGATTATACAAAAGAATATACTAACGTGATATACAAGCAGCAATATATAATGGAGTATGGAAAAGGTAAAAAAGGGAAAGGAGCCTTAGTTTGATTGTATGCATAAAGTGATTGTATGTTTAAAGATACAACGAGGATATACAAAGGAAAACATACAAAGGAAAATACAAAGAAAAGTAATGTTTACAGAACTAAGCCAACGGTAAAAAGTTTAAAAAGTGTAAACACTGCAAATGAAAGCCAAAGTTGTAGTGCATTAATTGCTCTAATTAATGCAGATCTAACACTCAAGAAAAGTAAGATTTAACGAGGGTTAGGGTATACTGTTAAGAGTTGAAATTTGCAGAAAAGGAGCACTGTTACAGTAAAATTGAGCAAAGCTTGTTGAGACAAAATAGTTATAGTTGCTGGGCGAAGGCAAAAAGGTAAAAGTAAGTCAACACCAATGGTTAAATGGTCACAGAAAATAGGTATTTATCCCAAAATGTTGTTTAATTTCAAATGGTAAAATGCGATGTTAAGTTTAATAATTTTAGTTTCAAATGTATGCATTTGTCAAATTATTGTTTAATTGTTAATTAGCTAAGTAGAGCTTAATGAATTTAAAGGTAAAAGATAGAAAAGACAAATGAGTTAGGGTAAATGGTAAAAGCAGATATTCATAGTGAAAACACTAGACATAAAGTAAAACAAACGTTAAAAGATGCATGTTTCTACAGGATGGCCCCGAAACAGAAGAAAGATACAGGGGGTGAAGTGAAAAAAGAAAGAAAGCTACAAAAAGAAGTAGAAAAAGAAGAGTTGTCATTGCACAGAGGTTGTTCGTCCCTGATTAGTATGAGTGGAGTAGGCATAGATACAAACATAGGAAATTGTGATGTAGAGGATGTATTGAAGAAAATTACTGCTATAGATGCCTCACAAGATATGAAGTGTATTTGGGAGAGTGGACTATACAAAGCTGTAGGTTTCCCATTAGTGATGGAGGCTAGGGATTTATGTTTGGATTGTGTGATTTTATATGATCCAGCCACTAGGAAGATCATGTTACATGACAGATTAATTGCTGATTTAACCATAGAGAGTACTGCCAAAACTTTTGGATTAGAGATTAATGAAAAAATGAGGGATATTGATATTGATCAATATAATGAGAATTTTTACACATATGAAGGAGAATATAAAGGTAAAATATTCCACAAATGGTACAACCCAGAAAACAAACCCAAGGCTGTAGCTAGAGTACCTAAGAATCTGATGAGGATATACTTCAAAGAAGAAATTCATTTGATGATTACTATGCTAAGTAGGTTAGTTGGATTAAGAGATGGCACTAAGTGTGAACCATGGATGTTCACTGTCATTGAATTCATAAGAGCAGGAGAAAAGGAGCAAGGGCAAATCCATTGGGCCAAGGAAATTAGCACAGCTATTTGGAGGCAGGCCATGATGAGACAACAGAAAAGCTTGCCCTTTTATTTGTCTTCTTATGTGTTAGACTCATGTGCTGCAGAAATTAGACCATACATTCATGGAATAGAAAGTGGTAGTTACCCTGGCTTTGGTTAGTGATGTCTTTTATACTTACATGGTAAGGGTGTTGAGAGAGGAACCTGACAAAAGATTATCTAAAGATGCAGAAAATGCAATTGGATTGTATAGTTCCTAGTTTATTCAGTTTGAGCATTTTACTTGCATAAGGACTGAAGGATTTGAAGGGAAACTATTTATGCTGCCTAGATATCCTTCTAATAAGCTGATTGTGTTGGAATTTTCAAAATAAAACTTGAATGTTTTTAGAATGTACAAAAGGAAGTTCAATAATAGAGGAAATGTGAAGCTACCTTGGGCTATTGGTAGAAATTATTGTTTCAGTGAAGAGGTTGCAAGTTGTTCAAAACAAGAGTTGAGATATTATAATTTTCAAGAATTTGATTTAGTCAGAAAGTTTGATCCTTTTCACAGAATTCAGAACTTTGTGGATAAAAAATATAAACATCAGATACACATTGAGGATTTTTGGGCTGATTGCAAGAATGACATGGAAGTGAGGAAAAGTGCTCACAAGAGATTAACTATTGAACAAATGAAATCTATTGGTAACATATATGTCGCTCCAAAGGTTCAGGATAATGATAAATTGTTACATCAGAGTTATGCAGAGACAAGGTTGGCTCCTATTACAGAGCCTGATTGGTCAAAGCCCTGGAACACATCATTGGACATATTGTCCAAGCCGGTAATATTTTTTTCAAAGACATGGCTAAAAGAGAGAATTGAGGAACTCAAAGCTGAAGGTAAACAAATCACCTATCCAAAGAAAGGGAGAAAAATAAAAGTAGAGCCTAGTAAAGACCTACAATGTTTTTATGAAAAGAAAAGGAAGATTGTAGAGGCCAAGATTGTTGAAAAGGATAAAAATGCTACTTTAATGGATTTGTATGCTTTAGGGATAACAATAGCAGTGGCATCAGAAACTTTTGTTGATGCAAGATCAATAAGTCACGAAATTAGTGCAGAAGAAGCACAGACTGCTAAGGAAGCAGTAGGACAATCAATCAGAAGGGCAATCCCAATAAGTTTGTCAAAAGGTGAAACTTCTAAACCAGTTGGTGTAATTGGAGCATAGGAAGTAGGTGAAAAGATGAGTAATATATCTAGTGCCTCCACATCACCTGAGCAAAGAAAAACATATGTTAAAGTAAAAATAGAGTTGGCTGAAGAAATACAACAGGAGTCAGAAATTCACAAAGCCAAACAAACTGTGGAGACTGTGCATATTGAGAGTAGTGACAGTGAGGAAAGAATAATGTATAAAGGAAAGGAGATTGACATAGAAGAGGATTCAATTGATTTCCTAAGCGAAGAAGAGGAGCCAAGCATTCAAGCTAAAATGGAAATGAAACACAGTGTAGAACATGAGGAAGAAAAGGTACAGGAGGAAACAAGATCAGTAGATCCATTTGGTACTTTAGTTTCACCTGAAATAATTAAAGATGTGCAGGAAGAGGCATATAAAATTGAAGAAGCTAAAAAAGAAGAAACACTTGAAGAGGTAGGCACAGAAAGGCATGCTTCAGAAAAAGAAGAAACAAAAGGAGACACATCAAAGGTGGATGCCTTAAACATGCTGAATATGTATGATGAGAAAAGTGAGGAAGAAAAGAATACAAAAGATGTGCAGGATCAAGAAAAGGAAGTAAAAGAAGATAGTACAAAAGAATATTCCCCTGTACATATAGAGCAAATACAAACAAAAGGTACAGACAAAACACAAGATGAAATAAAAAGGCCTGAAGATAAAGAAAAGATAGATGAAAATAAGGCTGATAAACAAACAGAAGAGGTTAACCTGCCAGTTGTGGAACAAAAACATGTAGAAGATGATCAAGAAGAAGAAGCTCCTAAAGAAGAGGCTGAAGATGGAGGAGATACTGAGATAGAAGAGGAAGAAAATGAAGTTGAATCGAAAGAACAAGAAGAGGATCCCATGTAACAGTAGCAAATTCCATAACAAGAGAAACAACAAGAGCAACAACAAGAACAAGAACAATAGCAAGAACAGCAGCAACAAGAAGAAGTAGAAATAGATAGACCTCATGAAGAGGTAATTGATGAAATTAAGGCTACAGAAGGCATAAAAGAAATTCCTTCCTAGTTAGGAGGAGAAATAAGAAAGGAAAGAAAAGAGGTCCAATTAGCACCAATTGACATTAAAAGTTTGTTAGGTGAGAAGACCACTCCAAGAAAAGAAAAGAGAAAGGCTAGGACAATGTCTGCTATACAGAGAGGTCCAGGGGGATCCAGAATGCTGAGCATAGCCATACCACAAAAGGAAAAGGCAAAAGGTGAAATAGCCTTGGAGGAATATAAGATATTGAATCTTGACATTGGGCATTCTACAAGAGAACATCACATCAATGAATGGGAAGATATGCACCAAGTGACAGCAGAAATGTTGAGGAAAGATAAAGACAAACATGATTACTTAAAAGGACACATTGTCCAACTTCAACAATTTATTAAAGGGATATTTGATCCCAGTGCCATAGTTCGAGAATTGCCTACTAACATAGCAGTAGTATCAAAAGAAGAAATAAAGGACATGGAGAATAAAAGGTTCAAAGCTAACATTTTTGATGAATGGTTTAATGATTTTATGCAAGAGGGTGAACAAACAATAAGGCAAGCTGTGGGAAGTTGGAAAGTAGTTACAGAAGAAAAGAATAAGTGTATGATATTTACACATAAGTGCCAAACCAAAAAGGGAGAATGCATATCTGAAATTGAACAGTTGATAGAAGTGGAAGGAAGAATAGAAGAATTGATCAATGAAGGAGCACTTACTGTTACATTGACAAATCAAGTGCCACAAACAATATTAGAGCTTAAATTTGAGGAAGATAACCTTAGAAAATGTACAGAAGTTGTATAGGATTTAGGAGAGAAGGTAGGTGAGATGATCAAGATGCATAAGAAGATAACAGAAAGACTCTTGCAGCATGAATGTATGGAAATGCCAGCGTATGATTTAGAAAGGGCATTAACAGAATTCAATGCCATATTTGCACCATACTTAGAAAATCTTGATGCCAATCTCAGCAAACAGATGATAGATACATTGATGGAAGAACATGTTAAAATGAAGAAATACAAGAAGAGAAGAGAAGGCTCAGAGAATAAAGAAAAGAAGTTGAAGAAAGGGGTTGTGATGCAAGAATATATTTTGGCAAAGAGTCTAGGAGGAGACTGCACCTTTGTAGAGGGTGTAATCGGCAATTTCAAGAAATATTTGAAAAAGTGAGAAGACAAGCAATAGCAAAGGTTTTTGAGAAGAAGTCAAATAAAGAACCTCAATGAGAGAAAGTTAATGAAGAAAGGGGAATCTTATTTTGTAAAAGGTTCCAACAACATCCTTTGAGAGAGAGAAAAGATACCAAATAGATATTTTGGCAAAACGGTTAAGAATGAATATACATCGTGGATTAATAATGGAGGGATCTTAACCATAGATTTATGTTTGTAGCCGTAGCAATTTGAAGTTCAAAATCTATATAAGGAACTTTGCTACATGTATATTATTTACACAAGGATTTTTAGAATTTAGCTAGCAATTGTAATTTGTTCAGAAGCTCTGAGTAGAAAGAGTATTTTAGTTTAGAGGAGGTTGCCTATGTCTACACTAAGGAATGCATGGAATGTCCAGCTTTCTTATTGTTAGACTTATGGCACACAACTGAGAGGGGGGGTGAATCAGTTGTGCAAACATTTCTCTCAATTAAACACTTAATTCCACTTTGTAATTAGCAATCCAATAATAAATCAATCATGGAAGAACAATGCAACAAATTAAGAGTAGAAACATATCAACACATGAGACACCAAGATTTTGATGTGGAAAACCTAGTTAAGGGAAAAACCACGGGGTGATTAACCCAAGATTATATTCTCTGTTAGAAGAATAGAAAGAACAAAATGGCACATGCCAATTAGGGGTCACTACCTGAGCACACTACTCACAAGAGGCTCACTGCCTACAAGAGACACACTATCTACAAAGGAAAAAGTATCACCTACTTGAACTAGAAAATAACATCTTCACCATGCTTGAATCAATTCCATTTAAGCCCAATAGTTTTGCTCTGCTTTTTGCTCTCCTTCTTGCTACCACACTCTCATCTCCACAAGGACACATTTGAAATGACTTCACAATCCCTTATTTATACAATACATCAACTTAGGAATGATCATCTAAGTCGACAAACATTACCAAGAACATTCGCAGGATGTGTAACTCATCCGGTCAGCCAGTCTTAGGAAGAACTCCTTCACCTAGAGGTTATCCTTCAATTGCGAGCTCCAACTTTGATGCGGATCATCCACATGATCCAAAGACTTCCACAAGATTTTTGTATCACCAAGAACATCTGCACTTCATCTGCATACTAAAATCCTTCTCTCCTTCATCCGGAACCTCAAGAACATAGTTTGTCACCACTGTCACAAAGGAATAGATGCTTCTAGACCTCCAAACCACAAACCAATAGAATTGATACTTCAGACAAACTTCTTGAGTACTACCTTAAATCTGCAGAACAGGACAATCCATTTCTGGATCTCAGCGGACCTTTATGTAACACTCTGTCACCTCTGAACACCTACCAGAACTAGTTTTACTTGGGTGGCCACAACTTCTTTAGATCTTCATGTGGACCTCTAAAATCTCTACTGGACTATCTTAAGATACATATCTTCAAACCCTTTAATCCATATCTCCTGATCTTCATCCTATTTTAGACTGTTACCTTATTGTTATCACTGTTCTTCACTGTTCCTAATTGAGACTAATTTTCTCAATATCCTCAGCACACAGCTCATCCAATTCTTATCATTAATGCAACAGAAGTATGTTGATATCAATGACAACACTAGTTAGGCACATACTTGCAACAATCTCCCCCTTTGTCATTGATGGAAACATATGATGTGAAAAACTATTTTGACCATCAGGACAAGAACTTCTCCTTACTGTCATAACTCCCCCTATCAGCAACAACCATTCACATGTCTTCTATCCCTTTACTACTCCCCCTTTGATCAGCAACCACTTGTTTTTCACATGTCTTCTCTCCCCCTTTGACATCAATGGCAAAGGGCACATACTTGCAAATACTACCACTTCAGAATCATGCCTATTGCTCCCCCTGAGTAGCAGCTCCCTATCATCAATCCGGACCACAAGATGTGACTGTGATATCCACTAGGTTGATGCACATCAGTGCACCTTAGTTCATCACCGGAGGGGAAATAAACCCTAACTTCTTCCTGAGATACTCAAAAGAGTCCTTAGGAAGAGTTTTAGTAAAGATGTCTGCAATCTGATCCTTGGAAGGTACAAACTCCAATCTGACTTCATCCTTATTCACTTGCTCTCTCAAAAAGTGAAACTTGATGGATATATGTTTAGTCTTTGAATGCAACACTAGATTCTTAGATATATTTATTGCACTTGAATTATCATAGAAAATTGTGATAGGCTCCTCATATTCCACTTTGATATCTCTTAGCATCTACTTCATCCACAAAACTTGAGTGCAACTACCTACTGCTGCAATATATTCTACTTTAGTTGTAGATAGAGATATTGTCTCTTGTTTCTTGCTTAGCCAAGAAACCAATCTCTTTCCCAAAAATAATGCTCCACCACTGGTACTCTTCCGGTCATCCACATCTCCTGCCCAATCAGCATCTGTATATGCATGAAGAGAGAAACCATGATCTCTAGAATACCATAGACCATACTCAACTGTCCCTTTTAGATATCTAAAAATCTTCTTAATTTCCATGACATGAGATTCTCTAGGACCAGCTTGGAATCTAGCAACAAGACCAACAACCTGCATAATGTCTGGTCTAGTTTGAGTGAGATACAACAATCCTCCAATCATTGACATGTACTTTGTCTGATCAGCCTTAGGACAGTTCTCATCTTTGCTCAACTTACATCCGGTTGCCATGGGAGTGTTCATTGGTTTAGAGTCTTCCATCCCATATTTCTTCAACAATTCTTTCACATATTTGGTCTGAGAAATGAAGATTCCTTTCTTTGTTTGAGTGATTTGCAGACCCAAGAAGAAATTCATTTCACCAAGCATGGACATCTCAAATTCACTTTTCATTTGATTTTCAAAATTTTTACACATACTATCTCTTCCTCCAAAAATGATATCATCAACAAACACTTCCACAATCAAGATGTTTTCATGATCAATTTTGAAATACAAATTACTGTCGGTAGTACCTTTGTTAAAACCAATCTTCAAAAGATGCTTATCCAATCTTTCATACCAGGCTCTTGGGGCTTGCTTTAGTCCATACAGTGCTTTCTTCAACTTGCAGACCATATCATCATAATCAGACAATTGAAATCCATCTGGTTGCTCTATGTACACTTCTTCTTCCAAGTCACCATTCAAGAAGGTAGACTTGACATCCATCTGATATACCTTGAAAAATCTTTGAAAGCAACAAAAGCAAGAAATAATCTAACTGCTTCAATTCTTGCCACCGGAGAAAAGGTTTCTTCAAAATCAACTCCTTCTATTTGAGAATAGCCCTTGCAGACCAATCTAGCTTTATTCCTGATTACTTCACCAACTTCATTTAATTTGTTCCAGAAGACCCATTTGGTTCCAATCACATTCTTGTTTCTAAGTCTGGGAACAAGATCCCAAGTGTGATTTTTCTCAATTTGCATCAACTCTTCCTCCATTGCTTTAGTCCAATTTTCATCATTGCAAGCTTCATTTATAGTCTTAGGTTCAATCTTTGAAATCAAGCAATATTCATCTAAATTTTGAGCAATTTTCCTTCTTGTTTGTACACCTTTGCTTTTATCCCCTATGATCTGATCTTCAAAGTGGTTCAATCTTACATACCTAGCTACTTTGGGAGTTTCTTGCACTTTTGCTCCTTGATCAGGCTCATTCAAACTTATCTCTTCTTCTTGATTTACCAGATCAGTTTGAATCTAACTTTCAGAATAGGCTTGGGCTCCTTGAATCAGAACACCATTCTGATCATCTTCATCATATTCATAAAACCTTGAGGGTTTTCTAATTCCTTCATCAACCTTTACATTTGTACTTTCTATAATCTTTCTCAGTCTCTTGTTATAACACTGGTATGCTTTGCTTTGAGTGGAGTAACCCAAGAATATTCCTTCATCACTTCTAGCATCAGACTTTCCTAGATCTTCATCTCTTTTAATGTAACATTTGCTACCAAACACTTTGAAATACCTCATAGTAGGAGTGATGCCAAACCAAAGTTCATAAGGAGTCTTACAGGTATTGCTTCTGATTTGAACTCGATTGAGAGTATAGACTGCAGTGCTGACAACTTCTCTCCAATAGATCAGAGGGACATTTGCTTCCATCATCATAGTTCTAGATGCTTCCTGGATGGTCCAGTTCTTTCTTTCAACTACTCCATTCTGCTGTGGAGTCCTCAAAGTAGACAACTGTCTCTTTATTCCATGTTTCTCACAGAAATCTATGAATTCATCGGATGTGAATTCTCCACCTCTATCAAACCTTAGACATTTTAGTTTTAATCTGATTTCATTCTCTACCATAGCCTTGAATATTTTGAATTTCTCAAAAGCTTCTGATTTCTCTTTCAGAAAGGTTACCCACATCATCCAGGAGTAGTCATCAATTAGTACCGTGAAGTATCTATCACCTTGCACACTTTTGATTCTTGCCGGACCACAAAGATCAGTATGAACTAAGTCCAATAATCTGGTAGAAGATAGTTAGTTACTTTTAAATGTGACTCTACTCAGCTTATCCAACTGACATTCTTTGTACAAACTATTAGTAGGTTTCACCAATTTTGGAAGATCTCTTACAACTTGAGCGTTGCTTATCTTGATGATATTATCAAAATTCACATGACACATCCTCCTATGCCATAACCAACTTTGATCAACTTGAACAAATAAGCAACTTTTACCAGTACCAACTAGATGGAAGATATTACCTTTAGTCTGAGTACTGGATGCAATCTCTGTTCCTGAACTTTCAAAGATCTTACACTTTCCATTCTTGAATTAGAGGTCATAGCCTTGCCCACCAACTGTCCAACACTGAGAAGAGTGTGCTTCAATCCTTCAACATACAAAACATTACTGGTTTTGTTCCTTCCATCAAAAGAAATAGTTCCTCTACCTCTGATTTTACCAACAGAATTATCACCAAACTTTACCACTCCTCCTTCATACCTTTCCAAATCAATGAACTTATTTTTGTCACCTGTCATATGGTTAGAGCAACCACTGTCAATGACCCAATCATCCTTTTCTTCAATTTGGGCAGCTAGAGCTCTTTCCACAGTCTTATGATTGACAGATACAGAGGACATTGGATCTTCTTCCTTGATGGCAATGAACACCCATTCATTTCCAGATTTGTTTCCTATCTCTGATTTATCATCTGTTACTCCTTCATTATCATCATATTCATGTACATAATAACAGTTCTTTTGGAACCTTGGCTTGTTAGGCTTTTGCCTTGAAAATCTTTCCAGACATATTGAGGCAAAATGACCAATCTTATTGCAGTTAAAACACTTGACAGGTAATTTTCCTTCATACTTACCAGATCCTCTTGGCAGCCTCTTTGCAATAAGGGCTTCAAGTTGAATAGTTTCTACTTCTTCTTCCTCCAGATCCTTTCTTGCTTTTTCATACCATGACAGCTTCCTTGATGAATTCTCTCCCAAATCAAACCTTTGTTTACCTTTACAGAGGCACTAGCTTTGAATGCAGATTTAGTCTTGGGGGGGTCATCTCCAAACTCTATCATTTCAAATGCAACTAATTTTCTAGCCAATTGATCTCTTGTGATAGTTGTATGGGCTCTGAATTCTTCAATGGCAACAATCTTAATTTTGTAAGAAGCAGGAAGGGATCTGAGAATTTTTCCAACAACCTCATCTTCATCCAAGACTCCACCAACATTTCTAATTCCACAAACAAGCTCATTTACTCTTGGCATAAAAGTAGTGATGTTTTCATCATCTCTCATCTTTAGATTTTCAAATTTTCCTTTCAGACTTTGTAACCTTGCACTTTTGACATACTTGTCTCCTTCATGCAGAAGTTCCAATTTTTGCCAAATCTCAAAAGCAGTTGGTAGGTCAATAACATTTGAGAGCTCTGAATCAGATAATGCGTTTAGAAGAGCCTCTATAGTCCACAGATTGTTTTCAGTGTCTGTGATTTCATTTTGGGTTTTCGGACCACCCTGTGGAGGTACATACTATGTTGTAACTATGGTCCAGTATGCCACTCCCATACATCTCAAGTGACATTTCATGCGACCTTTCCAGAGATTAAAATTGGTTCCATTAAACTTTGGACTATCCTTCTTGTAAGATGACATCCTTAATCTCCTCAAGCGGTTAAGCTTTTTTAGAGGAACTTGGCTCTGATACCAATTGTTAGACTTAGGGCACACAACTGAGAGTGGCGGTGAATCAGTTGTGTAAAACTTTCTCTCAATTAAACACTTAATTCTACTTTGTAATTAGTAGTCCAATAATAAATCAATCATGGAAGCACAATGCAACAAATTAAGAGTAGAAACATATCAACACATGAGACATCAAGATTTTGACGTGGAAAACCTGCTTAAGGGAAAAACCACAAGGTAATTAACCCAAGATTGTATTCTCTATTAGAAGAATAGCAAGAACAAAATGGCACATGCCAATTAGGGCTCACTGCCTGAGCACACTGCTCACAAGAGGCTCACTACCTACAAGAGACACACTATCTACAAAGGAATGAGTATCACCTACTTGAATTGGAAAATAGCATCTTCACCATGCTTGAATTAGTTCCATTTAAGCCCAATTCTTCTACTCTACTTTTCACTCTCCTACTTGCTACCACACTGTCATCTCCACAAGGACACATTTGAAATGACTTTGCAATCCCTTATTTATACAAAACATCAACTTAATAATGATCATCTAAGTAGACAAACATTACCAAGAACATCTGTAGGATGTGTAACTCATCTGGTTAGCCAGTCTCAGGAAGAACTCCTTCACCTGGAGGTTATCCTTCAATTGTGAGCTCCAACTTTGATGCAGACCATCCACACGATCCAAAGACTTCCACAAGATTTCCTGAATCACCAAGAACATCTGCACTTCATCTGCATACTAAAATCTTTCTCTCCTTCATTCAGAACCTCAAGAACATAGTCTGTCACCACTGTCATAAAGGAATAGATGCTTCTGGACCTCTAGACCACAAACCAATAGAATTGATACTTTAGACAGACTTCCTAAGTACTACCTTAAATCCGCAGAATAGGACAATGCATTTCCAGATCTCACCGGACCTTTCTGTAACACTCTGTCACCTCTGAACACCTACCGAAACCTGTTTTACTTGGGTGGCCACAACTTTTTCAGATCTTCATGCAGACCTCTGAAATCTCTACTGGACTATTTCAAGATACATATCTTCAAACCCTTTAATCCGCATGTCCTGATCTTCGTCCTATCTTGGATTGTTACCTTACTGTTATCACTATTCTTCATTGTTCCTAATTGAGACTAATTTTCTCAATATCCTCAGCACACAGTTCATCTAATCCTTATCATTAATGCAACAAAAGTATGTTGACATCAATGACAACACCGGTTAGGCCCATACTTGCAACACTTATTATATGTGCAACACTTATTAATGAAGCTAAGAGTCATTTAGACATTGTAAATCATATATGACTATGTTTTGAATATAAATGAATCTGGAAGTTTGCGTCTATTTTCTGAGTGTCTTCTAGCTCTTCTTTGTATTTGAAACAATTCCTCTTAAAGCTTGCAATCTTGGATGCATATTCATGAAAATACTCAGGATATTCGCATTTAATGATTTAGTCTGTTGATTTAATTAAATTTGCTATAATTCTTATCATGTGCACAACAGAGCATTTAGATCTTGTAGCAAGTGATGTTTTTTTGAATTCTCTCTAACTTTTCCCAAACTTTGAAATACTTAGCTTAAACACATAAATCTAAAGGAGATTGTCTAGCATTTGAAGGAATTAAGAGCAATTGAGTTGATATTTGGCAATCTTTATACATATTTGAAAAGGAAAGCATGTTTTAATATAAAATCATACAAAGCTTTAGGATATAGTAACAGATTTATGCAAAGGAATGAATAATTTGTTGATATTTGCAACAATTTGCATAAGTAGAGTCTAGTAAGTAATCAATCACCTTAAATCATGTAAGGCCCCTTGCATATTACAGCTTCATAGTAACCTACTGAACTGTCCACAAGGTCAAGACCTAACCATACAGAAACTTGGGATTAAGCAATCTTAATTGATTTCTTCATATCTTTCAAGATAGTTAGGTTCATTTTATAAATTTTAACTTTTGTTATGAATGTGTAAAAACAATTATCAACAGCACTCAAGGTGCTGGCTAAGAAGGAAGCAAGTCAGTGAATGGTGTAGGGCACCGTAGTGGAGGATGGGTGATGGGGGTGGAGCGGGCATCAATGCCCAAAGAAACCTATGCTGGTGGGGGGGCGATCTGCCCCCACACCCCACTCAAAGCTTCCATGGCAGCGGCCAGGTGCTGCTGCCCCCTCACAATTACATCAGCCCTAAAGGGCGTTAGGGTATAGCCCTAAATGGCAACGTATATCAGTTTTGCATTTTTTTTATGTATATTATTTAAAATCTCTTTTTAAACCTTTGTTGGCTCTATTGAGGTTCGATTGTATTTAAGCCCTTCGATATGTGTGTGTGTGTGTGTGTGTGTGTGTGTGTGTGTGTGTTCCCTAAAATCTTTTTTTTTATAAATCAACCCAGCATCATGAAAAAAAAAATAGTAGCTCTTAAAGAATTATATATATCATATCTATAGCCCAACAATAAAATTAGTTTTGCCTCTGTAATGAATTTTGGCTCACTGTGAAAAAAATAAAATAGCAAGGATAGTATTTCTAAGGCAGAAGAAAATTTTCATAGGGTCACACCCATATTCCCGTTCACTTTTTTTTTTCCTTTTTGTGTTATTATAGGTTCAATAGCTCTTCTATGACAATAACTTTTCCTCCTAATGCATAACAAAATTTATTTTCCCAGAATATGATCACAAGAGGTTGTCTACCATATTTGTTTGATAGTATTCATTGCATAAAACTTAAGGGGTCTTTCCTTACATAAATCTTGAATATGCATATTTCTCTTCTGTCAACAATATGAAATTTCCTTGCATAGTCCCACATATACACAACAACATAAAAAAATTACATTTGATTGCTCATTTAACTAATGAAACCCATTTTTCCTCCTCCCAAACCAAGATAATGTAAATTGCAATCTAAATCTTACCACTACCCACACAACATCCTAAAAGTAAAAGAAAAGTAACAGAAACATATTGTATTTTATTACCATGACTTTTATTCACATTCAGTATAAAATTTCTCATAGAAAAGAAAAAAACAGACAACATATTTTTCTCTATTTGAATCATTTCTCAAAACAACCTAATAAAAACTAGTAACATATATATATTTTCATTTTGTAAACTTTCACACAACATCATAATACAACAAAACATCAACCATATATTACATTTTTACAGCCACAACAAGATGGAGTGTAACATTAAAACTATTTAAACAATACATATTAGAGAGTATTTTCTCTCTTTTCAATTTGTCCACAACAAATAGGCCATTCTTGGCCATGGCTCTCAAGTAGCCAAAATAACAATACAACACCAACAAGATAAGACATCTCCCAAGCTCCAGTGGTCACCAAACAGACCTGCAAGAAACGAAACAATGGAAGAACAACCAAGCCACCAAAAACACTCTCCTCCCTACCATAGACCCGCAAGTGGGTCACCCTCAAGCTTGGAGATTAATCTTCACATGGGTCTCAAACCACAACACAACAATAAGAAAACCACACAAATCATGAAGAACACCCATAAGGTTTAACACAACACAAAATCCATAGAAATAGATTTGAGGGGGTAGGGGAGTGGACATCACTTGACTCAAGAGGATCACTCCACAAAAATCCCAAAGTCTCAACATAAAATAAGGCCTCAAGCCCAAAATGATAACTCCAAGAATATATAATTTTCACCATGGTACTCATGCCAAACAAAATACTCCATACTCCAATATCTTGCCCTCAAGGCCACAAAAAAATACCAATACCAGGAGGGTGACCTCGAGGAGGTTCACTCCTCCCCCACCCCACACATGGATGGACACACCAAGCTTGGTAGTCTCATACCAAAACACCCAAAAACCCCACAACAAAGAAGAAACAAACACACCAAATCATTTCAAGCACATAGCCAAAATTAACAAAGCATAAGGCCAAATGCCTTGAAGCTTACCTTGAGAGCCCAACAACAGATGAAAGTCAAAGAAGAGCCCACAATCCTTCTTCAAGCCTCCAATCCTCCAAAATTTCTCTAACTCTCCAAAATCTCTCTAACTTTCCCCAAAATCCCTCCAAAGATAGAAATTTAAGCCAAAAACAAGAACCCCATTCCCCTCTCCAGGAGGAATTAAAATAGGCCTCATTCCAAGGCCTTGAGGAATGAGAAGGTGACACATGTCACCTTCTCCTTCCTCTTCCCATCCCACTTGCAAGGGAAAAGGAATGTGAGGGTGACATGTGTCACCCTCCCATCCATTCAAACCTCACCCTCTCCACATGTGCTCTCACACATGTGTGAGCAAAGGTGGAGAGGTGGCATCTCTCCACATGGGCTCCAAGAGGATAAGGGATGACACATGTCATCACCTTATTCTCCAAAGGGAGCCCCTTCACTCCAAGATGCTCTCACACATGTGTGAGAGCATTCGAGGAAGGTTCCACACACTTGGGGGTCTTGAAGACTCCTCAAGTCTTCAAGGTGGTGGAATTCCATGCCTTGGAAAGGGAGATGGAATTTCTTTCAAGGCACGACTCATCTCCCACACTTATCCTATTTGAATTTTCGCCACTTTTATTTAACCCAAGGTTAAGGTGACTAGATAGGAGTAACCCTATGGTTTGGCATGCTCAAATGGGCCCTAGACCCTAGGGGTATCACCTAGGGTTAATTTTAGCCCCTATAAAACACTTTAGGATGTAAAAATTCACATAAAATGGCCACAAAAATTAAAAGACACCAAGTGGTGTAAATTAAAACACATATTTTACAACACATCATTTAAATAATATAAAAGGGTGAAATCTAGGCCAAATAATAAAATGCAGACATTTACAAAACATCATACAATCACACATGATCCTTGTCCCTCTTGGGAATGGATAGGTCTAACACGGGAAACACATAGGTGTGAGATTGATCTCCAATTTTTCATGGCCTAGAAAATCACCTGCGCACTTGAACAAACAGATAATCCAATATATATTTATCATAGCCGAAGCAAGGATATGCAAACACTCACGTCATCGCATAATTCATTTAAAATATTATACAAATCACATCATAAATAAGATTAATAATTGCATTTCTATATGCTACCTCAGAATCAAAATCACATAGCAAATCCATATAATGATTTCACAACTATCATCTCAAATATCATCAAAGTGCATATCACATGTCTAATCATCATCAGTGAATCAAAATCAGGATATAGTCAAATCACAACACACTAAACATAGCTAATCAAAATAAAGGAATATAGTATAGAATCTGCATATTAGGATCAACAGTCCCCAAATGTCGAAATGTCATCAACTGTAAATATGAAATAAGTAAAATAAGGGAGTGAAATAAATAGGCCTCACATCCTCCCCCCTAAGACCAAACTTCCTCCTGGAAGTCATCAAAGTGGTGAGGATAAAGTGTCCTCAATCTCGCTGCATCCTCTCATGTCGTTGTGACCTCATCATGCCTAACCCATAGAACCCTAACCTAGTCCAGCTCTCGACCTTGAAGGCCCAGCGTTCAATGAGCCAATATGTGAATTGGCTCCAAATTCAACTACCCATCCACCTCTACCTATAGAGCACTCTAGTCCAATACATGACATAAATTGATATATATCGTCGCAATACAGACACATGGAACACATCATGGATGCGCGATAGGCTAGGTGGCAAGGCTAGACAGTAAGCTACGGGTCCTATCTGCTCCAAGATCTCAAATGGCCCAACGAGCTGTGGTGCAAGCTTAGAGCCCTTTCCATAATGGATTGGACCCTTATGCGGCTGCACTCTCAAGAAAACTATGTCACCAACTGAGAAGCTCTGTTCTAGTCTCTTAGCATCGGCATACTTCTTCTGTCGATCTTGTGCCTTCTGAAGTCTCTATCTAATCAAGGTCACCTTCTACTCCATATCATGTACCAGCTTTGGCCCATAGTAGCCCTATCCTCTATACAATCCCAACTCAACGGTGTCCTACAAGGTCTGTTGTACAAGGCCTAATAAGGAGGCATACTCAACGAGCTGTGATGCTCATTATTGTAGGCAAACTCAACCAGATACAGATACTCCTCCCATATAGACTGGTGGTCCATAATGTACATGTGGAGCATATCCTCTAACACTTGATTCACCCTCTCCATCTGATCATCTGTCTCGAGGTGATAAATAGAACTGAAGTTGAGCTGTGTGCCCAATGCCTGCTACAATGCCCTCTAAAAGGCTAATGTGAACAATGAGTCCCTGTCAGAAATAATACAGCGAGGTACCCCATGTAATCTCAAAATGTCATCCAAGAATACTCTCGCCACTGTTGGTGCATTGTACATCGTGCATACAGGTGATAAATTTGCCAACTTGGTCAACTTATCAACCGTCACCATGATGGCATCATGGCAATGAGATGACATAGGAAGACCAACTATAAAATCCATGGAAATGGTGTCCCATTTCCACTCTGGTATCTCATGAGGGTATAAAAGACTTGTTGGATGTTGATGCTTGGCCTTGACCCTCTAGTACTCAAGGCATTGAGAAAGAAACTCTAGAATATCCCATCTCATACCTGCCCAATGGTATAGTTGTCGCAAGTTGGCATGCATCTTCTTCACCCCCAGGTGTGCTACATAAGGTGCTCTATGAGCCTCTAAAAGAACTACTACATATAGGTCGCCTACACAGGGTACATAGATGCACTATTGATGTCTAAGTAGCCCATCTGCCTCTAGGGAATATCTTGCAAACTTGCCCACAAGGGCCCTCTGTGACTGGATCTCTTGTTGCACCTCAAGAAACCACTCATCCTCAGGTAGATGTTGAATAATGCATCATCTCAAGTCTACACTTAGTGTCAAGGTTAGGATCTCGTGGTACCTCTAACTCAATGCATTGGTAACCATGTTCTACTTCCCTTTGATGTAGTGGACATCAAAGTCGTACTCACAAAGGAACTCCATTCAACGCCATTAGCTGGCGTTTAGATTCAGCTACGTGAATATGTACTAAAGACTATGATGGTCTGAATGTAGCTCGAAACGATGACCTAGTAGAAAGTGTCTCCAATGAACAAGAGTATGAACCACTACTGCAAGCTCTAAATCATGTGTGGGGTAGTTTAGCTCATGGGTCTTGAGCTTTCATGACTCATACACGATTGCTCTACCACCCTGCATAAGTATGGCTCCTAATCCCTCTAGTGATGCATCGGTACAAATCATGAAATCTGCTTCTAGATCAGGAACTACTAAGATGGGAGCACTGGTAAGATGCTCCTTGAGGACCCCAAAGGCCCTCTCGCACTACTCAATCTAAGTAAAACTCTTCCCTTTCTACTGAAGGTAAGTGATGGGGTGTGCTATCTTGGAGAAGCCCTCAATGAATTTGCGGTAATATCCAGCTAATCTCATGAAACTCCTAACCTCTGTCAAATTGGTGGGTGCTGGCCAATCTCTAATAGCCCTGATCTTCAATGGATCTATGGAGATACCATTGCCAGATAGGATGTGCCCCAAATGCTGGACCTCTGACCTGAAAAATGCACACTTCACCAAGTTGCCATAAAGATTCTGCTCCCTCAAGATTTGCAAAACCTAACGTAAGTGGTCCTCATGCTCCTCCTCAGTCTACGAATAGATCAAAGTATCATCAAGGAATATAATCACGAACCAATCCAAGTATGGAACACCTCATTCATGAGACTCATGAACACTACAAGGGCATTCGTCAAGCTGAAGGGTACCATAGTGAACTCATAGTGGCCGTATCGAGTTTGAAAGGTGGTCTTATGGATGTCTGCCTTTGTGATATGCAACTAGTGATAACTAGACTTCAAGTCTATCTTAGAGAACACTCTAGCTCCATGCATCTGGTCAAATAGATCATCAATCCTAGGTAGAGGATAACGGTTCTTCACTGTCACTTTATTAAGTTGCCTATAATCCATGCACAGAAGAAGAGACCCATCCTTCTTCACAAAGGTAATCAGTTCACCCTAAGGTGAAATGCTAGGTTCGATGTGCCCCTTCTTGAGTAAGTCCTCTAACTGTAACTTTAGCTCTGTGAGCTCATGGGTAGTCATCCTATAGGGTGCATGAGATACTGGCTTGACACCCGATACTAGGTCAATATGAAAGTCTACCTCTCTGCGAGGTGGCATCCCTGGTAACTCTGGTAGGAAAACATCGACAAACTCTCTCAAGATGGGTTGATCATCTAATGATGCCTTTGGCTCATCCTCTAACCTGTCACTAATAGTAATGGTGAACATCTGACATCCCTTCCACATGCAGTACTTAAGATGCTGAGTGGATATCATGTGAACTACTGTGGGCTTTTGAATGCCCACTATCTCAACTGTTGTGCCATGGTCATCTAAACAACTAATCACCTTTCAATGACAATCTAGCTTGGCTCTATGAGCTGCAAGCCAATCCATGCCTAAAACCACACCATAAGATCCTAAAGGCATAACCCTAAGGTTGCATAATGTAGTGAAGGCTCCCAAAGATATCTCACAATCATGAACCAAAGCATCTACTGCCATCTTGGCCCCTGTGGCTAACTCAACCTCCCACCTATTGTCCTACCTAGAGGCCACTAGCCTGCAACACTCCACTAATGATGGAGATATAAAAGAATCAGTAGTGCTAGAATCAAATAAAATAGAAATGGGGACATCCCCAATCATACTTGTGGTCTCAATCAATGAGGCCTGAAAGTTAGCCTGGCGGTTATTAACTGCTGCAAACATATGGTGGGACCTACCCACATCCCCAACTGTCTGCTTGTATCTACCTGTACGAGGCTGTCCCCCTACCGTATAGCCCTGTGGGCACTCTCTAGCTAAATGACCTACTCCACCACAAACATAACATGGTCCTTGAGCCTGCACCTGTATTGACTATGTCCTACTCAACTGCTACTACCCAGGTCGACTCATAGAACCCTGTGAACCTCTGAATGACTACTATTATTTAGTGGGCCCTACAGATGGTCCCTAATGTCGATGATCCCTACACGGGCCCTGCTACTGCCAACCGTGATTATGACCCCCATGTGCCCTCTGCTGTGGCCTAGACCTCTACTGATGCTGCTGCTATTTCTGCTATGGAGGTCTAGGAGGTGGTGGTACATAACTAAATCCTCCCCTCTGAGGTGGTGGTGGTGGTCAGTGGAAATCCTACTACTGCTACTGGCTATGGTCCTAAAATTGGGGCTGTGAACTCTAACTATATGCCTTCTGGGCAGCCTCACTCATGGTCTGGGGGTTCACCATGTGCACTGGTCCTGATATCCCATGATTCAAACCTCTGATAAACTTGTGCACCAGAAGTTTCTCATCATGGAGGTACTCTGCATACCATGACATCTCAATGAACCTACTCTCATACTGCGCTACAGTAGAACCTCGTTGCTGCAAGTCATGGAACTCATTAATTTGATGTTACCTGTAATGATTTGAAAGATAACGTGCGTTAAAGTGCTTAATGAAGGTGTCCCATGTAAGAGTATCTAATGATAGGTGGCGCTTGCACTCCTTAATGTGCCACCATGTCACCACTGTGTCTCTCAAAAGATGAACTGCCATGCATGCCTTTGTGTTGCTCCCATAGGGATGCAACGCAAAGCACCTATCCAAACTAATGAGCCAAGCCTTAACCTTGGCTCCCTCTGTGGTCCCTATGAAGGTGGGTGGATTCAGCCTAAGTAAATCCCTAATGGGGTCCCCTCGGTCTCTATGTTCTCTAAAAGGCTCATCCACCTCCTCTCGTCGTCCATAATCATAAGGTCCGTGGTATACCTGCTCTATCCTCACAACCTCCTCTCACCATGCATGGCACGGAGGACTCCTACTACGAGCTTTGTATGCTGAACTGACCTCCTTTGTTGTGGTGTCAGGTAACTCTATATGCAGCTCAATACGAGGCTCCATGCACGGCTGAACATGTGGCTTCACTCGCAGCTCTACACGGGCCTCAACATGTGGCTCTACACGCGGCTCATCACATGGTGCCTCTCATAGCTCAATGTGGGGCTCAACACGCAGCTCAACACATGGCTCTGCTATGGCCGGTGGTAACCTTTCTAAGACTGCTTGTAAAGCCTAAAGAATTTGTGGCCCTAAATCAAGTGCTGGTGGTGCCTGTGGTACCTATGGTGCATGTGGACCCTGTGGTGCTGGTGGTCCCTGACCCTCGGCTGATGACTCACTATGTATCTCCATGGACGCAGTGGCACATGAACGCACTCACCTCGTTCTGGGAGGCATCCTACAAGAACAAGGTATTTACAAATCAATCGAAATGCAGAATATATAATGTGCCCAAACAAGCCCAGTGTTTAAACTTGGGCTCTGATACCAAATGCCATGCTCATATTTTCCATGCAGTCATGACACACAACACACATGTCATGTCCACATTTGTCATGTGGTCATGACACGAAATATCAAAAAAATTTACACGCGTCCCTAGAAACCCCCTCGCACGCTTCAACATGCTTGGTGGCAATATGCATAAGGCATAAACATGTCAATCAAGAGGTGAGTATTGCGATTATCTATCGCAAGCCCTACACGATGGTAGCCTATTAAGGGGGTTATTGTGATACGAGGAGTGCCACCATTAGGGTTGGAATCGATTTGACTCGAACCCTAAGTTGCCTAGATGAATGGTGTGATTTCGACATGTGTTGAAATCAAAACCCTAATACTAAAGTATAAGGATTAAATAACAATCACAACACTCCATTATTATTTGTAAGAACGTTAAATTAATTAACGACGCTTAATTTAAGTTGATTAAATATTGCTACTACTTCCTAGAAAAATCTGGCAGCATAACACCTCTAGGGCGTGTAAGGGAATTATTCTAATTTAAAGAATTTCCTATTAAGGATTCCCCAAAAATTGAATTAAATTTAATTAAATTATATACTATGCTTGATTTATGAATTTCTCCTCATTAATGTTTTGTATTATAACTTAGATTAAAATACATTTAAATAAATCAACTTCATTAATAAGGTATTAGATTAATAAGTTCCAAGGCCTAAATAATTTCAAAAGCCATTACTAAAGTTTTTAATATAGTTCCCATAGAACATTAACTAACACCTCACAATAATTTCCTCAATAAAGTTATTTCCCTAGACAACTAAAGGCAAAGTTTAAATATAATCTATCCCACTCATTAAAATAATATGCCTAGGAAAATTAAAATCTAAACTTAATAAGATTGGAGAAGAAAAGCCTCTCACTAGAATTAATCCCATGGGCAAAAGAATAATTCAAATAAAAGATTAACAAATAAGAAGGGATGGAGGAGGGGAGACTTAAATTCACATGCACCCAAATTTCCTTTAAATAAAAAATCTAAAAACTCCTCTCATCCCTAAAATAAAAGAATTTTAAATCTCTCAAGGAAGCCCTAATCTATTTTCTTTTTAATAAAATATCCCAATACAAGCCCTAACCCTAAATTCATTCTTTTCTATTATTCTCTTTTCTACCCTAACTCTCCTCTCCTATTTTCTCTTCTCTCATTTTCTCCTTTATTTTGTTTTACACAGGTTTCCCTTTCTGAATATATATATATATATATATATATATATATATATATATATATATATATATATATGTATATGTATTGTGCCGTTGGTTCTCTTTTTTTTGTATAAGCAGGATACTGATATATTATTTTTTTTAAGCAACACTAACAGTGGAACCGAAGGTTTATATATATATATATATATATATATATATATATATATATATATATATATATATAACTTGTTTTAAGTTTAAGTTACAGGGCAGACAGTGTGAAGAGAACGGTAGGGTTGTGGTGCTCAAGGTGCAGGCCGCAGGTTTAGGAGGTTATGCTAGCTGCGAAGGAGGCAAGTCAGTGAATGGCGTAGGGCACCATAGTGGAGGATGGGTGACAGGGGTGGAGTGGGCGTCAATGCCCAAAGAAACCTATGCTAGTGGGGGGGCGATCCCCCCCGACACCCCACTCAAAGCTTCCATGGTGGAGGCGAAGGGCTGCTACCCCCTCACAGTTACGTCGGCCCTAAAGGGCGTTAGGGTATAACCCTAAATGGCAACATATATCAGTTTTGTATTTTTTATTTATATTATTTAAAATCTCTTTTTAAACCTTTGTTGGCTCTATTGAGGTTCCATTGTATTTAAGACCTTCGATATATATATATATATATATATATATATATATATATATATATATATCTGTTCCCTAAAATCTTTTGTTTTTATAAATCGACCTGGCATCATGACAAAAAAAAAATAGTAGCTCTTAAAGTATTATATATATATATCCCTAAAATCTTTTTTTTTATATAAATCAACCTGGCATCATGACAAAAAAAAAATAGTAGCTCTTAAAGCATTATATATATATAATGCTTTAAGAGCTACTATTTTTTTTTGTCATGATATATATATATATATATATATTTATATTTATATATATATATAGCCCAACAATAAAATAAGTTTTACCTCTATAATGAATCTTGGCTCACTATGAAAAAAATAAAACAGTAAGGATAGTATTTCTAAGGCAGAACAAAATTTTCATAGGGTTACACCCATATTCCCATTGTTCACTTTTTTTTTCCTTTTTGTGTTATTGTAGGTTCAACAACTCTTCTATGACAATAAATTTTCCTCCTGATGCATAACAAAATTTCTTTTCCCAGAATATGATCACAAGCTCGGTTATCTACCATATTTTTTTGATAGTATTCATTGCATAAAACATAAGGGGTCTTTCCTTACATAAACTTGAATATACATATTTCTCTTCTGTCAACAATATGAAATTTCCTTGCACAGTCCCACATATACACACCAACATAAAAGAATTAAATTTGATTGCTCATTTAACTAATGTAACCCATTTTTCCTCCTCCCAAACCAAGATAATGTAAACTGCAATCTAAATCTTACCACTACCCACACAACATCCTAAGAGTAAAAGAAAAGTAATAGCAACATATTGTATTTTATTACCATGACTTTTATTCACAGTTAGTATAAAATTTCTCACAACAAATTAAAAAATAGCCAACATATTTTTCTCTATTTGAATCATTTCTCACAACAACCTAATAAAAACCAGTAACATATATATATTTTCATTTTGCAAACTTTCACACATCATAATACAACAAAACATCAACCATATATTACATTTTTACAAACACAACAAGATGGAGTGTAACATTAAAGCTATTTAAACAATACATATTAGAGAGTATTTTCTCTCTTTTCAATTTGTCCACAACAAATAGGCCATTCTTGGCCATGGCTCTCAAGTAGCCAAAATAACAATACAACACCAACAAGATAAGACATCTCCCAAGCTCCAATGGTCACCAAACAAACTTGCAAGAAACTAAACAATGGAGGAACAACCAAGCCACCAAAAACACTCTCCTCCCTACCATAGACTTGAAAGTGGGTTACCACCAAGCTTGGAGGTCGATCTTCACATGGGTCTCAAACCACAACACAATAATAAGCAAACCACACAAATCATGAAGAATACCCATAAGGTTTAACACAACACAAAATCCATAGAAATGGATTTGAGGGGGTAGGGGAGTGGACATCACTCGACTCAAGAGGATCAGTCCACAAAAATCCCAAAGTCTCAACACAAAATAAGGCCTCAAGCCCAAAATGATAACTCCAAGAATATATAATTTTCACCATGGCACTCATGCCAAACAAAATACTCCATACTCCAATATCTTGCCCTCAAGGCCACAAAAAAATACCAATACCAGGAGGGTGACCTCAAGGAGGTTCACTCCTTCCCCACCCCACACATGGATGGACACACCAAGCATGGTAGTCTCATCCCAAAACACCCAAAAACCCCACAACAAAGAAGAAACAAACACACCAAAGCATTTCAAGCATATAGCCAAAATTAACAAAGCATTGAAGGAAGGTTCCACACACTTAGGGGTCTTGAAGATTCCCCATGTCTTCAAGGTGGTGGAATTCAATGCCTTGGAAAGGGAGATAGAACTTCTTTCAAGGCTTGACTCATCTCCCACACTTATCCAATTTGAATTTTGGCCACTTTTATTTAACCCAAGGTTAAGGTGACTTGACAGGGGTAACCCTAGTGTTTGGAATGCTCAAATGGGCCCTAGACCCTAGGGGTACCACCTAGGGTTAATTTTAGCCCCTAGAAAACACTTTTGGAGGTAAAAATTTGCATAAAATGGCCACAAAAATTAAAAGACACCAAGTGGTGTAAATTAAAACACATATTTTACAACACATCATTTAAATAATATAAAAGGGTGAAATCTAGGCCAAATAATAAAATGCAGACATTTACGAAACATCATACAATCATACATGATCCTTGTCCCTCTTGGGAATGGATCGGTCTAACACGGGAAACACATAGGTGTGAGATCAATCTTTAATTTTTTGTGGCCTAGAAAATCACCTATGCACTTGAACAAATAGATTAATCCAACATATATATATATATATATATATATATATATATATATATATTCATAGCCAAAGCAAGGAAATGCAAACACTATGAGTCATCGCATAATTCATGTAAAACATTACACAAATCACATCATAAATAAGATTCATAATTGCATTTCTATATGCTACCTCAGAATCAAAATCACATAGCAAATCCATATAATGATTTCACAACTAACATCTCTAATATCATCAAAGTGCATATCACATGTCTAATCATCAGCAATGAATCAAAATTAGGATATAGTCAAATCACAACGCACTAAACATAGCTAACCAAAATAAAGGAATATAGTCTAGAATTTGCATATTGGGATCAATAGTCCCCAAATGTCAAAATTTCATCAACTATAAATATGAAATAAGTAAAATAAGGGAGTGAAATAAATAGGCCTCACATAACCTAGTGTAGGAGCACCTAATCCACAGTGGCCTCCATGAGGCATTTAACTTCATGATGTGTCTGATGTTCATTTTTGTTGTTTCCAATAAGGTCTTAGAAGACCATTCATGTAATAAGGTCTATTTGACCAATGCATGTCATTTTAGTTTGTATCTAGGTTCATTGTGTAAGTCCCAAGGACACTTGTCAATTTGTAATCACAAAGGTTGTTAGGCAGTTGGAGGTTGTTAGATGGTTGTCTCCCAACTGCTTGGATTGGTCTCCCAGCCACTTGGAGTTAGGTTGGTACTACTCAAGGTGAGTAGATAAATGCCCAGAGGAGATCGAATGAAAATATATCAGATCAGATCATGAAGAAGTGTGATTTGCAATTGTAAAATAGAGCATCTATGTGCGTACATTTCTAAAAGGCATAATAAACAAAGTTTTGTTCTGTGCATCTTTTTGTCATTCCGGATTCGCTAGGTTTTCTCTATATAAATCAAATTTCTGTTTTGTGGTCGAGATGGACTCTTAGTCCATTCCACAGATTAGATTTCTTCAAAATCAATGGAATGGCTATACAGTTCTTTCGTTTTGTTGTTTTGTTCATTTGGGTTTTGTGTCTGTAGGATTGCGCACAATGGTGCTGATAGATCCTAGCATCCTCATGTGCTAGGATGGTGAGGGAAAAGATCTGTGTAGTTGTGAAGTTGTAGAGGGTCGAGACCATCAGGGGAGAATCGATAGTTAAGCCGAAGGTGCTTTGTATGACCGGCACAGGAAGTCGAGCGAAGATCTATTGAAAAGTCTTTTAGAAAGAAACCTTGTGTAGATGCATTGATTTACCTTTGATCATCGGTGATATGGATGACCAGTTGTGAATGGTTAAGTTATGCATCGGGAGGACTGGAGGTGTCGGAGAGAGAAGGTTGAAAGCTTCCGATATTGGAAGTCTAGCCGATAGTGTACGGCATACCAAGAAGGTCAATGGTCAATCCCACTGAATGCATAATCTGAATGCATGTTGAGAATGCATCTTTGGAATGTACATTACGAATATACATTTCATGCATATATCGTAAAAGTATGTTGAGGATCATTTCGTGTGTATCTCATAGTTGTATGTCGAGATTGTATGTAGTGAATGTACATTTCGTATGGTACAAAGGGTGACTAGTAGCAAAGATAATGAGAACTGAGAGTAGCAAGTCAAGTCTTGCATATATAAGGTTAGTTCATCAGCATATCAGCAAAGGAAGTCTCATCATGGCTAATAGCAAAAGTCACACTGATCGACATGAAAGGGAGAATCTCCATTAGGGAGGTAAAAACCAAGGTGGCCAATGGGGAATGTTTGGCTGATAAGGAGTAGATCGCCGAGACATGGACCATCCTCTCACTGATCGGTTTATGAGATAAAGTTTTGGATCTACATCAAATTGGTATCAGAGCCCAGCAAAAGGTCTGGGCAGTTGTGTGTTTAGTTCTATCATTGAGAAGGTAGAAGTAGAAGAACTGAGAGGTTGCAAAAACAAGTTAGCAAGATGCCTCTAAAAAATGCTGGCGCTGCTAGAGAGTTGCAAGAGATGAAGGAAAAGCATGCTAAAGAGATGAGGGAAATGAAAGAGCTTACAGAAGTCCTTCAAGCCAGGTTTGCAGCTTTGGAGATGAACAAAAGAAGAGAAGTGGAAGAAAGTGAACCAGAAGAAGAAGGGGACGGTGAAGAATCTGAAGATGTAGATGAAGATCTGAATCCTGAAGATCAGAGATTTGCAAAATTGTTAAGGGCAGTCAAGAATGACAAACCTAAGGTAAATATTGATGTTCCAAAGTATAGTGGAAGTTTAAATGAGGAAGAGTTACTTGATTGGATTGCTGCATTAGATAATCATTTCAAATGTGAGGAGGTTCCTGAGGAGTAGAAAGTAAAGATTACAAAGACCAAATTGGGAGGTTATGCCTTGGTATGGTGGGATTACTTACAATCAGAGAGGAGAAAGTAGGGAAAATCAAAGATTTCTTCATGGGACAAGATGGTAGCAAGAATCAAAGGTAAATTCTTACCCAAGGATTATGAAGTTCAAATGTTTAAAAAGCTTTAATATTTAAGACAAAAAGAAATGGATGTGAAAGCATATACTGAGGAATTTTTAAATTAAGTATGAGGTCTGGTCATCATGAGAATGAGATTGAAAAGGTTTCTAGATACTTGGCTAGTTTGAGATTGAATATACAAGATGAATTAGTTTTGGCTAACCCTAGGAGTATAGAAGAATGTTATCAAATGGCAATCAGGATTGAGGAGAAGATGAAAAGGAGACAAGATAAGTCCATGAGGGGAAGAGGCAACAGTATAAGGGGAAGAGGATCGGCCCCTACAACAAGGCAAGTCAATGAGAATCAAGAAGAGACTAGTAAAGGACAAGAGTAGTCTGATTTCAGGGGTGGATGGAGAGGCACAAGAGGCAGGTTTGGAGGTGGTAGATGTTCTAATGTTTTCACTAGAAGATGTTATCATTGTAATGAAATTGGTCACCTAGCCTTCAAATGTCCAGGAAGGCAGGGTTCACCATCAGGAGGTAATAGGAAGAATGAAAAGAGGGTTCAATATGTGCAAGAAGAGGAGGTAGATGAAGGTGTTAACTTTCCAATTGGGAGTACAGCCCTAGTTCTAGATGGAGAAGCATTTATGCTAAGGAGAACATTCTTGAAGACATCCAATGAGATGATACAAAGGAGAGCACTTTACAGGACCAATTGCAAAAGCAAAGGTAAAATATGCAAGGTAGTAATAGATTCTAGTTCAACAGATAATATGGTGTCTAGGGAAATGGTGGATAAATTGAACATAGAAAGAATTCCTCATCAAACCCCTTACAGCATCTTGGGTAAGTGATAATCAATCACTTTTAGTATATGAACAAGCATATGTTGATTTTCAGATTGGAGAATATCAGGATAGGGTTTTATGTGACATTTTGCCCATGGAATGTTGTCACCTACTTTTAGGTAGGCCATGGCAATTTGATAGGTGAGCATTATATGATGGATATGCTAACACCTACACCATCAAGAGGGATGGGAGGACTTTTGTGATGACACCATTATAGGAGGATGCTGAAGCAAAGAAGGCAACCAAGGTCATCTTGGTGGGTAAGAAAGAGTTTGTGAAGATCAATGAAGAAGAGACAAAGATAGTTGAGGATACCTCAAGGAGTGGGGTTGCTAAGGATCAAAGTTTGAAGGTGATTTCAATTTTGGATGATGGAGATTAGATGGATCAACAAAAGGTCCAAGAGCAGGTCTGCAAGCAGCCACAAGTTGATTGGAAAGACAAGGATGCTATCATAGTAGGGACCATTGTTTGTCCTCTCAAACCAACAAGAGTTGATAGAAAAACATATTCTACCATAGCAGTAGTACAAGAAGCATTAACCAAGGTTTCCCATGTAGGTGTTTAGGCAGAGATGATGGTAAGAAAGAATGGCAAGCGAAGGATAGGTCTGGTTGCAAGCACTCACTCATGGCAAGGTGTGAGTAGAGCCTATAATGTTGGACATGAGTCTTTGATTCCATGGAAGCAGGTTGCAGTCTAGAGGTTATGGGGAAGACATGAGACAATAGAGGATAAAGGTAGAGCAAGACAAAGAATTAACTCATGGGGCATGAGTTCTTTTCTCGGTGGGGTGTATGGTGCAGGAGCACCTAATCCACAGTGGCCTCCATGAGGTATTTAACTTCATGATGTGTCTGATGTTCATTTTTGTTGTTTCCAATAAGGTCCTAGAAGACCATTCATGTAATAAGGTCTATTTGACCAATGCATGTCATTTTAGTTTGTATCTAGGTTCATTGTGTAAGTCCCAAGGACACTTGTCAATTTGTAATCACAAAGGTTGTTAGGCAGTTGGAGGTTGTTAGACGGTTGTCTCCCAGCCGCTGGGATTGGTCTCCCAGCCGCTTGGAGTTAGGTTGGTACTACTCAGAGCGAGTAGATAAATGCCCAAAGGAGATCGAATGAAAATAGATTGGATTAGATCAGGAAGAAGTGTGATATGCAATTGTAAAATAGAGCATCTGTGTGCATACATTTCTGAAAGGCATAATAAACAAAGTTTTATTCTATGCATCTTTCTATCATTCCAGATTCACTAGGTTTTCTCTGTATAAATCAAATTTTTGTTTTGTGGTCGAGATGGACTCTTAGTCCATTCCACTGGTTAGATTTCTTCAAAATTGGTGGAATGGTTGTACAGTTCTTTCGTTTTGTTGTTTTGTTCATTTAGGTTTTTTGTCTGCAGGATCACGCACAATGGTGCTGATAGATCCTAGCATCCTCATATGCTAGATTGGAAAGGGAAAAGATTTGTGTAGTTGTGAAGTTGCAGAGGGTCAAAACCATCAGGGGAGAATCAACAGTTAAGCCAAAGGTGCTTTGTATGACTGGCACAGGAAGTCAGGCGAAGATCTGTTGAAAATTCTTTTAGAAAGAAACCTTGTGTAGATGCATTGATTTACCTTTGATCGTTGGTGATATGTCTGATCATGCTTTGGATGACTAGTTGTGAACAATTAAGTTATGCATCGGGAGGACTGGAGGTGTCAGAGAGAGAAGGTTGAAAGCTTCCAATATTGGAAGTCTGGCTGATAGTATATCAACATACCAAGAAGGTCAATAGTCAGTGATGCAGAGTCATCCACACTAAAACCTTAACACACAGCATGGATGTCCGCAACCCTTCATCATCATCATCATATTTTTGTTAACACTGTCAGCATCATCATATTTACTCTGCCGACCGATATCCTCCTGATGTCAAGCCTTCGCCCTTTCGCATGTCAACAGCATCATCATATCTGACTATCGGCAGCATCATCATGTTCGGCAAGCGCGAACATCCTCCTGACGTTCACTGTTCACCTTACCGACAACTTCGACCTCCACTATCTTCAGCATCATGATGTTCAACATCATGTTCATCAGCAGGATAAAGAACATCCGGTTCCTTCCATATATCCTGATGATGACCCTCAACTCCACGCACCTTTCCTTTGATGCTTACGTCACCCAGATATCCTGATGACGATGACGTCACACGCAGCTCCTCAATATCCTGCTGCTCCGCAATATCCTGATGACGTATATCCTGATGATGATGACGTCATATCCTGCTGTTGGCCAAACTTAACTTTTTCAGCCCGCGATCAACCTGATCTTCTACCTTATGCCGGTACGCTCCTCCTCGGCAACTCCTGATGATGATCACCCCGACGCTCATTCACTTCATGCAATCAACTGCATCATGCCTATCTCCTATTACTCAGATGACGATGCCCGAAGTGACTGCAGGATATACACCGAATTATCCTGATGATGCCATTTTGACAAATTTCCAGCCTTAGCGGATTTTCACCGTTCTGATCCGCCGAACCTCCGGGGATGACCCGATCCACTTTCAGGGTGATCTTCGAGACTTTAATCTATCAGCTCGGCCTAGCACATGCCCATGCTAGGGTTCTCAACACCTCTCGACGACGATCCTGCACACCTGCATGCAAACAGAAAGCAAACTAAAACCTAACCTACTGTACATCGCCATTCCACCGATCCGACGAATCAACCGATGGAATGGATCAACGAATCCATGAAACCACCCAAAACAGCAAATCGATCACACAGTGGAGACCAAACAGAAAATGAACACAACAGGATCTCTTATTCGATTTCAAAAGATGCTATTACAATATTCAGTCTCTCCTCTCTCTCAACAAAGCCTAATCGATGATATGCAATACCAACCGATCCTCAGGCATAAATAGGTTTTCCTGCGAGTACTACTGACCCGACTCCAAGCGGCTAGGAAATCTCTCCAGGCGGCTGGGAGATCTAACCGAACCTACAGCATGACAACTGTCCTAACAAACTATCTAAAAATAGCAAAGCATGGTCAGCATGATCTTAGTATGGTCAGCATGACCTTATTACATGCATTGGTCTTATCAGACCTTCTTGGAAAACATTAACAAGACTCAAACTAACTAACTGCCTCATGGAGGCCAGCTGTCAGGTAGGTGCTCCTACACCATACTCCCCAACAGAAAAGAACTCATGTCCCATGAGTTTGGGTTGTGGAAGTCCTCCACCTTTACACTTTGCCTTTGCAATATTCTGACCTGTTCCAGCTGTATCCTCTGCTGGCTCTTGGCTGCTCCAAGACTTCTGACCTGTAACTTGCTTTCTGGCAAGTAAATCCTCATGCCTGTCAATGTAGGCCTTTCTCACACATACCTTGGGTTTGTCAGGTTGTCTGACTAGAACCTCTGTCTGAACTGCCTCTTGAACTTCTGCAATGTTCAACTCTGTCTGTCTTTCAACTTTTATAGGACAAACAATAGTCCCAACTATGACAACATCCTTGTCATTCCTCCCAACTGGTTGCTGTTTGCAAACCTGTTTCTGCACCTGCTGCTGACCTCTGTCAGTCAAAACTAAAACTTTCTTCAACCTGTTGTCCTGAACAACTCCTTTCCCTGCAGTGTCCTCAACTGCCTTTATGCCTGCTCCTATAGGCATCTGCACAAACTCCTTCTTTCCCATTAAAATGATTTTGGCTGCCCCCTGTGCCACAGCTGCTTCCTGTAATGGCATCAGCATAATAGTTTTCCCATCTTTCTTGATGGTATAGGTATTAGCATACCCATCATACAGTACCCTTCTATCAAATTGCCATGGTCTACCCAACAGTAGGTGACAACATTCCATGGGCAAAATATCACACAAAACTCTATCCTGATATGCTCCAATCTGAAAATCCACATATGCTTGTTCATAGACAAAAAGTGATTGACTATCACTCACCCAAGATGCCTTGTAAGGGTGTTGATGTGGAATCCTTTCCAAATTCAGTTTATCCACCATTTCCTGAGATACCATGTTGTCTGTTGAACTAGTATCAATGACAACCTTACATACTTTACCTTTGCTCTTACATGTGGTCTTGAAAAGAGCTCTTCTTTGCATCAGATCCTTTGATGCCTGCAAACTAATTCTCCTTAGCATCAATGCTTCTCCATCCTCAGGATATGCATAATTGTCAGGCTCCCTATCTCTTTGATAAGTGTTTGAACTCTGCACACTTTGCTCTACTTTCTCTTCTTGTACAAGTTGTACTCTCTTCTCACTTGTTCTATCATTT
Source organism: Cunninghamia lanceolata (assembly GCA_027924645.1). NCBI lineage: Eukaryota > Viridiplantae > Streptophyta > Pinopsida > Cupressales > Cupressaceae > Cunninghamia > Cunninghamia lanceolata. Next base: position 1,394,357 of record BSBN01000017.1, on the reverse strand, counting down.
CTGGATGATGAACCTTTGCTTTCTGGACATTTGAAAGATGGATGACCAAACTCACCACAGGTGTAACACTTGCCTGAAAATGTAGTAGAACCTCTACCACCTCCAAATCTTCCTCTATTACCTTTCCATCCACCTCTGAAATCAGACTGTCCCTGTCCTTTACCAGTGTCTTCTTGACCCTCATTGGTTTGCTTTTGTGTAGGGGCTGCTCCTCTTCCCCTCATATTGTTTCCTTTTCCTCTCATGGACTTATCTTGTGTCCTATTCATCTTTTCTTCAATCCTGATTGCCATTTGGTAACAATCCTCCACACTCTTAGGGTTAGCTAAAACTAACTCATCCTGTATGTTCAATCTCAAACCAACCAAGTACCTAGCCACCTTTTCTACCTCATTCTCATGATGACCAGATCTCATACTCAATTTATAGAACTCCTCAGTATATGCCTTCACATCCCTTTCCTTCTGCCTTAAAAATTGCAGCTTCTTAAACATCTGAATTTCATAATCCTTAGGCAAGAATTTACCTTTGATCCTTGCTACCATCTTATCCCATGAAGTGATCTTTGACTTCCCTTGTTTCCTTCTCTCAGATTGTACATAATCCCACCATACCAAAGCATGACCTCCTAACTTGGTCTTTGCAATCTTTACCTTCTGATCCTCAGCAACATCTTCACATTCAAAGTGATTATCAAGTGCAGCAATCCAATCCAGCAACTCATCTTCATTCAAACTTCCATTATACTTGGAAACATCAACCTTTACCTTAGGTTTATCACTCTGCACTACCTTTAACAATTTTGCAAATTTCTGGTCTTCAGCATCCAGATCTTCAGCTACCTCTTCATACTCTTCAACAGCATCTTCATCTTCTTCAGACTCACTGTCTTCCACTTCCCTCTTTTTGTTCTTTTCCAGGGCTACAAGCCTGGCTTGAAGTGCTTCAGCAAGCTCCTTCATCTTCCTCATCTCTCTGGCATGTTTTTCCTTCATCTCCTGCAATTCCCTTGCAGTACCACTACCTTTTGGAGGCATTTTGTTAACCTCTCAATCAACACACAACACACAATCAACTCTACCTCTGCCCTTTCGGTGACAGAATCAACACACAACAGCCCAGACCTTTTGCTGAGCTCTGATACCACTATGATGCAGAGTCATCCACACTAAAACCTTAACACACAGCATGGATGTCTGCAACCCTTCATCATCATCATCATATTTTTGTTAACACTGTCAGCATCATCATATTTACTCTGCCGACCGATATCCTCCTGATGTCAAGCCTTCGCCCTTTCGCATGTCAACAGCATCATCATATCTGACTATCGGCAGCATCATCATGTTCGGCAAGCGCGAACATCCTCCTGATGTTCACTGTTCACCTTACCGACAACTTCAACCTCCACTATCTTCAGCATCATGATGTTCAACATCATGTTCATCAGCAGGATAAAGAACATCCGGTTCCTTCCATATATCCTGATGATGACCCTCAACTCCACGCACCTTTCCTTTGATGCTTACGTCACCTAGATATCCTGATGACGATTATCCTGATGACGATGACGTCACATGCAGCTCCTCAATATCCTGCTGCTCCGCAATATCCTGATGACGTATATCTTGATGATGATGATGTCATATCCTGCTGTTGGCCAAACTTAACTTTTTCGGCCCACGATCAACCTGATCTTCTACCTTATGCTGGTACGCTCCTCCTCGGCAACTCCTGATGATGATCACCCCGACACTCATTCACTTCATGCAATCAACCGCATCATGCCTATCTCCTATTACTCAGATGACGATGCCTGAAGCGACTGTAGGATATACACCAAATTATCCTGATGATGCCATTTTGACAAATTTCCAGCCTTAGCAGATTTTCACCGTTCTGATCCGCTGAACCTTTGGGGATGACCTGATCCACTTTCAGGGTGATCTTCGAGACTTTAATCTATCAGCTCGGCCTAGCACATGCCCATGCTAGGGTTCTCAACACCTCTCGACGGCGATCCTGCACACCTGCATGCAAACAGGAAAGCAAACTAAAACCTAACCTACTGTACATCGCCATTCCACCGATCCGACGAATCAACCGATGGAATGGATCAACGAATCCATGAAACCACCTAAAACAGCAAATCGATCACACAGTGGAGACCAAACAGAAAATGAACACAACAGGATCTCTTATTCAATTTCAAAAGATGCTATTACAATATTCAGTCTCTCCTCTCTCTCAACAAAGCCTGATCGATGATATGCAATACCAACCGATCCTCAGGCATAAATAGGTTTTCCTGCGAGTACTACTGACCCGACTCCAAGCGGCTAGGAAATCTCTCCAGGCGGCTGGGAGATCCAACCGAACCTACAGCATGACAACTGTCCTAACAAACTATCTAAAAATAGCAAAGCATGGTCAGCATGATCTTAGTATGGTCAGCATGACCTTATTACATGCATTGGTCTTATCAGACCTTCTTGGAAAACATTAACAAGACTCAAACTAACTAACTGCCTCATGGAGGCCAGCTGTCAGGTAGGTGCTCCTGCACCAGTCAGTCCCATTGAATGCATATTCTAAATGCATGTTGAGAATGCATCTTTGGAATGTACATTGTAAATATACATTTCATGTGTATATCACAAAAGTATGTTGAGGATCATTTCATGTGTATCTCATAGTTGTATGTCGAGATTGTATGTAGTGAATGTACATTTCATATGGTACAAAGGGTGACTGGTAGCAACGGTAAGGAGAACCGAGAGTAGCAAGTCAAGTCTTGCATATACAAGGTTAGTTCATTGGCATATCAGCGAAGGAAGTCTCATCATGGCTGATAGAAAAAATCACACAGAGCAACATGAAAGGGAGAATCTCCATTGGGGAAGTAAAAAGCAAGGTGGTCGATGGGGAATGTTTGGTCGATAAGGAGTAGATCACCAAGACATGGACCATCCTCTCACCGATCAGTTTATGAGATAAAGTTTTGGCTCTGCATCATAACTAATGAAGATACACTTCACAACCTTGTTCTCCAACTTAGACCTCTTCTCCTTAGGTACATGTACATATGTCTCACAACCAATTACTCAAATGTGTCTTAATGAAGGCTTTTTACTAGACCATACCTCCATAGGTGTCTTATCAATGAGCACTGATGTAGGAGACTTGTTAACCAGCTAACAAGTAGTAGCAACAGCTTCAGTCCAGAACTTTTTTCTAGACCGGCTCCACTTAGCATACTCCTTGCCCTCTCCATCAATGTTCTATTCATCCTCTCTACAACTCCATTCTGTTAAGGGGTATACGGAGTTTTCTTTTTCCTCTCACTCCCTTGTTCTTTACATAACTTGTTAAAATCTGCTGAACAAAACTCACTACCATTGTCAGTCCTTAAACAATTAATCTTTCTATCCTTCTAATTCTCTACAAGAGCTTTGAACTCTTTGAATCTATTAAAGACTTCATATTTACTTCTAAAGAAATACACCCATGTCCTTCTACTATAGTCATTAATGAATGAAACAAAGTAAATAGATTTTGAAATTGAAGGAACATTAATAGGATCAAACACATCAGAATGAATCAAGTCCAACACCTCAAAAGATTTGTGAGAACTAGAATAAAACTAAACACGGTTTTGTTTTCTATAAATTGAATGTTCACAGAAATCAAACTCAAGGTTACAATCATTCATACCCTCAACAAGATTTTTATTCTTCAGGGTCCTCAAACCCTTTTCACCAATGTGACCAAGCCTTTGGTGCCCTATCATTGTCTTCTCAACTAGAAGTTTCATCTCCATAGAATAAGCACCCTTAGGTACCCAGAAAGCATGACCATCAGAAGTGGATGCAACAGTCTTCTTTGCTACTGGTTCCAATGGTGAGGATGAAGACTTTGAAGCTCTCTTCTTTGAAATAGAGGTACTATTGCACTAAACTACACATGCATCAAGTTGAAACAGAGTGCCAATCTGAACACCCTTAGCCAATACCATAGATCCTCTAGTCATCTTACATCCTCCATTTGAGAAAACAACCTGCATGCCCACATCATTCAATTTACTTATAGAAAGAAGGTTTCGTGTCGAATCAGAGATATGCAGAACACCATTGATTCCCTTTACTCATCCATTAGGGAATCAAATCAAGACTCTTCCACGACCAACAATATCCAGGTGAGAATCACCACCCAAGTACACCTTTCCACCATCATATTCTTCATACTTTGAAAACTAACCCCAATGCGAGGTCATGTGAAAAGATGCACCAGAGTCAATAAGCCACACATCCTTAGATGCATGTGTTGCCAATGCAGCGACAAATGATTCTCCTTCATCCTCAGAGGACTTGTCAGAATCTGAATCATAATTCTTCTTCTTTTTCTTTTTCTCCTCCTTGCACTCCTTGTGGAAGTGACTAGGTTTGCTGCAGTTCCAACACAGGGCCTTGGACTTTCTGGGAGACTTAGATCTCCCACAGGATTTGGATCTTCTTTTTTCTTCCTTCTTCTTATCCTTTTTCTTTCCCTTCTCTTTAGATCTACCACAAATTGCAAGAGCCTCCTTAGCTGATTCAGAAGACTTTCTCCGCATCTCTTCAGACAACAGCAAAGAAACCACTTCATCCATCTTGAAGGTGGTAGTGGTACTCCCAATGGCCATAACAAGGTGGTCCCATGAATCTGGTAAGGAACACAGTAATGTCATACATTGATCCTCCTCCTCCATCTTCACACCAACAGAAGTCAACTAAGCAACAAGCATATCAAATGTATTCAGGTGATCAGCTATAGATCCTCCATCTTCCATCCTCAGAGAATACAATTTCTTTCGCAAGAATAACTTGTTCACCAAGGATTTAGCCTAATAAACATTTCCAAGCTTCTTCTAAAGTTCCTTTGCAGTCTTCTCTTCATGGATATTTAGGATCACTGAATCAACCAAACATAGTCTTATCAAACCCTTATCTTTTCGATCTTTGAGATCCCAGTCTTCTTGAGACATTGCCGTTTGTTTTGTACCAGATATAGCCTCCCATAAATCTCAATCTACAAGCATGTCCTCTATTTTGAGTTTCCACAACTTGAAATTACTACCATTAATCTTCTCTATCTCAAACCTCCCAAATGTGCTTTCCATCTCTTACTTGCAACAAAGATTTTAAAATCCTCTGCACAAGCTCCCACTCAAACGAAGATCAGCTAAAAAAACCCTCTACCCAACAACTAGAACCAAAGGTGATCAAGCTCTGATACCAACTGAAAGGAAGCAAGGTATGCGGAAACACTTCCTACACTAATCTACTAAGGAAAGACTTATGCAAATTTTTACTTTTATAGTTACAAATTAAGATGCACATTAATAGAAAGATAATAACAACTTTCAAATGCAAACGCAAAACTCACAACATAAGATATACGTGGGGAAAACCCTTTTAGGTAAAAAACCCCACACTCCAAAGCTGCCTAAAATATTATTCAAGAATCAAGAAGATTACAATATACTTGCAGAGCAAGCTTTTACAGAAGTATATCCAACCATAGATCCAGGAGGTAATTTGACATCTATAAGATTCTTACATGCAACCTCCATCTCCAGCAACTGATATATAGGAGATACAATATAGTACACCGCCAACTGTAATTACAAAACCATCAGCCAAAACCACCAAAAAGTGGTGCCCAAATTATCTCCAATCAAAGATGCCTTGTGATGTCCCAAACCACACACCAACATGTGTAACTCTCCCCTTTATAGTTCTTTTATGTGTCCAACGTGTTTTTACATTTCCCAAAAATAGAAGGTCCAACTTCCGGATGCCATAACTTTTGATCCGGGTGTCCGATTGATGAACCGTTTGATGCATTGGAAAGCTCGTGAAGAGATCTATCACTCTTTAATTTGCTAGACTAGTTATGACAATTTTCAAGACATTTAAAGAAGTTTTGATTTCTGTAATTGAGTTCAAAGAATTTTTCTGACAGTTTTAAAAAATAGAAACTTTAATATCTCGTAATCCTGGTATGATCTTGAGACAAAACTCACCCAAGATGTTCACTTAGTTGTTCCACACCTTCTGGGAAAAATTTTAGGTCAATCTCTTTGCATGATATTTTCTATTCTGCATAAACTTTGTCTAAATATGCTTATGATCTTCATATATTTATGGATGTCTACATATTTTGTGTTCTACTTGTTATTTGTCTATATATTTGTAGTTATGATGAGTGATTTAATGAAATTTAAAGAAAATTGAACTAAAGCTTTCAAATTTATTGAAATGAATGAATCTTCAGTCATTGATACACATATATGCTTGATACTTTCATGAAGGAGAAGAAAATCAAACCATATTTTCACTAGGTCATTCCAAAGCTAGATATAATTGTTGCTAACTTTCAAAGGAAATGAATCAAGACAACATGCACAAAATGAAATGCACTCCAATGGATGTATCAAATCAAAGTTACATATCCAAAATTCATCCACAGATTACTCAAAGTTTACGATTATTTGTAATCATATGTCTTCTTCTTCATTAAGTATGCAAAAGGAGTATATATTTACAATTGAATTTGAGAATTGGTCATGACATTCAACAATCCAATCTCAATTAAGCTTATAATAATTGTACAAATGACACTCCATCTCCTTTTATAGAACAAGGAGAGGAGGTAGGTACAAAGATCTAATGATCATGATTCTGTTGCAAGTATGTGCCTAATCGGTGTTGTCATTGATGCTAACATATCTGTGTTGTCATTGATGTCAACTATGCTCTTATTTTGTTGCTTTCTTGTCATGAGTGAGATGCTTTGTATTTACCTATGTAAGTGATCTTGATGTTGAGGATATTGAGAAAATTAGCTCCTCCGGTGGAAACAATGTGTTGCAGTGGAAACGGTGTATTAGACTCTGAAGAACAATCTAGAAGATAACTCTGCATTTCCTGTAGAATGAATATCTTTTCCTGCAGATTGAAAGTTATTTAGAAGTCTATCTAAAGAGGGTATATTCCAAGTTTGATCCTCTGGTATGAAGATTTGAGTGAGTTATGTTCACCAGAGTGAAAATTGCTTTTCCTGTATGTTTGGTGGTGATAGGGAGAAAGTGTTATGCTCCACATTCCTCCACATTGAAGTATTTTAGTCTATGGTTCTAGAGTTAAGTCTGGATTGATGTTAAGTGCCTTCAACTACAATGGTTCATGATTTGGTGGTCTGCAAGCTATCCTTTACTTTTGACAATGATTGATAGTGTTAGTCTTGTGCTTTGGTTTGAAGAATCTTCTTGACAGAGTGGTTAGAGATCATGCGGTTGTTCCTAGTGATTACAATGTGCTTATGGATGTCTCCTGATCGTGTTCCTACATTTGGATTGGTCCGTAAAGAGAAAATTGGATTGTGAATGAAGAATGTTCTTAGCAGACCTAGTTATCTCATTAGTCTTGGCTGACTTGGTTGATTTCACTAATTGCGGAGATGCCTTGAAGTTTGTGGAAGCATGTTGTGGCATGAAGAATTGTGTTTCAGTCCTAGCTTAGGCATGACATGATCCTCATACATCTTCACATCCTTTCCTTAGCAAATTTGTATTAGGTCCAGACCTATTCTATGTATGTTTGTAATGTTGACCTTAGAGATTGTTCCAATGGTAGATGAATGTATTGCCGACCTTGATGTACATTCCAAGGTTGATGACTTGTATAAAGACTTGTAATGAATTGTGAAATAATGTGTGAGTGTGTGAATATGAGGGTATAAGTGTGCAGGTGTGAAAGAGCAGAGTAGATAAGTTTTATTGTGCTTCAAAGGAATTGAACCCAAGCATGGAGTAGATGCAACTTAATTAGTTCACCATTTTGGCAGTGAGCCAACCCTTGGCAGTGAGTCATTCTTTGTAGTGAGCAATCTGGGCAGTGAGCCCCATAGGCAGTGAGCCTCTATTTTTTAGTATTGATATAACTTATATATTTCTATGGGCTAACACCAACTATGGTTTTTCCCTTTTAAGGTTTTCCATGTAAAAATCTAGTCTCCTATGTTGATTATGTTATTGTGTTGAGCTTCTCATTTTATGCTTTCATGGTTATATCAGAATATAAGTAATTGATAAGTTGATGTTCATAATTGATTAAAAGTTTTAGGACAACTAATTCACCCCCTCTCTCAGTTGTCCAGTGTAGTCCAACAGATTCATCTATGGCAATCAAGGGTTCACATTACTTTGACCAAGTCAAAATCTAATACATGTGGCACAAGTTGCCAACTAGCAACTATCTATTAAAATATTCCCCAAACCTTAGATTAGGTCAATACAACATCTTTACTTCACATTCTCTTTGGAATCTTCATTAGTGGATGATCCCTTTATTCTTCATCTGTAGAAGGTTCCTCATCTGACACTCTGCATCCAAATCCATGGATAGCCTCATCTGCATAGACAACTTTCTCTATTTGTGTAACATCCATTATCTTAACCTTCTTTGTTGCATGCTCATGCACCTTTAACTATTCTTGTAGAGAAATCCACCTATTCATCCTACTATCTAGTTCTCCTTTATACTTCTCTATTCTAGCCTTCATCCTCATGGCTTTGTTTATGGTGTCTTCAGAGAAATGTTTGATTGGATCTTCTGTTGTAGCCTTAAAATTGTCCCTGAATGCATTTGTAGCAAAATCCACATCTTGATTCTCAATTTTCCCTTCAACCTCGCCCTCAAGGGCTTCCAAAGTTTCTATCTCCTTTGCTATCAGTGAATGCACCTTAACAATAACATCTACAATCTTGTTATTACATCTCCTCAAAACATCCACCTCTAATTTTATATCCCCAAACCAATCATCTAACTGAGGTGAAGTCTATAGTGTTACTATATTCTGGGTCAAGAGGAGGTTAATATATGTTCTCTTCATTTCCTTGAGGATAGAAAGATGTTTATCACTCTTTACCAACCTTTAGCTAACATCTTTCTTTGCTTTATCTACCTTCTCTTTCAAATTACTCAAGACTTCTTAGTTAGATAATAATGTCTTTATTACTTGTTCACCCTCGGTCAAAAAGTTGATGAACCAATTATTCATGACCTGAACCTAGTGTTCATGTGCATCCAGGGCATATATCTCTTCTTGTGACACTATTGTCAATGATGTAGATGCTGATATGAGCACATTTGAGGGTGCCACCAATCCTTTGATGATTTTTTTCATCTAAGCAATTTGTTCCCTGTGTTCTTTATTCTTGGCCTTTTCTTTGGCAATTTTGGCAAGCAAAGAATCTATGCTATCTTTGGCCTCTTGGCCCTCTTACTTTGTATAGGAACATTTGTTCCTACCAACATGTCTTTAATTTTCTTTCTCCATTTCACTAGAGGCTCATCATTCTCTTCACCTTCTTCCAAATCCTCATATGTGATGCCTGGATCTGTTGTGTTCTCAGGGTGCTCCACAGGCTTCTTAGATGTTGTTGTAGAAGAGGTTGAAGCTTGTGCCTTCTGTGGTGATGGATTTGGGGTTATCCTAATTCCAACATCCATATCCATTTTCTTGGCCTCTTTCAAAGAGGCTCCCTGTGTTTTCTTTTCTAGACCTTGCCTTTTGTCCTCTAGGAAGTCATTATAATCTTCCTTGGCCAATTCCTATCTTTTCCTCTTCTTGTCAATAGTTATGGCCACCCCCTTGGCCTTGAGTCCAACAACCTCCTAATCTACCCATGCTTGGTTCAATTGCATGACCCTCTATGTTATCATGTCCAGTGAGGTCTCCTTTCACTAACCCTAGTCAGGTGGGAAGATAGTAACATTGTATATATTTTTATCTTCATACTCCTGGGACATTAACACCCCATCATCTTGATATGATTGTGGTGGCATAGGTATATAGTCTAAAGTGTGAATTTGCTTCAATGTGAGCCTCTTATAGCCCCTCCTTCACACTTCTACATCATCAGGGCAATCTGCCCAATAATCTTCTAAACGTACCTAATGCACAAGCTTCTTATATATACAAGTCTCCATTCTTTTATATGGATCATATTGTCTTGCTAAGGGAAATGGTTGCAAATGCATTAACTGTAGTCCTCCTACTATGTCCTTAGCTAACTCTACATCTGGGCATATGTACCACCCAATATAAACTGGTCCTCTTGGAAAATGCCTCATATGAGGGTGATATTTGTCTGGTCATTTCTAGTAGTATGAGCCTATCTGTTGGATACCTAGGAAACATCAGGGGTTGCCCACTGAACCCCTCCATCCTAATGTAGGTGAATGTTGGGAACTGAATAAACCAGGTTCCATTCTTACCCACTACTTCTTGACCCTCCATGCTCAACCTCTTTTCTCTATCCTCTTCCATCATCAGGACCAAATTCATAATGAAACAATCATTAACTCTTTTGTAATGCTGAAGGGATGATCTCCTATTCAGCTGTGGGTAGTGATCCCTGATGTTTACATCTTAGGGGAGAAGTCAAATTTGTACATGTTTACAAGTAACTTGGCGGATGCCTTATAAGTGTTGTCATGAGCCCTCCATGAAAACATGATCTTCCTATAGTCCTTAAAACTGCCTTTGTACTATTTATCTAGAGCTTCAAGGTATATCTTATATAACTTAGGACCTATAGGGAGGTTCAATGCATAGGTGATTCCTGCAATTGAAAAATCTGCATACACCCTACCATGTTTCTCCACTCTTCTAGTATTAGGGTTATAATTGTTTGCACATTCTGTTATCAGATCAATAGCTTCTGTGGCATAAGGAAACCCTCTAGCATGCCACATTCCTAAATTGTAGATGTTAATAAGTAGGGGATTCCCACTACCCTTCTCATATTTAGTTGTCCATGCATCTAGATCAGTGTTCCCTACATGAGTATCACCTATCTGACCATATCTGAAAGTAGACCCACCAGGCTATATGTACATGGGCTTCAAGAATTCTATATCAGATATGTTCTTGCAGACCTCCATGTTTTCCTACAATGCCAAATATATGCATTTTAACCTAACATGCGATCTATAGATTTAATCCTTTTATTTCTAAATATCCCATAGCTCAATACATTGCAAAGGATGAATATGTGCATACGCATACCAATTTACCCTAGGTAAATAGCATTTAACATTTTACTATTCAGAAATAAGAAAATGAGGGTTTCACGTTACATACCTAACCTCGCACTTAAACCTTTTTTAATTAGTATTTGGATATGTGGATCTACTGTGCAATGTCACCTTTCACCATCAACATTTGATACACACTCTATTCCATTGAGGTTACAAATCTCTGTAATGGTGGTTGTTATTGTTGGCAAGAGACACTATATGGATTCATGGTTGTTGTCATTGATGGCAACAAAGGTCATCCCACATATCCGCAAGTCATGGTGTGTCTCTACCGGAAGTCAGAATGAAGATTGTTGTGGTCCGGTGAACAAGAACAGAGCATGTGGCAAGGTCCGACAGATTGGTCCGAATCTCTCAGAGGATGTGTCTTGGTGTAGTGCGGATTTGGGGAAGTCAAGAGGACTACCTTGAGTAGTATATTCCAAGGATTTAGCCTCTGGTGATGGACAAAGAAAAAGATATGAATAGTTGAGTACCGAATTCATGAGAGACAGTGAGAACAGAGGAAGAACTGACTGACAGAGTATCAGACTATTTTCTGGATGTGTTACTATTGATGGTAAAGGTTGTGAAGGCATGAATCATGTTTGGCCGACATGATTAATGACATCTACAAGTATATGCTTGATCCACATTACTTGATATGCAAGGATTCAGCCGACAGAACAGAGTTTGTGAGAAGATAGATTATTCTAGGTGCTGACTAGAAAGATAATGAAATCACTAGTGCGGATATAAATAGAGGATGGATTTTGTTGTGAGAAGTGCAGTTGTGATATGGTGTATGCGAATAAGTGTAGAGTAGTGCAGAAGCAGTAAGAAAGATCTGGTATGCGAAAGAAAAGCAGAATAAAGAGTAGAGGAAAGATGAAGTGCAGCAGATCAGTATATTGAGCCTAATCGGAACTGAACTCCAGCATATGTAGATGCTTCCAATCAGTTCAAGTATTGTATAACATTCTTTTGTAGACAGTGTGTCTCCTTGTAGGTAGTGTGCCTCTTTGTGAGCAGTGTGCTCGGGTAGTGAGCCCTAATTGGCAAGTGCCATTTTGTAATTCCTTATTCTTCTAACAGAGAATAATCTTTGGGTTAATCACCCTGTGGTTTTCTCCCTTAACCAGGTTTCCAAGTCAAAAATACTGTGTCATGTGTTTCTCATTTCATGGTAATGTTTGTTTGTTTGATTCAATGTTGTTTTGATTAATAAGAAAGTTCAAAAGAAGAAATAATTAGGATAACTGATTCACCCCCTCTCTCAGTTATCAACAATTGGTATCAGAGCTAAGTTCCTCCTAATAGAGCCTAACAGCTTGAGGAAGATCTGGAAGTTCAAATGGATGCATATGGTTTAAGGGAGCAACTCAAGACTGCCCTTGAGGATCTTGAACAGTCAAACTCTGAAGTCAATGAATTAAAGGAAAGACTCAAACAGGCTGATGAATTCATGAGAGAACTAAAGGACAAATTAAGTCACTCTATGAAAAAGAGAATGGAGCTGCTCCAACAATTGGCAAGACAAAGTGAAGAAAGCAATACAAATGAAGAATTGACTGAGAAAACCAAGTTATGTGAAAAGTTATCAAAAGAAGTCATTATGTTAAGACATGAAATGGAATCAGGAACTATAAAGTTTACTCAAGAGATTGAAGAAAAAAGAAAAGCTGAAGACAATCTAAGACAATCTCTTAAAGAGAAATCAGAAGAATGCCACCAGATGGATAGGATTATCAGACATCTTGAATCTGATCTTGAAGATGCCAAGGATAATGAAGAAAAACTTGATGATCAAATTGTCTCTCTCAAAAGAGATCTTCAAACAGCAAATGAATATAAAGAAAAATTCAAGATAAGTTCTGCCCAACTTGAAGTACTTCTTGGAAGTCAAAAGAGGACAGATGACAAGTATGGTTTGGGATATGAGAAAGGAGAAAGCTCCAGATCCAATCAAAAGAATTTTGGATCAGAAAATCCAAGGAATAGGCCCAGAAGACCTCTGGTAAGACAGCCCAATGCTCAAAGATATCCATCCTTCAATGGATACTGCCACAACTGCAAGCACTTTTGTCACAAAGCTAATCAGTGCAGAAAGAGAATGAATCAGACTAATTCATCCTTCTCCGGACAGTGCTTTAACTGCAAAAGGTATGGACACAAGTCTCATGAATGCAGAAATATGCAAATAAACAAATCATTCAATGGTAGATGCTTTGCATGCAATAGAGTAGGTCATATGGCTAATCAATGCAGATCAAGAGGTTATCAGTCAAATATGCAAAGAAATGTTATTTGCCAAATCTATAATAGGTCCAGTCATAATGCAAAAGTCTGCAGAAGCAAGAATCAGGACAAAAGAGGTCTGGTGTATAATCAGAATCAAGACAAGGGTAAACAAAAGATGAATGTGGATGAAGTTAGGAATCAGATGAACAAGATTTGGGTGAAGAAAAGTTCAGAGAACATAGAAGTTAGATCCGCACCAGACTCTGGTGCTGATATTTCTTTCAGAAATTAAAAAAGTGAGCTCTGGCTCAGGGGGAGACTCAAAGAAAATCCTGTTCCCCCAGCCAATCAAGTGGTGCCGGATGTGGCACAAGATGCGGAGTAAAGGGTTTGAGGATATAAGTCTTGAGATGATCCAGATAAGATTTCAGAGGTCCGCATGAAGATGTAAAGAAGTTGTGATCGATCAAGTAAGACCTGTTCTGGGAGATGCTCCGGAATGACAGAAGATTACAAAAGGGTCCAGAGAAATCCGAAAGTGCATTGTCTTATTCTGCGGATTGGACGGAGTGTTTGGGATGTTCTTGTAATGTGTCATCTTGATTTGTTCATGATTGGAAGATCTGCATGATGTTCTCAAATTAGGACTAATCCAGTACTCCAAGCTATTCGAATAAGGCAAACCAGAATAATGTAGGTTGAGAATTTATTGTCATCAGATATTAGGGTTTGTGGAGCAATATAAGGGATTTCTCATAAAATCACTTGCTCATTTTGCACTCAAGAAGAAGCGAAAAGTGGAGCTCTGCAACAAGATTCATCAAACTCACCAAAGATCTCCTGCCAAAGTCATTACATACAGAAATCAATCCAACCACTCCGTGTAACCGAAGACGCATAAGGTATTTTCTATTTTCGATATCTTGCTACAAATCTTTTGAGAAATGGCTACTCCAAATATAGTAAAGATCTCAGATAGGCCCCGACCTGAATTTAAGAAACATCCATACAAGTCATTGGAGGTAGATCCCTTAGGAGCATTCTCTAGTGTTTCTCATGGTGTTTTACACACAGAAGATGTTAGGGTTTACATACATGCAAGCATTAAGGAATTCGGGGAATTCAAATTGAGAGATTTCTATCACAAACAACTGATAGACAATGCTTTTGAGCTTAAACCAGAGTATAAGGGTATCTAGAAGAAACAATTTGATCAATTCATTCATTTCCCCTGCTTTGAAGAAGATGAATGGGTCCGGTATGTACTAAGCAGGATGCATGACAACTTCCTATGGCTGGATAGACCCTGCAAGATCACAAAAGAGGCAATTAGGGCAGTAACTGGTCTATACTCTTCCGGAGGGATACCTATCCTCAAATCTATCAAAAATAACATTGTAACTGAGGCCACCGGATCAAAATTTGATAAGAGGGCAATGACCATTGAAGATATTTCTGATCCGGATATCAAGTATGCATCCATGATAATAGGATACAAGATCTATCACTCCAGTAGGGAGAATTCTGTATCCAGAACTGCAGTATATATTGCCTATGAAATGCTAAGGAAGAATGTAGATTATGATCTCTGTGAACTTCTCTTAAGCCAATTAATGGAAAATATACAGAAGATCAAGAAGGACAAAAAGAATTCTTTTAAGTATGGTACTCTTATATTATGTCTATTTTTCTACTTCATGAATGAGCTGCCCGGATCAAGTGGATGGGCATGGCAGAATAACAAACCTGTTGCAGTCCAGATAAGAGACTATTTACATGGGCTTGGGGATGCCAAAGCAAGAAATACAGCCCTATGGGGATACTTCAAAAACTTCCAGAGCACGATGCAAGAAAGAGAAAGAATTCCCCAGTCTCTTGTTGAAAAATACAAAGACTCAGTTTGCTTTATGGTGGATACTGATCAGTGCCGAGCCAAGGACTGTCTGGATCATGCCCATGGGGTATGAGGTTGATGAACAAATTGTGGAACTGCATGTTCAACACATGCTTAGTCAGCCCAAAGATCCAAAGGCAGAAAGGTTTGGAACCTTTGAGGAGCTGAGTGTGAAGATCCATGTAGAACTCAGGGAACCTGAGATAAAGAGGAAGGTGAGAAAAGAAGTAGAGCATATTGCTCAAGGCCTAGGCATCCCAAAGGAGGCACTTGATGCCAATCGGGAAAAGAGAAGAAAGGCTAAGGAAGAAAAGAAAGAGGCAGAAAAGAAAAGCAAGAAAAGTGCTCCGGTGGAAACCTCAACCTGGACCAGATCATCAAAAGGATCTACACCTGTCAGAACCAAAAGCTCAAAACTGGAAGTCCAGGCATCCGGTAAAAGATCTAAGACAAAAGCCACAAGGGCTTATGAAAGCCAAAAGGATGAAGAGGAAACTGAGTCAGATGAGGGAGTAAAAGAAATAAAGAAGCAGAAGAAGAAAGGATCTGGTAAACCCTCCACAGGTCAAGACAAGGAAGAAATGGTAGAGGAATTTGTTGAAAAGCCCACTCTGTCTCTAGAGAGTGTAATCAAGTCAGTCACTATGGATGGGAATCTTCAACCAATGGCCAAATTTTATGATGACTACAATGAGGCAGATCAAAAGATTCTGCAAGAAGCTACAATCAGTACCTCAACATTTACAATAAAGCCTTTATTGAGATTATCTCCGAAATTCCTAAGAGTCTAGAGAAGGAATTAGAAATAAGAAAGAATAATGCTCAGGCAAAAGATCTTGAGATCTGGGAGCAGATAGCTATTCAGCTCTATCCTCAAATTGATCCCAAGACAATGAACATAATATTCAAAGACTGCAAAGATGAGTTCAGGAGTAAAGCAAGAATGAATCAACTCATGCTTGGTGAGACTGACAAGGTGGCCATAGAGACAGAAGAGATCCTCTGAAAGGCCTTCAAAAGGTTTAATCTTACTGTTGTAGAGGACTTAGGTGCAGAAATAGCTGTGGACTTGGAGTCATCTGCTCCGGAAGAAGTGGCCCTTGAACAGACTAACATCTCTCCTCCGGCTTCCCCTACAATCTCTGGATCCCAAGAGAAATTACAGGAGAAAGAAGCAATAGTAAAAGAAAAAGAGGTTGACAGCACCAAGGATGTAGAGAAAGAGAAGATTCCAACAGAGAAAACCACAACTGAAAGTGGTAAGAATGTGGAAGGAGAAAAGACTCCAAAGGACAAAACTGCAGAAGAAAAGAAACATCTGTCTCTGGCAAGAGACTGCACAAACTGTTCAAAAATTTCTGAGCCAAGAAACAATAGAGATTGATGAACCGGAGCTTCTGAAAGGTCCATTCAACTTTGACTCTCTCTCTCTGGTACAGACAATGAAGATAGCTTCATTTGCAAATGCTAAGGCAAATGAAAAACTCCTAAAGTCTCATATGGAAGACTGTGAGTTGATAGAGGCTACTTCCGCAGTGCTTGAAAAGATTATGCCATCAGTCTAGATAGATCTGACAGCCTCCTCTTCCAGTAATCTCAAAACCTTAGTCAGCAGTGTTGATACACATTTTGATTCTCTAGAAAAATCAGCGGAAGAAAAGGTCCGGAAGGAGTTTTTGGATAAGAGATTTTTAGAAGTACTAGGATTAATCTCTAATGATAGGAGAAATATGAGTATTGGAATAAAGAGCTTAGAAAGTGCTCTTAAGGATGTTGGTGACATCTACAAATTTTGTATCTCCTGGTCAAAGGCAATAGTAGAAATTGATAAGAAAATAAAAGAGGAACATGACAAACTACAAAGTTTATCTCAAAGTTTTGATCCTCTCTCTTCCTCCATAGTCAATCAAGAATGTCAAACTATTACAATCACAAATGCAATAAAGAACTTTGAGAAGGAAAGGAAGAATATAACTAACCGGATGGGAGAACTTAGAAGGATTATAATCCCTAAGTTAGAAACTATGCATGAGGCCATCAGTGATGCTCAGACTACCACCCAAACAAATGATTCGATAGATCTCAAGAGGGCAGAAGCTTTTGCATTTTTGTTGAGTGGTCACATTTCAATTTTGGATAGAATGAAGCAAAGTTGGGCTATAGAACTGGTCCAATTGAAGACATCCTTTGCAGACATTCTTCAGTTTATGTATGTAATATGCGGCTAAGTATAGTAAATTTTTGAAAATTTTGGTGTGCGGATCCTACCCTTTGCCATTGATGTCAAAGGGGGAGTGAGGAGCAGTGAAAAATGAGGAATCCAACTAAGGGGGAGTTCCAAAAATTGTATATAAAGATAGAGCATCAACCAAGGGGGAGCATAGTGTAAACACTTAGTCATTTTTCACTAAGTGTTGCCATCAATGCTAAAGGGGGAGATTGTTGGCAAGAGACACTATATGGATTCATGGTTGTTGTCATTGATGGCAACAAAGGTCATCCCACATATCCGCAAGTCATGGTGTGTCTCTACCGGAAGTCAGAATGAAGATTGTTGTGGTCCAGTGAACAAGAATAGAGCATGTGGCAAGGTCCGACAGATTGGTCCGGATCTCTCAGAGGAAGTGTATTGGTGCAGTACGGATTTGGGGAAGTCAAGAGGACTACCTTGAGTAGTATATTCCAAGGATTTAGCCTCCGGTGATGGACAAAGAAAAAGATATGAATAGTGAGTACCGGATTCGTGAGAGACAGTGAGAACAGAGGAAGAACTGACTGATAGAGTATCAGACTATTTTCCGGATGTGTTACTGTTGATGGTAAAGGTTGTGAAGGCATGAATCATGTTTGGCCGACATGATTAATGACATCTACAAGTATATGCTTGATCCACATTACTTGATATGCAAGGATTCAGCCGACAGAACAGAGTTTGTGAGAAGATAGATTATTCCGGGTGCCGATTAGAAAGATAATGAAATCACTAGTGTGGATATAAATAGAGGATGGATTTTGTTGTGAGAAGTGCAGTTGTGATATGGTGTATGTGAATAAGTGTAGAGCAGTGCAGAAGCAATAAGAAAGATCCGGTATGTGAAAGAAAAGCAGAATAAAGAGTAGAGGAAAGATGAAGTGTAGCAGATCAGTATACTGAGCCTAACCGGAACTGAACTCCAGCATATGTAGATGCTTCCAATCAGTTCAAGTATTGTATAACATTCTTTTGTAGACAGTGTGTCTCCTTGTAGGTAGTGTGCCTCTTTGTGAGCAGTGTGCTCGGGCAGTGAGCCCTAATTGGCAAGTGCCATTTTGTAATTCCTTATTCTTCTAACAGAGAATAATCTTTGGGTTAATCACCCCATGGTTTTCTCCCTTAACCGGGTTTCCACGTCAAAAATACTGTGTCATGTGTTTCTCATTTCATGGTAATGTTTGTTTGTTTGATTCAATGTTGTTTTGATTAATAAGAAAGTTCAAAAGAAGAAATAATTAGGATAACTGATTCACCCCGCTCTTAGTTATCAACAGTTATAGCACTGGAGCTCTGTAATTTATCTCTTTGAATGAGTTATGAACATAAAATAACCACAAATCTCCACTTATGCATTTAGCAAATGTTATTTTAGGGTCTAATTAATGTTAAATGGTTCATTTCTATGGATATGAGCATCGGGTCTCTAAGATTGTAACAAGTGGCACCATACGATTTGAAATTTCAAATATCCACCTACCATTTTTGTGGCATTAATTATTGGGCCTACATATTTGAAAATATCAGGATGCTTAAACAATATGCACACCCTTTCAGAATATGCATATGCATATGACATCATCATGACGTTGGTCAATGTTGACCATGGGTGAAAATCAAGTCTCGATAATCCAAAGGCATAATCAAATATCAGGACATTACGAAATGTCCATATGGGAAAAGTCAGTTCACGCCATGTGGCATCATCCTATATTGGTTGTTGGAAATCTACGCATTTTAGGTCTTGGGGACGAATATGAGAATATTAAGAAATATCCAAATATCTAGTTTTATGAAACATTCCCCCACCTAATTGTGAAGATGACATCAGCATCTTAATGGATATTCTTGGTTGGGTGCATCATGACATCATCAGCATATTAACTAATGCCCACACATAAAGTTAATGTACAAATGCTGAGATTTTTCATTGTATTGTATCAAGTCAGGATATTAATGAATATCCAGGACATTATGGAATTTGATGATATCCAAATTTGAATGTCTAGGTGACATCATCATTCTTTGTTATTTCTCTACGATGATATTAAATGGCGTCACCAGGATATTAGTTAATATGAGGAATATTAAGTTAATATGCCAATGCCCAATTTTATCATTATATTTTGTCAAGCCTGCATATTAATGATTGTCTGCACATTAAGGAATGTGATGACATCCCTAAGACTGTTTGACCAAACTTTGACTGGGCATAACTTCCTGGTCTTAGGGAATTTTGGGATGCTTCAAAAGGTGAACCTACTTAAAATTTTGCACTCTTTCACTTAACAGGGTCAACGATGACAAATTCTAACTTTGAAATTTTGACCTACCTCATGAGGTCCCGGTATGCATAGGATGGCATTTTGTCATGCATCTGATATTGATTATTTTTACCATATCACCCAAAATCAAAGGAAATAAGCAAGCCAAGCAAAAGTAAAAAGTTAGGTCCCTATTTTGCTGGGGCAAAATGGGGCATGTTGTGTAACCACAGAATAACTTGCCACCAAAGAAAAACAACTAAAATTCAAATAATTTAAGAGATGAGAACAAATTAGGACATAATGTTCCAATTCTTATCAAATATAAGTATCCTGACCTTCTTGAATGATATCATGTTCATCAATACAATAATACTGTGAAGGGATTAGGGGTGTTCATGTGATTCATATCCTTCATCTTGAAGATGAGTTGAAAATACGAGTGACAAGTGTTAAGCTACATATTTGGATTTAACCCTCATAGCCAACTTGGATAGAGCCTTACTACCAATAGGCATCCATAGCCCCAACAAGGTTATCATTGCAATTCTCCTAAGTAGAGCCCTACTACCAGAGAAATGTCTATAGCCCTGATAGGGTTACTTGGATAGCCTAATTGTTCCTTTTCTTTTGATATTCAATATATTCTTTTTTGTTTCAAATTTTCATAAGATATGATCATGTAAGAACATTTTACAAGGTGTAGACACTTGTTTAGGTTGAGAATTACAATGGTAGCAAGAGAAAACCTTTAGATTTTTCACTTAACACTACACTAGCATGTTCAACAAATCCAAGGCCATTAGCTGTATTCTGTGAAGATCTCCTTGAACAAAAGAATTACTACTATGAATAAGATATCATAGACCTGATCAAGAGTACTTAAACTAACATGAATTACAACCTATGTAAGAATTTGTATTCATTTCTTGAATTCTAACAATTTTACTAGTTTTCTAAAGTGAAAAGGTGCACTATCTTGCCTGACCAAAAAAAGGGACTCAACAACAAACAAGGAAAGCAAACACACAAAAACAAACTATACAAACAACTATACAAGGTGTACATATGATACATCATCCTAATATGACCTACCTAGGCCTGAAAGTAGTGTTTGAGGAAATGTCCATTGATTGGCAATAGAAAATCCTCACCTATAGGTGCTATCACCTATAATTTCTGATATTTGGAAAGGTCCAATCCAAAGTTTGTCAAATTTCCCATGATCACCTTTCCTTTCATGGGATTTAACCCATGATAAGACTAATTCTGAGATTCTAAAGGATTTTACTCTGGCTCTTTTATCAAACCAATGTTTGACTATGGCCTAATGCTTTGCAAATTGATTAATTGCTCTATCCCATTCTTCTTTGAGGTGCATCAATTGGAGTAACCTAACTTCTTGTTTGTTATCAATGCCCAGGTATTCTTGTGCGAATTGCAGGGTAGGGATTTTTAAGTTAACAGGAAGGATGGGATCCACCCCATAAACTAGCTGATAGGGATAATTTCCCAGTGCAGTCTTCATTTTGGTTCTATCTATCCATAGGGCATATTTAAGTAGGGAATTCCATTCTCTAGGGTTCTTTTCAATGAGTTTTTTAATGATATTTAGTAAGTTTTTATTTGTTGATTCTGCTAGACCATTACCTTGGGGATAATAATTTGATGAAAACTTTAAGATCACCCCATGGTCAAATGCCCAACTAGAAAGTTTGAGAGATGCAAAGGTAGATCCATTATCACAAACAAGAGCATAAGGGACTCCATACCTAGTAATAATGTTGCTCTCTAGGAATTTGATCACATTTTTTGAAGTACAAGTCTTGTCGTTGACGGCTTCAGTCCATCTAGTGCAGTAATCTGTAATTGTCAATACATACCTATGTCCTGAGCATAACGGAGGGTTGATTGGACCAATGAAGTCCATGCCCCATTGTGTGAATGGGTGCATCTCCATGATAGGTTGCAGTAGATGAGCTGCATATCTTTCCTTATTTGAGGTAATCTGGCATGTATGACAGAATTTGATGTGATTGGTAGTGTCTTTAAAGATGGTTGGCCAGTAATATCTTGCTCTTAGGATGGCATGAGTTGTGGCCAAGTGTGATCCATGAGTTGTGCCAAATTTGTCATGTAATTCAATAAGGACTTTATCAGCGTCTGGCTTATCTAAACACATAAGGTAGTGTTGATAACTGAGAGGGGGGGTGAATCAGTTATCCTAATTATTTCTTCTTTTGAACTTTCTTATTAATCAATGCAGCATTGAATCAAACAAACAAACATTACCATGAAATGAGAAACACATGACACAATATTTTTGATGTGGAAACCCTATTAAGGGAGAAAACAACGGGGTGATTAACCCAAAGATTATTCTCTATTAGAAGAATAAGGAATTACAAAAATGGCACTTGCCAATTAGGGCTCACTGCCCGAGCACACTGCTCACAAATAGGCACACTGCCTACAAGGAGACACACTATCTACAAAAGAATGTTATACAATACTTGAACTAATTGGAAGCATCCACATATGCTAGAGTTTAGTTCTGGTTAGGCTCAGTACACTGATCTGCTGCACTTCATCTTTCCTCTTCTCTTTATTCTTCTTTCCTTTCACATGCCGGATCTTTCCTACTACTTCTGCTCTGCTCTTCGCTTATTCACATATATCATCATCGCTACAACACCTCTCACAACTAAATCCATTGTGCATACATATCCGCACAAGTAATTTCATCACCTTTCTAGTCAGCATCCGGAACAGTCTATTTTCTCACAAACTCTGATCTATCAGCTGAATCCTTGCACATCAAGTAATGCGGATCAAGCATACACTTGTAGATATCATTAATCATGTCGGCCAAACATGATTCATGCCTTCACAACCTTTACCATCAATAGTAACACATCCGGAAAATAGTCTGATGTTCTGTCAATCAGTTCTTCCTCTGTTCTCACTGTCACTCAGGAATCTGGTACTCAACTATTCATATCTTTTTCCTTGTCCATCACCGAAGGCTAAATCCTTGGAATATACCACTCAAGGTAGTCCTCTTGACTTCCCCAAATCTGCACTACACCAAGATACTTCCTCTGAGAGATCCGGACCAATCTGTCGGACCTTGCCACATGCTCTGTTCTTGTTCACCGGACCACAACAATGTTCATTCTGACTTCTGGTAGAGACACACCATGACTTGCGGATATGTGGGATGACCTTTGTTGCCATCAATGACAACAACCATGAATCCATATAGTGTCTCTTGCCAACAGGTATATCCCTTCATAATTTCTTTTGAAGAGGACTCTTCCTTTGATCATATATTTCTGTGATATGATCCTCAAAGCTCTCCTCTAGGATGCATGCATATTTGGTTGACACCTCCTAGTGATTAGGATATGCCTGATATCGGAGTACCAGTCATCATGTTCTTTTGTATTTGTAGACACCTAAAATTGACCATGCCTTGTTGATACATCATTTGAGACACCTGATGAGATGTTTTGCCCTTTCCATCACCCAATTAGTTAAATAAATCATATTTATTTAACTAATTCCATTTAGTCCCATCATAATCCCATTTTTAATGTCATTAGCCAATTAACTAAATAAATTATATTTATTTAATTAATGTATTTCCACATCATCCCTCATCCAAATTAATTAAATAAATTAAATATTTATTTAATTAATGCATTCCACATCATTTTTTTCCAAAATTAAATAATTTTATTATTTAATTCCACCTTTTTCTCTATCTCCACATTTGTCTCCATGTAAGGTGGAAGCCATTTGACTTTAAATCCTCTCATTCAACCTTCATGAGACACTTGTCAAATAACTACAACTTCTTGTATCACTTAATCCTAGCCATCCATTTCTAATTTAATCCTAGCCATTCATTCCCATCACCCATCTCCTATAAATCAAGCCTCACTCAAGCCATTTGACACTTTAGAGGGGCTCTTGGCATCCACATTTCAAGTATCATTATGTTGTTTAAATCATTCTAGGTCTTCTCTTTCATCATCTTCTCATCATTGTTATGCTGTAGAAATGAGCAACCAACATTCCTCCCACAATCATCCTTCAAAATCTTGCATGCATATGCGAGGTTGAGAAGAGCAATGGAGATAAATCAAATCTAGCTTGGAGATCAGTTTGCTTTGCTTTTTTGTTTTCATTTTTATGCTAGTTGGGACACTTTGACTAATGGGAAATATTGGGACACTATAAATTTTTAGTAGTTGGAATGGCTAGGAAATGTCAAAAGCATGGATATGTGAACAATTATTCTATTTATTCCTCTTATTCTTTATCTTATTTTGAATAGCTTTTCTTTTGACAAAGAATTCTTGGTTTGCTTAATTTATCCCCTTAGTCCTTCCCTTTAATCCATGCATGTACTATATTGCCTTAATTCATCCCCTTAAGTTCACATAATTAGTCCCATTATTCCATACCCTTAATCCACAAAATTTACATTTCATAAATGAAAATGGAATATGCGTCAAATTGTTTAGGTGGTGCAACCCAACCTCATCTTTCAATTGAATATTCTCAATGCATAATTGTTGTTCTTGAAGACTCAAATTTGTAACAATAGGTCTTCCATAGTTGGTTTATATGGGATTTCTCATGGCTTCTTTAATTTCCATGTTCTCTCAAATTTAATCTTCTCATTACCCATGTTCTCTAACTAAACCCTACATACATACACATGCATACACATGGATACACATGTACATATTCATACACACACACACACACACACACAAATATGTACATACACACATAAATGCATACAATATAAGACATTCCTACTCTTTTGCTTAGATTTTTACTAGTTCCCAAAAAATTTAAAAGATTGTGGCATTATGTGTAGTTTAATGTTGTGTACCTTTCATAGATTTTTCCCTTATTTGGCTCCAGGGGAGTGACAAAATTTATTGTAAGTGATAATTTTACGGTACAAATGTTTCATTTGTAAAATTTCAAATCAAAAATTTGAAGAGATATGACTTGTTCTACCTAAAGTGGCTTGTGGTACAAGTTTGGGTAAAAAATATTCATATATTCATAAAGGAATTCATTTAAGTTAGATGTGATGATTCTAATTAAGATGCACTAAGTGGCAAAGTACTTAAAGTTATACACATACATACATAAAGTGAGGGAAAGTGTAACATAAAAGACATAAGATAAAAGACAAAAAGAAAGAACTAAATAAAAATGGCAAAAATGACATCAATGGAAAACTTGAAGTTCCAAACTAATATTTCTCATTTTATTTAACCTATATGTCTATGTGGTTTTATATTTTAAAAAGAAATAAAAACAATAAAAAAGATCTACAAGAATTACTAAATTTAGCATCATTTAAACATTTTAAGGGGAGTTAAGGGTACTTAAGGGAACATGTTAAGGGGACTTAAGTGTTGGAATAAATGAAAAATCTCTAATCCAATTGTTAATCATCAAATCACCAAGATATGATACCAATTGGTGAGATACAATGCTTTGACTACTACAAAATAAAAATCTGAAAATTGTATGCAAATCTGAAAACTAAGTTTGCTTTTTCCTTGAAATTACCATGAAGAGATTCAACTTCTTTATGATGCTAAAATCAGCCACTTTAACATGATTGATATAACCACCTTAAAGATGAAATTCAAAAAGAAATAACATCACCATAAGATAGCAGCAACAAAGAGACAAAAACCAGCAACATAAGAATGCAAGATCTCACAACACAAGGTAACAATGGAACAGAAGATCAAACACATAACATAGTGTTTACATGGAGAAGCCCTTGCAGGAAAAAACTCCACTAAGAAGAGAGGCGCAAGTCGTATTATTCTTTAAAACAGAGACTACAATACAATCCTTCCAATCTCCTCTTCAATCTTCAATCCAGCAGCACATGTGTACAAAACAACTCTTTCTATTACTCACAAACTTCACTCTCAAGTCTCATATTTATACAAAATGAGTAACCATCAACAAAATTCATGGGAGATGGACAAATAGAACATTCCTATCTTTGGAAACACCAAAATCATCTTCATACAGATCCCCTTACACTTGTCATAGGCATCTTCCCTCTATGGGTGCCTAGAACCAAGAATAGGCAGTTACAAGACAATAATTGATGTCATATGTTGTCATAGAATCTCTTACACCTTATGACAATTGTAATTTTTCAGAGATGCTCTTACAAAATTATGGCATGTGTCATAATAGTCCAAATATACACCTCCCAAATATGGGCACCAAGATGATCCACCTTACCTCATTTACTATTTACGGAGATTCCTTGAGAAGTAAAAGTTACTCTATAACAACCTACCAGTAACCAATTAATTACTGAGGCCAATAAACAATTATTTACCATACTAGTAAAAATACTTTATTGTTGATGGTGAAATCTTCATCCCTTATGAATAAATTTACAAAATTAACACCGTATCTCCAAGGATGTTGGAACTCTCCAAGAACCTTGGAACTTTCCAAGAATAATGGAAACCATGTCATAGAATTCACAAGGTTGATGGCACCTTATCCTAACATTCTCCCACTTGACATCATACATTGTAAATACATATCCATAGGAAAACCAACAAGGGAAAAGCATCCCTTAGCCAACCATGTACCATTGATTTTTCAACATGCTTTTATGCTCCAACAAGATACTTGCAAAAAATAACCATGATAACCACCATTCCAAGCAAGAACTCCTCACATCATGTCACCCATGATAGGACAAGGAACATGCCAAAGTGAAACATATCAATTGTCACCAAAACCTGACCAATCTATACATGAACACAAGCATCAAATTCAAATGATAATGAATGACTCTGAGTGACTACCACACTCATATCAAATTGGAATAGCAACCACAACAAGTTGCTAGCTCATCCAAACTATCCATACCTCAAACCAGGGTAAACAAGCTATCATATGTAGAACTTCATGCTATCAACATAACAACCCAAATATACAAATAAGTCCCTATATATCCACCATCCTGCAAAAGAAGACTCCAAGGTAATACCACACATAGACATGCGATAAAAAACCCTCTGAAGTAACTCACTACAATTAAGTGTAACTAGTCCAAGAGAGGTGCCCCTCTCATACAAAACACATATACCTTCTATAACTCCAACTAAATAGGTAATTTCAAATCTGAAAACAAGATCACAACATTAACAAATCCTCCTATAGAACTTCACATAGAGAATGTGGCTAACTCCTCTGTCTTAGTGTCAAAGAAGCATACAATGATATGCAAAATACATCACTCATTACCAATCCAATTAACTCTCCCAAGTCCTCCAAACCAATGAAGAAAGAGATCGAGGAGATACCAAATTGTTACCAAAAATAATGAAGTACAAACAACAGATGACTTCATTCAAAACCTCAACTCCATATAAGAACCTTTAGGAAGAAGAAAATATACCAGGAAAGAGAGAACTTTCAAATCAAACCATGTCCTTATACCACACTAACATGTGCCAAACCATGTAAAGTAAGATCTCCTTCAACACTCCCAAACTAAAAGGATATCAACATCTAACCATTCAACTTATGATGAAACATGGTAGCAATAGATGTAAACCTCTCACAAAAAGTAGATCAAACTAGCCAAACATTTCCACAACATAAGGGAATATGCCCAAAGCCATTAACCATCTCATGTATCTCTCCTAACAAATCTTTAAAACTAACCCAAGTCCAAGATTACAAGGAGAACAATGAAAATACATAAAACCATGCATCTACTTCTAATGCAGAGGGATACTCTCCCTTTCAAATCTGTAACATAAACACTTCACAAGCCTCTGAAAGAAGGTTGAAAATAAAATGGAACAACAAATACAAGAGAAATATGCACAATAATATTTATTCAATCTAAAATTTCATTACAAAATATGGAAGCATATGAGCTTCTGAGAGATACAATCCACACTTGCTACAAATTTTTGTCTTCATCAATCTAGACTCATACTGGTAGCATATAGCTATGCAAATACCTTCATCCAAATCCCTCTTTCTTCTCAAATGAGCAAGCCTCAATATGTAGCAATTGTGTGAGAAGAAAACCATTATTTGTTTCTCAAAACGACCTCCATAAATCCACAAGAAAAACCTATCACTTCCAACCTATCATTTCTCCGTCAATTTTTGGGATTTTCTAAAACAATTTCTAGGTTTCGTGCCTCTCCTTCCCAGCTTTCCAGAACATTTTTAATTTCTTAATTTTGGTAATATTTGAGAAAGTTATTCCCATTTTACCGAGACTAGGTTTCATAATTTCTACCCAGACATGCAACAACATGCAAATCTTTGTGGCCCACATGGAACCACCTCTTGAAAATCCACACCCTTCTTGGAGGTTACAATTTGAAAATAATAAAGATAAAATATTATGCAATCCACCTTCACATGGACACCTAGCATTTGCCCAATCAATTTTGGGTTGTTAGGACAACTTACAAATTCTTTACAGCTATGACGGTTACAATAATAGATGCCATTAATTTCAAGATTCTTGGTAGTCCCACTTATGACAAAATCAGTCAAATCCCACCAAAATTACATTTACAATTGCACCCAAGGGAAATTACATTTGTTGTAAATCAAAAATATTATTTCCCAAAGCCCACAAACCTTATTAAAAACAAACCAAATTAAAATAACAATATTTTTGGTGATGCAAGATTGTCATTGACCATGGATGATCCTACATTAGACTCTCGGAGAAAAGAGAATTCAAGTCCCATTGAATGTTGGTTGCTCCTTCTTCCTGGTCTTCCAATTCTTCTACAATTCATCCTTTATTTCTACAACTTTCCTTGGATCTTTTTTCTTCTTCTTCTTGTACTGCCTCTTACTTAGCATCTTCTTAGCTTCAAGGTTCCAAAACTCTAGTTCTTGTTCATATGCCGCATTACCACTATCCATGTATTCATCTTCATCATTTGAATACAATTTATCAGCATATTCACCATTACCACAATCTGCATAATACCCTTGTAAATATGTAAATACCTCATTGACAAACAAATCTGCAACATCTTCATTACCAACCTTATTATCAACAGCAACTTGATCATCAACATGCCTTTCCACTTGCTCATCTTGAAAATCAGACTCAAATGACTAAAAATGACATGGAGACTCATCCACAACTATGTTTACCATGTCTTCTTGAATGCTTGATGTCAAAACAATCATAGGTATACTCACTATTTTAGTGCTTACTTCTTCCTCTGTCTAAGATTGCTTTTGTTCTTAATCTATTGCGGTTGTCCTTGCTTGTCTTCTTCTTCTTTGGAAAATTTTCTTGATGGGCCATGTAACCTTCCTCTTCATTGATAAGTACCAACTTTGCAACTTCTGGAACTCCTGAACTATTCTTTCCACATCTTTTTCCGTCTCTTCCACAGCTTGCCTCAGTTCTCTTATCTCTTTCTCAACCTCTATTTGCCTCATCTTTTCCTCTTTCCTCTTCCTCTCTTTTTCTTCTTGCTTCTTCTTTTGTGAACCCCTAGCCTGCAAGTACCTTCTAAACAAATCCATCTCCTCTTCAAGAAAGTCCCTTTAACCTTGCTTCCTCTTGTCTTTGCCTTACCTAGGTCTCTTCTATTTTTCTCTACCTAGTCTTTTGGTAACAAGGTTCTCTCTTCAACCTACACAAACACAAACACACAAAAACCCAACTCTCTTGCCCAAACCTTCTGAGCTCTAATACCAATTGATGCAAAGGGATACTCTCCCTTTCAAATCTGCAACATAAACACTTCACAAGCCTCTAAAAGAAGGCTGAAAATAAAATGGAACAACAAATAGAAGAAGAGAAATATGCACAATAATATTTATTCAATCTAAAATTTCATTACAAAATATGGAAGCATATGAGCTTCTGAGAGATACAATCCACACTTGCAACAAATTTTTGTCTTCATCAATCTAGACTCATACTGGTAGCATTTGGCTATGTAAATATCTTCATCCAAATCCCTCTTTCTTCTCAAATGAGCAAGCCTCAATATGTAGCAATTGCGTGAGAAGAAAACTATTATTGGTTTCTCAAAACAACCTCCATAAATCTACAAGAAAAACCTGTTACTTCCAACCTATCATCTCTCCCTTAATTTTTGGGATTGTCTAAAACAGTTTATGGGTTTCATGCCTCTCCTTCCCAGCTTTCTAGAACATTTTTAATTTCTTAATTTTCATAATATATGAGAAAGTTATTCCCATTTTACCAAGACTAGGTTTCATAATTTCTACCCAGACATGCAACAACTTGCAAATCTTTGTGGCCCACATGGAACCACCTCTTGAAAATCCACACCCTTCTTGGAAGTTACAATTTGAAAAAATAAAGATAAAATATTGTGTAATCCACCTTCACATGGACACCTAGCATTTGCCCAATCAATTTTGAGTTGTTATGACAACTTATAGATTCCTTACAACTATGACGGTTACAATAATAGATGCCATTAATTCCAAGATTCTTGGCAGCCCCACTTATGACAATATCAGTCAAATCCCACCAAAATTACATTTACAATTGCACCGAAGGGAAATTAAATTTGTTTCAAATTAAAAATATTATTTCCCAAAGCCCACAAACCTTATTGAAAACAAACCAAATTAAAATAAAAATATTTTTGGTGATGCAAGATTACCATTGACCATGGATGCTCCTGCATCAACTTCTCAACAAGCCCTCAAAACTTAACATTCAAGACTAATAAACAAGAGAAGAAAAGATACATATAAATAATGTATCTAGTAATTAGGTAGACAACACCTCTTAGATCATTCACCTACCGAGTAGACTAAGAGTGGGATACAAGATTGTCTTGTGGATACAACACCAAGCAATATAAGCTTTCAATAAAGAAAATATTCTCATTAGGTCTAAGATGGACTCATGGCCATTTCCAGGTATAGGCTCCTTAGTCTTTACTGTTGAAAAACTTTCATAACAAGTAACCATTCCAACACATATCTCTAGAATAAGAAATATCTAGCCTAACCCAATTCTCTCTAGTATCCATGAGCACCCACCAATCAATCCATGCCAACTTCAAAAGCAACCTACAAAATCATGAAGCTCCAAGCAAATGATTAATACTCAAAACCAAAGAGTAATATATACTCTCCAAAGGAAGAACAATAACACCTTTACCAAATACTCTAAGGGCCCTCCATGAAACAATATGTTAACACCTCTTCAAATAACATGAAGTTTAAGCATCCTCTATTAGTAAACCCTCACTGCAACCTAAGGGTAGAATCCAAGAGCTCCTTATAACACCAACAACCATTGTAAAAGATCATCCATCTTCTAACCAAACATTATCCAAGGCCCACTACACACTACAACAACAACTTAGAACCAAAGTCCTGAAACACAAAGAAGATAGAACACACTATGTAAGTGCACAAAACTCCCAATAAAAGTGATACTTAGCTATGTTGAACATACACCAGAATACTGAGAGAGGGGATGGATCAGTATTCAAACAAATCTCAAAACCTTCGAAGAAAACTGAAACTTAATTTTTACAGCATTAATAGAAACATAAAAGATCAACATAATGCACAACACCACATAACACTAGATATATGTTGAAAACCCCAAAGAGAAGAAACCACAATGAGAAAATATGCTAGGAGCTACTGTCCTAATCCAACCTCACAAAAGAATCACAGTTACAACTTTGTTTTAGGGCTACAACCCATGGAAGCTACTACTCCCTATAGAAAGGTTTTAGGGTCACTCCCAAGGAAGCTACAACTCCCTATAGACTTTGTTTTAGGGCTTCAACCCAAGGAAGTAACTACTCCCTAAACTGAGAACAAAATAAAAAAAGATTACAACATGATAGTCCTTCTACTATCTGAATCTGATAATGAACTTCAATCCTTTTGATGATTACAATTCTACTTTGACAACTTTTGTAACTTCTTCAAATGTCTTCTTTGCAGCTTACTAACTCACTACTTTCAGCCTTCAAGAATTTTTTCCTTTGTCTCACTACCTCCAAAAATTAGTTAGGCATGCTCTTCACTTCCCTTCTATCTCAAAAATATCTTCAAGATAAATATGGATAGGATTTAATACTTTTGCTCTTTCTCTTTCAGTCACACATCATAATGTATTACACACCCACATTTGACTTCTTACACTCACACTTGCAATCACACCTCACTGGGATCAACTAGGTTTACAATATATACAATATATTATATTGATTACTTTACATGTTAGCCAAAGACAACAAGAATATTAAATTACAAGTTGGCCAAAGATCAAACACCATGAAATGTGTAGACGCCAAGCCCTAAAATGAACTACATGCAACACTAGGAAGAGGAACATGCCTTGCAGATTCCAACACATGCTTAACCCAGTCCTAAACACCCTTCACAATATCATCCTTCAAAGAATAACATCTACATGCTTCGCACATTTGAAGTATCTCAGCTTTAAGCAAGAAAATATGAATCTTGTAGCATATCAGCCATTACAACTTGGCGGCACTCATGAAAGATTAAATATTACTTCTACTTCTCTTAGATGAGTTGGCATGACCCATACAACATCTCCAAACACTCCTTGAACTTCACACAATAAAGACTTTGTGGTGCACACCTTCAACATACCTCGGTCGGCTATGTAAAAGCATAACCTAGCAACACCTTCATTCTAAACCACAACCTATTCTAAAGAAACTAGAAAACATCTTACAAAGCAATAGGAAACATCACAAGATCCTCAAGATCATTCTCCATCAGCCAATTCACCATTTCATATAGCAACAAGTTGGCACAAGCCAACAGACACTAAAACTAGCCACTGAACAGTACAGTCCTGCACTCTGTCACTTACAACTTTCTCTGCAAAGGGACAAAAGATATGAAACTTTGGATATAGCACCTTCACAACATACTAAACATAACTTCTGAACTGCATGACCATATCTACAAATGTGGAGGAATGTGGAGCATTCTCCCAATCAATCTTCAAGGCAACTTCCTGCAATAGAAACCTTCACCAACATCTGGAGACTAGATCCTCCTTGTAGCAACACATGCTTCCTTAGGAACAATAGGAGAGAGAATACAACATACTACAAACCATCAACATCTCCCCAACATCAGTATTACTTCTAATCCTCATCTTAGTGCTTCTAATTCCCATCTTAATGTATCAACATGATATAATCTCTGTTGACAATAAACATACTCAATACTACCTTAATTGACATTAAACAAGGCATGGCATCCAACCATGAACATCAACAACATCATCGTTACCACACAATCATAGTATACCATCAACATAAGCATCAATGACAGCCTAAACTGAGTGTTGACATCACTGACAACCACATCAGTGACAACCTTAGTGATGCAGAGGCATCCACACTAAAACCTTGACATACAGCATGTATGTCGACAACCCATCATCATCATCATCATATTTCCCTTAACACTGTCAACATCATCATATTTTCTCTGCCGACCGATATCCTCCTGCAGACAAACCTTCGACTCTTCATCTGTCAGCAGCATCATCATATTCGGCTATCGGCAGCATCATCACATTCGGCAAGCGCAAACATCCTCCTGATGTTCACTGTTCATCTTACCGCCAACCTCTTTCTTCATCATCATGATGTTCAACATCATGTTCATCAGCAGGCTATAGAACATCCGGTTCCTCCCATATATCCTGATGACGACAACCTCATGCACCTTTCCTCCGATGCTTACGTCACCCCGATATCCTGATGACGATTATCCTGATGACGATGACGTCACATGCAGCTCCTTCAATATCCTGCTGCCCCGATATCCTGATGACGATTATCCTGATGACGATGACGTCACATGCAGTTCCTTCAATATCCTGCTGTCGGCCAAACATAACATTATCGGGCCGCAATGGTTTTATCAACCTGATCTTCTACCTTATGTCGATATGCTCCTCCTCGGCAACACCTGATGATGATCACCCAAAACACATTCACCTTATGCAAACGATTGCATCATGCTCATCTCCACTTACTCGGATGATGCCCGAAGTAACTGCAGGATATACACAGAAATATCCTGATGATGCCGTTGCGATGGATTTTCCAACCTTAGCGAATTTCGATCCGCCGAACCTCCTGAGGTGACCTGATCTGCTTTCAGGGCGATCTTCTTGACTCTAACTACCAGCATGACCTAGCACATACCCATGCTAGGGTTCTCAACACCTCTCGACTACGATCCTGCGCACCTGCATGCAAACAAACACAAAATGCAGACTACTTCCTAAACTACTATACATAGCCATTCCACCGATTCGACGAATCAACCGGTGGAATGGATCAGCGAATCCATGAAACCACCAAAACAGCAAATCGATCACACAATGGAATCCAAAACAGAGAATTGACACAACAGGATCTCTTTATTGATTTCAAAAGTTGCAAATACAATATTCAGTCTCTCCCTCTGTCTCACTCTCTGCAAAGTCTGATCGATGATCGATGATATGCAATACCAACCGATCCTACTACATAAATAGGATTTCCTGCGAGTACTACCACTCAATTCCAAGCGGCTGGGAAATATCTCCAGGCGGCTGGGAGATCCAACCGGACATACAGCATAACAGCTGTCCTAACAAACTATCTAAAAATAGTAAAGCATGGTCAACATGACCTTATTACATGCATTGGTCTTATAAGACCTTCTTGGAAACATTAACCAGACCTATAACAAACTAACTGCCTCATGGAGGCCAGCTGTCAGGTAGGTGCTCCTGCACCATACTCCCCAACAGAAAAGAACTCATGTCCCATGAGTTTGGTTGTGGAAGTCCTCCACCTTTACACTTTGCCTTTGCAGTGTCTTGACCTGTTCCAGCTTTGTCCTCTGCTGGCTCTTGGCTGCTCCAAGACTTCTGAACTGTAACTTGCCTTGTTGCAAGTAAATCCTCATGCCTGTCAATGTAGGCCTTTCTCACACATACCTTGTGTTTGTCAGATTGTCTGACCAGAACCTTTGTCTGAACTGCCTCTTGAACTTCTGCAATGTTCAACTCTGTCTTTCTTTCAACCTTTATAGGACAAACAATAGTCCCAACTATGACAACATCCTTGTCATTCCTCTCAACTGGTGGTTGTTTGCAAACCTGTTTCTGCACCTGCTGCTGACCTCTGTCAGTCAAAACTGTAACTTTCTTCAAACTGTTGTCCTTAACAACTCCTTTCCCTGCAGTGTCCGCAACTGCCTTTATGCCTGCTCCTATAGGCATCTGCACAAACTCCTTCTTTCCCACTAAAATGATTTTGGCTGCCCCCTGTGCTGCAGCATCTTCCTGCAATGGCATCAACCTAATAGTTTTCCCATCTTTCTTGATGGTGTAGGTATTAACATACCCATCATACAGTACCCTTCTATCAAATTGCCATGGTCTACCCAACAGTAGGTGACAACATTCCATGGGCAAAATGTCACACATAACTCTATCCTGATATGCTCCAATCTAAAAAATCCACATATGCCTGTTCATAGACAAAAAGTGATTGACAATCACTCACCCAAGATGCCTTGTAAGGGTGATGGTGTGGAATCCTTTCCAAATTCAGTTTATCCACCATTTCCTGAGATACCATGTTGTCTGTTGAACCAGTATCAATGACAACCTTACATACTTTACCTTTGCTCTTGCATGTGGTCTTGAAAAGAGCTCTTCTTTGCATCATATCCTTTGATGTCTGCAAACTAATTCTCCTTAGCATCAATGCTTCTCCCTCCTCAGGATATCCATAACCATCAAGAACTCTATCTCCTTGATAAGTGTTTGAACTTTGCACACTTTGCTCTACTTTCTCTTCTTGCACAAGTTGTACTCTCTTGTCATTCGTTCTATCATTTCTGGATGATGAACCCTTGCTTTCTGGACATTTGAAAAATGGATGACCAAACTCACCACAGGTGTAACACTTTCCTAAAAATGTAGTAGAACCTCTACTACTTCCAAATCTGCCTCTATTACCTTTCCATCCACCTCTGAAATCAGACTGTCCCTGTCCTTTACCAGTGTCTTCTTGACCCTCATTGGTTTGCCTTGTTGTAGGGGCTAATCCTCTTCCCCTCATATTACTGCCTCTTCCTCTCATGGACTTATCTTGTCCCCTATTCATCTTTTCTTCAATCCTGATTGCCATTTGATAACAATCCTCCACACTCTTAGGGTTAGCTAAAACTAACTCATCCTGTATGTTCAATCTCAAACCAGCCAAGTACCTAGCCACCTTTTCTACCTCATTCTCATGATGACCAGATCTCATACTCAACTTATAAAACTCCTCAGTATATGCCTTCACATCCATTTCCTTCTGCCTTAAAAATTGCAGCTTCTTAAACATCTGAATTTCATAATCCTTAGGCAAGAATTTACCTTTGATCCTTGCTACCATTTTATCCCATGAAGTGATCTTTGACTTCCCTCGTTTCCTTCTCTTGGATTGTACATAATCCTACCATACCAAAGCATGACCTCCTAACTTGGTCTTTGCAATCTTTACCTTCTGATCCTCAGCAACATCTTCACATTCAAAGTGATTATCAAGTGCAACAATCCAATCCAGTAACTCATCTTCATTCAAACTTCCATTATACTTGGAAACATCAACCTTTACCTTAGGTTTATCACTCTGCACTGCCTTTAACAGTTTTGCAAATCTCTAGTCTTCAGCATCCAGATCTTCAGCTACCTCTTCATACTCTTCAACAGCATCTTCATCTTCTTCAGACTCACTGTCTTCCACTTCCCTCTTTTTGTTCTTTTCCAGGGCTACAAGCCTGGCTTGAAGTGCCTCAGCAAGCTCCTTCATCTTCCTTCATTTTCCTTCATCTCCTGCAATTCCTTTGCAGTACCCTTACCTTTCGGAGGCATTTTGTCAACCTCTCACTCCTCTACCTCTGTCCTTTCAGTGACAGAACCAACTCTACCTCTACCCTTTCGGTGACAGAATCAACACACAAAAGCCCAGACCTTTTGCTGAGCTCTGATACCACTATGATGCAGAGGCATCCACACTAAAACCTTGACATACAGCATGTATGTCGACAACCCATCATCATCATCATCATATTTCCCTTAACACTGTCAGCATCATCATATTTTCTCTGCCGACCGATATCCTCCTGCAGACAAACCTTTGACTCTTCATCTGTCAGCAGCATCATCATATTTGGCTATCGGCAGCATCATCACATTCGGCAAGTGCAAACATCCTCCTGATGTTCACTGTTCATCTTACCACCAACCTCTTTCTTCATCATCATGATGTTCAACATCATGTTCATCAGCAGGATATAGAACATCCGGTTCCTCCCATATATCCTGATGACGACAACCTCATGCACCTTTCCTCCGATGCTTACGTCACCCCGATATCCTGATGACGATTATCCTGATGACGATGACGTCACATGCAGCTCCTTCAATATCCTGCTGCCCCGATATCCTGATGACGATTATCCTGATGACGATGACGTCACATGCAGTTCCTTTAATATCCTGCTGTCGGCCAAACATAACATTATCGGCCCGCGATGGTTTTATCATCCCGATCTTCTACCTTATGCCGATACGCTCCTCCTCGGCAACACCTGATGATGATCACCCAAAACACATTCACCTTATGCAAATGATTGCATCATGCTCATCTCCACTTACTCGGATGATGCCCGAAGTAACTGCAGGATATACACAGAAATATCCTGATGATGCCGTTGCGATGGATTTTCCAACCTTAGCGAATTTCGATCCGCTGAACCTCCTGAGGTGACCCGATCTGCTTTCAGGGCGATCTTCCAGACTCTAACTACCAGCACGATCTAGCACATACCCATGCTAGGGTTCTCAACACCTCTCGACTGTGATCCTGCGCACCTGCATGCAAACAAACACAAAATGTAGACTACTTCCTAAACTACTGTACATAGCCATTCCACCGATTCGACGAATCAACCAGTGGAATGGATCAGCGAATCCATGAAACCACCAAAATAGCAAATCGATCACACAATGGAATCCAAAACAGAGAATTGACACAATAGGATCTCTTTATTGATTTCAAAAGATGCAAATACAATATTCAGTCTCTCCCTCTGTCTCACTCTCTGCAAAGTCTGATCGATGATCGATGATATGCAATACCAACCGATCCTACTACATAAATAGGATTTCCTGCGAGTACTACCACTCGATTCCAAGCGGCTGGGAAATATCTCCAGGCGGCTGGGAGATCCAACCGGACATATAGCATAACAGCTGTCCTAACAAACTATCTAAAAATAGTAAAGCATGGTCAACATGACCTTATTACATGCATTGGTCTTATAAGACCTTCTTGGAAACATTAACCAGACCTATAACAAACTAACTGCCTCATGGAGGCCAGCTGTCAGGTAGGTGCTCCTGCACCAGTTAGGTAACATATGTGCAACAATCTCCCCCATTGGCATTGATGGCAACACACACCTGCTCATTCTCCCCCTTTGACATCAAGGACAAAGGGAAAAGGTATTCATTTAAATCATCAGCACATTCTCAACAAATGCACTTCTCCTTCATGCAATTATACATGCTCCCCCTATCAACAACAACCAACCAACTACCTACTCCCCCTGAGAGGTAGCTCACATCAATTTAGGAGAAAAGGGTATGACATTAATTTCTCCCCTAGATAGATGCACTATCTATGCATCTAGTTAGAAGGAGGGGAAATAACCCCTAGCTTCTTCTAGAGATACTCAAAAGTATCCTTTGAAAGTGCCTTAGTGAAGATATTTGCAATCTAATCCTTAGTAGGAACATACTCCAATCTAACTTCTTGTTCTGTAGCATTCTCTTAGAAAGTGATACCAGATAGAAAAATGTTTGGTCCTTGAATGCATCACCAGATTCTTGGAAATGTTTATTGCATTGGTATTATCATATAATATTGCAATGGATTCATCATACACCACCTTTATATCCTTCAAAGTCTGCTTCATCCAAAGCACTTGGGTGTAGCAAGATGCTGCAGCAATATACTCAACTTTTGCTATGGATAAGGCACTGAGTCCTACTTCTTACTAAACCAAGAGACCAATCTATCTCCTAATAAAAATGCACTATCACTGGTGCTTCTCCGATCATCCACACATCATGCCCAATCAACATCAGTATAGGCATTCAAAGAAAATTTATCATCCTTCTTATACCACAAACCATAATCTGGAGTTCCCTTCAAATATCTAAATATACTTTTTACTGCCTCCTCATGAGTTTGCTTAGGATTAGCTTGATATCTGGCAACCAAACATACTACATGCATAATATCAGGTCTAGAAGCAATCAAAGTACAATAATCGTCCAATCATAGATCTATAAAGAGTCTGATCAACCTCAGGTGACTCATCAGCCTTGCTCAAGTGACAACCAGTAACCATAGAAGTACTTATTGGATTGGAATCCTCCATGCCAAATTTTGTCAACATCTCTCTAACATACTTAGCTTGAGAAATAAAGATACCATCATCTAGTTGAACAATTTGAAGCCCAAGGAAGAAAGACAACTCACCAATCATAGACATCTCAAACTCTTTCTGCATCTCTTCTGCAAACCTCTTACACATATTATCA
This sequence comes from Cunninghamia lanceolata, assembly GCA_027924645.1. NCBI lineage: Eukaryota > Viridiplantae > Streptophyta > Pinopsida > Cupressales > Cupressaceae > Cunninghamia > Cunninghamia lanceolata. The sequence continues at coordinate 1,354,840 of BSBN01000017.1, read as the reverse complement.
TCTCCACCAAAGATGATATCATCAACATATACAACAACTATCAATTTCTTGTCTTCCTCTATCTTAATGTAAAGATTACTATTTGTAATACCTTTCTTGAAACCTTGTTGAAGTACTTATCCAATTGAGCATACCAAGCTCTAGGAGCTTGCTTGAGTCCATACAAAGCTTTCTTGAGTCTACACACCATGTCTAGATTATCTGATAGCTAGAAACCATCTGGTTGCTCAATGTAGACCTCTTCCTCTAAATCACCATTCAAGAAGCCTAACTTGACATCCATCTAATAGACCTTGAAGTTCTTGTGAGAAGCGAAGGCAAGAAACATCTTGATTGCCTTCATTCTGGCTACCGAAGTAAAAGTCTCCTCAAAATCAATACCCTCAACTTGTGAATAACCCTTACACACCAATCTTTCTTTGTTCCTCACAACTTCACCATCTTCATTCAACTTGTTCTGGAAAACCCACTTTGTTCCTATAACATTCTTATTAGCTGGTCTGGGAACCAATTCCCATGTCTAATTCTTTTCTATCTGATTCAATTCTTCTTCCATTGCCTTCAACCATCCTTCATTTTTGCTAGCATAAATAAAGGTTTTGGGCTCTACCTTTAATAGTAAGCACAAATTCACTTGCTCACTTTCTTTTGCAATCCTTCTTCTAGTCTACACACCTTCATTTCTATCCCCAATGATCTGATCTATTGAATGGTTCCTCTGAACATAATTTGCTGGAGTCTTAGGGTTCTTTTATGATTCTTGTTCCTTCTCTTCTTTCTCCTCCTCCTCTTCTTCTTCAATGTAGGGAGATTTATCAGATCCACAAACCTCTGGTTCTTGTGAGATCTAACACAGATCTTTATCTACCTTAATATTTTTGCTTTCAATCATCTTTCCCAATCTCTTTTTGTAGCATCTATAGGCCTTGCTTCTGGTTGAGTAAATAAGAAAGATCCCTTCATCACACGTTCAATCAAACTTTCCAAGGTTTTCTTCATTTCTCTTGATGTAGCATTTGCTGCCAAAGATCTTGAAGTATCTGACAATGGGAGGTCTTCCATACCATACCTCATAAGGGGTCTTAGTGCTATTGACCCTCGATTGTACTATGTTAAGCAGGTAAACAGCAGTGTGAACTACTTCCTTCCAATACATATCAGGCACATCTGCTTCTCTCAACATTGCCCTAGCCATCTCTTGCACAATCCTATTCTTCCTCTCCACTACCTGATTCTGTTGAGGGGTCCTAGGAGCAGACAAATGTCTCCTAATACCATGATCTTCACAAAACATTTCAAATTCATTTGAAGTAAATTCACCTCCTCTATTAGATCTTAAGCATTTGATCTTAACATTCATTTCCTTCTCAACTTTTGCTTTGAAAATATTAAACTTATCAAAGGTTTATGATTTTTCTCTTAAAAAAGAAACCCAAGTCATTCAGGAGTAGTCATCAATAAGCAACATGAAATACCTTCCACCTTGTTGACTCTTTGTTCTTGTAGGTCCACATAGGTCAGTGTGAATCAGCTCCAATGGCATTGTAGAAGAACACTCATTGCTCTTGAAATTTGTCTGTCTTCTTTACCATTTGACATTCCTTGCATAATGTGTTTGCAGGCTTGGTTATCTTAGGCATATCTCTCACTGTATGAGTAGAGTTGATCTTCACCATATTGTCAAAGTTGATGTGTCCCATTTGTTTGTGTCATAGCCAACACTCACCGGATTGAGCCAATGAACAAGTTCTTCCATTTGTCTCCTTTAGATGATTGACATTTCCATATGTCCTAGTACCTTCTGCAACTAATCTTCCAAATCATGCCTTCCTGATCTCACAACCTTTGGCATGAAATGTAAGATTGTATCCTTTACTGTACATTTGACTCACACTAAGGAGATTGTGCTTCAGCCCTTTGACATAGAGGACATCCTTAGTATTTTTCTTTCCATCAATGGTTATAGCACCCTTTCCATAAATTTGTGTTCACTCATCACTACCAAACTTGACAGCTCCACTATTCCACTTCTTAAGGTTGATGAACTTCCCCTTGTCACTAGTCATGTGGTTCGAGAAGCTGTTGTCAATAACCCAAACATTTGCTTCTTCTCTTGCATGAAAATTAGTCCACACAACCATAGACTTTTCATTATCTTTGTCAGCCTACAAGGTACCAGACTTCTTTCATTTTCCAATATCACTCTTTTTGTCACCAATATTCAAGGCCATGAAAAGTGTTTCATCATTTGAATCATCATGATTCTCATCTTCTAAAGAACAACTGTTCTCCATGGAATAAAAACTTCTTTTGAACTTCTCTCTTTTGTTTCTATCCTTTGATTCTTTAAAAGGACATTTAGAGGCAAAATGACCAATTCTCTGACAATTGAAGCACTTGAAAGGTAACTTACCTCTGTATTTGTCGGTGCCTTTTTTCAATCTTCTCACAAAGTTTGCTTCTACCTCATCAAGGTCACCATCTTGATCAATTGTTTCATCTTCTGCCTTCTTACTAACTTTGAATGTTGCTTCCTTCTTTGGAGCATCTTTGTAAAACTCTCTCATTTCAAAGGTTGTGAGAGCACTAAACAAAAGATCTATTTAATAGTGATCTGAGTCCTTAGACTTCTCAATAGGAGACACCTTATGACTAAAAGATTTAGGGAGAGATCTCAGAACCTTCTTCACAATCTCATCTTCTTTCACTTCTCCACCAAGACCTCTAATGGCATTAACAAATTCATCCACCTAGAGCATATAACTAGCAATGTCTTCATCTTCTACCATCCTTAGGGTCTCAAAGTTGCTCTTGAAGATTTGCATCCTGGCTTACTTTACTTTACTGTCTCCTTCATAAATGCTTCTAAGTTTTTCCTAGACATCCTTAGTAGAACTACAACTCATTACCTTCAAAAGTTCTAAATCACCTAGCCTACTCATAATAGCATTCTTTACCTTGTCTTTGTTGTCATACAACCTAATCTCAGCTGGATCTTTAGGAGTAGCAGTAGGAGTAGTGTAACCACTCTTGACAGATTGTCAAACACTAAACCCTAGAGAGGATAGATAGCATTCCATCCTTAGCTTCCAAAAGGTGTAATTTGTTCCATAAAACTTAGGTGCCTTGTTAGATCCATTATGTGCTATCCCAGACCTTCCTCAAGCAGTTATCTCCTTTTGAGGAACTTGGCTCTAATACCAATTGTTGAACATACACCAGAATACTGAGAGGTGGGCTGAATCAGTATTCAAACAAATCTCAAACCCTCCGAAGCAAATTAAAACTTAATCTTTACATCATTAATAGAAACATAAAAGATCAACACAATGCACAACACTAGATAACACCAGATATACTTGGAAAACCCCAAAGGGGAAAAACCACGGTGAGAAAAGCTGCTAGGAGCTATTGTCTTAACCTAGTCTCACAAAAGAATCACAGTTACAACTTTGTTTTAGGGCTACAACCCAAGGAATCTACTACTCCCTGTAGAAAGGTTTTAGGGTCACTCCCAAGGAAGCTACAACTTCCTATAGACTTTGTTTTAGGGCTTCAACCCAAAGAATCAACTACTCCCTAAACTGAGAACAAACTTAGAAAAGATTACAACATGGCAGTCCTACTATCTGAATCTGACAATGAAGCTCAATCCTTTTGATGATTGCAATTATGCTTTGACAACTTCTGTAACTTCTTCAAATGTCTTCTCTACAATTTACTGACTCACTACTTTCAACCTTCAAGAAGTTTTGTCTTTGGCTCACTACCTCCAGCAATCAATTAGGCACACTCTTCACTTCCCTTCTATCTCAAAAATATCTTCAAGATGAATCTAAATAGTATCTACTACTTCTACTCTTTCTCTTTCAGTCACACATCATAATGCATTACACATCCACATTTGAATTCTTACACTCACACTTTCAATCACACCTCACCTAGATCAAATAGGTTTACAATATATACATGATATTACATTGATTACTTTACATGTTGGCTAAAGACAACAAGAATATTACAATCACAAGTCAGGAAAAGATCAAACACCATGAAACATGTAGAGAGCAAGCCCTAAAATGAACTACATGCAACTCCAGGAAGAGGAACATGCCTTGCGGATTCCAACACACACTTAACCTAGTCCTAAACACCCTTCACAATATCATCCTTCAAAGAATAATATCTGCACGCTTCACACATTTGAAATATGTCAACCTTAAGCAAGAAAATATGACGCTTATAGTATGTCGGCCATTACAACTTGGTGGTACTCATGAAAGACTAAACATTACTTGTGCTTCTCCTAGATGAATCGGCATGACCCATACGATATCTCCAAACACTCCTTGAACTCCACACAACAAAGACTTTGTGGTGCACACCTTCAACATATCTTAGTTGACTAAGTAAAAGCATAACCCAGCAACACCTTCATTCTGGACCACAACATGTTCTAGAGAAACCAAAAAACACCTTGTGGAGAAATAAGAAACATCACAAGATCCTCAAGATCACTCTCCATCAACCAATTCACCATTTCATATAGCAACAAGTTGGCACAAGCCAACAGACACTTAAACTAGCCACTAGATAGTACAGTCCTGCACTTTGTCACTTACAACTTTCTCTACGGAGAGAAAAATGATATGAAACTTTGGATATAGCACCTTCACAACATATTGAACTTAACTTCTAAACTGCATGATGATATCTGCAAACGTGGAGGAATGTGGAGCATTCTCCCAATCAGTCTTCAAGGCAACTTCCTGCAGCAGAAACCTTCACCAACATCTGGAGACTAGAGCCTCCTTGTAGCAACACATGCTTCCTTAGGAACAACAAGAGAGAGCATACAACATACTACAAAACATCAACAACATCTCCCTAACATCAACATTACTTCTAATCCTCATTTTAGTGCTTCTAATTCCCATCTTAATATATCAACATGATATCATCTTTGTTGATAACAAACATACTCAATACTACCTTAATTGACATTAAACAAGGCATGACATCCAACCATGAACATCAACAACATCTTTGTTAGCACACCATCATAATATACCATCAACATAAGCATCAATGAAAGCCCAAACTGAGTGTTGACATCAATGACAACCACATCAGTGACAACCTTAGGTAACATATGTGCAACAAGCTATGCATGGTATCATGACCAACATCATTACCAAAAATCCATTGAAAGTGAATAGAGCTTCTCATGCACCATAATGTACTCCTATAGATTCTAATGAACAACTATATTAGGTGCTCCAAACCATCCTTTTATCTAACTGCAATAAACATACCAACATAATCAAGGTTACCATGAAGAGGCCAACCAAACAAAATCCTCATCAGACAATTTACAATATCTACACTCATGCAACATCTTAAAGGAGAAAAACATGGTCAATGCTCCAGTCTTAAATAACTAAAAAATAGATTCAACCCCACATTAGTAACATGTAGAACAAAGATAACCAGGTACAACATGTAGATTTCTAAGATTTAAACACCAAGATCAACGTTAGACCTAATTTACCAAACAAATCCACATAAGAGTAACCATAGATCATAAGAACCCAACAAGCAACCCTACAAAGATGTAATCGTTTCAATCCAGAATACTCTAAGAGTCTGAACACAATATTTCCATAGATCTACAAACCATAGATTGTGGTTAACATGTAAAACCTACAAAACCATCTCTCCTAGTAAATCTGAAATCACTTAAACATCCAGACATTCACACCATATATGTCATCTAAAATAGTGAAATATCATAGATCTACGAATCCATAGCTTTTTGAAACATGAAAATTATAAAACCTACATATCCAAAATAACATGAATATGAAAAGGAGGAACTAGGTTGTTCAGGAGTGTCTAAATCATAAAACTATCAACTCCACAACCCACATACAACTAGTGGAAAATCATCCAGTTCTTTCATGTAACCAAGGGCTAAAACCATGAATCCAACATAAGCACTCCATATTGTAGTCCAAAAAATAAATGTTTTTCCATGTCACCAAGGCACCAAAAGCAACCATCCAACATGAATACCCATTCACTTCACATGACTACAAGGTAAAGGAATAAAACCATCAAACAAGAGGATACTCACATATTGCCAAACTAGAGCTCCAAGTCACTACCACAAGATCAACTCCATGAAGATCCATAAACCTGAGCCTCAAGAGCCCAACATTGATTCTACTGACAATATCCATCTGAGAGTTAGATACCATGGCTTCCAATCTCATAGATCTACAAAATGATGTCAACATACAAAACATTCACTGCAGCCCAAAAACCTCCAACATTCTACAATTCCTTCAATATTTTCAAGCTAAATTAAAAATAAGGAAAATCCAGTTTAGAAAAAACAAAATGGAGGAAAACCCAGAATCAAAATTCCATGGATACATCATATGCTATGACATGTAAACACATGCAAATGCCATGAAACCACCTTTAGCTTTGATACCAATTGTTGGAATAAATGAACAATCTATAATGTTAATCATCAAATCACCAAGATATGATACCAATTGGTGAGATACAAGGCTTTGACTATTACAAAATAGAAATATGAAAATTGTATGCAAATCTAAAAATTAAGTTTTCTTAATCCTTGAAATTACCATGAAGATATTCAACTTATTTATGATGCTAAAATAAACCACCTTAACATTCTTGATATAACCACCATAGATGAACTTAAAAAATAAATAAAATCATCATAAGATAGTAGAAACAAAGAGACACAAATCAACAACATAAGAATGCAAGATCTCACAACACAAGGTAACAATGGAGTAGAAGATCAAATACATAACATAGTGTTTATGTGGAGAAACCCTTGTGGAAAAAAACTCCACCAAGAAGAGAGGCCCAAGTTGTATTATTCTTCAAAATAGAGACTACAATACAATCCTTCCAATCTCCTCTTCAGTCTTCAATCCAGAAACAACTATGTACGAAACAACTCTTTTTGTTACTCACAACCTTCACTCTCAAGTCTCATATTTATACAAAATGAGTACCCATCAAACAAATTCATCGTAGAGATGGACAAAATCCAACATTCCTATCTTGGGAAACACCAAAATCATCTTCTTACAGATTCCCTTACACCTGTCATAGGCATCTTCCCAATATGGGTGCCTAGAACCAAGAATAGGCAGTTACAAGACAATAATTGCTATCATATGTTGTCATAGAATCTCTTACACCTTATGATAGTTGTAAGTTGTCATAGATACTCTTAAAAACTTATGACATGTGTCATAATAGTCCAAATATATACCTCCCAAAGATGGGCTCCCAGATTCTCCACCTTACCTCATTTAATATTTACCGAGATTCCTTGAGTAGTAAAAGTAACTCCGTAACAACCTACTGGTAACCAATTAATTACTGAGACCAGTAAATAATTATTTATCTTATCGGTAAAAATAATTTATCACTGATGGTGAAACCTCCATACCTTATGAATAAATTTATAAAATTAACACCCTATCTCCAAGGATGTTGGAAATCTCCAAGAACCTTGGAACTTTCCAAGAATAATGGAAACCATGTCATAGGATTTACAAGGTTGATGGCGCCTTAATCCCAACATTAATGGGATGGATTAGAGGGACTTAAGGGAATGGATTAAGGTTTATTAAGGGGAAAATTTAAATGAACTAATAGGACTTAAGGAGATGGATTAAGGGCACTTAAGGGAACTTCATGGAATAGATTAAGGGGAATAATTAAGGGGTCTTGAGGGGACCTAAGAGGACTTAATTTTAGTGCCACATTAGATGTTTGGGGATTATTTTATTGTCACCTCAATTCTCATTCAAATAATAAAAATATTCAATCGAATAATATATTTATTCATCATTTCATACTCATGCTTGCACTTCAAATTTTACACTTCCTTTACTTTTACTTTAATGTCATGCTTCCAAAAACATCATTATACATGAAAAGAATGTGCATCATAAACCAAATCATCATCTAATAAAGAGTCATTAACTACATCAAGAGAAGATAAATAAAGTTATGATCAATAAGAAACATCATCAATATTCACCACATTAGGTACATATCAAGTCATAAATAATATTTTATTAGATGTATGGACATCAAGGATACAAATATAAGTACATCAAAATATTTTCAAAACATAAATCAAACCATATAAATTGGTTCAAATCTCTAAAGAATTAAATGCAATATATTTTCATGGTCTTTTCTATATAATCTCCACTTAGGTTGAGCACATGCATGTGGCGCACTATGAAGAGCCATGCCAATAGCAACTAATAGGTGACTATATTGACACACCTTATTGTGAGGTTCCTAATCAATAAAATGGACCCCATTATAAACACATTTTATTTGTCTCAGTTATGTTCCTTGCAAAATAACCAACCTTATGGGAAACATTATACCCTCACTTTATTCTAGATTACTTAGCTTCATTCTATGCAATGTAATAATTAATAATTCACATTCACTAGATTTTTAGGTTCTAAAATTACTACAAAAAAATCCCCTAGTACATGTACAAACAAAAATCTTAATAACAAGTGTATATATACACATGTACATATAATTTTTCTCAACATCAAGTATAATAATGCTCAAACCTTTTCTAAACAATCCTAAAATGTGGTCATAATCAATTAAAATTATAGGAATATCTTAAAAGTTTTCATCTTCCTCTTGTCCATATGCATCATCCACAATGGGAGGCATTGTTACATTTGCCTACATAGCCATTAGCATGATTAATGTATTTTTCATACGACCCCAACATGCATTAACAACAAAAGCAACATGTAATTCCTCATACACAGCATCCAATTTTGATTATTTGCACTCATCACATAATGCATTGACCTGGCCTATCTATACTTTCACAACCATGTTCTATTTTGATGTAGGAGCATCTAGGTTCATGAGAAATCCTCATCAACCAAAAATATTTCTTTTCTTTCTTGTTTGTTTGTTTTCCTTCTTTCTTTTGTTGCAGGAGTTGATCAAATTTCAAAGAAATTCTAGTTGGTTCATGGCCAAGTGATGACTTCATCTTGAAGAAGAGCCAAATGGGTGCTCACAGTTCTAGTTTGGTGGGATTCTGAGAAAAAATGAACAAGTTATGCTTTGGTGGAGCTTTGGAACCTATTTGCATTTGCAGGTCTTTAACTTGCAACCAGATTGCAAGTCTTTAGCATGCATCAAGGTTTGTGGAACCTTAGATCCCTATTAGATTCCCCCAAATCTCTGCTAAGTCCCTTTGGACTTTAGTTTCCCGTCAGATGCCTTTTGCGGAGCTTTGTCATCTATCTAGATCTATGGGATTCCAGACCCCTACTAGATATATCCCTTTTCCCTTCATATTCTTGCTAACTTAAACCTTCCATTAGCTGATAAGTTGTTGAGTACTTTGCAAATCTTTTCACTTCATTTGTATCTGTGGGACTTCCAGCCCCAATTAGATATATCCTGTAGCCCCTCAAAGCTCTGTATATCTCGATACCCCTTGGGATCCCTCTTTTCTCCTCTCAACGAGCTTTTTAGCATAACTTTTCCCTCAGTAGGACTCTCCCTACCAAGTGCACACATCCTGATGACCCAATTTCTTCTGCAATATGCCGATGAACCTCATTTTTCTATTGCATCGCCAAAACATGCCTAGAAAATGACAAAAATAGTTTTAATTACTTGTGCAGCTGATCAAAAGAGTCAATAAGAGGTTGACACGTGTCCTTTCACATAAGGAAGTGTGGTGGCCACCTATTCTACATATAAATAGAGGATTTCACTCTAAAAGAAGGGTTCTTCTATTGTAGTTGCTTTTGTAAGAGCTAGGGTTTTCATGGGTAGACTGGAATGGTTGATCTGAATTACTACCTAAATGACTCTAAGGCTAAATTTCAAGGCAACATGTATGAATGCATGTAAGATTGTAATATCATTGGACTCCTATTGCAGTGTTCCAGTTACAAATGAATAAGGGAAATTTCTATTTTATTATTGTGTGTTGTTTATTTTCTTGCCTGATTCAATAGCTTGTCAAAGCCCCCGAACCTTGACTAGCACCACATTCTTTGATCCACCTCTACATACAAACAAATCAATTAACTTTAAATATAAATTTTGAGAACACTTTCATGCATACAATTTCAATTTTAATAATATAAATTTGTAACTTTATTGTGAAACTATAACTGCCAAAAAGAGTCTACGTGAAGGTAGATTCCTCCCTAAAGTGTGTGTGTCACATGTGAAATGCTTATGACACAATTTAATAATACCACATCATTGGAAAAATGATCTCCCTCATAATCAATTTGGTGTTTTCTAAGTGGGTATTTGATGCAAGCCCTAATAGTATATTGTTCATGCTTCCCATGACCACTTTAAAAAAATCCAAAAATGAGGCTTATTCAGAAGTTGATCAAATTAACAAAATGCAAAAAAAGTCATAATGATTTGAATTGTGAGGCACAATCATCTGATCAAACAAAATGTTTTTCCATTTTTACACCCTTTCCACTAAGATAGAGAAAAAATAATTAAAAGTAGTATTTTATGAAATGTGTTTTATGCTCTTTATCATCACTAATATATAAAGCGATATCCTTTCTTGATGACTCATTAGAGATAATTACTCTTAATCCCATCCAAGTGTATCTATGCATGCTAGTAACACACATATACCATGATAGTCACATGCTCTATATGATAGTATTGTGTTCGAATCCCCTTTTGATGGGTAAATGAGTAATTCTCTACAAATTAAACCATTGGTAAGATTCTTCTGGGGATTTAAAAGTATCCTTTAGTGTCTTAAACTAATTTTCTTACCACTTTACAAAATGACTATGTTATATGTATGGACTATCAACTTTTTAAAATTTTCCATAAATATTCCAACAAGTAGTTCTCCTTCTACATGATCTAGAGTCTTGTGGATCCTTTACTAAATTTAGTTTAATACTTGTTGTACTTGTATCTCTTGCAATTAATCATCTTTTTCATGCCAATGTCTTTATCTCAATAAAAAATTTACCAAATTTTAGCATGCTTCAAAAAGTCCTTTTATGCATTTAATTGGACCATCTATGTCATCCTTAAATTTATCACACATAATGGAGACTATGAATTCACTAACCTATTTATGTATTGAATTTTCAACACTGTCATTTTTTCCTAAGCTTTCAAAACACCTAATAATAAAGGTCAAGTTCAATGTGGTGATGACAACAAGTTTCAAGGACTTTGTTTGGATTCACATCCCAAGGCCTTAGGATCTCAAACATCTATTTCCCAATTTTCACATGATGATTATGAACACAAAGTTTTACATACATGTCATGTTAAGTTATAGCTAGCCAATGTTTTTTGGGTTGTGCTTACCAATTCTTTCCATTCCTATGTTTGAGAACATCTCTAAAATTTGATGAAGGGTGAGCATGATCATTCCAATAATCAAAAAATATAATCCTTAGACCATCCTCAATATTTTCAAAACAAGAAGTTTTACATGAAATGCCCCAAATTTTACACCAGGATATTAACGGACAAAAACAGGACAAACAATTTTTTTGCAATGCAAGTGTAACACCCACATGTCACAATTGCACACTCAAGCATGAAAAATCACCCAAGTGCCACACAAAGGCACTAAACAAAAGGTGGAATAAGACACATGGTTCTCCAAAATATAAGAACAAACAACATTGACAAATGGCCATCAAGCCAAGCAATGTCGACAAATGGCTAACAAACCAAAGGAGGGTCAACTACGACACCTCACCAAAGAGGTACAACCACAAGGATCCAAAACATGATTCTTCCACTCAAAAACCTTAAAAAATGTTGTCTAATATCAAAAGCATGAAATAACTCAAATATAGAAATCTGATATTTTCCCAAAATGCTAACATACATGCTAAATATGATAAATTCCCAATGGAATGCCATGCTCATTTGACACCAACATCAGATCAGGCCAAAACCAAACATGGAAATGCCAATCATAATGTCGGGAAAATACATCCAAATCCATAAGCATGGCATAATATAATTCTAGCATATAAAACAGAGGACTCCAACATCCCCAATTAGCCATTTCCAACACATGAGAAAAAGTTACAAAAAGATAAATTCCATCCAAAACATGATTCATTTTCCAACCAAACAACATCATAAAAACACATCATGATGGAGGCTACTTCCTAAACATGGAAGGATCACACTCCAATAGATAAAATATACAAATCATTAATATACATCATAATACACTACCACCAAAATGCCCCAGCAGGCACATAGAACAACATAGTCAAAATGTCTAGAAATGAACAAAGAACCATCCAACTCCTGAAAGATCATCTCAATAGGACCAATGAGGAAATTTTACCCACCACCGTACCATATTACCATCGTCAGGTTCAATAGATGACTATGCCACTCCAGGCAACCCCCAAGCTATGGAGTAGATGATCATGGCAAACCCACTATCAAGGCCATCTCACACCAATCCAAGAAATAAATAAAAAACTCGATCAAGTGCAAGAGTCTCAAACACATCCCTCAAAAAAGAGTCACAAGATGGAATCACACACAATTGTACTGACAAAGCACATGCAACTACTCACGCCACAAAGAGCATAAAGGCAACATATGGCACACACGCCAATCAATGCACAAGAAAGGATAACACTCAACAACAAGAATATCAATATTGGTGTCACTACTCTCATAGGAGCATCAAGGAAAGAGAATTACACTCTCATAGGAGCATCAAGGTAAGGATGCCACCACTCACACATAGAGCATCAAGGTGTTCATACACCACTCACACATAAGAGCATCAAGATATACGTCTACCACCCACACATAAGAGTCATAAGGTGCACATCCACCACTCACACATAAGAGACACAAAGTGTACAACAACCACTCTATGCACTCCAAACAAGCTCAAGGGGCACTTCTCAAGCACACTGATTGCATCCAACATCATCCAATGAGTTCTGAACTACCCAAACCACACCATCAAGGTCTTCCTCCTTCAAGGAACCCAAAAATAGAAAAAAAGTTTTTTATCCCTAAAGGTATGCTTCCCAATGCAACTATAAAATTAAATATATGGGAGAATACATCATTCCACATAACATACAACATTCAGAATTTCCTAAAAATTTATAAAATAAAATAAAACAATTTCTAGGAATATCCAGGGTTCACCATTGATGGATATTGAAGCATCCTTCCCAAAACCCTTCACCCAAAAAGTAACTTTTGAAATACAAGGAAATTCAAAACTCTAAAAATACCCCCTTGTTCTAAATTAACCCAACAACAATCTTTTCCACTCACATAGTTTTCTCAACAAATTTTGATAGGTCATAACAAGGAAATTCACGTACTTTTCACACTTTCCAAGAAATTAAAAAAAATTGAAAATCCAAACATACCCTCTTGTGTGTAATCTACCCAACAAGACACATTTAAAAAAATATATAATTTCCAAAATTTTTCAGAGGGTTTGTGTACAAAATTCAATTTTTGAAAAATGAAATTTCCCATGAAATAAAAATTACTAAATAAAATTAAATACTCAACCAATAATAGAAATGCCTGACTCAAACTGAAGGTATGGAGGATGGGAATCTTTTTCGTTGTTGACATGATTTGATCTAACCAAGCGATCTCCTAGTATGAGCAAACCAATTGTTTTCCAAAAAAGGGTTTTCAAACTCCATATTTGCTCTCCATTTTCAAAACCATTCATAATGAAAATAATAAAACACCTTTTACATATATCCCCCAAACTCAAAATAAATAAATTATTCTTTTATTCTTTTCCACCAAAATAAAATCACTCAAAACAAATATTTCTTTCCAATTAGAAATTAATCCTCTCCGAGCACAAGGCAATAAAATGCATGCCTTTACAATTAAATAATTCACACCCTGATAAATAAATAATTCCTTTCCTACCAAATAATTCTAACTTTGCAATTAGAATGCATTTCACCCCAAACACATTTAAACATGAATTACAATGCCTTTTCTAAATTAAACACTTCACAACTTAATTAAATCAGTTAAATTGCCTCTCCTCTATGCTAGAAAATAAAAGCACAATTAATGATTTTGAAAACACCATAATATATTTTGCACATGCCATGCACATGCAAAATCACACAAGCTATAAATCAAACACACCCAAGAAGACATTCATAGGTCTATCACAAGGGGAAACCGGAATCACAATCGATTTGGATGAGGTATTCACTAGTTTTAACAACACAAGGATCATGAGGTGAGATGACCAAGCGTCCCATATCATCTACTCCACATTTCACTCATTGGTCAATACTTCTACAAAATCAATGCAAATGTTACGTACATCTGTCCAAAACATAACCATAGCCAAAGAAATGATAGAAATTACATAAGTAAATATTAATCATTTAAAATGCACATTTCAATTAAATCAAGTATTTTAAAAATATGACCAATATGCAATTAATCATCTAACATAATCATACTGAAGGGAATCATATCCACCCACCCAACATGTTATTTAAATAAAAATAGTGAAGCCGAAGCTCCAATAATATAGCAATACATAACATGACCTCATCAGAAACTCCTCGATGGTCATACAAAACATCTAATAAAGCATCCAAAGTACACCCTCAGAACACCTCGATGGTAACAACCTCATAGGTAAGATCGATGCAACGATGCCATATCACAAGAACACACAAATCACTATAGAAATAATCAATAGCATATCTCATAATAATCCAATATCAGGATCAATGCACCAAAACTCATCTATCACACAAGATGACAAGGGTCGACATAGGTGGGCATTACATTGCACATTAATGCTCAATTGCCTTCTACACTTTTATCATCCAAAATCTTCCTATTTTTTTGCATATCTCATTATAGTCTTCCTACTTAGACCAAATACATCTGAAACTAAACTAATCTAACATTTTCTAAATGTTTTTGGACTTACTATTGAAGTCAACATCACTCTTCTTGAAATAATTTCATTGGTAGAGTGGGATCTTTTACCAATTAAATACATCTTTTCACATTTCCTATGACATCTTTTTCTATATATTTTCTCCTCATGCCTATGAAATCTATACCTAATAATTCTAAGGGATCCTTCATTTTGTCACAAGCAAGGAGTGATGCTAATAATTAGGCTCAAATAATTACATTACTTCTACTAAAATGGTCATTAAATATATTTATCTTTATATTGATTGACCTCTTGGAGATCTATTTTTGTTGTGCATAGGATCTTATTTTTCAATGTCAATCTCAAGGTCAGTGCAGGATCATGGGGGTCCAAACTAGGCCCCTAAGTGGCAATGAAAATTTAGAAAAACAGAGTTAGGCAACTTGACATAAAAATTTGAATAGGTCATTAACATAATTTGAAAAATATGTAAGAATAGAATTTGTAGCAAATTGAATGTAGTTTCTAGGCTACTAGTCCTTTTTTGGAAAAAAGTAAATCTATTTTATGAAAATTTGAAATTTCAATACAGTAGTACTAAATTTTTAGGAAAAAGATAAAAAGTAGTTGTATGTCTAAGCAACCTATGTACAAGAAAAAATAATATTTTTTTTTAAACTTTCAATACAAGTAGATGACACATACTTGGATGTGTTGCATTTTTTTGTAATTTTTTTGCAAGTAAATAATTAGTTATGATTTTTTTATTAGAGCATCTTAAAATTATAAAAATGTGTTTGTTTGACCACCATAACTTGGTAAAAAATTTATGAAATTTAATTGTTTTATCCTATAGTATGCGAAGCATAGAATGTGACATCTTTTAGATTCGAAAAATGTGAAATAGTTTGAAAATTATAGAAGCTTTTCAATCAGCCTATCAATCAGGACTTTAGTCGTAATGTATGTAGAAAATCAATAATAATTATCTATTAAATTCAAAATAAGGCATATTGATGCAGGAGCATCCTTGGTTCAAGAGCAATCTTGCATCAACCAAATATAATTGCATTTTAGTTTGTTTCTTTTCATTTCCAGTTCAATTCAGGTAGTTCAGTTAGTAGCAGTTTCTGTATTTTGGTCTCCATTCTACCACAGTTGCATTTTAGATCTTGTGGAGCTGGAATTAGCATATAGATTCATTCATGCACATCATATCCAAATTTCAAATCATTTGGTTAAGGTACCGGAAAGATATCGCTATAAGAAGATCGACTATTTTCTCATAATAGAGCATCCTGATAGTCTCACATAATCAGCTAAAGGAGAAGACTTACAGAGCATTTCTCAACCTGTAGAGCTAAATAACACATCTTTCAATGTTCTATGGTTTTTGGCTGACCTTCCTTGAGATCCACACATCATTCCATTCATTTGCAGAGGAGTTCTATTCATTTAGGTCTGACCTATCCATGTACACACGTTACAGCTCTTCATTGGAGTTTGTGATCTTCCTTGGCCAATGCAAAGGAATCTTTGGTTCCAGAGATGATATAAAATGATGTAATAGATACCTAGGAAAGTAGTCTTGATAGTTCTCATGATTTAGAAGATAGATAGTTTGAATTCTTTGCGAAGGAGCTTCAAAGCTATATCTTGTGCATATTCAGATATTCTATAATCAGGCCTGTGAGCCCTAATTGTAAGCCTGCATGTTGCCGGCTAATTTGTATTTGAATTCTATGATATACTGAAAGACTGAATCTACATTTGTTTCATATCTTTAAGTTGTTTCCATTGTGTTTACTCTTGTTGCACGGTCTAGACAATTCATTCTATGAACCCTCTTATTGTGATTGCACCAAGTGGTATCAGAGTGAAAGTTTGAATCTTTGGGAGAAAATTGAGTGAAGTTGGCAAAGGAATTTTGTAAGATCTTGTTGTGGATAGATCTTTGAATCTAAGGAAAGTTACTTGTGTCACAACCGATCATTAATTATGAGGTAGTTGTCACCTTGTAGCGCGATCATCAAATTTGAGGTAGTTTACACTTGATCCTAGGAAGATGCCACCGAGGAGAATCTTTGTTGTAGGAATAATGGCTAGTAGGATGGATGAGATGATGGAAATGATGAAAATAATGAGAATTCAATTAGATGTTGTAAAGGAAGATAGGCGAAGAGGATTAACACTGAGACCTAATGTTGAAAGTGATGATGAAGACAAATTTCAATATGTTGAACAAATCGGTGAAACCCTAGGAGGTGATGAAGAAGAAGAATTAGATCTAGTCAAGATGTTGTGAGCTATTTCAAAGATTGGGAAAAGACCTAGAGTTGATGTCCCAAACTATACTGGCAATTTGAACCCTGAGGAGTTGATTGACTGGATAAATGACATGGAAGAATACTTTGAATATGAAGAAGTTGAAGATCCAGAGAAGGTGAAATTTGCAAAGACAAAGTTGAAAGGACATGCTGCTATATGGTGGAAAGAAGTTTAGTTGGATATAAATAGAAGACAAAAATAAAAGATCACAAAATGGGATAGGATGGTGACAAAATTGAAGAACTCGTTTGTACCTACTGACTATGAGTTGGAGTTGTTGAAGAGATTGCAAAACCTGAGGTAAAAGGAGAAATCTGTGAAGGAGTATACTGAAGAATTTCATAAGATGATCATAAGGACAGGACATAGTGAAGTAAGAAAAGAGAAAGTGGCTAGATACATCAATGGACTGAGATTGAACATTCAAGAAGAAGTGAGTTTGGTGAGGATGATAACACTAGAAGAAGCATATTAGTTTACCTTGAAGGTTGAAGAAAAGCTGAATAAGAGGCATGACCAAAGACAAAGAGGCAGAGGTAAATTTCAGAGAGATAGAACATTTTCTAGAGGGGAGAGATCATTTGCAAAGTAGAACAAACAAGAGAACACATTCAAGGAGGACAAAGATAACAATGCATATAGGAGAGATGACAGAAATTTCTACCGCAAAGGAAACCATAGTGCATACCAGAGTGAAGGATATAGAAGAGAAGGAAGAGGACCTAATAGGAGAACATTTAGAGGCATTTGTTTCAAGTGTGGAGGTGAAGGACATAGAGCATTGGAATGTAATCAAGGGAGTACAAGTAAGAGAATAGAGAACAGTAGAAGAGCAGCCTATGTGGAAGAAGAACTTGTTGGATCACCTAATTCAGTTGGTAAACCAGAGAAGGGAGAATCACTTGTCATGAGGAGAGCACTATTTCAAGAAGAGACAAATGAAGCACCACCGTAGAGGAAGAGTTTGTTTAGAACTAGATGCAAATCAGAAGGTAAATGTTGTAAAGTTGTAATTGATAGTGGTAGTTCTGATAACCTAGTTTTAGAGGAGATGGTGACTAAGCTAAAGTTGGAAAGATTGAAACACCCTAAACCCTGTCAGATAGAATGGATTCAAGATGATCATAAGGTACTAATGAGTGAACAATGTTTGGTGAAATTTCATATTGGATCTTATCATGATGAAGTATTGTGTGATATTATGCCTATGAATGTTTGTCATATTTTGTTGGGTAGACCTTGGTGTATGATAGGAAAGATATACATGATGGGAGGAAGAATACATACACTATAACATCAAATGGGAAGATAATTACTCTGATTCCTTTGGAAGATGATCCTAAGAGTGAAGTATGTGGGAATGCTAGAATATGTTTGGTAGATGGAAGAAAATTTCTAGATGGTTTGAGACATGAGAATATGTGTTATGCCTTGATCCCTAAGAAGCCTGAAACATTGAAGAAGGAGATTGAATCACAACCGAAGGAGGTAACTGAGTTGCTGATAGAATATGAAGACATCATATCAAAAAATGTACCTGAAGGATTGCCACCTATCAGAAGTATCAGTCATCACATGGATCTTATACCAGGAGCTAATTTGCCTAACAAAGTAGCACACAGAATGACACCGGTAGAAAATAAAGAACTAAATAGGCAGATACAAGAGTTGTTGAGAAAAGGTTTGATCAGAGAAAGTTTGAGCCCTTGTGCAATACTTGTAGTGTTAGAACCTAAGAAGGATGGAGAATGGAGAATGTGTACCAACTCTAGAGCAATAAACAAGATCACAGTTAAGTATAGATTTCCTTTACCTAGGATGGATGATATCATGGATTGTTTGAGTGGAGAAAGATATTTCACAAAGATAGATTTGAAGAGTGGATACCATTAGATCAGAATCAGAGAAGGAGATGAATGGAAGACTTCTTTTAAGCCAAATGAAGGATTGTATGAGTGGTTAGTGATGCCTTTTGGATTGACAAATGCATTGAGTACTTTCATGAGATTGATGAATGAAGTTCTGAAGAAATTCTTAGGTAAGTTTGTTATTGTGTACTAGGATGACATTCTAATTTTTAATAAGACAAAAGAAGAGCATCTGTTGCACCTAAGACAAATATTGCAGAGGCTAAGAGAAGAGAAGTTGTTGATCAACATCAAGAAATGTAGTTTCATGAAGGAAGAATTAGTATATTTTGGATTTGTGATTTATGTGGAAGGATTGAAGATGGACCTTGAGAAAGTGAGAGCAATTGTTGAATGGACTACACTAGAGAGCATTGGAGAAGTCAGATCATTTCATCGATTAGCTATTTTCTACTAGAAGTTCACCAGAAATTTTAGTTCAGTATGTAACCCTATGATAGAGACCATGAGAGGTGATAGAAAAGATTTCAAGTGGACATCAAGAGAAGACAAAAGTTTTGAATTGTTAAAGCAAAAAGTAATAGAGCAACCTTTTTTGGCATTATAGGATTTCAATGAGGTATTTCAAGTTGATTGTGATGCAAGTGGGAATGCAATGGGAGTAGTGTTAAGTCAATAAGGTAGACCTGTAGCATATTTTAGTGAGAAGTTGAATGATACAAGGAGAAGATATTCAGTTTATGATCAAGAGTTCTATGCCATAATTCAATCTTTGAAGAAGTGGAGACATTACTTGTTGTCTAAGGAATTTGTGTTGTATACAAATCATCAAGCTTTGCAATATTTGAACAGTCAAGGAAAGTTGAATCAGAGACATATGAGGTGGGTAGAGTTCATGTAGAGTTATACTTTTGTGTTAAAGCATAGGAGTGGGAAATCAAACAAAGTTGCAGATGCATTGAGGAGGAGAAGGAACTTGTTGACAGATATGAGAGTTGAAGTGTTAGGTTTTGATGAGTTGAAGCATATGTATGAGGGAGACATTGATTTTACAAAACCTTGGAAAGCATGTAAGGAACCTATTGTGATAGATAGGAGTAAGTGGTTAGACTATTGCATTCAAGAAGATATGTTGTTTAGAGGAAATCAGTTATACATACCTAGAAGTTCCATTAGAGACAATTTGATCAAAGAGAAACACAGTGGTGGATTGGCAGGACATTTTAGTATTGATAAGATAGTGGCTTTGGTGAGTGAACATTACTTTTGGCCTCAGATACATAAAGATGTTAGGAAATTTGTGCAGAGTTTTAGAGTTTGTCAAGTTGTAAAAGGGAGTAGTCAAAAACATTGGATTGAATAAACCTTTGACAGTACCGGAGAGACCTTGGGAAGATATAATCATGGATTTTGTAATGGGATTGCTGAAGACACAAAGAGGACATGATTCTATATTTGTAGTGGTAGATAGATTTTCAAAGATGGCACATTTCATACCTTGTAAGAAGACAATTGATGCAGTGCATGTAGCTGACCTATTTTTCAAGGAGATTGTGAGATTGCATGGGTTACCTAAGAGTATAATTTCAGACAGAGACACCAAATTTTTGGGATATTTTTGGAAGACACTTTGGAAGAAGATGAAGATAGATTTGAAGTTCAGTTCAGCATTTCATCCACAAACCGATGGACAGACAGAGGTAGTGAATAGTAGTTTGGGAAACTTGTTGAGATGTTTGGTGGGAGAGAAGGTAGGAAGTTGGGATTTAGTTCTTTCACAAGTAGAGTTTGTATACAACAATTTAGTGAATAGGAGTATTGAAAGAACACCTTTTTAAATTGTTACTGGAGTGAACCCTAGAGGAATAATAGAACTGAGAGATATTAGTATGGTAGATAAGAGAAGTACAAAAGCAGAAGAATTTGCAGAACATATGGAGACAGTGCATAATCAGGTGAAGAAGCATTTGGAGGATATGAACATCAAGTATAGGGAGCAAGCATATGACAAGAAGAGACATAATGAATTTGTAGTTGGAGATGAAGTGATGGTATACTTGAGAAAAGAAAGATTTCCAGTTGGGACATATAACAAGTTGAAGATGAAGAAGTTTGGACCTTGTAGGATACTCAAAAAGTTTGGTTCAAGAAATGCATATGAAGTGGAGCTACTAGAGATATTGGGTATATCACCTATTTTCAACATTGCAAACCTATATCAGTATCATGAAGTAGAGTTCAGTGACAACATTGAAGAAGACTTGAAGAACCAGTTACCACAACAAGCACTAACACAGATTGAAGACATTTTAGACAGCAGAGTTGGGCACAGCACCAAAGGAAGACAATACAAAGAATACCTTGTGGAGTGGAAATGTAGACTAGAAGAAGATTCATCATGGATTTATCAGGCTGAG
Organism: Cunninghamia lanceolata; assembly: GCA_027924645.1. Lineage (NCBI taxonomy): Eukaryota > Viridiplantae > Streptophyta > Pinopsida > Cupressales > Cupressaceae > Cunninghamia > Cunninghamia lanceolata. Next base: position 1,333,214 of record BSBN01000017.1, on the reverse strand, counting down.
GTGGACCGTCTTGGTTTTCGTCTAGCCCTAGCAAAGTGAGGGACTCACTTTTTCAATAACCATGGATGTCTAATGCAGGAGCATCCTTGGTTCAAGAGCAATCTTGCATCAACCAAAAACATTTGCATTTTAGTTTGTTTCTTTTCATTTCTAGTTCAGTTCAAGCAGTTCAATCAGTAGTAGTTTCTGTATTTTGGTTTGCATTCTATAGCAGTTGCATTTCAAATTTCATGGAGTTGGACTTAGCATATAGATTCATTCATGCACATCATATCCAAATTTTAGATCATTTGATTAAGGTACCGGAAAGATATCACTATAAGAAGATCGACTATTTTCTCAAAATAGAGCATCCTAACAGTCTCACATAATCAACTAAAGGAGAAGACTTGCGGAGCATGTCTCAACCCACGGAGCTAAATGACACATCTTTCAATGTTCTATGGTTCGTGGCTGACCTTCCCTGAGATCCGTACATCATTCCATTCATTTCTGGAGGAGTTCTATTCCTTTAGGTCTGACCTATTTGTGTACACATGTTACAGCTCTTCATTAGAGTTTGTGATCTTCCTTGGCTGACACAGAGGAATCTTTGGTTCCAGAGATGATATAAAATGATGTCATAGATACCTAGGAAAGCAATCTTGATAGTTCTCATGATGTAGAAGATAGATAGTTTGAATTCTTTGTGAAGGAGTTTCAAAGCTATATCTTGTGCATATTCAGATATTCTATAATCAGGCCTATGAGACCTAATTGTAAGCCCACATGGTGCTAGCCAATTTGTATTTGAATTCTATGATATATTAAAATACTAAATCTACATTTGTTGCATATCTTTGAGTTGTTTCCATTGTGTTTACTTTTGCTGCACAATCTGGACAGTTCATTCTATGAACCCACCTACCGTGACTGCACCACATATCTTATATTGGTGGAAAGATGACAATTTTTTCAATAAACCATTTTCATTTCATCAAATTTGGATAACCAAAAGTTGTTAGCCACAAGGGCAAACTTTGGAAAAATAAGGAAATTTTGTAAACACATTTTTTCAGTTGACTTTCCAGGTATGGCAATCCCCAAATCCTAAGCCTACTGATTTTGTTAGAAAAATAGATATCTGTTTGTAGCAGATATATGTTACCTGTATTATTTATAATACATAATATATATAATATATTAATATATACTAATATACTAATATATTATATATTATATAATATATAATACATTATATATAATATATAATATATTATATTATATATATTATTAGATTATATTATATATTATATAATATATTTAATACATACTATATATATAACATATATATAGTGAGATAGAGAGAGGGGGAGTGAGAGATAGCGGGAGGGAGAGACCTGAGAGAGAGAGAGAGAGAGAGTTGCAAGTATGTGCTAACCAGTGTTGTCATTGATGTCAACATGTTTGTGTTGTCATTAGTGTCAACTATGCTCTTGTTTTGTTACTTGATTGTGATGAGTTAGTTTCTCTATATTGTGTTGTATAAGTGTTGAAGATGATAAGAATATGTTCCTAATATTAAGTATCCATTTTTCTATTGAGAAAATTTGGTTCATACTGAAGACAGAGTTGTGAAGATATATTCTAGCTTACTGGATACTATCTTAGTTTTTGCTCCGTATTTCTTCTGTGTTGAAGACTGGAGTATGAGATTTGGACATGTTTTAGAGAAGTGTTTGAATATGCTAAATCCAAAATTTGGTGGTCCAGATCGTTGTGTAGTAGAAGTTCTATTCACTAGTTTGAAGACTATGTCTGGTAGCATTTGCAGTGTGACAGGGAGAAAGTATTTTGCTCCGCATTTCTCCACAGTTTGGTTTTTGGCCTTGTAGTTTTGGACATATGTTTATAAGGTCCTTAGCAATCTTCATTCCAAAGGATTTGTGATTTGGTGCTTCAGAAAGAAAGTTATTGATTAGCAGAGTTCAACAATGTTTGTTGTGAGCAGTCTGTGATCTGTCTTCAAGTGATATTTGTTGTCTTCAAGTGAGATCTGATGCGGTTGGATTTGTCAGCTCCCAGGTGACTTTATCTTGTTTGTGGATGTCTCTAGATTGTTTTGAAGGTGTGTTCTTGATCCACAAGCTATGATTGAGTTCTTGGAGGTGTATGCCTAAGTATTCTTAGTGTTTGCACAAGTTTGGCCGACTTAGGTGCTAACACTCTTTGCGGATGTGTTTTGTGGATTGTAGAAGCATGTTGAAGCATATGAAGATGTATTTGGGTCCAATCTAAGTTGTGAATTTTTCTTCTTTCATTCATTTGCTCCACAAGTTTGTTTAGGTCCAGAGCTAATTTGAATTATGTATGTTTGCCGACCTTGGAGATTGTTCCAAAGGTTGTAAATTGTATTGGCGACCTTGATGTATGTTCCAAGGTTGATGATTGGTATAAATAAATGTAATAAATCTGTGTGTTGAGTGTGGGGATACGAAGATGTGAAGATGAGAGTGTTTGTGTTGTAAGGGCAGTGAAGGTGATATATATTGTGCTTTAATGGAACTGAACTCAAGCATGTTGTAGATGCTATTATATCAGTTCATGGCAGTGACCCACCCCTCCTGTTAGTGAGCCAACCCTCAGTAGTGAGCCACACTATTGGCAATGAGCCCTATTTACAGTGAGCATTTCTTTGGACAGTGAGTCCTTGGGTAGTGAGCCCTTTGGTAGTGATCCTCTTTTGTTATTCAGTATTGCTACTACATTATATTGTGAGCTAACACTCACCGTAGTTTTTTCCTTTTAGGGTTTTCCACATAAAAATCTGGTGTTCATGTATGTATGGTGTTGTTGTGTTTAAGTTTTATTTTTGCACTTCGTGTTTAATCTTCACAACAGATTAAGGGTTTAAAGTAAGTGAATGTGAATGTGATATTGTTTAAGAAAAGTTATAGTTTTAGATACAACTGATTCACCCCCCCTCTAAGTTGTCTTGTGCCTTCAACACATAGAGAGAGAGATCAAGAGATCTCTCTCTCTCTCTCTCTCTCTCTCTCTCTCTCTCTCTCTCTCTCTCTCTCTCTCTCTCAGCCCCCCCTCTCCCTCTCCATGTATCTATCTCCATCTCTTTCTATTTCCCCATCTCTCCCTCCCTCCCTCCCTCTCCATCTCCCTCTATATAATCTTTAGTAAGACTTGGGATAAACATCTACACCTAACAACTTGTAGAAATACAATTTGTATGCAAACATGGAGAGAGAGAGAGAGAGGAAAGGAGCGATAGAGAGATACAAATAGAGAGGGGGAGAGAAATAGTGAGAAAGAGATAGGGGGAGAGACAAGGAAAGAGAAATATGGGGGAGAGGGACAAATAGAGAGGGGGAGGGAAATAGTGAGAAAGAGATAGGGGAGAGAGGGATAGAGAGAGATGGGGGAGAGGGGAGATAGAGTGACAGGGATAAAGAGGAAGATATAGAGAGGGGGAAGAGAGAGAGATGGGGGAGAGGGTCTAGATAGAGTGATAGGGATAAAGAAGAAGAGATAAAGAGAGGGGGAAGAGAGGGAGAGATGGGGAGAGGGGAGATAGAGAGGGGGAGAGAAATATTTAGAAAGCTATGTGGGGAGAGATAGGGAAAGAGAGGGTTGGGGGAGAGGAGTAGATAGATATGAGGGAGAGGGGAGATAGAGTGATAGGGATAAAGAGGAAGAGATAGAGAGAGGGGGAAGAGAGAGAGATGGGAGAGGGGAGATAGAGTGATAGGGATAAAGAGGAACAGATAGAGAGAGGGGAAGAGAGGGAGAGATGGGGGAGAGGGAAGATAAAGAGATATATAGATAGAGAGGGATATATATATATATAGAGAGAGAGTTGTCTAGGTAGGGTGGGAGGGATAGAGGGTTTTTATATTATAAAAAAATCATTTATATAAAATAATATTATAAAATGATATATATTATATTGCAATATAATATAATATATTGTATTATAATATAATATAATAATAATATATTATATTATAATACAATATATAATATTATATTATAATATAATATATAATATATATATTATAATATAATATGATATTATATAATATAATAAATATATTATAATATAATATAATATTATATTATATTATATATGTATAATATTATAATATATATATATATTATATTATAATATTATATATAAATAGCACTTGTAAAGGAGGGGATGAAAGAGGTAGCATTTGCAGCAATCTCAGCATTCACCAAGCGGCCAACTAGGGGGTTGATCAGAGGCATCTTCAACACTACAGCCGTGAACAAAAAGAAGTCTACCCCAACTATTTCTACCCAGGCTCTGGTCCTCTTCAAGGAAGGCATCCAGTGAAACAATATGGAGACCTTCTCCTTCTTTGTGAGCCATTATGGTGATCTCCTCTCCCCAACCCAAGTGGAACGAGGTGCGGAGTTAGCTGAAGGTCTCCGAGTGCTTTGGCACTCTTAGTTTTATTGTAATGGCCCAAGAGGCATGATAATGCTGGTATCTGAAGCGGGTTTTTGTACATTTTCAAATATAATAGAAAGGGAGCTAGCCCCTATGGTAGCACTTATCTAGCAAAAAAAATTTTATATTAATTATATATATAATGATATAATATAATATTATTATATTAATATATAATATAATAATATTATATATTAATATAATAATATTATAAAATGATAGAATATAATATATAAAATGACTCTCCAAAGCATGCAACAGAGAATAAGGCAAGTGAAAATGACTCTAATTTAATACACAAGAAACAGATATTTGTTCCTAAATGGATATCTATTTTAGAACGGATATCCATTTTGGAATGGATATCCTTTTTGAATGGATATCTATTTTTCTTTGGTACTTGTTATGGTAACATGTACTTTCTACCCGAGCCTAGAAAAAGTCAAAATGGAATTTCACATTTTTGGGCAAGTAAAAATTGTCTTTTTTCACATCGCCACTTTTTGGACCCCCATGATCCTGCACAGACCCCTCACATAAATGGTCCAATTTATTCTTCATCTTTAATCTATCCTAACTTCTTTAATAATGTTAGCATATGAATTAGTGGAGGGAAGAGCTTGGTCACTCTCTTCAACAATATCTACATCACCTTGGTCCTCTTATTCAATATCAACTTGAAAAACTTGGGCTTCCTCTCCAATATCAACTTGAGGAACTTGGATCTCCTCTCTAATATTAAATTAAGGTTGGGCATTCTCTCTAATATCAAATTTGAGGAACTTGGGACTCCTATTCAATATTAACTTGAGGATGGGCATCCTCTCTAATATTCACTTTAATTTGATCCTCCTCTCCAATATTCACTTAAACATGGGGCTCCTCTTCAACTATATCAACATTAAGTTGGAAACCCTCCAATATCTACATCTAATCAAAGAATATATTTTCAATGTCAATATGTATATAAATAATAATATTGAAACAACAAACCCCAATAATTAATTTAGTTAGTACAATAAACCTTAAACCCTTCAATATTACAACCCCAAACCCTAAATAATTAACCCTAAACCCAAATCTTATTAAAACTCTAAACACTCAACTATAAATCAAGAACCCTTAACTATGAACTCTAAACCCTATCAAGTAGTTTATTTGTAAACATTTAATTGGTACACATTGAATTGTAAATAAGATAAGCTATAAACCCTAAAACATAGACTAGGTAAACCATATACCATAGAGTGGATAAACCCTAAACCTTGTATTCTTAATCATAAATGTAGGCTTCTATTATAAACCTTAAATTATAAACACTAATTTTTATAAACCCTAAACATTAAACTCTAAAACCTATTTACTATAAATTAGGTAAACCCTAAATTGTAAAACCTATTGACCATAAGTTAAATAAGCCCTAAATTGTAAACTATATACCTTAAACCATAGACCATAGACCATAAACTCCAAAAACTCTAGACCCTAAATTGTAAGTTGTACTTTCAATCCCAAATCTTAAACCATCATTTAAAAACTATAAATCATAAAAATTGAACTCTAAAGATTAAACTCTATAAATACAATATAATATAAAACCTAATTAGTAAATTATAAACCCTAAAACCCAAACCCCAAACTCTAAAAAATATACTTTGAACCCTAAAGTTATGAATCTTAAACTCCTAGACCCCAAAACCTAAGCCATAATCCTTGAAAGCATAACTATGAACCCTAAACCCTAAACCATATACCTTCAACTATAAACCCTAATTCATAACTAAGTTAAACTACTTATTCTAAAACATAGATTTATTAAACCATATATATCATAAACCATAAACCTTAGAAACCCCAAAATATAAATTATCATTATTAAAATATCTAGGGTCAACTATAAAGGTTTTAGATAATGAATGGACATTAAGTGAGCTCTAAACCCTAAACCATAAATGGTTTTCCTATGAAATTTAATGAGAAATTCTTTTCTTTTCTAAACCCTAAACCATACACCATAGTTGATAAAAAAGCCTAGAAACTCCAAACCCTAAATAATAAACTCTAAACCCCAAATCTTAAACTATAAATTTCAAGACCCTAAATCCTAAATGACAAACTCTATAAATCATAACTATAAACACTAAATCATAAGTTCTTTAAACCCTAAAATGATTACTTTAAAACCTAAACTATAAATCTTAAACGCCTTTTATCCTACACCCTAAATTGTCACCTTTAATATCATAAATGATAAACTATAAACCCTTAATTGTAAACACTAAACACTAAACCCTAAATCTAAAACCTTAAACACATAAATTATAATTTTAAATATATTTTCATATCACTCAGGTAAAAGAAATAATTATTACTCTAAACATATGTGTACATACATACATATATACATACCTCAAATCCTACAAACCCCAAAACCTATATTCTTAGAAACCTTAAAACATAAACTATTAATTTATGTCCTTATGTCCCCAAAAAGAGTCCATTATTAATGTAACTTATCACTCCTACCTTTTGATATACCTATATCTCTGTTCTATAAGACAAACCACCCAATAGAGTAGAGTCACACTAAGAGACATGGTATTGAAATATATTGGGTCTATCTAAGGCATAGGTATTGGATTTTAAGCCCTCCTTACTCTACTAGACCCTTCATGGGTAATCTAGATTAGCTAAAAATGAGAGATTATTGGAAGAAGAAAAAGGCTAGAGAGATCACCAAGGTAAAAGTTTAGAGGAAGAAGAGAGAGAAGAATGTCAACCAAACTTATTGCAAGAACAAGTTTATGTAGTCTCCTTATCACTTCAACTTCTATAGCCCTTAAATATACCTTAAGCTATTACTTACTAGGATATGAGAAGGTAATCTTGCCAAATGTTGTGTTTGGAGCACTAGAAAGAGGGCTTAAGAAGATAAGAAATTAAGAAGCAAAACCATATTTATCAATGACCACATGTTAGTTATAATATCTTTTTGAAAATACATATAAAAAAAAAATTAGCTAAATAATAATTAAAAACATGACATAAAATATAATTAATTGAAAATATAATTATATCAAAATTTTAATTAAATGGTGGCATGTAATTTTATATGGCACAATAAAATTAAAAATTTGATCTAATTTATATAAATAATCAACTGTATAAAATTTTCTAATATAACAATGAAATTACATAAAATAACTATAATATCAAGTATGGAATTTAGAGACATATTTTGCACTCCAATATCTTACATTTATTTGTATATTTAATTCAATTTCCTTTCCTATAGTGTATGATCATTGGGTCTTATTTTGTCTATTCCTTTTGTTTCCCACTGCTTTGGTTTAAAATATAATTCTAATTTTGGTGCAAGTGTAAATGAAGAAACAATTGTGATTTTACAAAATTACACCAAGGATCCAATTGAAGCACCTTCAATCTAAAGGAGATTTGATTGAAGTAGGTTCAATTGAAACTCCTTAGATCAAAGGTGCTTTGATCAAACTTGCTTATATGGAATCTTCTTGGTATCCTTTTCTTCTCCTATCAACATGTTGTAATTTTAGATGTCAAAATCATTAATTTCACAATGTGTGCATATGGTCAAACTAAATCATTTGGAGACAAGAATTTACATGCATGTAGCCCTCAGAATTAGCTTTTCAAAAAATATAGTACATAATATTTTTTAATAGTATTATTTTTATTATTTTATAATAAAGATGGGTTCATACCAAAAAAACTCTATTCAAGTTACTGAGGAAAATTGTAATGCCCTGCTAGGAAACCATAGAGGACAACACAACTATGCTAAACAAACAGGATAATTTTTTTTTTTTAAAGATGGAAATAACAAAGTAATGTCAACACATCAATACATATCAATAAACTTACATGTCCTCTAAGGTTCCATAGTTGCATTACTTACTATACTATTAACAGGATCAAGAATTAACTAACATCAATAGTTCAATTCTAATCTATTGGATCACATGAATGAACACATACATTTCCATGTTATAACATTAGATACGTAATCAACAAGATCATATAATTAGAACCTCAAGTACATACAATATTTCTTTACAAGAGGGTACATTATTACATCATAGCATTATCACTTTCCTGATCTCATTGGAATACTTACAATATGATATAACTGTTACATAGGACTAGCATATGAGCATAAATAACTGTCTCCTCCATCTGGTACAAGATCTGGGAACTGCAACACAAGGTCCATCCTTCTCGCACATGAGCAGTAGCAAGGGAAAAACCAATGGAGAAAATAGCACTACCACCCAACCATGTGGAACCCTAAAGTCCACCCCTCTGTGCTAGGAAACAAGAAGATAAAAGACTAACAGGTGCAAGGACTACACATGACTCAAATACAACACTAGTGAACAAGACATCACAAGCAACATGAACATTACTTCCACACATAACAGAACTTCCAGAGGCATTCACACAACATAGGGAATGACCACTAAAGAGGGAATGCTAGGCTGTAGTAGGGAAAGTGTCATCGTATGGCCCAGACATGGGTTACCCAGTCAATCTCTCACTAGAAACTAGCCCCCGTCTATGGTTACCCTGGCAGGCTCTCTCTAGGCACCGGCCCCATAGGGTGACACATATGGAACCAGCATGCCTTTCGTGAGGACAAGGAAGTTGATCTTGCCAACCATGGCCTTCTCATCCCATCTCAAGCCTAAACGAGCACTTGAGCCGAGAGTGAGGCATCCACTTATCTTCTTTAGTGTGAAAGCTCTCCCACCCACCAAATTTATTATTAAGTTATCACTAGATTAATAACTTTCAATGGGTTATCCTGGCAGCCACTTTGGGCACCGATCCCTCATTGAAAGCCACCTCCCCACCTACATCTAGAAGACCCTATCCATCAAGCAAGATATAAGAACAAGATTCCATATACCATGCAAGGCATTTACCTTCTTGCATACCAATCTCAACGTAAAGTATCAAGAGCAAGGCATGGGTCCTCTTGCTCCAAAAATTCAATCCTTTACATAAACCAACATAGAATTTTAAAACAGGCTCAACACAATAATGAACCACAACCTTCAAGAAGAACTCTACAACATGGATTCAAGTCATATCTATAAGAATAGGTATACTAAGCAAGGCATTATCCCTCTTGCACAGTCATCATAAACACATAAACCATAAACAGAGAGAGGTTAACATCACATAAAGACAAAACATGATCATCCTTTAACAAGATTGCAATATCACAAGGGTCAAACCCATAACTACCCCTCCTAGCCTTTGGAATAACTTCCACTAGACACCACTGTAACACAATAATCCCACATCGACATTCACTCTAAAATAAACAACATAGACTAAGATCCCTCATCGATATTCAATTACAATACCGCATTTGCAACATAAGAATTAATGCACTAATTATGGGTCATAAGAACATTTCCACAAATGATAACTTTACTAAGAAAAGACTTATTCTTATCTCTATTTTCAACAATAACACACAATTAAAAGAATAAAGATTGATTCTTTTCTCTTAAAAGGAAAAACCTAAGATTCTATATAACGCAGATTTCCTTTTAATACAAGATCACTTCTAGTTTCATTAAGTGTACAAGCATATGGACTAATTTACAAAAAAAAAAAGTCTTAAAGAGAGGTAGATTTCGAGTTTACAGGACAATTAAATTGTGCTTGCACCCATAGAAGGATTAAGGTATATACTAATAGAAAATTGAAGGTAACACTTAATGGTAAAATTAGCCAAATAACAATATATTTATAAGTGCTTTGAAAATAGAAAAAAAATATTAATGATGAAAGCAAAGTTGATTCTATCATTAGTTCCAAGAAGACTCAAATTTGGAAATTGGAGATCATTACCAATACTATTTTTGGTGACAAGCCAACTTCTTCCTATGGAAAGCAAAAGGAATCTCAATGGGCTCTAGATTTGACCACCATATGGGAATCCCATCCATAAAGACTTCCACTCTATTCTTTCTTTTGTGAGTCTCAAACAATCCACACGACAAAATTATTATCAACTCCTATGATGATGATCCAATCTACGATACAATAAATTCTATGGCACTTCCAAGGGAAATCATATAGAAGGGTGGTGCACTTGTGGACTGTAGCTCTTCTATTGCACTAAAATTTGGGCCCTCATACAATCAACAGGACTGGCAATCAAGGTTACATGGGCAAGACATAAAAATCCTTCATCTAATAATGAAAACAATGATGAATAGTAAGGTAAGCCATTTCCTATGTTGCTTCTATTTTTGAGGCCAAACTTGACTTTATCTTCCTAATATCCTATTGGGATAGATAACTTTCTTAAACAGAATAATCTCAAATCCATAAAATCTCTTAAAGGAAATTCATGAATAATATCTTTGGAATGGTTCGAATTGAAATACAAGCAAGATGTGGAAGCATAGAAAGGCATAGAAACCTGCTCGACAGCATGCAACAACAGAAGGACATTACATGTATAAGGTTGATCTACACCTATGGAGGGCCGTTATTGGTTGGCCTAAAACCTCTAATACCACCGTATGGCATAACCCATAAGAAAATATCAAAAGGATCAAAAGAAGAAGATTTAGAAATGACTCGATTGAAAGGTGTTACTGAATCAACTAAAAGTATTATATCCTAATGTCATTATGGCGTCAAGAGGTTATTTAGGGAATTAAGATGCGATTATAGATAAATATACCAGAGCAAAAAAGTGGATTTCTAGTTGCCTGGTGCCAGAGAGAGAAAACTTAATGAATTGATGCAAATTTGAAGAACCATTTAGTATGTTTGAAGTGGATCAATTGAAATAAAGAAATAAACCATCCCTTACGCCAAAATCCTAATCGTATATGCCAATGCGCATTGTTGAAGTTTAGGACACTGCATCTGACATATGAGGATTCTAAATGAGTGAAATAAAGGCAAAATATCCAGATAAAGGGAAATTACAACAGAAGAAGAGGATAAGCTACAAAATAGCTGGAGGTAACAATTTTAGGACATAATTCAAAGATAAAGAAATGCTACAAATGGGACTCTAGGTCTCCAAGCACCCAAAAAGATACCAGTATATGAACTATAACATGGCGATTAAATCTAGCAACAAAATACACATAAAGATATAAAATTCCTATACATCTAACCCAGATCTTTGGTCATATCTCCGATTTCTAGCATGATTCATAAGCCCTATTTAATCACAACTAAACGGTGGTTTCTTCATCCTATTTTCTCGATTTACCTGCAAAAAACTTGTTTCTTTGAATAAATCATTTGAACACTACATATTGGATCTTGGACAAAACTAGAAGTTTCTAATTCCACTCTCTAGTTGAAAGATACATGGCAAGGTTTATTTTATTCGTGATAGAAAACTTCCTAGAAAAAGTGGTGATGAGATCAATAATGGGTACTTTCCGTTACTTTGACATGCATTCCAAATATGGTAGAGAGAGAATGTGCAAACCCATCAAATTCATTTGGTACTATCTCATGAAGCTGCTAATGCATGTTGTGTCCTAAATGATAAACAATAGAGCTACATCGAATGATATTCTTATAGAGAATGTATTGAGCCTGATCTACACGGATCACATTTTAACTTCTAGAACTTGAATGCTCATAATGGCATAGAAGACAAAAAATTACTTTGAAGCATATCTCGAGATAAAAAAAAGTTCCTCCACATTAATTCAAAATGATATTGAAATCAAAACATTGTGAAACTATAGTTTTATCAGATGCCTACCATTTTGTTTCTTATGAATAACTAAGAAAGTATTGAGTGTGAATACCTTGAAATGAAATTCATTAAAAAGGCTTATGTATGCTACAATTCCCCAATTGATTATTTGAGTGATCAAAGAATTCTAGCTTCCGTGTGTCTCCATCATTCTACAATCTCACCTTCTACGTCTGAATCTATGATGTCGTCCCTAATTTTGTAAAACATTTTTACCATCCAACTGCCAGAGATCTTGGAAGAGCAGCGCACCTCTTTTCTAAGAAGCTTCTGTGTTTCCCAAATCTACCTCCTCTCTTTCTTTCCCCCCCTCCAAAATACTAAGGGTCTAAGCGTTAATAACTATGTGAGATTTGAAATGTTCTATGGTCCTCGTTCTGCTGATTTCTTGGATACCTTTCTATGGCACGTCCAGATAACCTTTCCAAAATGGATGCAGGAGTATTGGCAATAGGTGCCTCACATCCAGTAAGATTCCATGAAGTGTCCACTATATATAAGGTATAGTAATCATAAACCAAAATAAATTTTCAGGGCCAATTATGGCAAATACTATCATAAAAACAATTATAAAATATGGGAATTTTAATGTCAATACCTGGCTGTATAAATAGACCAATATATGATAATCTAAAGATCATTTTTAGGTAATAAAACATAGCAAAATATGTAGGCCACAGGCCATTAAACTGCTAGCTGCAGACCTATCACCATTAAATGGCAATTAAATCATTTAAAACTAGCTCTTAAATTGGTCGATTCATCTAATTATTTTTAGCGCCTTACAAGGTAGACATAAATATATCTGTTATGCCAAATTATGGCATTTGAAACATCAGAAAGTGGTGCCTTAAATGGCTGAACATAACCTTCATGCTTATACCGAATTGATGCATCTCACTGGCTAATATATATATATATATATATATATATATATATATATATATATATATATATATATATATATATATATATATATATATATATATATATATATATATATTACAGATTGGTGCCGAGATAATATGTCTCCAAGAATAGATAAAAAGTTACGTATATTGTCAAATATTGTCATTGGAAAAATTAAGATCACAAAAAGAATGCAAAAGGTAGAAACCTAAACATAGCCCGCCAACTGCTTTGACAATTACGCCCAAGAGAAGTTCTACTCACTATAATATTATTGATAACATACTACTTTGATTTCATCAATCGCAAGGATATCACAACTTTAGACTTGCAAGATGTTCAAGTGTAGACAAACATGCAATATCACACTAGCATGAAACAAGCTAACTCAAAATCCTATAAATTAACATTATTTATTCAACAAATTAGATTAACAATTTCTGTTTATTGAAGCAATAAACCAACAATAAACAATTCAAAACTACAAACCAAACAAACCTAGTGATAGAGCACGATCAAACAACAGAGACATACAATCATACCCAACCTGACCATACAGAAAAGACATGAGACTAAAAACTTATCCTCTTTGAGGATGGTGACAGGCTGAGGGAAACCTTACGTTATCTGTGTTCATCAATTTTCCATTGGTTGAGGCATGCTCAGACCTGTTAGTTCAGGTGGAGTCAATGTCTGATACCTGTTCACTCAAGCATACCAATTAGAGTACACATAATAGCTGAAGTACTGGAAAGGATCTTTGACATTCGTATCTCATTCCCATATGTCCATACGTTCAATGGTATGAGGCCATCCTTTCCTCCTATCCTAACAACCTACTACTACATCATCTGACTATAATATTAACATAACAATATGCATTTTACTTATAGAAGCTCATGTTCCATCTTCATCTTCAGATTTCTTAGTCAGACTACTTGCACAACCAAGGTGAAAATGGAGGCGCACTACATCCTCCCCCCCTAAAACTTGACTTACTCCTGGAAGTCACAGACTAGGGTGGAAACATAACACATTAGTATTGCAATTTTCTATTGCCAACATACACATCCATATTAAGCAATTGTTCATAAGACAAGCATAGTCATTCAATAAAGACAAGAACGACATCAATTCCTCATCATTAAGATGCATCATGTGATCTGCTTATAACCAATTACTTATATTTTGAAAATTTCTTACAATTTGGAGCATGGCATTCACATAATAGCATGGAACAATACATCTCACGTCTCAATTACCAAACATGCAAGTACAATTCTCTACGGAGTCTTCCCTTGTACATAATATTAGAGGCTTAGAATGAACATGATAGAACCCACACTTAACATGAAACAGAACCAATAGAACAAACTTTTGGAATAGCCACCATAGAAATTTTAAAAAGGTGCAAATCCAAGTGGGAAATTAATCAAATTAAATCTTAAGTCACAAAATGCCGACAATAAATCAAGTATAAAGAAAAGAGTTTTGGTGACCACTCCTACCATAAGAAAGTTTAAAGAAAACAATTTCACTATCAGTCCCCCCAACAACACATGAAACAAAAATAAAAAATTTCCAAAACAACCAAATTACAAACAAATCCACATCACAATTTATCTAATTCTAGTCACAAAAAGGGAGTATCCGCTACACTACACCAAAGAACACAAGGTCCAGAATGCGTTAGAGAATGTACACCAAACACATTGACAGTTAAGTTGTTTACATTCACATTTCTACGCAACTAGGATAACATAATGGACTCATATAAAACTAGAGTTCCTAGTGTTACAACCTAGTGGTCTAATACCAAGTGTAACACCCTGCTAGGAAACCCCAGAGGACAACACAACTATGCTAAACAAACAAGATAAATATTTCTTTTTTAAGATAGAAATAACAAAGTAATGTCAACACATCAATACATATCAATAAACTTACATGTCCTCTAAGGTTCCATAGCTGTATTACTTACTAAACTATTAACAGGATCAAGAATTAACTAACATCAATAGTTCAATTCTAATCTATTGGATCACATGAATGAACACATACATTTCCATGTTATAACATTAGATACGTAATCAACAAGATCATATAATTAGAACCTCAAGTACATACACAATTTCTTTACAAGAGGGTGCATTATTACATCATAGCATTATCACTTTCCTGATTTCACTAGAATATTTACAATATGATATAACTGTTACACAGGGCTAGCATATGAGCATAAATAACTATCTCCTCCATCTGGTACAAGATCTGGGAACTGCAACACAAGGTCCATTCTTCTCGCACACGAGCAGTAGCAAGGGAAAAACCAATGGAGAAAATAGCACTACCACCTGACCATGTGGAACCCTAAGGTCCACCCCTCCATGCTAGGAGATAACATAAGGTTCCACGGCAACAACAGACAAGAAGATAGAAGACTAACACGTGCAAGGACTACACATGACTCAAATACAACACTAGTGAACAAGACATCACAAGTAACATGAACATTACTTCCACACATAACAGAACTTCCAGAGGCATTCACACAACATAGGGAAAGAACACCAAAGAGGGAATGCTAGGCTACAGTAGGGAAAGTATCATCGCATGGCCCAAACATGGGTTACCCAAGCATCTCTCACTAGAAACTGGCCCCCATCTATGGTTACCCTGGTAGCCTCTCTCTAGGCACCGGCCCCCTAGGGTGACACATGCGGAACCAACATTCCTTTCGTGAGGACAAGGAAGTTGATCTTGCCAACCATGGCGTTCTCATCCCATCTCAAGCCTAAACGAGCACTTGAGCTGTGAGTGAGTCATCCACTTATCTTGTTTAGTGTGAAAGCTCTCCCACCCAACAAATTTATTATTAAGTTATCACTAGATTAATAACTTTCAATGGGTTACCCTGGCAGCCACTTTGGGCACCGGCCCCTCACTGAAAGCCACCTCCCCACCTACATCTAGAAGACCCTATCCATCAAGTAAGACATAAGAACAAGATTCCATATACCATGCAAGGCATTTACCTTCTTACATACCAATCTCAACGTAAAGTATCCACAGCAAGGCATGGGTCCTCTTGCTCCAAAAATTCAATCCTTTACATAAACTAACATAGAATTTTAAAACAGGCTCAACACAATAATGAACCACAACCTTCAAGAAGAACTCTACAACATGGATTCAAGTCATATCTACAAGAATACATATACTGAGGAAGGCATTATCCCTCTTGCATAGTCGTCATAAACACATAAACTATAAATAGAGAGAGGTCAACATCACATAAAGCCAAAACATGATCATCCTTTAACAAGATTGCAATATCACAAGGGTCAAACCCACAACTACCCCTCCTAGCCTCTAGAATAACTTCCACTAGACACCACTATAACATAATAATCCCACATTGACATTCACTCTAAAATAAACAACATAGACTAAGATCCCTCATCTATATTCAATTACAATACCACATTTGCAACATAAGAATTAATGCACTAATTATGGGTCATAAGAACATGTCCACAAATGATAACTTTACTAAGAAAAGACTTATTCTTATCTCTATTTTCAACAATAACACACAATTAAAAGAATAAAGATTGATTCTTTTCTCTTAAAAGGAAAAACCTAGGATTCTATATAACACATATTTTCTTTTAATACAAGATCACTTCTAGTTTCATTAAGTGCACAAGCATATGGACTAATTTACAAAAAAAAAAGTCTTAAAGAGAGGTAGATTTCGAGTTTGCAGGACAATTAAATTGTGCTTGCACGCATAGAAGGTTTAAGGGATATGCCGATAAAAAAATGAAGGTAACACTTGATTGTAAAATTAGCCAAATAACAATATATTTATAAGTGCTTTGAAAATAGAAAAAAAAATATTAATGATGAAAGCAAAGTCGATTCTATCATTAGTTCCAAGAAGACTCAAATTTGGAAATTGGAGATCATTACCAATACTATTTTTGGTGACAAGCCAACTTCTTCCTATGGAAAGTAAAAGGAATCTCAATGGGCTCTAGATTTGACCACCATATGGGAATCCCATCCATAAAGACTTCCACTCTATTCTTTCTTTTGTGAGTCTCAAACAATCCACACAGCAAAATTATTATCAACTCCTATGATGATGATCCAATCTATGATACAACAAATTCTATGGCACTTCCTAGGGAAATCATATAGAAGGGTGGTGCACTTGTGGACTGCAGCTCTTCTATTGCACTAAAATATGGGCCCTCATACAGTTAGCAGGACCGGCTATCAAGGTTACATGGGAAAGACATAAAAATCCTTCATTTAAAAATGAAAGCAGCGATGAATAGTAAGATAAGCCATTTCCTATGTTGCTTCTATTTTTGAGGTCAAACTCGACTTTATCTTCCTCATATCCTATTGGGATAGATAACTTTCTTAAATAGAATAATCTCAAATCCATAAAATCTCTTAAAGGAAATCCATGAATAATATCTTTGGAATGGTTCGAATTGAAATACAAGCAAGATGTGGAAGCATAGAAAGGCATAGAAAACTGCTTGACAGTACGCAACAACAAAAGGACATTACATGTGCAAGGTTGATCTACACCTATGGAGGGTCGTTATTCTACCAGAAGGAGATTTAATTTGTTGGCCTAAAACCTCTAATACCACCGAATGGTGTAACCTATAAGAAAATATCAAAAGGATAGAAAGAAGAAGATTTAGAAATGACTCGCTTGAAAGGTGTTACTGAATCAACTAAAAGTATTATATCCTAATGCCATTATGGTGTCAAGAGGTTATTTAGGGAATTAAGTTGCGATTATAGATAAATATACCAGAGTAGAAAAGTGGATTTCTAGTTGCCTGGTGCCAAAGAGAAAACTTAATAAATTGATGCAAATTTGAAGAACCATTTACTATGTTTGAAGTGGATCAATTGAAATAAAGAAATAAACCATCCCTTACGCCAAAATGCTAACCGCATATGACAATGCGCATTGTTGAAGTTTAGGACATTGCATTTGACATATGAAAATTCTAAATGAGTGAAATAAAGGCAAAATATCCAGATAAAGAGCAATTACAACAGAAGAAGAGGATAAGCTACAAAATAGCCAGAGGTAACAATTTTAGGACATAATTCAAAGATAAAGAAATGCTACAAATGGCACTCTAGGTCTCCAAGCGCCCAAAAAGATACCAGTATATGAACTATATCATGGCGATTAAATCCAGCAACAAAATACACATAAAGATATAAAATTCGTATACATCTAACCCAGATCTTTGATCATATCTCTGATTTCTAGCATGATTCCTAAGCCCTATTTAATCACAACTTAACGATGGTTTCTTCACCCTATTTTCTCAATTTACTTGCAAAAAACTTGTTTCTTTGAATAAATCATTTGAACACTACATATTGGATCTTGGACAAAACTAGAAGTTTCTAATTCCACTCTCCAGTTTAAAGACACATGGTAGGGTTTATTTTATTCATGATTGAAGACTTCCCATAAAAAGTGGTGATGAGATCAATAATGGGTACTTTCCGTTACTTTGACATGCATTCCAAATATGGTAGAGAGAGAATGTACGAACCCATCAAATTCATTTGGTACTATCTCACGAAGCTGCTAACGCATGTTGTGTCCTAAATGATAAACAATAGAGCTACATCGAATGATATTCTTATAGAGAATGTATTGAGCTTGATCTACACACATCACATTCTAACTTCTAGAACTTCAATGCTTATAATGGCATAGAAGACAAACAATTACTTTGAAGCATAGCTCGAGATTAAAAAAAAGTCCTCCACATTAGTTTAAAATTATATTAAAATCAAAACATTGCAAAACTATAGTTTTATCAGATGCCCACCATTTTGTTGCGTATGAATAACTGAGAAAGTATTGAGTGTGCATACCTTGAAATGAGATTCGTTAAAAAGGCTTATGTATGCTACAATTCCCCAATTAATTATTTGAGTGACCAAAGAATTCTAGCTTCCGTGTGTCTCCATCATTCTACAATCTCACCTTCTACGTCTGAATCTATGATGTAGTCCCTAATTTTGTAAAACATTTTTACCATCCAACTGCCAAAGATCTTGGAAGAGCAATGCGCTTCTTTTCTAAGAAGCTTCTATGTTTCCCAAATCTACCTCCTCTCTTTCTTTCCCCCCTCCAAAATACTAAGGGTCTAAGCCTTAATAACTATGTGAGATTTGAATTGTTCTATGGTCCCTGCTCTGCTGATTTCTTGGATACCTTTCTATGGCACGTCCAAATAACCTTTCCAAAATGGACACAGGAGTATTGGCAAATACTATCATAAAACAACATATGAAGATCCAAACACGATGTCCATAACTGAGAGATATTATCATATAAAATATGGGAATTTTAATGTCAATACCTGGCTGTTATAAACAGACTAATATATGATAATCTAAAGCTCATTTTTAGCTAATAAAACATAGCAAAATATGCGGGCCACATGCCATTATACTGCTAGCTGCAGACCTATCACCATTTAATGGCAATTAAATCATTCAAAACTAGCTCTTAAATTTTCCGATTCATCCAATTATTTTTAGCACCTTACAAGGTAGACATAAATATATCTGTTATGCCAAATTATGGCGGTTGAAACATTAGAAAGTGGTGCCTTAAATGGCTGAACATAACCTTCATGCTTATATCAAATTGACACATCTCACTGGCTAATATATATATATATTACAGATTGGTGTTGAGATAATATGTCTCCAAGAATAGTTAAAAAGGTATGTATATTGTCAGATATTGTCGTTGGAAAAATTCAAATCACAAAAAGAATGCAAAAGGTGGAAACCTAAACATAGCCCGCCAGCCACTTTGACAAATTACGCCCAAGAGAAGTTCTACTCACTATAATATTATTGATAACATACTACTTTGATTTCATCAATCGCAAGGATATCACAACTTTAGACTTGCAAGATGTGCAAGTGTAGACAAACATGCAATATCACACTAGCACGAAACAAGCTAACTCAAAATCCTCAAAATTAACATTATTTATTCAACAAATTAGATTAACAATTTCTATTTATTGAAGCAATAAACCAACAATAAACAATTCAAAACTACAAACCAAACAAACCTAGTGACAAAGCATGATCAAACAACAGAGACATACAATCATACCCAACCTGACCATACAGACAAGACACGGGACTGAAAACTTATCCTCTTCAAGGATGGTGATAGGCTGAGGGAAACCTTACGTTATCTCCATTCATCAATTTTCCATTGGTTGAGGTACGCTCAGACCTGTTAGTTTAGGTGGAGTCGATGCCTGATACCTGTTCACAAGAGCATACCAATCAGAGTACACATAATAGCTGAAGCACTAGAAAGGATCTCTAACATTCCTATCTCATTCCCGTATGTCCATACATTCAATGGTATGAGGTCACCCTTTCCTCCTATCCTAACAACCTCCTACTGCATCATCTGACTGTAATATTAACATAACAATATGCATTTTACTTACAGAAGCTTATGTTCCATCTTCATCTTTAGATTCCTTAGTCAGACTACCTACACAACCAAGGTGAAAACAGAGGGGCACTACAAAAATAGCAAACTAGGTCAAAATTACTTCAAAAATTTACATTGCCCTTTGCATCAATGTCCCATTTCAAAAAAAATCAATTTTTATATTTAAATGTAAAGAAAAATATGTTATGGTAAAATGTAGGTCTAAATTTCTATTAGTACTAATTAAAAATTAATAATAAATAAAAATTACCAAAAAATATTCATGCACTAGATATTGGAGTTATGATCTAATTCCAAGAAATCCAAAAAAAAATTATTTTTAGTAATAGGTATACATTACCATAATATATCACTCACTATAAAATAGTAGGATTTTTTTAGTTACTGAAAACTATCAAAAAATGATATAAAAGAATTTTTAAAAATATATATTCAAAAAGTTATAAATTGAATATACAAAGAAAATAACACAAATCACTAGTTTACATTGTCTTTAAAAACTCTTAATAATTTATTTGGTATAATTGATAGATACGTTGAATGCCAAAAAATCTTGATTTTTGTGGCCCAATAATTCTAAAAAGTGGGACACACTATTTTTCTTTTGTGCCCACATACAATACATAAAACCAAAACAACCAAAAATTATGGTTATAATTCAAAAATAATGCATGTGTTGTGGCTAGGTAATTATCAAGCTATAAGACATGTACACACATTATAACATAGATGAGCTTTTAGGAGTGCAAATATGTTAGAATACAAGAAAACTAAAATGAGTGGAAAGGAGAGGATTATAATTAAAAATAATGTGTGTGTGTGTTATGGATTGGTTATTATCAATCCATAATGCACAAATGTTATAATATGTATGTGTTAAGGCTTGGTTACACTTTTAGCAGCATGGATGCATTATGTCTTAAAAACTATTTTGGCTACTATTTGCCTACCCCCCTCACCATTATCATGTCCACATTTCCCATGCGGTCATGACACACAACACACATGTCATGTGGTCATGACACAAAATACGAAAAACTTTTCTACCTATCCCTACACACATGTCATGTGGTCATGACACAAAATACGAAAAACTTTTCTACCTATCCCTAGGAACCCCCTCACACACGTCTGTGTGCTGGTGGCATTACGCATAAGGCGTAAACATATCAAAAAAATTTAGGGAAGTGTCTTGTCCTACACAATCCCCTGCATGATGATAGTCGTCTAGGGGGTAAGCGACGCGAAGCATGCTGCCTTTAGGGTTAGAATGATTTAATCCGAACCCTAAGATTCCTAGGTGAGAAGGTGATTTCGTCGGATTCGAAACCAAACCCTAACTCAGAAATATAAAGAAATTGAAATAATAAATATGAAATAATGGCATGATGGACGCATGATAAGTTGGAGTGGTAAAATAAAAGTTAAAAAAAATCACGTAAAATTAAAACCCTAGAATCTAGGAAAAATTTGACAGCATAATGCGTTTTCGATAATCGAATTAAAAATTTTAAAACTAAACTCCATCAAGAATTCAAGAAAAATTTAAAAATAAAAAAATAATTAAACTTAAAGAAAATTTAAAAATAAAAATTAAATATTGAAGACCTTGCCAAGGCCAACTAAATCGACCTTGCAATAAAGCATTAATACTTGAAATAAAATAATTAAATAATTAAGCGTCACCAAAACTAATCTCAAAATTGAGCCCGTTAATAAATATAATTTCAGCATTATATTTATTAACTAACTCGAAAATTAATAGAGAAGGGGAAAGATTAAAATACTCTTTCCTGTAAAATAATAATCAAATTGCTAAAAAAGAATAACTAAAACACACTAGGGAATAAAATAATTATCCCAATTAAAATGAATAAATCTCAAAGGGAATACACTTCCTATTTTAAGCAAAAATCAACCCCTCCCTTTAAAAAAAATACATTTCATAAGACATTAAATCAAAAACCCCTAAGAAATTATTCCTTCAACAAAAAAGAAAAATTCATACGGAGGGCAAAAATAATCAAAACCAAAAGGCAAGAGTGGGAAGGATTCAAATTTCATGTACAAGAATAATAAGGGAAATAAATAATTTAGAAAAAAGCTAATTCCTCACATTCTCCTCTCATTAAAATATTGGATTTCTAATTTGAATAGCCCTAATTTTATTTTATTGTTTTCTCTTTTGACCAAGAAAACCCTAGCATTATTATATTGGTATCCTTATGGAAACCCTACTTTCTCCTTTGTGTTTCCTCACTAGTTTTGTTTTTCTTCTTCCTTCTTGCCTCTCTTTCTTTATTCCTCCATTTTTATTTGTACGCTGAAGGTTTCTCCCACAATGGCTTGGCAGCCATGGGAATACCTCACGGAGGTATATTTGGTGTAATATCTAACAAGGGTTTCTTCCTTTTTTTTTGATATCTATTTATATATGTGTATATACACATTTCTGTGTATACATACATATATAAATACATATTCATTTAATGTAGAATATATATATATATATATATATTCCACTATGGCAGGTTAAAGACATCATACAGAGGTGATCTGAGGCATCAAAGGAGGGGCCATCGCCGCAGATTTTTGCAGAAGGAAGGAGTGTTTTGACGGATGTGTGGGGATTGGAGTGGGAAAGTGACGGAGGGGGGTGCTACGTGGGGAGTGGTGTTTGGGGTTTGGGGGTGTGGGGAGAAGGCAGTGCCTCCACACACACCCGCGGGTGTGGGTGGAGGCAACGCCTCCTCCCCACACCCCTTTCACATAAAAATAAGTAGTGGGGGGGCTGTGGGCACTGCCGGCCACAGTCCCCCAAACTCTCCTTTATGTTTTTTAAAACTGCGGTTAACACACATATAGTCCACCATAGTATCCTCTTTCTCTGCTATACTTAATACTTGAATTTTAGTCTTTTAAAATATATATTGTATATATATATATATATATATATATATACACAGTTTCATTCATACTATATTCTTTTTAAATCTAATATATATATGCACTATATGTGTGTGTGTGTGTATTTCAATATATACAGTAATTATAAATGCTTTTCTTCTCCTTTTTTTTTTTATTAGTAGATAAACAGTGACCTAAAATGAACAGCAAGTTGGATTTCAACTAATATATATACTCACTTTCTCAAGAACACAATGTTAATTAACATAGAATACATATTTTCAATTCTGTAATATAAAATATTTTAGTAGCCTTTTTTTAAAGAAAAATTTAATATACAGAAATAACCTTTGTTTTGAATGAAACTAGGAGGGGGAAACTATAATTTCATCTATGTTTTCTACATCTTATTTTCATAACAACAACTACTAACATGAGATTTCAAGCAGCATAACAGAAATTAATTCACTTAAATTTCTATCTTCTTTTTTTTTACATACACTACAATTTAGTTCAACAACACTTATATTGTTTTTGAAGAACAAAAGACAACAAAATCACTTTCTATAGGCCAACTTTTCCACAACTAATAAATTTAATAATGCAAAGCATATATAAGACAATCACAACAATAGGATATATTCATAAAAACAATGTTCCTTCCCCAACATTAACAATGGAGAACACAACAGATTTGCATCTCTACAAAGGAAATAACAATGATTTGAAACAAAATACACTAAGGCCCCCAAAGGCCATGGCTCCCATAGCCAACAAAAAAAATAATATTACAACCATTCTAAAATGGACTTCTCCAAGCTCCATTTCTCCAATAAACACCTATAATAAAATACACAACAAAAGGGGGAACCAAGCCACTACGAAATGCCCTCCTCCCTACTGTAGACCCGCAAGTGGGTCACCCCCAAGCTAGGGAGGTAGGGATTCACACGGTTGCAACCACACCACAACAAGCATCACAAAGACTCAAAAATTAACCCCCAAGGATAAACACATAACACAACTCATGAAAATGAGTTTGATGGGGGTAGGGACTGGACCCCTCTACTCAAAGGCCACACCAAAAATACCAAAACACCAAGTCTCATGGCCTCAAGCCAAAACCTCTAAAAAAATACATATCTCCAATTATCTCAAAACTGTCATGGCACTCTTGCCATCAAAATGATCTCAACACCAAGAAAAAGCCCTCAAGGCTATAAGTAGCACAAATATGGGGGTGACCTTGAGGAGGTTCACTTTCTCTTACCCCAAACAAGTTAAGCCTTACCTCCAAATGGA
Source organism: Cunninghamia lanceolata (assembly GCA_027924645.1). NCBI lineage: Eukaryota > Viridiplantae > Streptophyta > Pinopsida > Cupressales > Cupressaceae > Cunninghamia > Cunninghamia lanceolata. The sequence goes on along the minus strand of BSBN01000017.1, from coordinate 1,308,284 downwards.
GGTGCTCTCACCAAACTCCCAACTCACATAAAAAGAAAACACAATAAAAAATTCCACAAACAGAACAAAAATGAAAATGTAAGGATAAAAGAACAAGGTCATGGGGCTTACCTTCAAAAGCCCTAATAATGGAAGCACATTTGGTGTAGAGCTCCAAGCTTCTCCAAATCTTCCAATCTCCAAAAACTCTCTAACTCACCAAAAAATACTCAAAGTAGAAAGAAATCTCCAAAATGCAAGAACCCCACACTCCTCAACAAGAGATAATATAGGCCTCCAAAATTGGCCTTGAGGAATGAGAAGGTGACACTTGTCACCTTCTCCTTCCTCCTCATATGCCACTTGCAAGGGAGAGGAAGTGTGAGGGTGACAAGTGTCACCCTCCAATTCCATCTCAATCCTCACCTTATCCACTTGTGCTCTCACACGTGTGAGAGAACAAGTGCTGAGGTGGCAATCCCCTTCAAGCCTCCATGAGGATAAGGGATGCCATATGGCATCCTCTTATTCTCCAAGAGAGCCATCTCCCTCCAAGATGCTCTCACATGTGTGTGAGAGTCTTGGAGGAAGATCCCACACACTTGGGAGTCTTGGAGACCTCCCAAGTCTTCCTAGTGAAGAGATCCCCAAACTTTGGGAAGGGAGATGAGTCTTTCCCAAAGCATGACTCATCTCCCACCCTTATCTAATTCAAAATTCGTCACTTTGACTAAACCTCAGTTTAGAGTGACCACAAGTGAGTTATCCCAAGGTTTAGTCAAAATTGACCCTAGACCCATGGGTAACCACCTAGGGTAAGTTTTGGGACACTAAGGTTCACCTAGGGAGTCATAAATCCACTTTAAATGGCCTCAAAAATAAAAACAATACCAAGTGGTATAAAACAATAAAAATTGTACAACACATGATATAATTAATTTAAACAAGGGGGTACTAGGCCAAAATGATAAAATAAACAAGCACTCAAACAAAACTCAAATCAAACGTGATCCTCATCCCTCTTGGGAATGGATCGGTTTCACTGGGAATAACATAAGTGTGAATACTACCTCTAATTTCCCGTGGCCTGGGAATATAATCCTACACATCTAGATCAAGTGTCAATCATATCATGAATAATCATAGCTAAAGCAACTAGAATTAAATTCATGTCATTGAATACAATCATTAATCATCTATAACATAATTCTAGATTAAACTGCATTTTCTATCTAATGTCACATAATCATCATCACATAAAAAACTAGAAGTCACATCACAAAACATTATCTAATATATCTCACATGTCTAATCTCAACATAGCATCAAAATATGATCAAATTGAATCACCATATGTCTAATCGATGTCATATCAAAATTAAGAGATATAATGAAATCAACATAATGAAACCATAGTCTCTAAAGGTCTGATAATGCCATCCACTAGAATGTAAAATGATCAAAATATGGAAGGGAAAATAATCGTCCTCACATCCTCCCCCCTAAGACTAAACTTCCTCCTGGAAGTTGTCAACAAGGTGAGGATAGAGTGCCCTCAGACTAGCTACATCCTCCCAAGTCGTTGTGGCCTCATCATAATAATCCCACTGGACACTAACCTACTCCATCTCTCGATCTCGAAGGCCCAGTGTCCGACGAGCCAATATGCGAATTGGCTCTAAAGCCAACTGCCTGTCTACCTCTACCTGTAGAGCACTTCAGTCTAATACATGAGATAAATTAGATATATATCACCTCAATACAGAAATATGAAAGACATCATGGATACGTGATAGGCTAGGTGGCAATGCTAGATGGTAGGCAACAGGTCCTATCTGCTCCAAGATCTCAAAAGGTCCTACAAATCATGGTGCGAGCTTAGAGCCCTTTCCATAACGGATTGGACTCTTGTGTGACTACACTCTAAGGATTACCTTGTCACCCACTAAGAAGCTCTGATCAGTTCTCTTAGCATCGGCATACTTGTTTTGTCTATCCTGTGCCTCCTGAAGTCTGTGCCTAATCAGTGTCACCTACTGCTCCATATCTTGAACTAACTTTGGACCAATGGCAACCCTGTCCTCTATCCAATCCAAACTCAAAGGTGTCCTACATGGTCTATCGTATAAAGCCTGAAAAGGAGGCATACCCAACGGGCTGTGATGCCCATTATTATAGGCAAACTCAACCAGATACAGATACTCCTCCCATCTAGATTGATGGTCCATAACATACATAAGAAGCATGTCCTCCAACACCTGATTCACCTGCTCTATCTGTCCATCTGTCTCAGGATGATAAGCGGAGCTAAAGTTGAGCTGTGTGCCCAACGCCTGCTGCAAAGCTATCCAAAAGGCTGAAGTGAACACTGAATCCCTGTGAGAAATGATGCGATGAGGTACTCCATGTAATCTCACAATATTGTCTAAGAATACTCTCACCACTGCTAGTGCATTATATGTCGTGCATACAGGTGAGAAATGCGCCACCTTGGTCAACTAGTCGACTGTCACCATGATGGCATCATGGCGACGCGAAGACATAGGAAGACCAACAATGAAATCCATAGAAATGGTGTCCTATTTCCAGTCAGGTATCTCGTGAGGGTATAAAAGACCTACTGGATGCTGATGCTCGGCCTTGACCCTCTGGCACTTAAAGCATTGAGCAACAAACTCTGCAATATCCCATCTCATACCCGCCCAATGGTACAGCTGTCATAGGTCGGCATGCATCTTCTTCACCCCCAGATGTGCTGCATATGGTGCTCTGTGAGCCTCTGATAACACTACAGTACGTAGGTCACTTGCGCGGGGTACATAAATGCGCTGTCGATGGTGAAGTAACCCATCTGCCTCAAGTGAATAACCTACAAACTTGCCCACAAGGGCCCTCTGTAAATTGATCTCCTACTGCACCTCAAGAAACCACTCATCCTCAGGCAGATGCTGAATAATGCGTCCTCTCAAGTCCACACTCAGAATCAAGGTCAAGATCTCGTGGCACCTCTGACTCAATGCATTAGAAACCATGTTCTCCTTCCCTTTGATGTAGTGGACATCAAAATTATACTCGCAGAGAAACTCCATCCAACACCGCTGACGAGCATTCAGATTCAGTTGTGTAAAGATATACTGAAGACTGTGGTGATCTGAATGAAGCTCAAAGCGATGACCCAATAAGAAATGTCTCCAACGAACTAGAGCATGAACCACTACCGCTAACTCCAAGTCATAAGTGGGGTAGTTCAGCTCATGAGTCTTGAGCTTTCGTGACTCATACACAATCACTCTACCACCCTGCATAAGTAGGGCTCCCAAACCCTCAAGTGATGCATCTGTGCAAACCATAAAATCTGCTGCAGGATCAGGAACTGCTAAAATGGGAGCGCTGGTAAGATGCTCCTTGAGGACCCCAAAGGCCGTCTCACACTACTCAGTCCATAGGAAACTCTTCCCTTTCTACTAAAGGGAAGTGATGGGGTGCACTATCTGAGAAAAACCCTCAACAAATCTACGGTAATAGCTAGCTAACCCCATAAAACTCCTTATCTCTGTCACACTAGTGGGTGTTGGCCAATCTTTGATAGCCTTGATCTTTGATGGATCTACTGAGATTCCATTGCCAGATAGGATATGCCCCAGATACTGTACCTCTATCCTGATAAATGCACACTTCGCCAAGTTCCCATAAAGATTCTACTCCCTCAAACACTGTAGAACCTAACATAGGTGCTCCTCATGCTCCTCCTTGGTCTACAAATAGATCAAAATGTCATTGAGGAAAATAATCATGAATTGATCCAAGTAGGTACGGAACACCCTGTTCATGAGACTCATGAACACTGTAGGGGCGTTCGTCAAACCGAAGGGGACCATAGTGAACTCATAGTGGCCATATCGAGTCCAGAAGGTGGTCTTATGGATGTCTGCCTCTATGATATGTAACTAATAGTAACCGGACTTTAGGTCAATCTTAGAGAACACCCTAGCTCCTTGCATCTGATCAAAGAGATCGTCAATCCTGGGCAGAGGATAACGGTTCTTCACCATCACCTTATTCAACTGCTATAATCCATGCATAATCGAAGAGACCCATCCTTCTTCTTCACGAAGATGACAGGAGTGCCCCAAGGTGAAACACTCAGTCAGATGTGCCCCTTCTTGAGAAAGTCCTCAAGCTGTAACTTGAGCTCTGTGAGCTCATGAGTGGTCATCCTGTAGGGTGCACAAGACACTAGCTCGGTACTAGGCACTTAGTCAATATGAAAGTCTACCGCACAACGGGGTGGCATCCCCGGTAACTCTATTGGAAACACATCGGCAAACTCTCTCAGGATGGGATGATCATCCAAAGATGCCTCAGGCTCGTCATTTGATCTGTCACTCACTATGATAGCGAACATCTAGCATCCCTTCCGCATGAAGTACTTAAGCTACTAAGTGGATATCATATGCACTGCTGTGGGCTTCTGTATGCCCACTATCTCAACTGATGTACCATGATAGGCTAAGCAGCTAATCACCTTTCGGTAATAATCTAGCTTGGCTCGATGAGTCGCAAGCCAGTCCATACCCAAAACAACATCGTAGGATCCTAATGTCATCACTTTAAGGTCACAAACTATGGAAAAGGGTTCCAAGGAAATCTCACAGTCGTGGACTAAGGCATCTACTGTCATCTTGGCCCCTGAGGCCAACTCAACCACCCACCTATCACCCTACCTAGAGGTCACCAGCCTGCAATGCTCCACTAACATTGGAGATATGAAAGAGTTAGTAGCATTAGAGTCAAAGAGAATAGAAATGGGGACACTCCCTATCATACCTGATGTCTCAATCACTGATGCCTGGAAATTAGCCTGGCAGTTATCAACCACTGCGAACATATGGTGGGACCTACCCACACCTCCAACCATCTACTCTGATCCTCCTACACGAGGTTGCTCCCTACTATAAAGCCGTGTGAACACTCTTTGGCTAGATGTCCTGCTCCACCACACACACAACATGGGGCCCTAGCCTGTACCTATCCAGTCTGAGCCCTACTCGACGGTTGTTGTCCTGATCTACCTGTGGACCCCTATGAACCCCTGTATGACTGTTGCGACCTCGCGGGTCCTGCAGGAGGTCCCTGCTACCTCTGATCTCTGTGCAGGCCCTATTGCTACCAACCTCTATTATGCCCCCCATGTGCCCTCTACTGTGTCTTGGCTCTCTACTATTGTTGTGGCTACTGCTACTATGGGGGCCTAGGAGGTAAGGATGTGGAACTAAATCCTCCTCTTTGAGGTGGCGGTGGTGGTCTATGGTAACTCTTCTAATGATGCTACTGCCCATGATCCTAAAACTAAGGGTGTGAACTCTGCCCTCGTCCTTGTATCTCCTCAGCTATGTATGCCTTCTTGGCAGCATCACTCAATGTCTAGGGTCTGCCATGTGAACAGGCCTTGCTATGCTATGGTTCAATCCTCTGATAAACTTATGAACCAGGAGTTTCTCATCATGGAGATACTCTACATATCGAGACAACTCGATAAATCTACCCTCATACTGAGCAACCGTAAGTCCTCTTTGATGAAGGTCATGAAAATCATCTATGCAATGCTGTCAGTAGTGATCTGATAAATATCGCGCATTGAAGTGTTCAATGAAGGTCTCCCATGTGAGTGTGTCCTATGATAGATGGTGCTTGTACTCCTCAGTGTGCTACCAGGTAGCTGCTACATCTCACAACAGGTGGACTGCCACATGAGCCTTCATGTTGCCCTCGTAAGGATGCAATACAAAGCATTTGTCTAAGTTGATGAGCCAAGCTTCTGCCTCTGCTCCCTCTATGGTCCTGACAAAAGTAGGAGGATTTAGCCTCAACAATCCCTGATGGGATCTCCTCAGTCTTTATACCCTCTGATAGGCTCATCCGCATAATAATCATAAGGCCTATGAACAAAATGCTCCACTCGTACTACCTCCTCACACCTAGCATGACGTGGAGGGCTCCTACTATGGGCCCTGTCGGCTAATCCAACCTCCTCTGTCATCGTGTTTGGCACCTCAACATATGGCTCCACATGTGGTGCCTCTCGCGGCTCAACACGAGACTCCACACGTGGCTCAACATGTGACTCTGCTCATGGCTCAATGCATGGCTCCTCTCATGGATCATCGCGGGGCTCAACACGAGGCTCTATGCACGGCTCAACTATGGCCGGTGGAAGCCTATCTAACACTGCTTGTAGTGCCTGTAATATCTGTGGCCCAATATCTAGTATAGGTAGGGCTGGTGGTGCCTGCGATACCTGTGGGGCTGGCGGTGCCTATCCTTAGCTGAAGAATCAATGTGCACCTCGGCGGACGTAGTGTGGCGGGACTGCGCTCACCAAACACGTCGGGGAGGCATCCTACAAAAATGAGGTAACCACAAATTAATCAAAGTTGCGGAAATAATAATGTGCCCTAAACAAGCCCAATGTTTAAACTTGGGCTCTAATACCAAATATCATGCCCACATTTCCCATGTGGTCACGACACACAACACACATGTCATGTCCACATTTGTCATGTGGTCATAACACGAAATACGAAAAACTTTTCTACCTATCCCTAGGAACCCCCTCGCATGCGTCTGCATGCTCGGTGGCATTATGCATAAGGCATAAACATGTCAACAAATTTTGGGGAAGTACATTGTCCTATGTAGTCCCCTATGTGATGATAGTCATCTAGGGGGTGAGTGACGCAAAGCGTGCCACCTTTAGGGTTAGAATGATTTAATCTGAACCCTAAGATTCCTAGGTGAGAAGGTGATTTCGTCAGATTAGAAACCAAACCCTGATGCAGAGGCAAACGCAACGGAAGCTAACTAACAGGAAGGAGGAGCCAATAATACAAACAGCATGATAACAATCCCTATCGGCTCAGCATCATCATCATATTTCCTAAAAACACCAACAACATCATCATATTTCAGGCGAGCAGAATTATCCTCCTGCCGATTACTGTTCACCTCCTCCGCCTGTCGCCTATCATCATCATCATGATACTCAACGAGCGCAAACATCCCCCTGTTGCACTGTTCATCGGGAGCCAAACACTATCGGCATCATCATGATATGCAACACTCCCTTCGTCAGCAGGATATCAAATATCCGGTTGCTCCAAATATCCTGATGACGACAACTTCAGTAGCTTCCCTTCGATGCCCCGATAGCCGACGATACAAGCAGCAGCATCATGATATGATTTATCCGGTTCTCTCGAAACCTCCTGATGATGTTAATACAACTTTCTGCCTACGCCGATACCTAACCACTTAGCGACAACAGGATCAACTTGCATAGGGGGATATCTCAATATCCTGATGACGATGATGTCATATCCTGATGACGATGATGTCACACAATATCCTGATGACCTCTTCAACACTTAGTCAAAAAAACTAAACCTTCACTCCTGCATCTGCTAGCGATATGCGGATGATGGGCATACCCGAGAGATGATCCTGACGATGATATATACACTGAGTATATATCTGACTTACAACATCCTAATGCACTTGAAATATGCAAACTCCAACAGTTTCATGACCCGATCTTCTACCTTATGCCGATGCACTCCTCTTCGGCAACTCCTGATGATGATCACCCCCAACGCACCTTCTCTTTATGCAAACTACTGCATCATGCTCTTCTCCACTTATCCGGATGACGATGTCCAAAGCGACTGCAGGATATTTGCAGAAATATCTTGATGATGCCGTTTTAACGAACTTCCAACCTTAGCGAAATTTCACTTCGCCGATCCTCCAGGGACGACCCGATCCACTCTCAGGGTGATCTTCCAACTCAAACTTATCAACTCGACCTAGCACATACCCATGCTAGGGTCTTCAACATCTGTTGACCGCGATCCTGCACACCTGCATGCAAACAGAAAACAAACTACCTCCTAATCTACTGTACACAACCATTCCACCGATTCGACGAATCAACCGGTGGAATGGATCAGCATGTCCATGAAACCACCAGATCAGCAAAACGATTAAACAATGGAATCCAACCAGATAAAGAACACAAACAGGATCTCTTTATTGCTTTCAAAAGATGCAATTACAATGACCAGTCTCTCTCTCTGTCTCACTCTGTGCAATCTAGCTCGATCGATGATATCTCTATCTATATATAATATCAACCGATCCTCATGCTTAAATAGATTTTCCTACGAGTACTACTGACCCAACTCCAAGCGGCTGGGAACTCTCCAGGCGGCTGGGAGATCCAACCGATCCTACAGCATGACAGCTGTTCTAACAAACTAACTAAAAATAGTAAAAGCATGGTCAGCGTGATCTTATCATGATCAACATGACCTTATTACATGCATTTGGTCTTATCAGACCTTCTTGAAAACATAACCAAGACTCAAACTAACTAACTGCCTCAAGGAGGCCAGCTGTCAGGTAGGTGCTTCTGCACCATACTCCCCAAAAGAAAATAACTCATGTCCCATGAGTTAGGATATGGAAGTCCTCCACCTTTACACTTTGCCTTGTCAGTCTTCTGACCTATTCCAGCTTTATCCTCTGCTGGCTCTTGGCTGCTCCAAGACTTCTGAACTGTAACTTGCTTTCTTGCAAGTGAACCCTCATGCCTGTCAATGTAGGCCTTTCTCTCACATACCTTGTGTTTGTCAGGTTGTCTGACCAGAACCTCTATCTGAACTGCCTCGTGAACTGCTGCAATGTTCAACTCTGTCTTTCTTTCAACTCTTATAGGACAAACAATAGTCCCAACGATGACAACATCCTTGTCATTCCTCTCAACTGGTTGCTGTTTACCATCCTGTTTCTGAACCTGCTGCTGACCTCTGTCAGTCACAACTGAAACTTTCTTCAGCTTGTTGTCTTTAACAACTCCTTTCCCTGCAGTGTTCTCAACTGCCTGCATGCCTGCTCCTATAGGCTTCTGCACAAATTCCTTCTTTCCCATTAAAATGACTTGGGCTGCCCTCTGTACTGCAGCATTTGCCTGCAATGGCATCAACTTAATAGTCTTCCCATCTTTCTGGATGGTGTAGGTATTAGCACACCCATCATACAGTACCCTTCGATCAAATTGCCATGGTCTACCCAACAGTAGGTGACAACATTCCATGGGCAAAATATCACACAAAATTCTATCCTGATATGCTCCAATCTGAAAATCCACATATGCCTGTTCAGAGACAAAAAGTGAATGACTATCACTCACCCAAGATGCCTTGTAAGGGTGTGGATGTGGAATCCTTTCCAAATTCAGTTTATCCACCATCTCCTGAGATACCATGTTGTCTGTTGAACCAGTATCAATGACAACCTTACATACTTTACCTTTACTCTTGCATGTGGTCTTGAAAAGAGCTCTTCTTTGTGGGGATTCTTTGTCAGGTACCTTCATGGTAGTCACTGTTTTTCTCATCAGCAGAGATTCTCCACTTTCTGGGTATCCACAATTATCAGCCTCCTTATCCTTTTGATAAGTGTTTGGACTCTGCACACTTTGCTCTACTGTCTCTTCTTGCACAAGTTGTACTCTCTTGTCATTAGTTCTATCATTTCTGGATGATGAACCTTTGTTTTCTGGACATTTGAAAGATGGATGACCAAACTCACCACAGGTGTAACATTTCCCTGAAAATGTAGTAGAACCTCTACCACTTCCAAATCTACCTTTATTACCTTTCCATCCACCTCTGAAATCAGACTGTCCCTGTCCTTTACCAGTGTCTTCTTGACTCTCATTGGTTTGCCTTGTTCTATGGGCTGATCCTCTTCCTCTATTGTTTTGTTCTTGTTTTCTCTTTAACTTCTCTTCCACTTTCAATGCCAACTGGAAACATTTCTGAACTGAATCTGGATTATGCAGACTTAAATCATCCTGAATATTAAACCTCAATCCATTAAGGTATCTGGCTACCTTCTCTTCCTCACTTTCTTTTACCTTTGTCTTCATACAGAGTTTCATGAATTCTTCTGTATATGAGCTGACATCTAGCTCCTTCTGCTTCAGGTTTTGCTTCCTCTTGTGTAATTGGATACTGTAATCCAATGGAATATAAGCTTCCTTTACTAATGCCATCATCTTCTTCCATGTGGCAACTCTACGTTTTCCTTCCTGTACTCTATCATCTTGAACAAAATTCCACCATGTTAAGGCAGCTTCTTTCATCTTTGACTGTGCTATCTTCACTCTCTGTTGTTCTGGTATCTCCTCTGTTACAAAGAAATTGTTCAAATAGTCTATCCACTCCATCACTGAATCAGGGTCCATCTTACCTGTAAACACTGGCAAATCCAGTTTCACATCCATGGTTCTCCTCTCCATGGCCTTGAGGGCGTTCAACAGTGGTCTCTGGTCTGCAGGAACGACCTCCTCGCTCCAATTAGGGATCTCTTCTTCTTCCCTATCTTCTTCTTTACCAGAACCTACTCTGCTCCTCAATTTTGCTATCTCATCTTTCAATTCCTGATTCTGAGCCTTCACGGCCTTGCTTTCTGCAATCTGTTTCTTCACCAGAACTGCCAACTCAGCGTTGGTCATCCTTGCTGGAACCTCAGATGTTCCTTCTTCGTCTGACATCCTGCTTATCTTTTCCAGAAGATCCTTCCTTTGCTCTGATATCACTATGATGCAGAGGCAAACGCAACGGAAGCTAACTAACAGGAAGGAGGAGCCAATAATACAAACAGCATGATAACAATCCCTATCGGCTCAGCATCATCATCATATTTCCTAAAAACACCAACAGCATCATCATATTTCAGGCGAGCAGAATTATCCTCCTGCCGATTACTGTTCACCTCCTCCGCCTGTCGCCTATCATCATCATCATGATACTCAACGAGCGCAAACATCCCCCTGTTGCACTGTTCATCGGGAGCCAAACACTATCGGCATCATCATGATATGCAACACTCCCTTCGTCAGCAGGATATCAAATATCCGGTTGCTCCAAATATCCTGATGACGACAACTTCAGCAGCTTCCCTTCGATGCCCCGATAGCCGACGATACAAGCAGCAGCATCATGATATGATTTATCCGGTTCTCTCGAAACCTCCTGATGATGTTAATACAACTTTCTGCCTACGCCGATACCTAACCACTTAGCGACAACAGGATCAACTTGCATAGGGGGATATCTCAATATCCTAATGACGATGACGTCATATCCTGATGACGATGACGTCACACAATATCCTGATGACCTCTTCAACACTTAGTCAAAAAAACTAAACCTTCACTCCTGCATCTGCTAGCGATATGCGGATGATGGGCATACCTGAGAGATGATCCTGACGACGATATATACACTGAGTATATATCTGACTTACAACATCCTGATGCACTTGAAATATGCAAACTCCAACAGTTTCATGACCCGATCTTCTACCTTATGCCGATGCACTCCTCTTCGGCAACTCCTGATGATGATCACCCCCGACGCACCTTCTCTTTATGCAAACTACTGCATCATGCTCTTCTCCACTTATCTGGATGACGATGTCCAAAGCGACTGCAGGATATTTGCAGAAATATCCTGATGATGCCGTTTTAACGAACTTCCAACCTTAGCAAAATTTCACTTCGCCGATCCTCCAGGGACGACCCGATCCACTCTCAGGGTGATCTTCCAACTCAAACTTATCAACTCGACCTAGCACATACCCATGCTAGGGTCTTCAACATCTGTCGACCGCGATCCTGCACACCTGCATGCAAACAGAAAACAAACTACCTCCTAATCTACTGTACACAACCATTCCACCGATTCGACGAATCAACTGGTGGAATGGATCAGCATGTCCATGAAACCACCAGATCAGCAAAACGATTAAACAATGGAATCCAACCAGATAAAGAACACAAACAGGATCTCTTTATTGCTTTCAAAAGATGCAATTACAATGACCAGTCTCTCTCTCTGTCTCACTCTGTGCAACCTAGCTCGATCGATGATATCTCTATCTGTATATAATATCAACCGATCCTCATGCTTAAATAGATTTTCCTACGAGTACTACTGACCCGACTCCAAGCGGCTGGGAACTCTCCAGGCGGCTGGGAGATCCAACCGATCCTACAGCATGACAGCTGTTCTAACAAACTAACTAAAAATAGTAAAAGCATGGTCAGCGTGATCTTATCATGATCAACATGACCTTATTACATGCATTTGGTCTTATCAGACCTTCTTGAAAACATAACCAAGACTCAAACTAACTAACTGCCTCAAGGAGGCCAGCTGTCAGGTAGGTGCTTCTGCACCAAACCCTAACTTAGAAATAAAAAGAAATTGAAATAATAAATATGAAATAATGGCATGATGGATGCATGATAAGACAGAGTGGTAAAATAAAAGTTAATAAAATAACGTAAAATTAAAACCCTAGAATCTAGGAAAAATTTAACAGCATAACACATTTTCGATAATCAAATTAAAAATTTTAAAACCAAACTCCATCAAGAATTCAAGCAAAATTTAAAAATAAAAAAATAATTAAACTTAAAGAAAATTTAAAAATAAAAATTAAATATCGAAGACCTTGCCAAGGCCAACTAAATCGACCTTGCAATAAAGTATTAAAACTTGTAATAAAATAATAAAATGATTAAGTGTCACCAAAATTAATCTCAAAATTGAGCCCATTAATAAATATAATTTTGGCATTTTATATTTATTAACTAACTCAAAAATTAATAGAGAAGGGGAAAGATTAAAATACTCTTTCCCATAGAATAATAATCAAATTGCTAAAAAAAGAATAACTAAAACGTACTAGGGAATAAAATAATTATCCCAATTAAAATGAATAAATCTCAAAGGGAACACACTTCCCATTTTAAGCAAAAATCAACCCCTCCCTTTTAAAAAAAATACATTTCACAAGACATTAAATCAAAAACCCTCAAGAAATTATTCCTTCAACAAAAAAGAAAAATTCATATGGAGGGGAAAAATAATCAAAACCAAAAGGCAAGAGAGGGAAGGATTCAAATTTCGTGCACAAGAATAATAAGGGGAAATAAATAATTTAGAAAAAAGCTAATTCCTCACAGTCTCCTCATTAAAATATTGGATTTCTAATTTGAATAGCCCTAAGTTTATTTTATTGTTTTCTCTTTTGACCAAGAAAACCCTAGCATTATTATATTGGTATCCTTATGGAAACCCTACTTTCTCCTTTGTGTTTCCTCACTAGTTTTGTTTTTCTTCTTCCCTTGCCTCTCTTTCTTTATTCCTCCATTTTTGTTTGTAGGTTGAAGGTTTCTCCCACAATGGCTTGGCAGCCATGGGAATACATCACGGAGGTATATTTGGTGTAATATCTAACAAGGGTTTCTTCCTTTTTTTTTTATATCTATTTATATATGTATATATACACATTTTTGTGTATACATACATATATAAATACATATTCATTTTATATATATATATATATATATATATATATTCCACTGTGGTAGGTTAAAGACAACAAACAGAGGTAATCTGAGGCATTGAAGGAGGGGCCACCACCGTAGAGTTTTGCAGAAGGAAGGAGTGTTTTGACGGATGTGTGGGGATTGGAGTGGGAAAGTGGCGAAGGGGGTGCTGCGTGGGGAGTGGTGTTTGGGGTTTGGGGGTGTGGGGAGGAGGCGGTGCATCCACCCACACCCGTAAGTGTGGGTGGAGGCACCGCCTCCTCCCCACACCCCTTTCACATAAAAACAAGTGGTGTGGGGGCTGTGGGTGCTGCCGCCCACAATCCCCCAAACTCTCCTTTATGTTTTTTAAAACTTCGGTTAACACACATACAATTTGCCATAGTATGCTCTTTCTCTGCTATATCTAATACTTGAATTTCAGTCTTTTAACATATATTGTATATATATATATAATTTTTATATATATATAATTTATATATGTGTGTGTGTGTGTGTGTATTTCAATATATACAATAATTATAAATGCTTTTCTTCTTTCATTTTTTTTATCAGTAGATAAACAGTGACCTAAAATGAACAGCAAGTTGGATTTCAACTAAAATATTTATATATATTCTCACTTTATATATATATATATATACTGACTTTCTCAAAAACACAATGTTAATTAACATAGAATACTTACTTTCAATTCTGTAATATAAAATATTTTAGTAGCCTTTTTTTTTAAAGAAAATTTTAATATACAGAAATAACTTTTGTTTTGAATGAAACTAGGAGGGGGAAACTATAATTTCATCTGTGCTTTCTACATCTTCTTTTCATAATAGCAACTACTAACATGAGATTTCAAGCAGCATAACATAAATTAATTCACTTAAATTTCTATCTTCTTCTTTTTTTACATACACTACAATTTAGTTCAGCAACACTTATATTGTTTTTGAAGGACAAAAGATGGCAAAATCACTTTCTTTAGGCCAGCTTTTCCACAACTAATAAATTTAATAATACAAAGCATATATAAGACAATCACAACAATAGGATATATTCATAAAAACAATTTTCCTTCCCCAACATTAACAATGGAGAACACAACAAATTTGCATCTGCACAAAGGAAATAACAATGATTTGAAATAAAATACAATAAGGCCCCCAAAGGCCATGGCTCCCATAGCCAACAAAAATAATAATATTACAACCATTCTAAAATGGACTTCTCCAAGCTCCATTTCTCCAATAAACACCTACAATAAAATACACAACAAAAGGGGGAACCAAGCCACTATGAAATGCCCTCCTCCCTACCATAGACCCACAAGTGGGTCACCCTTGAGCTAGGGAGGTAGGATTCACACAGTTGCAACCACACCACAACAACCATCACAACAACAACAACTCAAAAAGTAACCCCAAGGATAAACACATAACACAACTCATGAAAATGAGTTTGATAGGGGTAGGGAATGGACCCCTCTACTCAAAGGCCACACCAAAAATATCAAAACACCAAGTCTCATGGCCTCAAGCCAAGACCTCCAAAAAAATATATATCTCCAATTATCTCAAAACTGTCATGCCACTCTTGCCATCAAAATGATCTCAACACCAAGAAAAAGCCCTCAAGGCGATAAGTAGCACAAATAAGGAGGTGACCTCGAGGAGGTTCACTTTCCCCTACCCCAAACAAGTTGAGCCTTACCTCCAAATGGAGGTACTCTCACCAAACTCCCAACCCACATAAAAAGAAAACACAACAACAAAAAATTCCACAAACACAACAAAAATGAAAATGTAAGGATAAAAGAACAAGGTCATGGGGCTTACCTTCAAAAGCCCTAATAATGGAAGCACTTTTGGTGTAGAGCTCCAAGCTTCTCCAAATCTTCCAATCTCCAAAAACTCTCTAACTCCCCAAAAGATACTCAAAATAGAAAGAAATCTCCAAAATGCAAGAACCCCACACTCCTCAACAAGAGGAGATAATATAGGCCTCCAAAATTGGCCTTGAGGAATGAGAAGGTGACACTTGTCACCTTCTCCTTCCTCCTCATATGCCACTTGCAAAGGAGAGGAGGTGTGAGGGTGACAAGTGTCACCCTCCAATTCCATCTCAATCCTCACCTTATCCACTTGTGCTCTCACACATGTGTGAGAGAACAAGTGCTGAGGTGGCAATCCCCTTCAAGCCTCCATGAGGATAAGGGATGCCATATGGCATCCTCTTACTCTCCAAGAGAGCCATCTCCCTCCAAGATGCTCTCACACATGTGAGAGTCTTGGAGGAAGATCCCACACACTTGGGAGTCTTGGAGACCTCCCAAGTCTTCCTAGTGAAGGGATCCCCAAACTTTGGGAAGGGAGATGAGTCTTTCCCAAAGCATGACTCATCTCCCACCCTTATCTAATTCAAAATTCGTCACTTTGACTAAACCTCAGTTTAGAGTGACCACAAGTGAGTTATCCCAAGGTTTAGTTAGTCAAAATTGACCCTAAACCCATGGGTAACCACCCAGGGTAAGTTTTGGGACACTAAGGTTCACCTAGGGAGTCATAAATCCACTTTAAATGGCCTCAAAAATAAAAACAATACCAACTGGTATAAAACAATAAAAATTGTACAACACATGATATAATTAATTTTAAAAAGGGGGTACTATGCCAAAATGATAAAATAAACAAGCACTCAAACAACACTCAAATCAAACATGATCCTCATCCCTCTTGGGAATGGATCGGTTTCACTGGGAATAACATAAGTGTGAATACTACCTCTAATTTCCCGTGGCCTGGGAATATAATCCTGCACATCTAGATCAAGTGTCAATCATATCATGAATAATCATAGTTGAAGCAACTGGAATTAAATTCATGTCATTGAATACAATCATTAATCATCTATAACATAATTCTAGATTAAACTACATTTTCTATCTAATGTCACATAATCATCATCACATAAAGAACTAAAAGTCACATCACAAAACATTATCTAATATATCACGCATGTCTAATCTCAACATAGCATCAAAATATGATCAAATCAAATCACCATATGTCTAATCAATGTCATATCAAAATCAGGAGATATAATCAAATCAGCATAATGGAACCATAGTCTCTAAAGGTCTTATAATGTCATCCACTGAAATGTAAAATGATCAAAATATGGAAGGAATAATAATCGGCCTCACAACCATCTCCATACACATAACTAGAAAAGTTCCTACACTACATAATGGTTAAAACAATGCATTCATGGGTCCTACACTATACAATTCTTCAAGCAATGCATTCATGGGTCCTACACTATACAATTCTTAAAGTAATTCCACCATGGGTCCTACACCAATATCACATTTACCAATCATAGATTGTATCCTTCATGGAGGAAAACTTGGTAACAATTCCATGACTATCACATAGAACATGGCCCCTTCTTTTTCCAAACCTTTTTAGGGTTTTATAGAGGCAAATTTTATCCTCCATGAATCCATCCTAGATTTGATAGATGAGATAGAATTACCTAGACTAATGTAGATTGCTTATGGTGATACCTTTTAAGTTGAGAGTGTTTTTGTTTTATATGTTGATATCACTTTTTTTCTATTTTGTAGATCTAAAGATATTGCTCAAATGAAGAATAGAGAACAACACCAATAAGATTCTTCTATATCCTTTTTGAACTTGGTATAAAGTTTTATGATTACTATTAGGTGAAAGTGCAATAGTGTGTCCCACTTTTCAACATTATTGGGCCACCAAAATCAACATTGTTAGCATTTAGGACTGTTAGCAGGTTACCTAGCATAGAACAGAGTCAACCAGAGGAAATTACACAATATACAGAGGTTAGAAGCTAACAGAAGACACATCCCAAGATAAGATAGGTATAGTATATATATATAGGAGATAGTAGAATGTAAGTATGATAGGAGAATAGGAATGTATTCTGATGTGAACAATGACATAGAAGTCATGTATGTAACTAGCAAGGTAGAGACTTAGACCTGCTGGAGGATGGATCAATGATGTATACATTTGGTTATTGTTAATTTATATATATATGGAGATATGTCAGTACCAAGTAATATATATATATATATGGAGATCTGTCGGTACCGAGTAACTATATGTGTTGTCTTATTCTGATGTATATGTAATGCTCTGTTTGGTTATTCTTTATGTTTTGTTGTCAATCTCTAGCTACCTGACTAAGCTATAAACTAACTATAAAGACTTGACTGAGGACCAGATCTCTAGACCGACATCTTTTCTACATTTATTGCTAACATTTGGTTCAATTACCGGGACCTTGGAAGAAGGTCGTTAAAGATTGAAAGGTAAAAACATCTGAAGAAGTAGCATAGAGTTCTGGAAAAGAGAAAAGGCGAGGTTGGCGGGAAAAAATTTTAAACTGTGGAGGAATTCAAATCTCCTTAAGTTTCTACCTCCATGAGAGGGGGCAGGCATTTAAGGGGATAACAATTGGGAAGGGGGTAGGTTCCACAAGGACCTTTCAAATGATGCAACTCTTCAAATAGGGATTCCATGGGATATAAGAGGACTAATGGAACACCAAATCCACAAAACCCATGGTGAAAGGGGAGAAGTGAAGGAAAGGAGAGATTGGTGAAGAAATTAGAACCAAAATGGAGACAAGCGAAGAAGAGAGATTGAAGCAACCTAAGGAAAGATAAGAACATTACCACAAAAGAATGGAAAGGGCACAAATGATGGAGGAAGGAGGGATAATAGAAGGTACAGAAGAAAAGATAGAACAATTTGAAGAGCGCACTACGGAGGGTGCTACTAGAAGTAAGGAAGAAGATAAGCACGTCATGGAGGATGCTACTAAGCATGCCAAGGAGGGTGCTGTTGATAACTGAGAGGGGGGGGGTGAATCAGTTATCCTAATTATTTCCCTTATTGAACTTTCTTTTTAATTGATGCAGCATTGAATCAAACACAAAAACATTATCATGAAATAAGAAACACATGACACAGTATTTTTGATGTGGAAACCCTGTTAAGGGAGAAAACCACGGGGTGATTAACCCAAAATTATTCTCTGTTAGAAGAATAGGAAATTACAAAATGGCACTTGCCAATTAGGGCTCACTGCCCGAGCACACTGCTCACAAGAGGCCCACTGCCTACAATAAGACACACTGTCTACAAAGTGATAAAAATCACAGTCTTGAACTGATTGGAAGCATCTGCATATGCTGGAGTTCAGTTCCGGTTAGGCTTAGTACACTGATCTGCTGCACTTCATCTTTTCTCTGTTCTTTATTCTGCTATCCTTTCACATTCCGGATCTGTCTTGGTATTTCTGCTCTGTTCTGCACTTCTTCACATATATCATAACATCATACCTCTTCACAACTAAATCCATCCTCTATATATATATCCACACAAGTAATTTCATCATCTTTCTAGTCGGCATCCGGAACAGTCTAGTTTCTTACAAACTCTGTTCTGTTGGCTGAATCCTTCCTCACCAAGCAATGCGGATCAAGCATATACTTGTAGATATCATTAATCATGTCGGCCAAACATGATTCATGCCTTCACAACCTTTATCATCAACAGTAACACATCCGGAAAGTAGTCTGATACTCTGTCAGTCAGTTCTTCCTCTGTTTTCACTGTCTCTCAGGAATCCGAAACTCAACTATTCATATCTTTTTCCTTGTCCATCACCGGAGGCTAAATCCTTGGAATATACCACTCAAGGTAGTCCTCTTGACTTCCCCAAATCCGCACTGTACCAAGACACTTCCTCTGAGAGATCCGGACCAATCTGTCGGACCTTGCCACATGCTCTGTTCTTGTTCACCGGACCACAACAATCTTTATTCTGACTTCCGGTAGAGACACATCATGACTTACGGATATGTGGGATGACCTTTGTTGCCATCAATGACAACAACCATGAATCCATATAGTGTCTCTTGCCAACAATCTCCCCCTTTGGCATTGATGGCAACACTTAGTGAAAAATGACTAAGTGTTTACACTATGCTCCCCCTTTGCTGATGCTCTGTCTTTATATACAATTTCTGGAACTCCCCCTTAATTGGATTCCTCATTTTTCACTGCTCCTCACTCCCCCTTTGACATCAATGGCAAAGGGTATGGTCCGCACATCAAAATTTTCAAAAATTTTCTATACACAGCCGCATATTTACATACTCACATATACTGAAGAATGTCTGCAAAGGATGTCTGCAATTGGATCATTTCTGTAGCCCAACTTTGCTTCATTCTATCCAAAATTGAAATGTGACCACTCAACAAAAATGCAAAAGCTTCTGCCCGCTTGAGATCTGTCGGATCATTTGTTTGGGCGATGGTCTGAGCATCACTGATGGCCTCATGCATAGTTTCCAACTTAGGGATTATAATCCGTCTAAGTTCTCCCATCCGGTTAGTGATGTTCTTCCTTTCCTTCTCAAGATTCTTTATTTCATTCAAGACTGCAATAGTCTGACATTCTTGATTTATTATGGAGGAAGAGAGAGGATCAAAACTTTGAGATAAGCTTTGTAGCTTGTCCTGTTCCTCTTTTATTTTCTTATCAATTGCTGCTGTTGCCTTTGACCAGGATATACAAAATTTGTAAATGTCACCGCCATCCTTAAGAGCATTCTCTAAGCTCTTTATTCCAATACTCACAATCTTCTTATCTTTAGAGATTAATTCTAATACTTCTGAAAATCTTTTATCCAAAAATTCCTTCCGGACCTTTTCTTCAGCAGATTTTTCTAGAGATTCAAAATGTGTACTAACACTGCTGACTAAGGTTTTGAGATTACCGGAAGAGGAGGCTGTGGGATCCTTTTGAAAGGATGGCATGATCTTTTCTAGCACTCCAGATGCTACCTCCATAAGCTCACAGTCTTCCATGTGAGATTTCAGCAGCTTCTCTTTGACTTTCTCATTTGCAAATGAGGCTATTTTCATTGTTTGCACCGGTGACAAAGAGTCAAAATCTAAGGGTCCTTTTAGCAGGTCCGGTTCATCAATTTCTATAGTGGCTTTGCTCAAAAATTGTTGAACAGTTTGTGCAGTGTCTCTTGCCGGAGACAGATGTTTCTTTTCTTCTGCAGTCTTGGAACTGTCAACCTCTTTGTCTTCCACCCCTGCTTCCTTCTCCTGTAATTTCTCTTCTTCTTTGGATCCGGAGACTGTAGGGGAAACCGGAGGAGAGATGCTTGTCTGTTCAGGGACCACTTCTTCCGGAACAGATGATTCCAAATCCGCAGCTATTTCTGCACCTAAGTCCTCTACAACAGGAAGATTGAACCTTTTGAAGGCCTTCCGGAGGATCTCTTCTGTCTCTTGGGCCACTTTGTCAGTCTCACCAAGCATGAGTTGATTCATCCTGGCTTTACTTCTGAACTCATCTTTGCAGTCCTTGAAGATTATGTTCATTGTCTTGGGATCAATTTGAGGATATAGCTGAATAGCTATCTGCTCCCGGATCTCAAGATCTTTTGCATGAGCATTGTTCTTTCTTACTTCTAATTCCTTTTCTAGGCTTTTAGGAATAAGAGATATGATCTCAATGAAAGCCTTATTGTATATGTTCAGATATTTGACTGTGGCTTCCTGTAGAGTCTTTTGGTCAGCCTCACTGAAGTCATCATAAGATTTAGTCATTGGTTGAAGGTTTCCATCCACCGTGACCGACTTGATTACATTCTCTAGAGACAGAGTGGGCTTTTCAACAGATACCTCTGCCATTTCATCCTTGTCTTGTCCTGTGGAGGGTTTACCGGATCCTTTCTTCTTCTGCTTCTTTATTTCTTTTACTCCCTCATCTGACTCTATTTCCTCTTCATCCTTTTGGCTTTCATAAGCCCTTGTGGCTTTTGTCTTAGATCTTTTACCGGATGCCTGGACTTCCGGTTTTGAACTTTTGGTTGAGGGAGGTGCAGATCTTTTTGATGATCTGGTCCGGGTGGGAGTTTCAACCGGAACACTTTCTTTACTCTTCTCTTCTTCCTCAGCCTTCCTCCTCTTTTCCTGGCTGGCATCAAGTGCCTCTTTTGAGATGCCTAGACCTTGAGCAATATGCTCAACTTCTTTTCTTACCTTCCTCTTTATCTCCGGTTCCCTGAGTTCTACATGTATCTTTACACTCAGTTCCTCAAAGGTTCCAAACCTTTCTGCCTTAGGATCTTTGGGCTGGCTTAGCATGTGTTGAACATGCAGCTCTACTATCTATTCATCCACTTCATACCCCATGGGCATGATCCAAACAGTCCTTGGCTCCACTGCCTCCATTAGACACTGATCTGTTTCTACCATGAAGCATACTATGTCTTTGTACTTTTCAACAAGGGATTGGGGTATTCTTTCTCTTGCATGCATCATGCTTTGGAAGTTCTTGAAGTATCCCCATAGAGCTGTATTTCTTGCTTTGGCATCCCCAAGTCCATGCAAATAGTCTCTGATTTGGATGGCAACCGGTCTGTCATTCTGCCATACCCATCCACTGGATCCGGGAAGCTCATTCATGTAGTAAAAGAAGAGACAAAGGATCAGATTGCCATACTTGAAGGAGTTTTTCTTGTCCTTCTTGATCTTCTGTAGATTTTCAAAGAGTTGGTTCACAAGAAGCTCACACAAGTCATAGTCTGCATTCTCCTTTAACATTTGATAAGCTGTGTAGATTACAGTTCCCAGTACTGAATTTTCCCTACTGGAATGATAGATTTTGTAACCAATTATCATAGCTGCAAATTTGACATCCGGTTCAGTGATGTCATCAACTGTCATAGCTCTCTTGTCAAACTTGGATCCAGTTGCATCACTAACTGTCTGATTTTTGACAGACTTGAGAACAGGTAATCCACCGGATGAGTGCAGACCGGTTACAGCCCTAATTGCATCTTTGGTGATCTTGAAGGGCTGGTTCAACCATAGGAAATTGTCATGTACTCTACTTAGTACATACCGGACCCATTCATCTTCTTCAAAACAGGGGAAATGAATGCACTGTGCAAAGTGTTTGTCCCAGATGGCTTTGTACTGAGGTTTGATCTCAAAGGAGTCATCTATCAATTGTTTGTGATAGATATCCATCAGCTTTGATTCTCCAAAGTCTTCAAGATTCGCATGGATGTAAACCCTAATATCTTCTGTATGCAATACACCACGAGGAACACTAGAGAAGGCTCCTAGTGGATCTACCTCCAATGATTTGTAAGGATGTTTCTTGAATGTGGGGCGAGGTCTATCAGAGATCTTAACTATATTTGGAGTAGCCATTCTTCAAAGATTTGCAGTGAGATAATGAAAAACAGAGAATACCTTATGCGCCTTCGGTTTGCACGGAGTGGTGGGATTGATTTCTTTATGCAATGACTTCGGCAGGAGATCTTTGGTGTGCTTGATGAATCTTGTTGCAGAGCTCCACTTTTTGCTTCTTCTTGAGTGCAGAATGAGCAAATGATTTTTGAGAAATCCCTTATATTGCTCCGTAAACCCTAATATCTGTTTGCAATAAATGCTTCACCTATATTATTCCAGTTTGCCTTGTCCGGATAGCTTGGAGTATCCCGGATCAGTCCTGATCTGTGAACATCATCCGGATCTTTTAATCATGAATAAATTGAGGTGACACATTACAAGAACATTCCAAACACTCTGTCCAATCCGCAGAATAAGATAGTGCACTTCCGGATCTCTCCGGACCTGTTTGTAATCCTCTGTTATACCGGAGCATCTCCCGGAACAGGTCTTACTTGATCGATTACAGCTTCTTCATAACTCCATGCGGACCTCTGAAAACTTATCTGGATCATCTCAGGACTTATATATTTAAACCCTTTACTCCGCATCTTGTGCCACATCCGGCACCACTTGATTGGCTGGGGGAACAGGATTTTCTTTGAGTCTCCCCCTGAGCCAGAGCTCACTTTTTAATTTCTGGAAGAAATATCAGCACCAGAGTCTGGTGCGGATCCAACCTCTACATTCTCTGAACTTTTCTTCACCCAAATCTTGCTCATCTGATTCCTAACTTCATCCGCATTCATCTTTTGTTTACCCTTGTCTTGATTCTGATTATACACCGGACCTCTTTTGTCCTGATTCTTGCTTCTGCAGACTTTAGCATTATGACCGGACCTATTACAGATTTGGCAAATAACATTTCTTTGCATATTTGACTGATATCCTCTTGATCTGCATTGATTAGCCATATGACCTACTCTATTGCATGTAAAGCATCTACCTTTGAATGATTTGTTTACTTGCATATTTCTGCATTCATGGGATTTGTGTCCATACCTTTTGCAGTTGAAGCACTGTCCGGAGAAGGATGAATTAATCTGATTAATTCTCTTTCTGCACTGATTAGCTTTGTGACCAAAATGGTTGCAGCTGTGGCAGTATCCATTGAAAGATGGATATCTTTGGGCATTGGGCTGTCTTACCGAAGGTCTTCTAGGCCTGCTCCTTGGATTTTCTGATCCAAAATTCTTTTGACCGGATCCGGAGCTTTCTCCTTTCTCATATCCCAAACCATACCTGTCATCTGTCCTCTTTTGACTTCCAAGAAGAACTTCAAGTTGAGCAGAACTTATCTTGAATTTCTCTTTATATTCATTTGCTATTTGAAGGTCTCTTTTGAGAGAGGCAATTTGATCCTCAAGTTTTTCTTCATTATCTTTGGCATCTTCAAGATCAGATTCAAGATGTCTGATAATCCTGTCCATCTGGTGGCATTCTTCTGATTTTTCTTTGAGAGATTGTCTTAGATTGTCTTCAGCCTTTCTTTTTTCTTCAATCTCTTGAGTAAACTTTATAGTTCCTGATTCCATTTCATGTCTTAACATAATGACTTCTTTTGATAACTTTTCACATAACTTGGTTTGCTCAGTCAATTCTTCATTTGTATTGCTTTCATCACTTTGTCTTGCCAATTGTTGGAGCAGCTCCTTTCTCTTTTTCATAGAGAGACTTAATTTGTCTTTTAATTCTCTCATGAATTCATCAGCCTGTTTGAGTCTTTCCTTTAATTCATTGACTTCAGAATTTGACTGTTCAAGATCCTCAAGGGCAGTCTTGAGTTGCTCTCTTAAACCATATGCATCCATTTGAACTCCCAGATCTTTCTCAAGCTGTTAGGCTCTATTAGGAGGAACTTAGCTCTGATACCAATTGTTGATAACTGAGAGGGGGGGTGAATCAGTTATCCTAATTATTTCCCTTATTGAACTTTCTTTTTAATTGATGCAGCATTGAATCAAACACAAAAACATTATCATGAAATAAGAAACACATGACACAGTATTTTTGACGTGGAAACCCTGTTAAGGGAGAAAACCACGGGGTGATTAACCCAAAATTATTCTCTATTAGAAGAATAGGAAATTACAAAATGGCACTTGCCAATTAGGGCTCACTGCCCGAGCACACTGCTCACAAGAGGCCCACTGCCTACAATAAGACACACTGTCTACAAAGTGATAAAAATCACAGTCTTGAACTGATTGGAAGCATCTGCATATGCTGGAGTTCAGTTCCGGTTAGGCTTAGTACACTGATCTGCTGCACTTCATCTTTTCTCTGTTCTTTATTCTGCTATCCTTTCACATTCCGGATCTGTCTTGGTATTTCTGCTCTGTTCTGCACTTCTTCGCATATATCATAACATCATACCTCTTCACAACTAAATCCATCCTCTATATATATATCCGCACAAGTAATTTCATCATCTTTCTAGTCGGCATCCGGAACAGTCTAGTTTCTTACAAACTCTGTTCTGTCGGCTGAATCCTTCCTCACCAAGCAATGCGGATCAAGCATATACTTGTAGATATCATTAATCATGTCGGCCAAACATGATTCATGCCTTCACAACCTTTATCATCAACAGTAACACATCCGAAAAGTAGTCTGATACTCTGTCAGTCAGTTCTTCCTCTGTTTTCACTGTCTCTCAGGAATCCGAAACTCAACTATTCATATCTTTTTCCTTGTCCATCACCGGAGGCTAAATCCTTGGAATATACCACTCAAGGTAGTCCTCTTGACTTCCCCAAATCTGCACTGTACCAAGACACTTCCTCTGAGAGATCCGGACCAATCTGTCGGACCTTGCCACATGCTCTGTTCTTGTTCACCGGACCACAACAATCTTTATTCTGACTTCCGGTAGAGACACATCATGACTTGCGGATATGTGGGATGACCTTTGTTGCCATCAATGACAACAACCATGAATCCATATAGTGTCTCTTGCCAACAGGGGCTACTAGAGAAAGGAGGTCAAAAGGTGAAGAAATAGAGGATTTTATGAATAATGTTGCTGAGCACACCACAGTGGGTGCTGCCAGAGGAGAATGCGAAAGGGAAAGAGAAGAAACAAGTGAATTAGGGTTTACTCTGTAGACTGTCGGAACATATTAGTTAATACCAAAGATTTTGAAGATGGATGAGAAATATAAAGAGGAGTTATTTTGCAAAAGCATAAAGGAGATAAGAGGAGGAGAAGATATGGTAACCATTGAGAGGAGTTTTGAGGGTTTTGGAAGGCTATTTGAATTGGATGTCGACATGATGTCATTCACAAATGGAAGAGTATCCCCTAATTTGAAGAGACACTATGAAGAGACATAACCCCTGGACCATGAGTCACCCCGAGTGCCATATAAAGTCAAGAGAATTTTAGTAGAGAAGAAAGATATTCAAGCAAACAAAGAAAAAGAGAGAATAACAGAGATCCAGAGCAATTTTGCAAAATTTTTAGGAGAGGAGTACTTTGAAATCTAACTACAAAGGGATAAGGGAAGAGAAGACAAGCGAGTTGATAGAAGACAACATAACCAGAGAAGAAGACCAAAGGCCGCAAAGTACCAGAGAGTTGGAGGAAAGTAATCATGGGTCCCCAGTTAAGTTACCTATATTTGAGAAGGATACTACTGAAGCAGTTAAGCACATTTTTGTGTTGGAGTCTATTTGGAATTGGAAGGGAGAAACAAGAGATGAAATCAAGTTGTCTGATGTCATAGGTACCTTGCAGAATGAAGCATTAAAGTGGTATAGAAAGACACGTTTGAACAATGACAAGGAATGGGACGATATTAAAAAGCTATTTTTAGAGAATTTTGGAATTCTGGATGTTCCAAGAGAAGGGGTAAGTAAGATGAGAGATTTGATGCAATTGGAGAAAGAATCAATAAAGGATTTTGATAAGAGATTCAAGTAGACAACTAGGAGATTGGAGGAACCATTGACTGAGAAGTAAAAGATAGAATGGTTTATTTCCAGAATAAGCCCTCACATAAGGTCAACCCTAGATGGAGGGATTTTTAAAACTTATGCAGAAGCAATGACAGTGGCCTACCGGGTAGAGTCTCAATCCTGGCATAGACAAGATAAGATGAAAGAAAACCTAGAATTGGAGAAGCTAAAATTGGAATTGAAGCAATTGAAGTTGAGGCAGGAGATATTGGTTAAACATGAGGAGAATACACAAAAGCAAAGACCTAATATCTAGTGTTCATATTGTACAAAAGAAGGCCACTTGAGAAATGAATGCCCTAGGATGAAAGGTGAAAGACAAGAT
Source organism: Cunninghamia lanceolata (assembly GCA_027924645.1). Taxonomy (NCBI): domain Eukaryota; kingdom Viridiplantae; phylum Streptophyta; class Pinopsida; order Cupressales; family Cupressaceae; genus Cunninghamia; species Cunninghamia lanceolata. Next base: position 1,281,250 of record BSBN01000017.1, on the reverse strand, counting down.
GCTGCAATAAAAGTAGACATCAAAGCAACGAAAAAAGTCAATTCAATATTTTGTGGATTATGCAAAGAATGGGATGACCATGAAACGCCTAGTTGTCTGTCACAGAACTTCTGGAAGAAAAGAGAATGTGTTAATGAAGAAGATGAAATTTGGTACACACATTCGAAGGAGAGTAATAACATGTCCTATGTAGAGAGAAACTCACATGATCATGGCTACAAACAACCAAATTGGAGAAATTAGAGGAATGTCAATGCACTAAAAAATTCAAACTCGAGAAGCCCATCCTATGGAAATAGCTATAATAATGATGACAGAAGCAATTTGGAGGTTACAAAGGAGGTAGAGGTCATGGAAGAAATCAAGGAAGGAGGGAGGATGCAACATGATTCAATTGCGGTAAGTTAGGAGACTTTGCAAATGAATGTCAAGGGCTGAAAAAGAAAACACAGTGTTCATTTTGTAATAGCACATTTCATGATTTATTCTCTTGTGAGAGAGCACAACAATACTTCTAGAATGCACAACCACAGTCTACGAGTGATGAGTTACAAAACCTGAACAATAAAAAAGGAGTAAGAATCATAAGAAGAACACCAAAAGACCAAGGAGAAAGAACTTGTTGGAAGAACAATAGAGAGGAGATAGATATATCTTCAACTAAATCCATAGAAGAAGAAGAGTACTATTAGAGAAGTACACCAAAACATACTGAAAAAGAGAGAAGGAAAAGGAGAAAGTTACGGTACTGACAAGACAAGGAACAAATATTGAAAGGCATTATATCATTGAGACAGAAGACGAAGATAATGAGGAGGATGAAGAATTTGTCCCTACTAAGAAACAACATGAAGAAGTTGTAAAGGAGGCTAAACAAATAATAATGAAAGAACAAGAAAAGGAGAAGCAATACAAGTACTTTTTCATTGAAGGAGAGGTAGATTCTCTCAAGCAGTTAGCCCAATTGACTCAGCAATGTATATACTCGTTAGGAAACTGAAACAATTCTCTAAGTACTGGAATAAGGAGCAGAGTCAAAAGAGTCAACTTCAAAGGATGGGAAGAATAGATAGAGAATGGAAGACAAAACCACTAATGATGGATGTTCACATCAACCACAGGAAATTCCAAAATGTCATGATAGATTTGGGAACAGATGTCAACATGATAACAAAGAAGCTATGGGAGTAGTTAGGAAGACCTAAGTTAACATCTAGACAACTTACAACATTATTTTGGTAGATGGATCTAACATGTAGACAATGGGAACTTTGAAGCAAGTGGAAGTTAACCTAATGGGAGTCAAATATGTCTTAGATTTCATTGTGGTAGCCATGAAGGATCAAGGTGAAACTTTCAATGCACTGTTAGGGTTGAGATGGTTTGTAGATGCAAATGGTGTCATAGACTCCCAGAGAGAGGAGATATCATTCGCAAATGAGAATAAGATTGTTCATATTCCTTTGGTACCATCAATAGAGGAAGCATATATAGAAGAAGCCAATCACGATGAATATAATGACAAGGATGCAAAGAATCTCTATACAATCACAATGTTGGATGCAGAGGAGACAACAGAAGAGCCTAATTCTGAGGGAGAAGTGGAGATAGAGGATGATCACTATAGTATAGATAGTGAGGAGGTTTTAGTAGCCTGAATGAGAGAAGAATCGGAACTAAAAACAAGGAAAATGCTTGGTTACTAGAGCATATTCATGATCAGGATGGGCAAAGAAGACATACCACAATCCTTCGCACTTCATTAGAACTCACCAAAGATTGCATGTGACACATTCATGAAGCGTAAGAAAGACATGGATCAAAGATCTCACCAGGTAAGTCACATTTTGAAAGGAATTTCACATATCCAGTTACCTAGGTTTTTAGGCGTGCGGGACCAACATAAATATTTAGCAGAAATGGAGACAATTTTTTCAGATGAGGAGATAAGATTACAGGTTGCACAACATACATTAGTATGTAATTTTGCAAATTGGTGGAACACACATAAAGACACAATCATTCGGTGGAAAGAATTCAAAATATTCATCAAGACAAGATATTTGCCAAAGGAAGGATAATATGACATAATACCCTTGAGTATTTAGGTTAGATTTCACCACAAGAACACTTGTCCATGTGCATAATGGTATGGAAAGGTGAAAATGAATATAATGAGGTACTGTATACCCATTTATTTTATTGGACACTATCACCAATTGCATAGATATGGTATATTAATCAAGAATGAAGGAAAGAAACTAGATACTAGGAAGAGTTGCAGAAATATTTCATTCATACTTTCTCATTCTTTGATCCAGACAAAAACATACACATAGCACTCATCAGAATCTGGGAGTTCACCTTTCAACAAGATGTGGAAGAAGAAGAAACCAAACCAGAACAAAGCTCACTACTGGCAAAAACAAAAGGCATTTGGAAAGTCATAGAATGGATGAATAAAAAATCATATCTGGAGAAACACAAGTGCTACAAAACATCACAAAAATAAGAAGAAGAGGATAAAGAACCCGAAATGAAAATAGAACAAGGTGAAAGAGTGCTAGCAGAATCAATAGACATCAAGGCAAAGTACTACAACAAGCCTATCTAGCTAAGGGAAGAAAATATTTCCAAAGAAGGAGATCCTAAGCTAGCCAAGATAGGAGACTATTGGGATGAGAAGGAAGTGGCACAAGTAGTAGAAATTTTGTTTGAATATGAGGATTTGTTCCCTAGAAAGTTCATATAAATGAAGGAAATCAAGGAAGAATCCGAAACAATGAAAATTCAATTGAAAAAAGGCTACAAACCAATCAAGAAAAGGCCATACAGGGTGAATCCAAACATGAAGAAAAAAGTCAAAGTAGAACTTGACAAGATGCTAGAAGCAGGGATCATAAAGCTAGTAGAGGAGGCAGAGTGGATCAGTCCAATGGTAGTACAGAATAAGAAAACATGAGAAATCATAATCTGCGAAGACTATAGAGAGTTGAATAAAGCTTGCATTCATTATCCTTTTCCAACACCATTCACAGAACAAATCTTGGAGTCAATTGCTGGCAAGGAAATCTATTCATTCACTGATGGGTTCTCCAAATATCACAAGGTAAAAATTAGAGAGGAAGATCAACCCAAAACAACATTTGCATCTGAATTAGGATCTTTCATGTATACTGTTATGACTTTTGGATTAAAAATGCACCTGTAGTATTCAATAGAATCATGGTCAATGCATTAAGGAGTTTATACATGATTTTCTAGAAGTCTATTTAGACTATTGGACTATGTTTGGATTGATAAAAGATCACACACAAACATTAAGATTGATGTTGAACAAGTGTAGGATCTTGCAAATTTCCTTAAACTTGAAGAAATGCACTTTTACGATATGATTTGGAACACTATTGGGTATATAATATGTAAAGGACTGATGGTTGATCCCCTAAAGTTGCCATTATTCAAAACTTGCCACCACCAAAAAATACATCTAATGTCAAAACATTCCTAGGGTATATTGATTCTCACTAGAAATTCATCAAGAATTATGTAGCTATCGCAACACCTATAGAAGAGTTGCTGAAGAAAAATAGGGCAAGAGTATTACATGGAATGAGCAACACCAAAATGCATTTCACACTTTGAAGTAGAAGATAGCAGAAGCCCCAATACTCATATTTCCATACTAGGAAAACACGTTCCATGTTCATGTGGATGCATCAAGGATTGCACTAGGAGTAGTACTAACTCAACCAAGGGGCTCTAAGGATCACCTTATAGCATTTGTAAGTACAAAACTGTCAAAAGCAAAGAAGAATTACACCACAACTAAAAGAGAAGCTCTAGAAATGGTATATGCATTACAAAAGTTTTGGCATTACCTCTTGTCAACACCTTTTGTATTCTACACCAATCATGAACCATTGAAATACCTACTCAACAAACCAATCATCCGAGGAAGAATTTGCAAATGGTTACTCTTGTTTCAAGAATTTAAATTCTCAATCATGGTGAAGCCAAGAAAGCACAATCGGGGACCAGACTACTTGTCCAAAATTGAGACTGGGGAAGATCCAAAGGTACAAGAAGAAGAACTACCTAGCACAAATCTTTTTAGAGTAACTACAGTACTGGAAGAACTGACAGACATAGCATATTTATTGACTACAAGTGAACCCCCAGTAGAGATGTCAGCACAAGAAAGATAGAACCTGATACAAAAGTATTTTTTATATACACTAATTGAAGGAGAATTGCACATTAGAGGGAAGGATGATATCATTAGAAGGGTACTATATGAGCATGAAAGAGAAGAAATTCTAAGGGAAGCACATGAAGGGATAACCGAAGGACATAATGTCAGAGCTATAACAACAAGGACAATCAAACTAGCCAGACTGTGGTGGCCTACACTTTTCAAAGCCTCAAAAAGATATGTGAAGAATTGTGATATATGTCAAAGAATAGGGAGACCTACTGTAAGAGATGAAATGCCACTAAGACTAGTTTCAAGACAACTACCTTTTCAGAAATGGGTTGTTGACTTCATTGGACCTATAGACCCTCTGGCAAAGTCGTCAAAATCTAGATTCATTATTACCATAATAGAATACTTGACTAAGTGGGCAAAAGCACAACCAACCAAAGACTGCATAGCAAAAAATGTCACCAAATTCATCTATGAGAACATAATTACTAGGTTTAGCTGTCCTTTGAGCATAACCAATGATCAAGGTAAACATTTTGTCAACAAGATGATTTCAGAACTATTGGACAATTTCATGATAACACCCAACATGAGTTCACCATATCATCCTCAAGGAAATGAAGCAAGTGAAGCCCTAAATAAGATCATTGGAGTAGCATTGGAAAAGATGTGTAGTGGGAACAAAACAAATTGGGATCTAAAGATACCTACAATACTATGGGCATATAGGACAACCTTCAAAGAACCACTTAGTTCACTCCCTACAAACTGGTTTATGGAATAGATGCTACAATACCGATACACTTCATATTGCCAAATTTCTGGACAACAAGAACTCTCAAATTAGGTGAAGAAGACTCTCTCATGTAGATGATTGAGGAATTAGAAAAATTGGATGAGGAAAGACTAATGGCAGCATATAATATGAACTTGGAAAGGAACAGACAGAACGCCTAACATGATAGAAATTTAAGGAACAAGATATTCAAGGAAGGTGACATAGTACTCCTGTATGACAGTTGTATACACATAAAAATGGCTCGAGTCAAATTAAATAAATAGTTTATATTTATTTTATTCTTATTCTTCTATCAATAAATAAATATCTTAATTTATTTATTTGGTTCACGTTTATCATATTCTTCTAACAATTACATTCTTAAATTCCTCTAATGTCATCTCTAATTAAATAATCATCATTATTTAATTATTTTCCTCTAAGACAAAGTCCTATGTCTAAAATCCACATCACTCATCCATGTCATCTTCCATATAATTGGACACCTCATCATGTTGCTCCAATAATTAAATATTCTTAATATTTAATTAAGTATTTATCCCCTCAAACATGTGCCCTATTTCTTCTCAAACATCAAACATGGTCAAAGACACTTGTCTCCTAAATCCTATATTCCCTCTTACATTCCAACAACCAAAGACTCCTTCCTCTAGGTTCTTCTCATGGTCTTCCATATTTATCTCATTGGTCCTTGTGAGCATCATGACATGTGGCTTATGGTTCCACGTATTCCTCCACCTTGTCATCATAGTAGGAACATCTTCCACCTTTATCTCCCTCATCCCAACCAATTTGATCTTGACCATACATGTGACAAGACTTATTCTCCACCGTGGATCTTTTGACACTTGGATTGGACCTCTCCTTGACCTATAAAAGCAATCTCCACACCTTCATTTTCATCAATCACAAGAGATATAGTACTTACATGCTGCAAAAATTCCATCAAGTATCCAAGCATGCCTTTGGCCCACATTTGCATATCAATATCATAATCTCCTTTATTGCATTATCATCTAGCTTCGTAGTATCATTTAGTTGCATATCATTATCCTCATATCAATCATTATCAATATCAATGGCTTTTATCATTAGCTTCATTATCATTATCATTAGCCTTGCATTGTAGGTTTGTTTACATTGCATTTGAATCCACAATTCCATTCATCTCATTGTCATCTTGAAAAGCAAAGAAGTACAATTCTGAGAGCACCATCATAATCAACAAGATCTTGAGAAGATAGGAGACAATGGACCACAAAGGATAAATTAGAGTTTGCAAGGTATAATTCATGTTTTCTGTATTTTTCCTAATTTCATTGGTGATTTGAATTTGAGTAGGAATTTAGAGTAATTGTGGTATCTTATTAGGTTCTTACAATTGTTTCAAATTATCAATCACAACAGCAAGTTTAAGAAGCAAGGAAAACTGAAGAGAAGGTGGCTAGGATCATACTACATTGAAGAGTTTGTAGATTCTAGAGTAGTCAGAATAAAGAATATGGAGGGGAAACTATTAGCCAGATATGTCAATGGTGCTAGACTCAAGAAATAGTTTCAACCAAATCAAGGCATGTCTTGAGAACAAGACATAATTTTCTGGGGGGGATGATGTTAGCAAGTTACTTGGCATAGAATAAATCCAACCGAAGGAAATTACACAATATGTGGAGGTCGGAAGCCAACAAAAGACACATCCCTAGATATGATAGATATAGTATGGAGACAGTAGAATGTAAGTATGATAGGAGAATAGGAGTGTATTCTGATGTGAACAATGACATAGAAGTCATGTATGTAACTGGTAAGGCAGAGACTTAGACTTGCCGGAGGATGGATTAATAATGTATACATTTGGTTGCTCTTAATATATATATGGAGATCTATCGGTACCGAGTAACTATGTGTGTTATCTTATTCTAATGTATATGTAATTCTCTGTTTGGTTATTCTGTATGTTTTGCTATCAATCTCTAGCTACTTGACCGAGGTATAAACTAACTACAAAGACTTGGTTGAGGACCAGATCTCTAGACCAGTATCTCCTCTACATTTCTTGCTAACAAGGACATTGTGGCCATTAAACCAAACAAATGGTCAAGAATTTAAGGATAATGTAAACTAACGAGTTGTCGTATTTTTTATTTAGATACAATTTATAATTTTTTTGAATTTTAAAAAATATTTCAATCATTGTTTCAATTTTTTTCTTTTATTTTTATTAATTAAGAATTTACCATAACACATAATTTTCACTACAAATAAAATCTTTCCATTATTTCTTGAAATTAGTTCATTAAGTCTAATATCTAGTGCATATAAATAGTTTTTGGTAATTTTTTATTGAATATATTATTTTTTAATTGGTATGAATAAAAAATCCAAACCTATATATTTTACCATAACACATTTTTTTTAGTGTCTATCTCAATTCTTTTAATGAAATAAGGACATCCATGTGGAGAGCAGTGCATTTTTTTAGATTTTTCTAACATAACTTTTTATTTTTTATAGTGTATTGAATAAAGGTGATTATTTTTCTATAATGATCTATGTTGATTATATTTTTCTAAAAAATAATATTAAATAAACCATTATACATATCTTACTTTCTAGAAAGCTAAAACTGAGGGCTACATACTTGTAAAATGACATCTTTAGATGACTTCATTTGACCCCCAAAGGGTGAGACAAAATTTTCTTTCAAATGATAGCAATTTGATAGGAGTGGAGGAGACTCCACCAGGGACTCCACAAAGGGGGGCTAAATCTAACCCCACTACGATTATATTCAACTTACCCCCCCCCCAGATTGAATCCCCCCTATATTTTTCCCAAAGTGGGACAACTATGGTGCTTTAGCCCTATTTTTACTTTATCATAAATGATTCACTTAATCTCACATGCATGCCAAATAGTCATCAAAGGTTGTTGTAATGTTTATTAAAAAAATAGGCTAAGAGTAGGTGTTAAATGAGATGGAAAAGTGCTAAGTAGGCACTTTTCATCTCTACATTTTACAACATCCCTAGTTCTATTCCCCACTATATAAGCAACCTTTTAAATGATTAACATCCTCTTTTATTTCAATTCTCATAATTTGATCACCTTAGGTAGTACCATGCCCATGATTCCATCCTTAGATGGATTGTGCATAGTCATGTCTTCAAGATTCAAAAACTAATTTTTCTAATTTTGATGCCTACCTTTTTCACTCTAATTCATGCCCCTTCTTTTTTCCAACCTTTTTAGGGTTTTATAGAGGCAAATTTCATCCTCCATGAATCACTCCTAGATTTGCTAGATGAGATAGAATTACCTAGACTCATGCAGATTGTTTATGGTGATGTTGTTTGTGTTGAGAATGTTTTTATTTTATACATTGATATCACTTTTGTGTGTTTTGTAGATCTAAAGATATTGCTCAAATGAAGATATAGAAAACAACACCAAGAAAATTCTTATATATCCTTTTTGAACTAGGTAAAAAAATTATGATTACTATTGGGTGAAAGTGCAATACCATGTCCCACTTTTTAGCATTATTGGGCCACCAAAATCAACATTTTTAGCATTTAGCACATTGTGTTGACCAATTATACTAAACAAATGGTCAAGAATTTAAATATGATGTACACATAAAATAATGAGTTGTAATATTTTCTATTTAGATTTAATTTATAATTTTTTTCAATTTAAAAAATAATATCAATCATTTTTTCAATATTTTTTCTATTATTTTTATTGAGTGACATTTTACTGTAACATATAACATTTTTTGATTAAGGGTAAAAGCTAGATTTTGAAAGGATCTTGAACCTTGTACAAAGAGGGTCTAGTGGCACTCAACAGATAGACAAAAACATAATTGTAATGAGGTAGACAAGACCAAACCACAACATGAAGGGATAAACAATACCATACCCTAACCTAGCTATTATCACACCCTTGACCTGAGTGCAGGATTGAAATACATGTTTTGAAAGACCTTTCTTCCTTCTTTGGACAACAATCTAGGAAACCTCAATATCCATATCCACATATTAAGGATAAAGGGGAGGGGAAAACCTCTCTAAGGCATCAATTGGGGCCAACACATGAGAAGAGGAGTGCCTGGCTAGGGAAGCTAACCATTGGGTGGAAGTCACAACACAAGCAAGAGGAGGCATGCCACCATCACCTATTGAAAGGGGGTGGGAACCAAAAGAGGATCAATAATCACTAGCTTAGGGGAAGAGGTCACAATAGTGGAATCATTAGGTAATGTGGATGATGAAGGGATTGCCACCCCATCAATAGCTTGAGGCTTAGAAGTCTCTGAAGAAGATGTTGTTAGGGCCACATTATGTGCCACCTATAAGGACACATGAGGAGAGAAACCACCATCATGAGATTCTAACCCATCAAAAACATCAATCTTCAAATGTTTAGGGAGGGCGTTCTACCACCACATAGCTAAACTAGCATTCTTGCAATGAGAATGGGGGCAATCAGAAGTAAGGTGCCCAGTAGTGAAGAAACACTTACAATGGAAGGGAAGACCCTCATAATCAATTACATGAGTCCAAGGCCTATCATCCACCATCAAAATGGCCTCACCAGGAAGAGTCTTGGAGGTGTCAATGTCCACTAGAAAATGAGCATAGGTAATATGGTCAATATCATAAGTGATTGAATCAACCTTTAGGAACTACCCTATAGAATTACCAATAGCTTCATAACAAGAGTCTTCTTAGAAATGGAGAGGGAGACTAGGTAATTTGACCCAATTGGCATGATATAGAGGGGTTCTTTAAGGAGATTGGAAGAAGGAAACCACAAGTTGAGTGAGAGGGAGTTCTCACCCCACAAGCATGACCTACCATCATAAATCAGCTCCCTATCAATGTGGGAAATAAAGGCTAAATTAAAAAAACCCTAGCATAAGGGTAAAGCTTGATTTTTTTCTTCTGTGAGGGACCTCCAAGACTCAAGCACACACTTATGTAGGTTAAGTAAAGAGGGCTACAAACAATCAAATAATGTAAATTAAGGCACATTGAGAATATTGAATAAAATTGTCAATGACCTCTTATCCACATAACATGATAGGGGAGGACTGAGTGCACACCAAGGAATGGGCTTTGCTAAGAAAAGGAGGGTGTGAACAACCTAATGGATCTCATGACCCAATCATAGCTACATAGGATAAGGGAATGCTATTCTACACCTTCAAACTATTAAGACCTAAGGAGAGTTGAGTAGGAGAGGTATTATGCACCTTCAACCCATAAAGAATAGAGGAGACCCTAGTAAGAGAGGTAATTTGTGCCTTCAAACCACAAAGAATTAAGGAAACCTGAGCAAGAGAGGACGTAGATTTGGGAACAGAAGACATGTCATTGCTACCATGGGAGGTAGGAGAATCTCTCATCCTAGTAGAAAACACAATCCATGAGCAAACAAATGAATCACCAGTGATCGAGGGCCATCAAAAACTCCACAACTTGACATGAATATAATCTAGGAAGCTCAGAAACATGGCTTGGAATAGATGAACCATGGGAAGGAAGAGGAGTGGTAGTAACCATTTCAAAACTCTCTAAAAATTTTATAATAACACATAACATTCACTACAAATAAGATCTTTCCATTATTTCTTGAAATCAAGTCATTAAGTCCAATATCTAGTGCACAAATATTTTTTGGTAATTTTTTATTCAATATGTTATTTTTAATTCATACTAATAAAAAATTCAAACAGGGATATATTTTATGTTAACGCATTTTAATTAGCATATATATTAATTTTCTCATTGAAACAAGGACATCCATATAAAGTACAATGCATTTTTTTAGATTTTTCTAACATAATTTGTCATTTTTTTGATTATTTGGAATAGAGGTCATTATTTTTCTATAATGGATCTATGTTTATTATAATTTTTTAAAATATAATATTAAATAAAACATTACACATATCATACTTTTTGGAAAGCTAAGACTAAGGACTATGTACTTGTAAAATGACATCTTTAGATTACTTCATTTGACCCCCCAAAAGGTGAGACAAAATTACTTTTTTGTTAGCATTTTGATAGGAGTAGAGGAGACTCCACTAGGGGCTCCACAAAAGGGGGTTCAATCTTACCTTACTATGATTAGATTGAACTTATCCCCCTTACATTGAATCCTAAGAGCATTTTATGTGAATTAGGCAAAAAATTAAGGTTGGCCTAGAAGTGGGACAACTATTATGCTGTAGCCCTATTTTTACTTTAGCATAAATGATTTTTTTAATCTCATATGCATGCTAAAGTGGGGGCACAATGTAGATATGAAAAATGCCTACTTAACACTTTTCCATCTCATTTAGTACCTACTCTCAGCCCCCTTTTTTAATAAACACTACAACAACCTTTGATGACGATTTGGCATGCAAATTATCCCTGGTTCTATTGCCCACTTTACAATCAACCTTTTGGACCCTTAACATCCTAGTTTCATTTCAATTCCCATCATCTGATCACCTTGGATAGTACCATGCCCATGGTTTTGTCCTTAGATGGATTGTACGTAGTCATGTCCTTAAGATTAAAAAAACTATTTTTTTCTAATTTTGATGCCGACCTTTTTCACTCCAATTCATGTCCCTACCCTTTTCGCATCAAGACAATACAAATGACTATGAAATTGTTTATAAAAGACAACCACAAAGGAAAAGTATAACACACAACAAGTAGCAATAAGCATAAGCACAATTTAGTAAAAAGCAACTACACATGCATGTATTAGTCATTGAATACTCTACAGTTTCCCAAAGGAAATAATTATCCAATCTTTCAAATCTTTTGTGGAACTTGATCATAATCAAGGGATTTTTGCTACTTAATCACCTCAAGACAAGCCATAAAGGTGCCCATGGAACCACCATTTCCCTAATATTATAGGTTGAATACAAGTTGTAGAGTTGTATAGAGGATGAAATTGCAACCATATAAACTCCACCACACCAAAACGAACAAAATCATGCATGAATGCATATTGTTATAGGAATATAGTGAGCAAACAAAACAAAGAAGAGATGTAGATTCTTGATACCAACTTTTGATCCAATGCAATTTAAAGTGCAAGGTTCATCTGTACAAAATGACATCAACCTTTGCAAATGAGTAAACTTTAACCTTATCTTTTCATTTCTATTCTACAAGCAACCACTTCTTTCTTTTGAATTTAGAATATAAAAATATATTTAATATTTTATTATGCTTTATAATCATATTTAGATTCTAAATTAAAAAATAACTAACATGTCTATTTTAGATAAATTTATGTAAAAGATGTCATTCGGAGGCACTTATTTTTTTCTCAATTTGTGATATAAGTAGAATAGGTACCTCTAGAATGATATCTCTCGGCATTTTTTATATAAAATTATCTAAAATAGGTATGCTAGTTTATTTATAATTTTATTTATTAAATTACAATATACTAAAATGTATTTACCCTATCTAAAATTTTACTTACTATTTTATTTCTACATAAATATAATTTCTACAATGAATTTTCACCTACTAATTTTTAACTATTAAAGTTCTAAAGTTTTATTTACTACTTTATTTAATATATATATACTATTTATTTTATTTTTCTAAGTTATTAAAAAACATAACCATAGACACATACATTTTGTTCAAAAATATTTCATTACAAAAATACATAGGTATTTCATTAAAATTATTTTATTGAGTGAAAACTTTAATACATTTTCTTACAAAACAATTACATTTGGAACAAATTATTTACGTATTTAACTATAGAGTTATTTCAAAAACATTGCTTACTATTTTACTTACTAAAGTGAATATTTATTCACTATTTTATTAACTAAACTATTTAGCTACTTCATTAAAACTACTTTATTCACTATAGTTAAATGAAAATACCCATGTCGTACATACATTTTGTTCAAAAATATTTAATCAATTTGTGATTTTTTTTAATTCTTTTGTTTTAATTTTACTTTAAAAAGTGTAGCAAATATTATACATTTATATGTAACTTTATTTACTTTATATTCTATTTGTATTTAAGAGAAGATGTTAAAATAATGTTGGTTTAGATTTTTCTTTCCATGATCAAACTATGGACCTAAAAATATAAATATATTTTTATCTTTACACTATGAAATTATGGTTCATTTTTGTGTGGGTAGGGAAAAACAAAACACTTTTTAATACATCCAAATTATATTTATATATGTATTTCCATGGATAAGGGTTGTTATCAATGTCTCATAGTTGAGAATATCTTATGTTTTGAGATAAGTGTGATCATGAGGTGAACGCATGGCAATTATTATGTCATATTATGTCATATATATTAAATGGATTTTTTTAATATAGACACTATACCTTTCGATATGGTACATTGACTTAATAAATAGGTTTTAATAGTTCCAAAGTAGGGAGACACATGCACCTTTTTCTAATGTACTCGTAACACCATGTCGTTGGCGTGATGCGCTAATATCGCCAATATGTTTTTCTACTCGGACAAAATCGGTAAAGGTATTTTATGGGAAGAAAACAAACAAACGCACAAGACTAAGAATAATATATTACAAAGATTTGTGTCTTTTTTCAAGAATCCTTTAGAATTGCCCTCTTTGATAAGGACTTTTCTTCTTCGCTTGCACCTTTCTCAAGTGCTCTCTCATATGACCTAAGTTGGGTTGGGTTGCTGACTCTAAAAACTCAATCAATAGTCTTTATCAAGGTTTTTTTGTTATTATTGAATTCCAACATCTATTAAAAGGGTATTTACTTGATAGATATAAACATTGGCAGGTGTTTTTTTTTGGTTTATTTCATTTTGATGATAGATGATTGTGTGTGATCTAAAATGTTAATGTTAAAATTATTGTATTTTTATATCAAGAAACAGTCTCAATCACTATCATGAACTGTGGAAATATTATGCCTCTTGTTTCCACTAACTTATCAAATGGCGATTACCATTGATGATGCCTATGTTCCACTTGTGATTAGGATTACCTAATATGCGAGGACCACTATTAGGTTAATGCATTATTGCTTGTAATTGGGATTGAAATTTTAGCTTTTGTTTTAAGAATAAGCAATGAAAAGTAGAAATTTGTTTGTTTTATGAATAAGGATGATTAAGTAAAAATTTGGGACGAAGTTTTCAAACCTAGTTTAATTGTAAGAAGTAACGAGTCCATTAGTGATTAAATTTGTAAATAAGAAATTAGAACACCACATTTTTAGGATCATCATTTTATCATTGTTGTTTATTTAACTATGGGGACTAATGAGTTTATTAGTGAATAAGTTTGTAACTGAGAAATTAGAAGGCCACTTTACTAAGATCAGCGTTTGGTCATTATCAGTGGAGATGTGATATTTTCAATATATATTAGAAAGCTTGAAATTATATCTACATCAAACCAAACAAAATCCATTACAAAATTTGTGATTTTTTGTTGGAGGGTTTTATATCAAACCCACATAATCATTTAGATACTCGATACGAGAGCACCAGCCTTAGGCTGAAACCTCTTCGACTGAGAGTGAAGGACTGAGGGATATCCATTCCACCAAATTCACCTGGGGCATGATCTTGACCTCGTCCGTTATGGTGTTGGGGCCTTGCACTTAGTAAAACTCGATCCCTAGTGGGCTCATTCAGAACCATTCAATTTCACCAGTAGACCAAGAGCCCATTGAAAACATATAATTTTAAAATCACAAAGTACGAATATATAAAATTATTAAAAAACTTAAACTGTAAAAAAATCATTAACATATCATTTTCATTTTATGGAGAAATAAATCCTTTAATTTCCTTCAATTATTTAAAGATAAACACAAAATAATTGTATCGTAAAATATGTCGTAATAAAATACAACTTTTTAATATTGTCCTCTTTTTGTTGGTATTGTCTTTGTTAATTTCATTTATACTATAACACAACAATTACAAGAAAGAATTTAATAGTTGAGCTAACATTTGTACATATAAAGTCCAATATTTGTAATGATATAACACTCAGCTAATATGCTTCTAGATTTAGATGTGTAGTAATTTTTAGATGCTAGAAACTAGTATACAACTAAATCCAAAAGTGCTATTATCTCATTATCATGGACTATGGAAATACTATGCCTTTCGTAATATAACACTATTAATTATGACTTCAAGGTTGTTCATGTTAACAATTATTACTAATAATTGAATTAAATATGTTCATTAGATCCAAAAAATAACAAATCACGTGATGTCACATTAGTGCACCAACAAAACATGACTTAATATACAACTATTAGCCTAACTTTTTCGAGGGATCTTCAATGACACCTTAACAAAAGCATGCTCATGAGGTATCACATTTGATGACATGGACTTAGAACCTTAGGTTTAAACAAGAAACTTACCAAATAAACCATTCTTGAAAATAGTTTGAAATCCCCATATATAATTCTAAAAAACACGAAATTAAGGTAGACAACTATTAAATTGTTTAAACAAGAAACTCACCAAATAAACTATTCTTGAAAATAGTTAGAAATCCCCATATATAATTCTAAAAAACACGAAATTAAGGTACACAACTATTAAATTGTTTAAACAAGAAACTTACCAAATAAACCATTCTTGAAAATAGTTCGACATCCCCTTATATAACTCTAAAAGACACGAAATTAAGGTACACAACTATTAAATTGTTTAAACAAGAAACTCACCAAATAAACCATTCTTGAAAATAGTTAGAAATCCCCATATATAATTCTAAAAAACACGAAATTAAGGTACACAACTATTAAATTGTTTAAACAAGAAACTTACCAAATAAACCATTCTTGAAAATAGTTCTACATCCCCATATATAATTCTAAAAGACACGAAATTAAGGTACACAACTATTAAATCGTACTTTCCATGCTAGTATTACCCACCCACCAATAAAAAAGCAAACCAATAAAAGGATTTCTTGCACACCCAATTCTCAAATCAAAGAACATCAAAGAACACACATGTAAATATCTACCTAGTGGGATTATAAGCCCAAGTCTTTCATGCACACTAGGCACATAACACAAAGCATATGGAGAAACCCAACTTTAGGGATTTGTTGATGAGAGAGGAGGGCATGAAAGGGCCACATGGTAGGAATTTTTAAAAAGTATTTATTAATTTGATAATTGAAGTTATTGTACGTTGGGGTGTGTGATTATGAAGTAAATCAATGAATCTATGATTTAGAAGGTTCATTACATGGAATAATAAAGGTCTTCCACTAGGTTTTGTCGATAAAATGTATCAAACCAAACTTAAGCATGATGGAGACTACACAAGTTGACAAAAAAACAAATGATGAGATAGATAGGAGGCCCAAAGTCCTTCCACTTCTCACTTGACTTACGCTCTAGACAAAGCCCTAAGACTAAGTAGAGCACAAAACAAAGGTCCACCCCCACGTTAAGTCTATGTTACATTGACTTGTACAGAGACCGTAAGTGAATAAAACTCTTAATAAATGCTTGGTAAAGGATGCATCAACATAAATGAACAACCTTTCATGCCATCCTTTCAAAAGGAAGATGACATGGCAGGGGAATCGCAGAAAATTTATTTGCAAGTCAAAATAAAAAGGTGGCAAAAAGGTTGGAAAAAATGTTAAAAAAGCATATTTGGACATTTTTAAAAACTGGTGCGGCCGGCGGAAAAGAATGCGAAAGTAAGAAAAAAAGTCGGCGGCCGTAAACGCCGTTGAACCGTATTGACGTTAGACCTGACGGCCGTTACCTAAGTAATTAAAGTCGCTGTCGTGGAAATTAGTTATTCTTCTGTGCGTTAATGGAAGGTATTTAGGAAGAAATTAATCGGTCTCAGATGAGAAATTAATGGCAATAACGTGCCTATTGTTGGGCTTTAAGAGTAGGATTCTTTTGTTTTCCCTTGCCATCCGCCATTAAAATGAAAGATAAAAGAGTAATGGATTCCAAAGGGTTTGTAACTTTGTAGTGTTTGTCAATCTGTTTAGTGAGTAGATTTTGGTTTTTTTTGCTTGGTTCTGAAGTTTTTATGTTTCTACAGCTATGGTAGATTCGATATGTGTTGTTGGTAAGTACCCATGAATTATCTGTGTCTTTTGGGATTGGAAAGAGGTGGAAGAATATTTCGAGGGTTTTGTAGTGATGATGATAACCCATGGTAGAAAAATGATGTCGGGATTAATTGGTTGAAGAAGTTGCGTTTGTGTTGGCTTTTCCTTGAAAAAAACTGACTAAAGAAGCGCGAGGTCACGAGATCGAGCCACGGGAGTGTTCGAAACAAATTTATCGGTGCAGATTTGCTTTTGTTGTGTTTCTCCTCGTGCGAGCCGCGAAAAACGCTCTATTTAAGGAAACAATATTCGGGTGACCCGGATTTGTTAGCGGTTTCGGAATTTTATTGTCCAGGTAAGTATTATGACGCTGCATTCTGAAACTTTTTTTCTTAAATTGAGGGGGCTAGCCTGGAAAGTTCGATGAATCGAAGCGAGGGTTTGCTAATTTTGCTTTCTTTTATGTGATGTGTTTGCAAGGTATTGATACTGAGGCTTTGTGTGTTTTTTTTTTTGCTTCTAATGGTTTAGGCGGTGGAAATGGGGTAGATTTCAAGAGCAGAAGATTCTAGGAGATGTGCAGATGCAAAAGGAACTGCATATCTGTAGCTTAAGAGATATTATAGATACAGTTAGAATACTTTTACTATGCATTTTTGAAAGACCTTGAAGCTGAACAAAGTTATGCATCTACAAATTGCTCTGAGGTAAATTTGGTTTCTTCTCATTTTCAATGCATTTGAAAGTTTGCTAAATTTCTAAGCTTAATAGATTCTAAGATTCTAGGAGATGTGCAGATGCAAAAAGAACTGCATATCTGTAGCTTAATAGATAATATAGATACAGTTAGAATACTTTTACTATGCATTTTTGAAAGACCTTGAAGCTGAACAAAGTTATGTATCTACAAATTGCTCCGAGGTAAATTTGGTTTCTTGTCATTTTCAATGTATTTGAAAGCTTGCTAAATTTCTAAGCTTGGAAGCAAGTTTGAATGCTCAGTTCCTTCAGAGTTTCCTTTCATTTTGTTTAAAGGCCAATAGATTTGCTGGCTTGTCTATTTCATGTCGTTTTTACTGTGTAGGAAGATTTGACGCTAATTAAAATTAGATGTTTCATTATTAATGCTAAGGCTTTTTTTATTCGTGTTCTTGTGTCCAGGCGGTGGAAATGGTGTAGATGTGAAGCGGAAAAGTTTCTGTTAATGTGTTTGTGAAAGGCAGCTGCGGAATGGATGTCCGCTTCAATCTTTGCACAGAGAAATTAAGAGTTCGAGTCGCAGGAGTGTTTTCAGATCTAACTGCTTTGTATCATCGCCCTCCTTCGCTCAACTACAATTGCAAAAATCTAGGGTTTGAATGCAGCCGATAATGTGCGGCAAAATATTTGAGGCTGCCGTAAACGAGAACAGGAGAAATTATATTCGTCACCTTCAGGCGGAATCCACGAGCTCGACTTCGTCAATGTCTGGCTACGGAAATAATAATACTAACGGAGTTCAAGGAGCTCCATTTTCTATGCCGTGGACCGTCGTGCCGCCGGTCCAATGGTCAAATCCTCCGCTGCTTTCCTGCATGGCTCCGAATAACGAAGCGCCTTCTTCTTCATCTTCTTTCTCGGGGTTTCATGGCGGTCCTTTACAGTTTCCTTACGATCGCCTCCGACAAAGCTCTGTATATGGAAGAAAAAGCGGCGTTGCGCTTCACGATCATCATGACTCTTCTCCTATGCTTTTGTCCAACGGTCCTTCTGGAATGCTCATGGACGGCTATGGCGGCCATGGCCTTAACCTGCCGGGAGAAATGGTGAAAATGACGGCACAGGAAATCATTGACGCCAAAGCCTTGGCGGCATCAAAGAGCCACAGTGAAGCAGAACGCCGGCGACGCGAGAGGATCAATACTCATCTCGCCACTCTGCGCACCATGCTCCCTAGCACTACTAAAGTAAGAAAATTTACATCAAAACTCTTCAACGCACAAGTAAATACAGTAAATACATCTAACAGGATTCTCATGTCAGTGATTTGTTTTCCCTGTTCTGAATTTTAAACCGTCTTGTACATTTTTCAGGATTTTAGAACCCTAAAACGAGGTAGAAATGAGAACGAATTTTTTCGCTCTTCATTACCTAAATATGTTGCAAGCCTGCGAGTTTATCAGGATTTAAAGTAAAAATGCGTGCAAAATGATTAAAAAACTTAGCGTTGTTTTCCTCTATAATCTTTCTGGAAATTTTTAATCTTCAGAAATGAGAACGATTTTTTCCACTCTTCATTGCCTAAATATGTTGCAAGCTTGCGAGTTTATCAGGATTTAAACTAAAAATGCGTGCAAAATGATACAAAAAACTTAGTGTTGTTTTCCTGTATAATCTTTCTGGAAATCTTTAATCTTCAGAACCTAACTTTAGTAGAATCTGGCTGTTTGCCTCAAAGCTTCTCCTAAACCTGTGAGCTTGTCCAGCTTTAAGTTTCTTTGAAATATGTAGTAAAATTTTCTTAATGTATTGTCCAGATGTGCTATATTTGCTATATTTTCGAGTTTTGAATGCAAATTTCAAAACTGCGACCTTTCAAGATCATTGAAAGCGCATAGACAAAAGGCTGAACTTAAAACATGTTGTTGTAAAGCCTGCAAATTTATCAACCTTTTAACAAACTCTAAAAATGCAAAGAAAAGGATAACTTTTAGCAGCGTACTAACTTCAGAGCTTTCTGTAATCCCTTTATTTTGTCCAGGTGTTTGTAAATTCACCGTTAAAATATACTTTTTTCTTCACTATTTAAGCTTTTAATTCTCCCGTAACCTCGTAAATATTTGGTAAGATACACTAAAAATGCAAGGTAATTGAGAGAAAATAAATAAATTTGCAGCAATATTTGCGTTTTACCGTTATGGTTTCAAGACGGAAAGTCGTTGAAAACATTTGTACGGTAAATTATTTCATCTGACTCTCTATTAGGTTGCAGATTTTGCAGTCTTTGTTTCTATATCCGAGGTTAAACTTCATCCCTTCAAATTCCTGAAGCTTTTTAAATTTTATTGGTTCAATACTCCTAGAATGTCTGATAATAGGCAAATTTATCGAATTTCTAACGCTATCTTCTTCAGTAAACCCATAATTTACAGAGGTCCCTAGGTCCTTTGAAAATGTGCAGCCAATGAAACTAAATTATTTGTCTGCTTAAGCTTGAACATAGTCAAACATTTGGTATCTCTAGTGCTAAACATCAAAACATTCGTGTCAGTCTCTAGTATGATCACGCACGGACTTGGAAATATGGAACATATTATATAATTTTTGTTCCGTTGTATCTTTCGAATATTTAGGTCAGAGAGTCGTACAAGCCTGGAAGCATAAACATCATTCGAGAGAAATCGATTGTTCGTAACGTTATAAAATTTCCTTGTTCCACCGTTCCAAAAAGTCTCGGAAACCTGATATTGCGTTAAAAAAACAATTTCTATGGCTTTGTTGACTTTTGCCTGTTCGATCTTTCCAAATGAACGTCAGAAGTTAGGCAAGGATTGAAAACAAAAGCTTCCCAGCTAAATGGATTATCTTCTGAGCTGATTTTCTTTTCCTTCTTTTATTTCTGTTGTTTAGTTTCTGTCTGGAAGCGCCCTTGCAAGCATGTAATTTTTCAGCCTTTGTTCTTTAGTTTCTGTATCGAAGCGCGTTGCAGTTGTCGTTATAAACTTCCAAACTTAACATCAAATTTAAAATCCTTGCGTATCCAATCCTAGAAGCCCAAACAGGCATGTTGACGTGTGGACTGCTTATGAATTTTTCTACTCCACAGGATTTCAACGATTCTGTTTGACATTTTCGATTGTTTATGATCGACTGATTGAATCATATTGTTTTTGGGTATGGTTGATCGGAAGAGCTTAACCAGCCGGTGCGTTGTAAACTACCAGCTGGTCGAAAATCGTACGGAGTCCAGATGGTGGCTGACTGAGCGTCGCCGAGTTGTACGGAGAGAATCGTCAATGTAGACTCAGTCAATCTGGTCCCTAGCTGTCATCGACTGTGTCAGTCGTCAAAGTGGCGGTACAGCCGGTCGTTTACAACGCAACGGCTGTTTACAGCTGGACTGGTTGATCTATCTTGACCAGTCTGTCAAAATTTCGACAGCCGGTACATTTACAACGGCTGTTTAAGCTTTACCATCCTAGAAACTGGTCTTGTACTCCAAACAACTAATGTTACAGTTATCATAATTAACCTCCAACTGTAGAAAAAATATATCAAATCCTTGAGTTTCTGCCTCTTGCAAAAATGTACCATACCCTGAAGCTTTAATATGCTTAACAATTTGCCTTGCAGCTGTCATTACTCGCCACAGCTTTTAAATGAAATATTTCAACGGCATCATTTCTGCCGAATCTTGCGAAATCCTAGAACTTTAAAATGCTCAGCAAAAAATTCTGCTATAAAGGTTTAATAAACCGTTACATCGATTTAATGGTGGGTTGTTATTGTTTTTGGTATGCAGACGGACAAGGCGTCATTGCTGGCAGAGGTGATTGAGCACGTAAAAGACCTAAAACGCCAAGCCGCAGAAATTGCTGAAGGAAGCGCAGTGCCAACCGAAGCAGACGAAGTTACAGTAGATTCCGATCCCGAGGACAAAACACTGATAAAGGCCTCAGTTTGCTGCGACGACCGTCCAGATCTTTTATCAGACCTCATCAAGGCTCTCACAACTCTTAATTTGCGCACTCTCAAGGCTGAAATCACCACGCTAGGCGGCAGAGTGAACAATGTATTACTCCTGGATCAGCATCATCATCATCATCATCATCATCCTAATCATCATTATGATCACCATGATAATAACAGTAGCAGCAATCCTCCTCCTCCTCCTCCTCCTCCACCCTCCCTTACCTGCATTCAAGACGCTCTCAAAGCAGTCATGGAAAGGCCAAATTCAGAGGAATCACCGCCTGGAAACAAACGCCAACGCCTCAATCCCTTCAATTCCATACATATTCTTGATCACAGGCCCATTTAACAAGCTCTACTTAAACAGTCAAGCAGTCAATAGTAATTTTGTATATCAGTTTTGCAAGAGGAAAAACTGTCTGCAGATCTAACACAAGAACTCCATCCCCATTTGGTTTTGTGTGAATAACTTTCCATTGTCATTAATATGATGGCGATTCATTTGTCTTTGACATGTTTTCTTGTGTTAGATGCTACAGAAGATAGCTACCCACCAGCGGCCATTACAAAGATTGGAGCTGCCCGTTGTTTTGTTTGATGCGATACAAGTGGTATACGTGCCAAAGAGTTTTTTACTTGAGCACATCTCCCTAGTAGCGTATTCTCAGCTACTAACAGATGCGTTCAACTTCTTTTTTCTTTCAAGTTCTAGAAATTTTGTTTCTTAAAGTTCTTGTATTCGTCATTATCCAAAATTCTCTTTGTATGAGATAATTGAACTGTTATTGATGGGTATACCTGTTGTATTGCACCATTAGTATACACTTCATTAAAAGTAGCAACCACACTTTCTAACACTTTAGGGTACAATGGTTATGGCTATATCTATCAGCGTGACCTTCAACTTTGTTTTTATCTGGTTTTCTAAAGTCAAGTTAAATTGTAAAAAAAAACCGATTCTCTTACATTACTATCATCACTATTACTGTTACAAAATTTATCTATTCCTATCTGCTGTGCTTGTATCATAAATATTGTGACGCACTGCAGGGTCAGTGCGTGGAATGCAATAAGAATGAATCTTTTTCTGTGTGTATAATCTCTTACGCAGAGTTCACGACAGCATTTTAATAATTCAATCGCCCATGTGATGTAACAAACAATGCTTTCACTGTTGTGGGCATAATTGCTGTATATTTGATGTGCAGTTGACTAAATTACCTTCGCTAAAGCTTTCATCATTATTGTTGTCATAGTCTATGGAGAACTGTTTGTGCCCGTTTATTTACGTAAGGAAAGCTAAGAAGCATGTGGGTTTACTTTTCATTTTTCTTAATTTGAGCCCAATTGTATTCCAGTGCAAATATCACTTTTTCCTGGTATTCATGCTTTTGTACTTGAGCAGTGCCTCAAAGCTGTGTTGGGTTCATGTGCCTGTTTGTCAACTTAGAAAAAAGCGCAGGATTTACTCGTTATGTCAAAGTCGGTTTTCCGTTCGTTTAAGATTCCCACAGATTGCCATGATTGTTTTACCGTGTAATGCTTTTGAGACGTTGAGCATCATCATATTTAGGAAACCATAATTGCTTGGAAATAGCAAAGCAAAGAGATTCATCTCATTGAAGATAAGTATGCCATTCAAATGGACGGCGAATGAATATGTGAAGGGGAACTAGATATCGTTTCTCATATATAAGAATATTGTTAAGAGTTCAGTTAAAGCTAGCTTAATGTCGAAGGGCATAAACAATAATTTAAATAAGCTTTTTTTTTGGGTTTTAATGTAGTTTTACATTCATTTGAGGAATGAATGGGGTTTGATGGTATGAGGAATTAATGGGATTTGATGTCATCCTGAATTAACCTTTGTCTTGGTAAATAATTTGTCATCGAAAAGATGTTCTAATATGTCTTATATTTATGGACATGGATAATAATTCTTCAGTGTGATTTTGTAAAAAGATGTTTCAATATGTTTTGTGTTCATGGACATGATAATAATTTTTCTTTGTGATTTTGCTAAAAGTTTGTAATTAATGTAAAATTTTCACGTACCATTATTCTTTAGTGTAAATATAATGAAATTGGTATAATGCAAAGAGATGAAATAGTGTGTACTTTATTTATAGACTATTCATATATTTTTGAGTAGTTTTTATTAGCAATTTTTTGAATGTTTTGGAGTGAACCATTATTAAAGGTACCATGAAATTAAATCAATTGTTTGCACTACCAAACTACACTAGAGCTTTGGGAGATTGAGAAAACCTTGTAGTCATGTAAGAGTTTACCATTTGTATTTTATTTCTTCAAGGAGTTATAATATCAACATGTACCATAAAGATTTATTTCTAAAAGGAAATAAGGTATGCAGAAACACTTCCTACATTGATATTATGAAGAGAGTACTGTACAAATTTTCAATCTTTATAATTGTAGAAAGTAGAAACAAATATAAACATAAAATAAATAATATACCAAAACACAGGTGTACATGGGGAAAACCCTTTTGGGAGAAAAATCCCACACTCCAAAGAAGCCCAATGTATTATTCAGTAAACAATATGGTTAAAATACGCTTGTAGAGAAAGCCTTTACAGGAGTATCACCAACATTCAAATTTGGAGTGATTTCAGCGGCATTATGATGCCTGCAAATTAACACATACAAACTACAACTTCAAGCACCAATTTATAGGAAATGAACAAACTAGAAACCATAAATGGTTTTGGAAACCATTTGCAAAACTATAAGGGGTATGGCAGCCAAAGATTGGGGTCAAATTTCAACACCCCCTTCTTGGTCTTGGTCCTCTTAGTTATTTTTAGAAAATTCCTTACACATCTTACAATGTCATAATATGGCATATTTGACCACCCAAATTAGGTGTCCTAATTTATTTTCATTCCCAATGAAAAAGGTGCTCCATAACAAGTGTCCACACCTATCATAATGTTGGTCAAGTTATTTTTAGAAAATTCCTTACACATCTTACAATGTCATAATCTGGCATATTTGACCACCCAACTTAGGTGTCCCAATTTATCTTCATTCTCAATGAAAAATATGCTCCATAACACATGTCCACACCTATCATAATGCTAGTCAAGATTCCAATCTAATCTCCCTCTTACATGCTCTTACATGTCATAAGAATCTGTCATAGTCATAATGATCTTAAAACTCCACAAGATGCTGACACATGGTCAAACAATGCCACCACAATGTGGGTTGTCTACCTCCTCATATGAGGATAAAATCTACTAAAGATGAAATCCATGCCACCTCCAAATAGGATGCCAACTCTCCCAAAAGAAGATAAAATGCACAAAAGGAGAAATAGTGAATCCTTACAAAAGTATTAAAACAAACATTATGAATGCAAGGTTGAGACATATTTTCTGAACAATTTGTTCCATTTAGATCTAACCATCAAAGAAAAAAATTATTTCCTTGACTAAACAATCTTTTTATTATTTAACATTGGTGAGTCAAGTCTTAAAACTATTCTCATATATAATGTTTATTTTTCTATAACTTCTAATATCTAATATTTCTAGGATTTACTTCATAGATTCCATGACACTAGTAAAGATAGGATTACCCAGACAAAATGTCATATACTTGTAATGGTGTGATATCACAAAGGAATTCATCTTGAAAATGATTGACTTTGTACAAAATATGATAATGATAATAGCACCATTTCTATGAATCCCTATTTTAAATAATAAAATAGACATATTGCCTAATGGCCCATATATTAGAATTCAACAAAATTTCTACCTCTTCCATATTTGAGTTGGGAGTCAATGAGCTACCACAATAACTTGTACCATGACACCAATCTTACAATATATTATCTTTTTACATTTATCTAGTGTTGACATGGTAGATATGAATGTTTGCACTTGTATATAAGCAATATTTTCCAAGCACATCATTATTTGAATTATTTATTAGAGATAAATTTATGTATTTAACATCACTCTTGATCTTAATTTATTTTCTCCTTTAGCTAAAGTTGTGTATTTAACACCACTTTTTTATTTTAATTTGCTTTCTCCTTCAACAAATCTTTCTTTATGAATAAGTATATTGGATGGTTTTTAATTTGATATATTTTGACCTCATTCTAAATTTGAAGATCCTATTTTGACACTTACTCATGGTTTTGTCAAATGAGTTAAATTTATCATTTTTTAAATTGTTGATTTTTGCTTCATATTTTGGAGTGTCAAAGAATAGAAGTTTTCTCTTTTTGGGTGGACACTAATAAAGTAGCATTAGAACATGTTTATTTCTAGAGAAAAGTGATATTTTTAAAATAGATTTGATCACAAAACAAGAAAAGTAGAGCTAGTATGGATATTTTTAGAAATAGCGAAAAATAAAAATAAAATTACAAATGGATTTTTAAAAATGTGTAACACATTGTACATTGTATAAAATGAGTTGGATTGTAATTATTTAGTTGGAAGTAATATTTAATGTAAAATACTAGTTGAACATTCAAAATAAAAAGATTAGTTCATGTGGATGTGAGTCACTATTGCGTTAATTTCCATGAATGTATTCTAGTTTCTTACTTTTTGTTAAATGTTGGTTAGTATTAAAATGAGTTAAATTTAAAGTATTACTAAAATAAATGCATATTATATTTATGATAGACTCAATGAAAATGGTCGTACAAAATTTTAATTAGATTAAGAATATATAGAAGGAATATACAATACATGATATTTTTAGTGAGGAAGTATGAAAAGATTATATGTTGTTAAAGCTAGGTTGCTAAAAAGGATGTTTTTAAGAAGATGAAGAAATTCTAGGGGTGTATCTAGAATATCATCCATTATCCAATGGAGAGGTGTATTGAAGAATTCATAACATAAAGTACTAAATCAAGTTTGAGGTTTTAGATTTCAAAGGGAGTCTTAAAACGTGAAATGCTTATAGATTAGCTTCAAAAATTAGAAAATCACTTTAAGATGTGGAGCATTGGGGAAGATTATTTTAAAGGGCAATATTATTATATTGAAGATGATATTTTTTTAGAATAATTATAAAAGAAGTTAGGAGAAGAGAGGAAGGAATAAAGGAAGATAAAGTTGTGGTCTACTATGGTTAAATACCAGGAAAAGTTTGTGCACCATATTACCTACAAAAGAAATGTTTTAGATATTTTAAAAAGTTATGACAAAATAACATGGACATATAATAATATGTTGATTAATCCATGAACTTAAAAATAAGGATTGATATTGCACTAGAACAAAAATAAAGCCAACTATAATAATATATTTTCTTGGATCCATAGATATTCCCAATAAGAAGACAAATTAATATTAATCAAGTTTCATTATTTTTTATAAGCTAGAGAATCTATTATATAATCTATTGTGCCTTCCTCCATAACCAAAAACAATAGAAACAACCATCCCCAAAAAGAGGCCAAGCCTCAAAATAATTAAACAATTCCTACTTTATAAAGCTAAGGAAGAAAATGAGTGTAAACAATTTTTGACTAAAAACTCTATTAACCAACCAAAATAAGAAATAAGTAAATCAACAAAAAATAAAACTTGAATGGGAAGATCAAGAACACTCCATAGTCCACTATGAACAAACCACAATAGAGTCCCCCCACTTCTTGATGCAATCTTTTTGCGTCTATTTTCTTGCCTCTTCTCTTATTAATTATAGGAGTATCAATGGAAAAAGAAGTGAGACAACCCAAGCTATCCCCCACCACTTCATCATCTACTATAACATCTTTAACAACCTTAGGTAGTACTTTAGATCATCCTTGAAGAAGAAACTTACTATTAAAATCCTAATATCCATTAGCAATCTCCTCCAAAGTTTTCCCTTTTCCAAACCTTCACCCACACTTAACAATAGGACCCTAATTTATTTCATATTTATGATTGGTCATTTGTGAAATGGTAAGGATTTCATTAGACATCATGACATTATCCTCAACCTCTAATGGATTTGGGTCTTTATCTTCACAAAACTTCTCCTTCTATAGCACAAGATGGTCACCCTTTCCACCTCCACCAATTGAAGAAGAATAAATTATTTCAACTTTAGATACAAAATCTTCCAATCCCTCCATAGAGAGGACTAAAAAATAATCCTTATCTTGCATTACTAATCCCTTAACCCATTGATTGTATTGGGATACATGTGTAGCTAACTTGTGGCTAGCATAAACCTTAATTAAGTTATATAATTATTTATAGTCTTATAAAGGTAGTTTGTTTGGTCTACTTGACATTGAAAGCATAATTATGCTATATATAGGAGGTATTGAGTAGTATTTAAGCATGATATTTCAAATTCTATTTCCTATTAAAGATTTTTGGAGGTTTACCTCCTTAAAGTGGCTTATTATTATTATCAAGTAAAATTACAACTATTCTTATTATATTTCTAAGTGTTTACTATTGCATTCTTCTATTGTACAATTTATTTTATTACAAGTGGTATCAAAGCATGATCTTGGCATCTAGAAGGAAAGAGATAAAGCAATTTTTTAAATTTAGGAGGCTAGATTGTGAAGTGCATATCTCTCTCAATTTGATGATTTTTTTTCTATAATTTTGAGGGTTAGTCAAGGATGAATTAAATTTTCTACAATCTAGATTTTAGATCATTTGAAATAATTTGGCATAAGTTATTCCAAAATTAGGGTTTTAATCAAATTAGCTCCTAAAGCTACAAATCAATGAATTTTTGGGAGATATTTTCATGAAAGGTAGTTCTAGGTAGAAGTAAGTTATAGTAAAGTTTTCATCCTTTTTTTAATTTCTTTGAATAATCTATTATCAAAACTATTTTAGTGGCATTATGACGTGATCACAAACTAGAGGCCAAGGTAATAATTTCTGCAACTTGAAGAGGATATAGATTCAAACTTAGGATCAAGTGGGACCTCATTTTTGATGTTTTCTTCATTAGATGAAAAAATGTGCTAGCTAGAAGAAGGTATGCATAATATATAGTCCAAAATGGTAGGAGAAATGTCTAGTCTAGCAAAGGTGAGCGTAAGAAGTTGGGTCCACTTTTTGGCCAAAAAGACTAAGTCATTTTCTTGAAAATCAAAGTTTGTCATAGTTGGGGTAAAAATTTGAAGGACTTACACAAAATATTAGCATGGTGTAAAAAAATATGAAATGTGGTATTTTGTTTCTAGTTTTTAAATATGTAATTTATTCTAATACACAGATGACAAAAGTTGGTTTAGTATAGGATGTACAAAAGTGGCCTTTTTAAAAAAGTATGTTTTAGGCCAAAACATGCACATGTATGAACAACATAATTTGACCTAAATGAAAGTATTTTTCTAATTACTTTTGTGGAAAGATGTGTATGATGCTAAAGTTTAGTTAGGATATTTTTTATAATTTTTATTATTTTTTAATTAATTTTTTATTCAGCCTAATTTATTTTTTTAAAACCCCTCATGTACGATCAACATAATCTAAGATAAACTAATCATAACATTAATTTTTTCATCATATAGAGAGTGATGTCTGGATTGGTTAGACATAAATTTTTCAAAATTAAAAGTTATTAAAAAAATAGTAATACATATATGTCATTTCAAGTTTATGAGTCCCTTTATTTAAAAATTAATTAATAAATAAATAAAATATGTTAACAAAATTACATATTTGAAAATTGGACATTGTCATATGTAATGGGTTTTAATTTTGTCTAAAAATTCTGAAAAAAAAGGGTCATCAACCATATTGCCAAAGTCAGTTTTTATTCTTACTACTACCATGACATTGTACTTGTAAGTCCAAGGCCAAGGGTTGGGTTTCCAAGTCTATTCCAAGTGTAAAGCCAAAGTAAAAGTGCAGGTTTCAAATTTGAAATTTTAGTGAACATGTACCCACTCTAAAAAAAATAGGTATGCATGCTAAAAAGAAATGGTTACCTGTTTAGAAATGACTACCAATTCTAAAAGAGAATGCGTACACATTTTTTATTGCATATTGTTTAAAAATATTCTACTCATACGAGCATCAACATGAGACCAATACAAGCTCTTTACAAGCAAACACATTAGAAATCACCTATGGAAGACCAAGAGTCACTACTTAGAAATCCACTTTATTTAGAAACCACATACACATTCGAAGCTAACTATGAAAGACCAAGAGTGACAACTTAGAATTCTACATTAGATGTCCCTATGGGGATTTGAACTTGGGTCTCCATAATGAGAACCTAACATTTTAACCAATTAAGCTCAACCCCTTGGACTATGCATACACATTTAGAAAAGGGTACTCGTTTTATTTATATCCATTGTCAGCCCAATTTTAACTTTTCACAAAAGGTATGCATTCCTAAATAGGTGCATGTTACTAAAGGGTACCCATTTAGGAATAGGAGCCCAAACCAAAATGGGTATCTATTCTATATGGGTGAGAGTTTAGGTTGGGGCTCCCGTTCTTAAGCACGTACACATTTTTATGAAATGTGTATGTGTTCTTGTCGGGAATTCTTTTGCATGTGACACTTCAACTAAAAGTGAACCCAACTTCTTTCTTTTACCCTCAAGTTTGAAATGACAAAAGAAATGGCTAGCATCAAGTAGATAAAATGAAGGGAGATTTGCCTAACATGTAATGAAAATAGATAACATGAATTCTTCTTTGTCATTTATCAAATATTGTATTAGTAATCAATCAATTTCATAACCAAATGTTTAGGCCAGTCATGGGGGATAATCAGGACAACCCAATCCTAACCCAAATTCTAGCACTCATTTTGGATCTTTGACCCTACCATTGAAGGTGGATATGTGTAAGTTTTATGGTAAGGATCCACTTACTTGAAACAATCAAATGGAGAATTTTTTTATGTACACCAGATCCCAAGTGGGTAGAAGGTGGCAATGGCTTAGAACCTAAGAAATTCATTTAATACTTGTTGACAATAAAATACAGGCCTATAATCTATATAATATCTATGTTAGATAAATTAACCCTAGCATGATGCAATAAGAAGTAAATCAAGATGGTGTGGTAGGTAACAAATACATAATATAAAGAAAGACCAAAATTTTATACACCCATATACACCATAGAATTAATCTTCTCATATATTCATATTATATATCCTTTATACAATAAACATTTGGTACTGTTGGTGGGCATTTTTGCACACAACAACTTAGATAAAATACTAAGTATCCTATTTCTCTTGAATTGATCAAATCCCAAAGAATGGAAAATGACTACCCCAAGGTCTCTCCTAGCCAAGTCTTGGTCTTACAAGATAACTTAGTTGTTGAATGTATTTGTTGTTCCAACAAGGGACCTTACACCTATGAACTGGAAAAATAGGTTTTTCGAATGATATGCTACAGTAATATGCAAACCCTAGATAATTTTTAGATGAGAGATATGAAAACAAATTTTATCATCAAATGAGCAGTGTATTTATGCTTATTCCTAATCTAAACTTCAGTATTTTGAAAAAAGTTCAAAAGATGGACAGGATAGGAAAGGGTTCAAAATTCCTAAGGACAACTATAGAAATGATCAAGTACTTCAAATAGATAGATCCCAAATAAAAATATCTCTACTTAATCAAACAACTCACAATGCCACAAAGACAATGCAATCTTCAAAGGAAATAAAAGATTTTCAAATTATGAAATAATTTCATCAAAAACCCAATAAATGACATAGTTTAATTAAACTTCCATAATCAAACTGAATTAAAACATGTTTAGGCTAACCACACAAAGTAACTTACAATCAACATATCACCAGTGATATGAAAAAGAGATCCACCAAATATCATAAATAATTGATCATAGCTACAAATGAACTTTATCTAACTTATGAAGAGGAATCATGTAAGATAATTTCAATCAATAAAATAACACAAATGACACCAGTAAATGTTTCTATTTTTATTGATTCCAAAAGTAGCAATCTCAACAATTCTTGATCTAACTCTTGTACAAGAGAGAGTGATTGCCTTTTATAGAGGAAGCAAGGGCACTTATTATATAATGAATGGTGAGGATTAATCCAACACCAATGATCCAAATTTTACCAACATTAATTGTTTGGGGCAAGGCAATATTTGTCATCCATCTCCAACTGATTTTTGATCCAATGGTTACAATTACATTTTGACTTCTTAGAAAAAGATAAATTTACACTTTTCAATGTATGTCTAATAACACAAATCACTTTTTGCAACAGTTGACAATAAAAAATGAAAATGACACATTTTTCTAGGGCAACACTCATTATGTGGACTTCTGAATTGGTTCGCTGGGAGTGACAAGTGTGAACAATGCTCAAGAATTGGGCGTATCTTCTTCAATGACGATCTGATCCTTTTCTCCTTCCTTCCTTTTATATTCCATTAGGGCGATCAAGGTAGGATTTAGTGCTGGTGGGAGTGGATCCCTTGAATAGGACATTTGGAACTTTTGAGTGCTAAAGTGCTTGGAATAAATATAAAAGAGTGGCCTTTCTCCTATGAGTCCCTTTACAAAATTCCTTGATTTGAGCCTTGATGTTCCATTTTATTCATTTGTGCTATGCCAAAAGAATATGGAAGAGTCTGCAGTCCCTCTTGAATAACTTGGTTGAAATGCTACTTAAACAACTCCACATTCAAATCAATATTGCCCCCAACATACTGCCCGGTGATATCAGATAGGAGGTCAAAACAATCACATTGAATTTTATGTATATCTA
Organism: Cunninghamia lanceolata; assembly: GCA_027924645.1. Classification (NCBI taxonomy): domain Eukaryota; kingdom Viridiplantae; phylum Streptophyta; class Pinopsida; order Cupressales; family Cupressaceae; genus Cunninghamia; species Cunninghamia lanceolata. The sequence continues at coordinate 1,248,722 of BSBN01000017.1, read as the reverse complement.
ATGAAGTAAGACTCAGCTCCTGTTCACATTTACTAATGGTATCCCTTATGAATTTCATTAATTCTAACAAAAACTAGGAAATTCCATGGTATCTTTGGTAAGGATATCTTCTTTTATCAACACACCAGGAAATAGTTTACACATCATCTCTACCTTGGGGGATATCCAAGAATGCTCCTCCTCATTTTCCTTGCAATCATCAAGGATATCATCAATATTTGATCTAAGATAAGCGGAATTATTTAAAGCCCGAATTGCTTCCTCAATAGCTTGGCAAACTTGATCATAAATTTCTTCAAGTCATTATTGGGTTGCTCTTGCTACATGCTTCATTTTATCAATATCATCAAATTCTTTCTTGGACAAAATCACAGGAGGAGCTATGGTGCCATCATCTTGTTGCAAAGGGGAAACCAGGTGTGTGATGTAAGCCTAAAGTTTTGTAATCTATTCTTTTAATCACCTCTTTGTAAGCTCATCCTTATGCATCTATTGTACCACAATGATCGCGTCATCCCGCATCTCCTCAATCTCTTGATGTTTGGTAGTATGACCAAGATTGACAGTAGAAATCTAGAAATCTTTAGCCCTAAGATCTCTATCATCTTTGTCTACTATAGGTGTTACAATCTATGCAATTACCCTTGAGCTTGAAACATCCTTGGTTATAATAGAAATCACCTTAGGCTTCTTTTTTCCCTTTGGATTTTTAATCTTGCTTATCAAACTAGCTAAGTCCAATGTGAGAATTGTAATTACTGACTATCTCTGATTCAACCTTTTTTATAGCCACTAATGGGATAAAGAATTGTCATCAATGGGGACTTGTTATTTTTGATGAGAAGAGAGAAAAACTTCTTGTGTAGACACCCTAAAATCACCATTTCATCACATCACTGACATTTTAATCAAATATGTCAAATCACTTGCATTTTAACATTAATTAAATAATCCAATTATTTAATTAATTTCATCAAAATCATTAAATTCTTCCAAAACTCTAAAATTCAACATTAATTGAATAAATTCTCTTTATTTAATTAATTTCATCAAAATCAACTTGTTTCTTCCAAAATTAAATAATTTCAATTATTTAATTAAATCCTTATCTTCTTTCAATCTTCAAATCCATGTCAATTGAATAAATTAATTATTTAATTAATTTATCATCAAAATACTCTTATCTATAATTAAATAATTTTAATTATTTAATTAAATCAATTGTTCTTCCAAATTTAAATAAATCATGCAAATTTATTTAAATTATCTCAATCTCTAAAAATAAAATATAATCAAATATTTTATTTATTCCTCTAATCTTGCACAAACAATTAAATAAATTTATTTATTTAATTTACTTTTTATCCTCCAATTCCTCTAAAAATAAATCTTGTTCATCATGCACACAAAATTAAATAATTTATTATTTAATTTATTTCAAATCACGCAAAAATCAAATCACAAGTTCAGTTAATTGACTTAATCAATCTTATTTTTATCAACAACTCTTAAATTAGAAAAAAAAGTATTCTAATTTATGAAATCAAATCCTATCTTTATCAAAAAGCAATTAACTCAAACAAAAATAGCTTTTTGTGTGACACATGTCAGGTGCACATTCATCATGAACTCTAGATTTATCTCATCCATTGATTTCATGGAATTATTTCATCCGTTGATCGATCATGTCTAAAATTTATACAAACCCCCCTCATCTCCATAACAAAACCTCTTTGATCGATGATCTCTTTTCGATTATTTATTCTCAGGCATCCTTTACAGCGCATTAAGCATTCATTGCATCGTTGAGCACCCTTGAGCACTTTGAGCACAAATACAACCTACATCTGCTTGTTGCAAACATGGTTTTGCAATTTATGAAGCAATCCACATTCGACCAAGAGATCTAAACAGTCTAGGTGATAGCTTCTTTGTTTTAATTTGATTTATTAGTTATTGCTTAGATAGATCTTTTGATGTTATGGGTAATTGAGTTGTTATTATCATTTCTTTTTGATCTTATCATTCAACCTCTCAATTTTTCCTATACACATTCTGGAACACCCGGTGGGACCCAGTAATCGCTCTTTTTCTTTGAGAAATTGGTTTTTTTAAGTACAGTACGGAATAGTGCACATCAACACAGAAAAGTGCTTTTGGTAGTATAGTACTATGCCTCTGGTATAACAATATAGCACCTTCAGGCGATATTGTAGTGCCTCTAGTAGTACAGTACCACGCTCTTGGTAAGATAGTGCAGCGCACTTGGCATAACAATAGAGCACTTTTGGTCTATTAGGGTTTCTGATCTTGTTTTCTAATTTGTAGGGTTTCTAACTCATCATATCTATCATTCATTGACTGACAAGCTGATTTATTTATCTTTCAATTATCATTTATACTACCTAAGCTAATGTATCTAGGAGTATTGTCATTTGTTGAGTTAACCTATCTTTTTGCGGCATCTTGTGAGTTGTTTTTATTTGCAGGTTAGAGATCTTACCCTCTATCAACATCCCAGATCATCTATTAACCATGAAGATATCTTTTGATCTAGCTTTTCTAACGAAATATGACTTTTTTTAGATCTAGGGAAGCAAAGCACTTTTGGTAGTACAATAACTCGCTTTTGGTAGCACAGTACTATGCTTCTGGTGGCACAGTGCATCGCTTTTGGTTCAGTAGTAACGTGCCTTCAGTAGCACAGTCTGACACTTTCAGTAATATAGTAACTCGCCTTTGCTAAAATAGTAAAGCACTTTTGGTCAATTAAGTTATTTTTTTGCTAACTCTTAAGTTTGTGTGGAACTAATCAAATTGTTGCAGCTTCTTAGTACTCACATAGAGAAAATGGATTTTTCTCTAACATGTTCATGCAGGATGAGTGTTGAAGAATCTCAATCTATCACACTAAGTCTTAGAAACATATTGCTTTCTTAAGGGATAATTGAACCAATCATTTTTTGCAATCTTAGGAACATATTGTTTTCTTATGGGACAATTGAACAAATCATCTTTACAATCTAAGTCTTAGGAACATATTGCTTTCTTAAGGGACAAAACATCTTTTTTTTTTGCAATCTAAGTTTTAGGAACATATTACTTTCTTAAGGGACAATGGACATGAATGCAAAAACACTTTAATTTTCTAAGGGACAATGGACATGAATGCCAAACTCTTCAATTTCATAAGGGACAATTGACAACTACAATTGTGTGTGTGCCTAATGTAGTTGCACCTTATTTTTCTTATAACAGGACAATTAAACCTTTGTTTGATGTTCTTGATCTTACTTTCAGTTATTCCTTTAGAAGGGCCTACTTTTGGATTGCGCTTCATCCATAAGGGATGACCCTAAGCAGAGTTTTCCTTTGAACTGCTATATAAGAGGGATAAGGTGAAAGCCAAGTCCTAACCAACGTCAGCCTTACCTTGTGGTGCCAAATCGAAAAGAGGTGTATGTTGCAAGTATGAGGTGAGCCAGTGTTGTCATTGATGTCAACATACTCATATTGCATTGACAAGAAGGATTTGATGAGCTGTGTGCTGAGGATATTGAGAAAATTAGCCTCAGTCAGGAACAGTGAAGAACAGTGATGAGAAGAAGGCAAATGTACTGTATAGGATGAGAATCGGAGGATGCGGATTAAAGGGTTAGTAGATATGAGTCTTGAGATGCTTCAGTTAAGATTTCAGAGGTCCGCATGAAGATCTGAAGGAGTTGTGGCTGTCGGTATAGAACCAGTTCCGGCAAGTATCCAGAGGTGACAGAGGATCACAAAAAGGTCCGGTGAGGTCCGGAATTGTATTATCCTAATCTACGGATTGGACGGAGTGTCTGAGATGTCCTTGTGATGTGTCATTCTAATTTGTGTATGATTTGGAGGTCCGGAAGTACCTCTTGCATTATGACAGTGGCGACAGACTGTGTTCTTGAAGTTCCGGATGAGGAAGACAAGAGATCCCAGTAAGTAGAGGAAGTGCGGATGTATCCGGACATTCAGACAGGCTTGTGAAGGTTCTTGGATCATGTTTAGGTTGTGTTGTTGGTCCGCATTGATGGTAGAGCCCGGAATTGAAGTTATTCTTCCGGATGAAGTTCTTGCTCTGTTTAGCCGACCGGATGAGTTGTTCATCCTGCGAATGTTCTTGTGATGGCCGACCGGATGTGTTATTCATCTTGCGGATACTCCTATGGTTGTTTGCCGACTTAGATGTTTGTTCCTAAGTCGATGTCTTGTATAAATAACGGTTTGTGAGTTCATTTCAAAGTGTGGTGTGTGGATGAGTGTGGCATAGCGAAGAAACGTGTGAAAGGCAGAGTAGAGATTTTTGGGCTTAATTGGAACTGATCCGGACATGGTAGAGATGTCATTCTCCAGTTCAAGACTGTGATTTTTATCACTTTGTAGACAGTGTGTCTCCTTGTAGGCAGTGGGCCTCTTTGTGAGCAGTGTGCTCGGGCAGTGAGCCCTTATTGGCATGTGCCATTCATTTTCTTTATTCTTCTAACAGAGAATAATTCTTGGGTTAATCACCCCGTGGTTTTTCCCTTAACCGGGTTTTCCACGTCAAAATCTTGGTGTTCAATGTGTTGATGCTTATCTGCTCTTGTGTTTATGTATTATGCTTCCATGGATGATTATTTGATATACTGCTAACTAACAATAAAGAATCAAGTGTTTGAAAGAAGAAGAAGTTTTATACAACTGATTCACCCCCCCCTCTCAGTTGTATGCCCTAGATCCAACAATTGGTATCAGAGCTAAGTCCCTCTGATAGGAGCTTAACCGCTTGAGGAGATCCAGGATGTTGTCATACAAGAAGGATAGTCTGAAGTTCGATGGAACCAACTTCACTCTCTGGAAAGGTCTCATGAAGTGTCATTTGGAATGTATGGGAAAAGCATACTTGGCTATGATTTCAAAACCATATATACCTCCACAAGGTGGTCCGACAACTCTGAATGAAATCACAGAAGCTGAAAACAATCTACGGACCAAGGAAGCTCTTCTAAGCGCATTGAATGACTCAGATCTCTCGAATGTCATTGACCTACCAACTGCATATGAGATCCTAACTAAACTGGAACTTCTGTATGAAGGAGATGAGTTTGTCAAAAGTGCAAGGTTGCAAAGTCTGAAAGGGAAATTTGAAAGATTGAAAATGAGAGATGATGAAAACATCACTACCTTTATGCCAAGAGTAAATGAGCTGGTATGTGGAATCAGAAACGCTGGTGGAACTTTAGATGAAAATGAGATTGTCTGCAAAATCCTAAGATCCCTTCCTGCTGCCTACAAAATCAAAGTTGCTGCCATTGATGAATTCAGAGCCCACACAACTGTCACAAGAGAACAACTGGCTGGCAAACTAGCTGCATTTGAAATGACCGAGTTTGGAGATGATCCTCCCAAGACTGAATCTGCTTTCAAAGCCAGTGCCTATGTGAAAGGCAAACAGAGATTTGATCTGGGTGAAAACTCATCAAGGAAAATGTCATGGTATGATCAAGCAAGAAGAGACATGGAAGAAGAAGAAGCAGAAACAGCTCAACTTGAAGCCCTCATTGCAAAGAGACTGCCAAGAGGATCCGGTAAGTATGAAGGAAAACTACCCTTTAAGTGTTTCAACTGCAATAAGATTGGTCACTTTGCCTCAAGATGTCCAGAGAGATCTGCAAGATCTAATACTCACAGACAAAGGTTTCAAAAGAATTGCTATTATGTTCATGAAGAAGATGACAATGAAGGAGTAACAGATGATGAATCAGAACTAGGAAGCAAATCCGGAAATGAGTGGGTGTTTATAGCCATCAAGGAAGAAGATTCAATACTCTCTGAATCTGTCAATCACAAAGTTGTTGAAAAAGCCTTGGCTGCTCAAGTGGAAGAAAAGGATGATTGGGTTATTGACAGTGGATGTTCTCACCATATGACTGGTGACAAGAATAAGTTCTTAGATTTGGAAAGATATGAAGGAGGAATGGTAAAGTTTGGTGACAATTCTGCTGGCAGAATCAGAGGTAGGGGAACTATTTCCTTTGATGGTAAGAGCAAAACAGGAAATGTACTGTATGTTGAAGGATTGAAGCACAATCTTCTCAGTGTTGGTCAGTTAGTGGACAAAGGCTATGATCTCCGGTTCAAGAATGGAAAATGCAGAATCTTTACAAGCTCCGGAACTGAAATTGCATCCGGTACTCAGACAAAAGGTAACATCTTTCATCTGGTTGGTTCAAATAAAAGTTGTTTGTTTGTTCAAATTGATCAGAGTTGGTTATGGCATAGAAGAATGTGTCATGTAAATTTTGATAACATCATCAAGATAAGCAATACTCAGGCTGTGAGAGATCTTCCAAAATTGATGAAACCTACAAATAGTGTGTGTAAAGAATGTCAGTTAGGTAAACAAAGCAGAGTCTCTTTCAAAAGCAAAGATCAGTCTTCTACCGGATTGTTGGAATTAGTACATACTGATCTATGTGGTCTGACAAGAATCAAGAGTCTGCAGGGTGATAGATATTTCATGTTGTTAATTGATGATCATTCCCGGATGATGTGGGTTACCTTTCTAAAAGAAAAATTAGAAGCTTTTGAGAAGTTCAAAATATTCAAAGCTATGGTGGAGAATCAAACCGGATTGAAACTAAAGTGTCTAAGGTCTGATAGAGGTGGTGAATTTACATCTGGTGAATTCATTGACTTTTGTGAGAAACAGGGTATAAGGAGACAGTTATCTGCTCCTAAGACTCCACAGCAGAATGGAGTAGTTGAGAGAAGGAACCGGACCATCCAGGAAGCTGCTAGGACAATGATGTTGGAAGCAAATGTTCCTCAAATGTTTTGGAAAGAAGCTATCAGCACCGCAGTCTACACTCTCAATCGAGTTCAAATCAGAAACAACACCGGTAAGACCCCCTATGAACTCTGGTTTGGCATCACTCCTACTGTGAAATATTTCAGAGTATTTGGTAGCAAGTGTTATATTAAAAGAGATGAAGATCTAGGAAAGTTTGATGCTAGAAGTGATGAAGGAATTTTCTTGGGTTACTCCACTCAAAGCAAAGCATACCGGTGTTACAATAAAAGATTGAGGAAGATGATAGAAAGCACCAATGTAAAGGTTGATGAAGGAATTGAGAAGCCTTCAAGATTTTATGAGTTTGATGAAGATGACCAAGACAGTGTTCAAGGACCTCAATCCTCTCCGGTGAGACAGAGTCAGCCTGATCCGGTAAATCAGGAAGAAGAGATAGGTCTGAATGAGCCTGATCAAGAAACAGCAGTGCTGGATACTCCCAAAATTCCAAGGTATGTAAGACTGAACCACTCTGAAGATCAGATCATAGGTGACAGAAGCAAAGGTGTACAAACTAGAAGGAATATTGCTCAAAATCAGGATGAATGCTGTCTGATTTCAAAAATTGAACCTAAAACAATAAATGAAGCCTGCAATGATGAAAACTGGACCAAAGCAATGGAAGATGAATTGATGCAAATTGAGAAAAATCATACTTGGGATCTTGTTCCCAGACCTAGAGACAGGAATGTAATTGGAACCAAGTGGGTCTTCCGGAACAAACTAAATGAAGCTGGTGAAGTAATCAGAAACAAAGCTAGATTGGTCTGCAAAGGCTACTCTCAAATAGAAGGAATTGACTTTGAAGAGACTTTTACTCCGGTGGCAAGAATTGAAGCAGTCAGATTACTTCTTGCATTTGCTGCCTTCAAAGACTTCAAGGTATATCAGATGGATGTCAAGTCTGCCTTCCTAAATGGTGATCTGGAAGAAGAAGTCTACATTGAACAACCAGATGGATTTCAATTGTCTGATAATAATGATATGGTCTGCAAGTTGAAGAAAGCTTTGTATGGATTGAAGCAAGCCCCAAGAGCATGGTATGAAAGGTTGGATAAGCATCTTGTGCAGATTGGATTCAACAAAGGTACTGCTGACAGTAACTTATATTTCAAAATTGATCATGAAAACATTCTGATTGTTGAAGTGTTTGTGGATGATATCATTTTTGGAGGAAGAGATAGTATGTGCAAAACTTTTGCAAATCAGATGAAAAGTGAGTTTGAAATGTCTATGCTTGGTGAAATGAATTTCTTCTTGGGTCTGCAAATTACTCAAACAAAAGAAGGGATCTTCATTTCTCAGACCAAATATGTGAAAGAATTGTTAAAGAAATTTGGTATGGAAGACTCAAAGCCTATGAACACTCCTATGGCAACCGGATGTAAGTTAAGCAAAGATGATGATTCTCCAAAGGTAGATCAGACAAAGTATAGATCAATGATTGGTGGATTGTTGTATCTCACTCAAACTAGACCAGATATAATGCAGGCTGTTGGTCTTGTGGCAAGATTCCAGGCTGATCCTAGAGAATCTCATGTTATGGCAATCAAAAGAATTTTTAGGTACTTGAAAGGAATAGTTGAGTATGGTCTATGGTACCCTAGAGATCCGGATTTCTCTCTTCATGCTTACACAGATGCAGATTGGGCAGGAGATGTGGATGACCGGAAAAGCACTAGTGGTGGAGCATTCTTTTTGGGGAAGAGATTGGTTTCTTGGCTAAGCAAGAAACAAGATGCAATATCTCTGTCTACAACTGAAGCAGAATACATTGCAGCAGCAGGTAGTTGCACTCAAATCTTATGGATGAAGTAGATGCTAAGAGACATCAAAGTTGAATGTAAGGAGCCTATCACAATTTTCTGTGATAATTCAAGTGCAATTAATATTTCCAAGAATCTGGTATTGCATTCTAAGACTAAGCACATATCTATCAAATTTCACTTTTTGAGAGAACAAGTAAACAAGGAAGAAGTCAGATTGGAGTATGTTCCCTCCAAGGATCAGATTGCAGATATCTTTACAAAACCTCTTCCCAAGGACTCTTTTGAATATCTCCGGGAGAAGTTAGGGGTCATGGCCCCTCCGGTGATGAACTAAGATGCACTGATGTGCATCAGTCCGGTGGCTATCACAGTCATATCTTGTGATCCGGACTAATGGGGAGCTGCAACTAAGGGGGAGCAGCTGGTATGATTCTGATGTATGAGAATTGCAAGTATGAGCCCTTTGCCATTGATGTCAAAGGGGGAGAGAAGACATGTGAAAAACAAGTGGATGATGATCAAAGGGGGAGTAGTAAAGGAAGAGAAGACATATGAAAAGTTGAAGTTCTTGTCTTAATGGTTTTTCACATCATATGTTGCCATCAATGACAAAGGGGGAGATTGTTGCAAGTATGAGGTGAGCCAGTGTTGTCATTGATGTCAACATACTCATATTGCATTGACAAGAAGGATTTGATGAGCTGTGTGCTGAGGATATTGAGAAAATTAGCCTCAGTCAGGAACAGTGAAGAACAGTGATGAGAAGAAGGCAAATGTACTGTATAGGATGAGAACTGGAGGATGCGGATTAAAGGGTTAGTAGATATGAGTCTTGAGATGCTTCAGTTAAGATTTCAGAGGTCCGCATGAAGATCTGAAGGAGTTGTGGCTGTCGGTATAGAACCGGTTCCGGCAAGTATCCAGAGGTGACAGAGGATCACAAAAAGGTCCGGTGAGGTCCGGAATTGTATTATCCTAATCTGCGGATTGGACGGAGTGTCTGGGATGTCCTTGTGATGTGTCATTCTGATTTGTGTATGATTTGGAGGTCCGGAAGTACCTCTTGCATTATGACAGTGGCGACAGACTGTGTTCTTGAAGTTCCAGATGAGGAAGACAAGAGATCCCAGTAAGTAGAGGAAGTGCGGATGTATCCGGACATTCAGACAGGCTTGTGAAGGTTCTTGGATCATGTTTAGGTTGTGTTGTTGGTCCGCATTGATGGTAGAGCCCGGAATTGAAGTTATTCTTCCGGATGAAGTTCTTGCTCTGTTTAGCCGACCGGATGAGTTGTTCATCTTGTGAATGTTCTTGTGATGGCCGACCGGATGTGTTATTCATCTTGCGGATACTCCTATGGTTGTTTGCCGACTTAGATGTTTGTTCCTAAGTCGATGTCTTGTATAAATAACGGTTTGTGAGTTCATTTCAAAGTGTGGTGTGTGGATGAGTGTGGCATAGCGAAGAAACGTGTGAAAGGCAGAGCAGAGATTTTTGGGCTTAATTGGAACTGATCCGGACATGGTAGAGATGTCATTCTCCAGTTCAAGACTGTGATTTTTATCACTTTGTAGACAGTGTGTCTCCTTGTAGGCAGTGGGCCTCTTTGTGAGCAGTGTGCTCGGGCAGTGAGCCCTTATTGGCATGTGCCATTCATTTTTCTTTATTCTTCTAACAGAGAATAATTCTTGGGTTAATCACCCCGTGGTTTTTCCCTTAACCGGGTTTTCCACGTCAAAATCTTGGTGTTCAATGTGTTGATGCTTATCTTCTCTTGTGTTTATGTATTATGCTTCCATGGATGATTATTTGATATACTGCTAACTAACAATAAAGAATCAAGTGTTTGAAAGAAGAAGAAGTTTTATACAACTGATTCACCCCCCCCTCTCAGTTGTATGCCCTAGATCCAACAGTGTACTAGCACTTTGTGGAAATAATTTTCACATTGTGCAAAGTGTTTGATACTCTTAGTAGGATTGGTTAAAGGTTTTAGTAGCTTGTCACATTGCTCATAAGGTGTTGGTCCCTCAAAGCTACTAAAAACTAATCTAGATAGTGACTACTCGATCCACCTCTGAACGTTGCGGTAATCATTAATACAAGGGGAATCGATTCAAGCCCCCAAGATACTCACCATTGCCTCCCTTGAGAAGAGATAGTATTCCCTTGACCATAAAGCTCTTGTGACCTACTTGAGCTTTCCAAGGGGAGGGTGAGATATCCCTACTTATCATCTCTCGCAAAGATACAAATGTACGACACCTATACGGAATGACATTTGGTCGACGGAGAATTAAGTTGTGAGCTGATCTACTGCAATGAAACCATGTCTCTAGGGATAAAAAGTGCTTGAATTGTTTGAAATTGTATTATACCCGTGGAAACATTGGGCTTTTTCATGAGCCTCGAACATACACTATCTATTGTGTCAGTCCTCTTTGATACTTTGTTTGATGTGTTTTCTCTTGCCAAATCAAATCCAATCAAAATCAAATCCAAATCTATCAAAATTTGCCTTAAAAACATCACTGACACTACTTCAGTACCTTTGGTATAATAGTAGCTCGCTTTTGGCAGCATAGTCTAGCACCTTTGGCATAATCATTTAGTGCCTCTGGAAGAAAAGTCCAGTGCCTTTAGTAACATAGTAGTTTTCCTTTGGTAACACAGTCCCATGCCTTTGGTATAATAGTTTAGCGCCTTTGGTCCAGTAAACTGTTCATCAAAACTAACTTAGTAAACTCCCAGCAAAATCTCAAAAACATTGTCCTAGTGCATCCCATGGTAACCACTAGACTCCAGCAAATTATGAAGGCTAAACAAGTTGCCCAAAGGAAGCACAAATCACCTCCTCATACAGCTCAAGCAAGCCAATCCAACATGACTCCAAAGGGTACTCCAAAAACACCAATGAAAAGACCAACCAACTCTTAAAACATGCCAAAACTAATCCTCAGGAAGGTAATGTTCCTTTGGTAGATGTAACTCAATTCACTATCAGCATGCCTCATGATTTTGCTACACCTGGTTATACCACGGTTCAAGTCCCATCTCAAGAAGAGCGACACTTTGAAGAAGGTCAATTCTCTCAAGAAGATAGACATGACCTTGATGAAATCATGCAAGATTCTAGAGCTATAGCCATATTTGACAAAATCCTTAGTGAGAACCAAGATCATTTCTTTCACTTATTAGCAGAACAAGGAGCACAATTACCTCAAGATTTTGATCTATCCAATCTTAAAAAGCCAAACAAAACCCATGACATTATAACTACGGTCCAAACTATGCCAACCGTGACCACTCCTATACCCGAACAAAGCTCACAAGGGATAATATCTATGCCTTTTGCCGCTCAATATGAGAATCCTCTTTATCAAAATCTAATGGTAGAAAGACCCATATCACCACTTATGACTCCTATGGAGATTTACAAACACCAATAAGAAACTCTACATCATCAAGCAGAACTAGCAAGATAGGCCGCTCTAGCAAAATCAAACACACAGCAACCTCCTAAAATGCCCACACCAATTGCAAGTGGAATATTGGCTAGCCCATCACGAGAAGGTTTCCCACCAAACTACAATCTAGGAAACACTTATGTGGTTTTAGACAGCTAAAAATGTCTTCATCATCAAACTGACCCCTGACATCCCTAAGCATACCAATTTCCCTCCTAATTAATTAATTAAATTTTTATTTAATTAATTATCCCTTCATCACCTAATTTTTCATCATTTTACTCCCTACAATTGGATTAATTTAATTAATTCAATAGTTCAACCTTACCCAATTAATTAAATAAATATGCAATATTTATTTGGTTAATTTCCCCTTCTCACTAAACCCAATTAATTAGTTAAATCATATTTAACTATTTAATTCAGCCTATTAATTAACCTATCCCTACCCTAGGTGATTAAATAGTCATTATTTAATTACCTACCCTAACCTACATCATCCTAGCCTTAGGATTAATTAAGTAAAGCCTTATTTAATTAATCTTATCTTACCATTAATCCATTTGCTAATTTATTCTAGCCATATTAATTAGGTTAATCACCTCAATTAATTTGGTCAAACCCTCATTAACACTTCTCCCCACAACCTATGAATAAAAAAATGATTTCCATGCCAAATAAATTAATTTTTAATACACATTTGTCATAATCTTCATTAAATACCTCTTACACCCCTTACACATGTCATAACTCATTAATATCCACTCTTCGCCAAATGAATTTTAAATTCATTTTACTCTTCCCCATATGAATTTTTAATTCACAAATAATCCATCTCACCCAACCTCATTTATGGGCCCCTCTTCCCAAGATGAATTAAAAATTCATCTTTATTCTCACCCCTTCATTTCTCAAGATTAAATCTAGGCCCTCCAGATCATCTTCATCCTCCACCATGGATCTCTCAAATCAATCTCCACCCTTGAATCAAAATCTCTCCAAAAATTCTATAAATACACCATCTCTCAAGCCATTTTTCATCCACAATTTGAGTAGTGTTATTATTCTAAAATCTTGAGCTAGTCTAAGTGTGAGTTGCATAGTTTGAGAGAATTTCACATCTCATTTGAGCCTCTAGGGTATATTTAGGAGCATTGGGTGTAAGCTCCTCCACCCTTCTTGGATTAGGTCTTCACATTGAGGTATAACTCTTTGTTTTGAATGCATTTGATTTATGTTTTTACCTTGATTTGGATTCACTAATCACATTGGCATGTCCAGTGGGACACACAAGGTCTCAATCTAACTTTTTGTTGTGAGTTTTTGTTCTTAAAGCTATTTTTTGCAGGTTCTAGTGCCAAATGCCCTCTGTTTAGCACTATTTCTTCTTAAAGTAGCGCCATTTTATGGTTTTCTGGTGCCATTTCACAGTTCTGTAGCGCCATTTCTGCTTGCACTAGTGCCATTTTCCTATGACAAGTGATCCTAATTTTTTTTGCACTAATGTTTGATTTCTCTTGGTTTTTGGTGTTTTGTAGGCTTTTGGGATCAAATTACTCTCTGTTTTGACAGGAAAATTGCAGAGATAAGGGGAGGTTATGGCCATTTTTTGAGAAAATTTTGTATTCAAAGAACCACTCTATCTTTGTTTTAAAAATAATCAAAAAACACTGAGAACAAAGAATTAGTTTGTTTAGTTTGATAAAACAACCAACAAACAACTTAACAAACTCACTAAACAAACTTATTTAAGCAAACAACTTTGTTTTTTAAGAATTTTCAACCTCTGTCTCGTATTAGCGCTAAATAGGCTCATATTGGCACCATTTTGAAGTATTTTGGTGCTTTTTTCAATTTTAGCACTATTTTCATTATTGTTGATGCTATTTCCTGTATGAGCACCATTTTAATCTATATCAACGCTATTTGTAATATCAACGCTATTTGTAATGATTGTAGTGCCATCTATAAATCTAGTGCAATCTAAGATTATTGTAGCGCTATAGTTAGGTTTGTTCTAGGTTCTGGATATTAGTGCCATTTCAGGCTTTATCAGCGCTATTTGTCTCTGTTCTAGTGCTATTTTTCTATACTGACATTGGACTTTATGTAGGGAATTTTCTTTGATTCGAAGGCTTTTTTACGTCTGTCCAAAACCATCAATTGCAAACTACTAACATATTTGCAGGGTTTTTAGATTAAAACAAACACTTTCTTTGGGTGTATTTAAAAAGAACCCTTGCATGTTAGTTTAGAAAACACTTCAATTGGTGCACTAAAATTAATCAATTGGTTTATCAAACAAAACAACAAACAAACACTTCAATTGGTGCTCATAAAAAGAATCCTTGTGTGCCTTAGTGTAGAAAAACATTTGATTTTGGTGCTCAAAAATTAACAAGTGCTTGCAAACAAACTTAGGAACATTTCAATTTGGGCTTAAAAAGAACATTAGTAAGTGTTTGCCATGCTTGGTGTACTTGCACATTGTGTTTCCCAAAGGGTTTAGAATCAAAGTATCCTCTCCCCTCACCTTGCAAAAGGATCTTGGGTGTAAGAGAAATGGTTATAACACTCTTTCTTTTTCTAGGCCGTGAGCCTGCTTTTGAGACACATCTGAAAGGAGAACTCAATAGCAACCCCGAGTGGTACTTTCATTCGGTCCGCTATATGTAAATTAGGATAAGGTGAAAGCCAAGTCCAAATTGGTATTAGCATATACCATTTGATGCTAGCTTGAAAGGGAGTAGTACCTTGTGTATATGAAACCCCTAGTAGAGCTAGTAAAAACCTTAAGTGGTTTATTGCATGCTTGTATCGTGCCAATCCCCCGGATGTTCCCCCACTATGAACCTTTGTTTTAGTAGCCAAAATCCTTCTACTTGTTGATACAAAAGGTGGGACCTTTGAAGCCACCTTGATTCTCGTGGTTCTTAGTAGAGATAGCAGGGACAATCCTAAGGTTTGGTGGGGGTACAAGCCTTGGGAAACCTAGATCTTGGTATGTGTGAGAAGTGAGTGTCGTGGAGGGGAGCCGGTGCTACCAAGATCCTGAAGCTATCTACTTTGAATAGGCACAGCCAGGGGATCCAAAAAGTATTGTCCTATCCTCACCTTAGGTTGTGCAAAGTGCTTGTTAAAATCTTTACATCTTTTCAAAAACAAAATCTTTGGCTATTGTGTTCTATTGTGCTTGTAGTGTTTGCGAAACTTGCCAAGAAACAACAACATTTGAGACCTCATTTCAATCCAAAATTTCCCAAGTAAGCATCCATTTCAATCCACCCATTTCAAACATACACATCCATTTTAATCCAAAATTTCCCAATCATACCTCCATTTTGACCTTAGAGAATTAATCATTACCTTCATTGGACCCTTTTATCATACCTTTAATCCATTCATTTCCATAGCTTCTCACCCTCCTTGATTTTTGCATACTCTTTGGACCAAATAGAATCCTTCTACAAATCCATTTGCTTCCTCCATCCAAAGCACATCCAAATTCCTTTAAACCAAAAAATTAATCAAAAAACCATCAACCAACATCCAAAAAATCAATCTTGAGCTAAAGTTGAATCTAGGTTTCATTCTTCACATCTTATTTTGCTTGATAGGTCATTAGTCTACCTTCAAGTAGAATAATCATCCTTCTTTGTGTAAGGTCATAAGTCTACCCCAAACAAGGAGACAACATCCATTTTGCAACACCTAAAATCTAGATCTTACTTGAGCTCATTTGTTGACTTCCAAATCCCTTTTCAAGAACAACATCCAAATCTCTCATACCAAACATGATTCTAGTTCATCTAAGCTTTCATCCCCCAAATCAACAACAAAATATCTTCCATCAAATCATCCCCAAACAAATCCCATCTACCCTCCATCATTTTGGTCCAAATTTCTTGTAAATCAACATCATCCACTTATACCATCCTTAGGTTAACACCTTTTTGAGATTTATCTCCTAAAAGTGAAAATCTATCCTTATCACACCAAAATCTCCTTTCATCTTTAGATTTAGATTATAGGGAGTGTGCTCTCTTACATCTAAATCTTTATTCCATTCCATTACCACATCCTCTTTGGGTCCAACAAATCAAACCAAATTCTCTAAGGTCTCCACCTTTCACCCACCTCAAAATCAAAATTCATACACTTGCATGCCCATAACTCGATCCCAACATAAGAAAAACCAAGAGGTGGCTAACTTTGGACAATATATGGGCATATGGATGCCTCCAACCAACAAAAACAACATACCAACCGACCAACAAACATACAACATACCCTCGGTCTTCCAAATCCCGTCATGTAATCCCAATGAGAATCCCTTCCATTTATTACAACCACAACCACCACAACCACCCATCCAAAATACCCCCACCATCAACCAAATAGATCAAGATGTCCTAAGCTTTACACAAGACTCCGATAGCATGGATATGCTTGACAAAGTCTTAAGGTCAGATCCAAATAGATATCTTGATTACCTCCTCAAAATTAGTGCCCAACCACCCCACAACATGACATCATCCCAACCATCCACATCTAACAACAGTCCTACGACATCCTCTCAACCATCTACATCAAACACCCAACCTACCATCTCTCAAACTTCAACCCCCACTATATCTACCACTCCCACAAGTTCCAATGTTGCTACTCCCACAAGTTCTAACATTACCACATCTACAATCCCCACTAACATATCAACCACATCTAATGTCTCCGATCCTACCATCTCCCAACCCATTGTCACATCCACTACCATACCAAACGTAAATCCTTCCATTCCCCAAATCACCTTGGGAATCCAAAGCAACCCCACACACACGAGTTAATCCATGAGTGTGCCTCCACTTAACCCCCATACCATAGCTTACATGAGCCAATTTTTACAACCACCTCACAATAGCGTCAACTCATCCAATGTCAATCCATCCAATGTCAACCCATCCCATCTCACGTATGTACAAAATCCCATAGTATCATCAACACAACATAATCCCAATCCCCAATTACCACCTCATGTCCTCCAACAAATCCACGCCTACCAACAATACCTTGCGTAACTGAACCAAAACACCATCCTGCAAAATCAAAACATCATACCTCAAAACCAAAACCTCACTCACCAAAATCAAACAAACCAATATCAAACTCCACCCAACCTACAACATCTCATCAACTAACAAACATACCTCCCACAAACACCGCCAACTCTAGACCTAACAAGTGTGGTACAAACATTGATCCAAAAGGTAGATGATTTGCAAACTGGGGGCAAGCACAAACATTATTCTTTCAAGGATATTTGTCCCTACCCATTTGATCGAACACTATACATACCTCCTTTTCCCAAAAAATTGGAAACACCCAAATTCGACAAGTATAAGGGAAATGGAGACCCTAGGGATCACCTTAGGGAGTTCTACCTTGCTTGCCTTGAAGTCTCAAATGACGACACATATTTAATGAGACTTTTTACTAGGAGCCTCGGTAGTTAAGCCATTGAATGGTTTGCACATCTTCCCCCGGGCATTAGGTCTTTCCCTCAGCTCACAGAGAAATTTGTCAACCACTTCTCCTACAATTTCAAACATGAAATATCCATGACAGACCTATGCAATACCAAACAAAAGAGTGGAGAATCCTTCGCTTCATTCTTGCAGAGGTGGAGAGGCTTAGCAAGAAAACTCCCTTGGCTGATTCCCGAGAAGCAATTAGTCACCATGCTCATGACTAATATAAACCAAGAAATGGGGTTCCATCTACAAATCCTTTGCGCGTCTACTTTCGAAGAAGTCATTGACAAGGGTACACCATCGAAAGAGCCCTTATTGCCAAGGGTTCGATCAAACTATACTACAACAAGCCCTATAACAACAACAACAACAACAACAATAACAAGGTCAACATAAACGTCCCCAATACAAACAACAGCAACATGCAATCAAATGAGAAATCATGCTTTTGGGGAAAGAACAAGAACACTCTCAACAATGGTGTCACCGATGTGAAGGCCGTCCAACATGTACAAAACCAAGTACCCCCAAGTACATACACTGCCAATGCAAATATTCCAAAAGGTCAACCTAAGAAAATAAAACTTCAGAGATAATTTACACCCCTATGGGAACCAATAGAAGATATCCTTGATAGATGTCTAAAGAATGGTTTAGTAACTCTCCCACCCTTTAAGCCCCACCAAGAAAGTGAACTCAAAGCCGTGTGGTACAATGAAAATGACTATTATGACTACCACTGCATTGTGGGCCACAAGACATCCAATTGCATGAAATTAAAACATTGTATACAAGACCTCATAGATCAAAAGAAAGTCAATCTCAAGCAAACCATCCAACCATTGCCCAATGCCAATTTGGGAGCTTACAAGGATCCACTACCTAATCGCAACAAAGCCTCATCTTCTAATCAAGCCTACAATATCACTCCACCTCCCACTTCCTATGATTCCGTTGTAGGTTGTATAGAACCATCATCCAATTATATCAACACAATCACTATTTGGGCTCAAGTACCTGATTGTGCCGTCACAACCCATCGTGGCCGTGTATCCATCTGCACAGCCCCTACCATCGATCAAATGCCTCCATCCACATCAAACCCTCAACCCAATCATCCATCCGTTCGCCCATCACCTACCAATAAGTACAAAGTCCTAGATCATCTAGGAAAGACCCTTGCACAGATCTCCATCCTCGAGCTCCTTCACAAGTCGCTTCTCCACAAAGAAGTCCTCGACAAGGCTCTAATGGAAATTCAAGTTCCTACAAACCTAAATGTGGACCAATTCCAAGCCATGGTGGGCCATATTGCGGCACCCCATCATCTCACTTTCTCAGAAAAAGATATCCCTACCTCCGACAATCTACATAATGATGCCTTGCATGTCAAAGTCCGCATCCATAAAAATATCATCAAAAGAGTCTTAATAAACGGTGGCTTCGGCCTAAACCTGTGCACTCTAAAATTGTTAAAACACTTGGGATATTTGGATGTGGTTGTGGACACTAGTGAATGCATAACCATCAAGGGGTACGATGACACTGAAAGATTGTTCGAGGGCACTATCAAACTCCCCATCCAAGTAGGGCAAAAGATAATGGAAACAAAATGTCAAGTTCTTGATCTTGACCTCCCCTATAACATTCTTCTCAGCCAACCATGGTTCCATGTCATGCAAGCTGTCCCCTTCACATTCCACCAATGTCTAAAATTCCCTCACAATGGCACAAAAGTAACCATCTATGCTGACCCCCACCCCTTCCAATACTACAATTTCTTGGAAGGACATGACCACACTTTTTGCCCATACAACAAGGCTATCACAAAAACCACTTCTTGAACTGATCCCACAACATCCACCTCATACATCGACCCCACCAACATTGCTACCACATCATCTCAAGCACCTCTGCCACCCGAGTCAAGATCAAGCTAAGCGACATGGGATGTGGAGAATATGACCTACATGGTACCTTTTGTGTAGGGACATTACCCAATCCTAAGATGTTGGGTACCCCAAAAGAGGGAGAAGTCTCCATAGTGGTTATCAAGTGCAAGCCATCCCCAACCTTTGAGAAGAAGCACCTTCTTGACCAAGATGTGCTTGAAGACATATCATCATGGCTATATAAAGATGAAGAAATAGAACAAGAAGCCCCTACCATACCATTCAAAATCTATGGCAAAGGGTCAAACATTGTCAAAAACAAGGGATACAAAGGACAAGGCAGTATCAGCCTTCATGAACAAGGGATCATAGAACCAGTTCAAGCAATGAGGAATCCCTACACTCAAGGGTTAGGGTATGGTCAATGACAATGTATCCTCACTAGTGGCAAATGTATCTTAGACGAGGTCGCTACGGTTTCTCCTGAGGTCGATAACATCAACGAAGTAGGCCATCAAGACTCCTTTAGTGAGTTCGCTGATGTCTTTGAATCCTCCATATGCACCATCTACACCATGACCACTTAGCCTCCGTATCTAATGAACTACCCCTTGTATACCTGGATCTTATCGATTGGGACCAATGAGGACCTCCTGTCTTTGATGTAGCACAAAATGATGAAGCTATAGTAGAAATGATGGGGGTCAGAGATCATTTCCCTTTGGGAGATCACAAAGCCGGCTACATAATGGAAATTGACACATCTGCCTATTTCAGTGAGACCACCCATGCTTCTAGTCACAAAAACATAAGAATAAAAACAACGTCCCCTAGTGAAAACTACTCTGTGGCACTTTTAGATGAGAAAAAAGTAAAAATAAAGGATGTATCTTCTGGTGAAAACCTCCATGAGGCACTAGAAGATGGAAGCATGGGCCTTCCCAAAATAGAGAAAGTATATCTTGATAGATCGGTAATCTTGGTAGAGCCATCATAAGAGATGAATCTTGGGACAGAAGAGGAGCCAAAGGTCACTTTCAGAGAAGAATCCCTCACTGCAATAGAACAAGAAAACTTCTTAGCATTCTTCAAAAATAGAAGCCACAACTTTGCATGGAACTATGTAGATATGCCAGGGCTAGATCCTGCCTTGGTTTTTCATCATCTAGCAGTGCGGCCTAACGCCAAACCTGTAAAACAGAAATTAAGAAAGATGAATCCTCAGGTTGCACTCTTGGTTAAAGTAGAACTGTAGAAACTCCTAGATGTGGGTTCATCTAACCAATAGACTATCCAAAATGGGTCTCTAATCTAGTGCTGGTGGCAAAACTGGATGGTCGCATATGATGTTGCACTGATTTCTGAGATCTCGACAAGGCATGCCCTAAGGATGACTTCCCCCTACCTAACATCGACATCATAGTGGACCTCACCATAAGACATGAGATGCTATCACTAATGGATGGATTTTCAGGGTACAATCAAGTCAGAATTACAGAAGAAGACCAACATAAGACATCCTTCATCTGCTCATGGGGGACATACTGTTGGGTAGTAATGCCATTTGGCCTGAAGAATGCAGGGGCGACTTATCAACGTGCTATGACCATCATCTTCCATGACCTTTTCCACCACATCATGGAAGATTATGTGGATGACCTGTTAGGGAAATCAAAGACAAGAGAGGAACACTTAGATGTGCTAGCAAAGATCTTCGACAGACTAGAGCAATATAATGTGCGGTTGAATCCAAAGAAATGTGTTTTTGGGGTTACCTCAGGAAAGCTTTTAGGATTCATAGTCTCCAGAAGAGGAATTGAGGTGGATCTTGCTAAAGTCAAAGCCATCACAGAGATGCCTCCTCCTAAGAAACTGAAACAACTACAAAGTTTGCAAGGGAAGCTCCAATCCATCCGTCAGTTTATTTCTCATCTTGTTGATAAGTGTCAACCTTTTTAGCACCTGCCTAG
The DNA here is from genome assembly GCA_027924645.1 of Cunninghamia lanceolata. NCBI lineage: Eukaryota > Viridiplantae > Streptophyta > Pinopsida > Cupressales > Cupressaceae > Cunninghamia > Cunninghamia lanceolata. The sequence goes on along the minus strand of BSBN01000017.1, from coordinate 1,227,234 downwards.
AAAGGATACAACTTTTGTCTGGGACAATCAGTGTCAGGCTACCTTCAACTAGTTAAAAGAGTATTTGGCTAATCCTCTTGTTCTCACTCCACCAAGCTAAGGAGAGCCTCTCCTTTTATACATCTCAGCAACTGAAACCACAATAGGGGCCTTGTTGGCGCAACACGATGAACAAGGGAAGGAAAGAGCTATATATTATATTAGTTGCACCTTAGTAACCTATGAGCTAAACTACACACCCATTGAATGAGTGTGTCTAGCCATGGTCTTTACTTCACAAAAGTTAAGACACTACATGCTCAATCACAAAACTAAGCTCATTGCCAAGATTGATCCACTAAAATATGTGCTAAACAGAGCTGCTCTTACTGGAAGAATGGCAAAATGGGTCATGATCCTCAATGAATTTGACATTAAATACACAGAGAGAAAGTCTATCAAAGGACAGGTCATTGTCGATCAATTGGCTGAAGCACCTATTCCTGTAGAACATCCTACACTCACAGAGTTCCCTGATGAAGCCATATTGACAATAGCACTAGTAGCGGAAACATGGAAAATGTACTTTGATGGGTCATATACACACAGAGGCTTGGGGGCAGGCATCTTGTTTGTTACCCCTCAAGGTGACACCATCCCTAAATCATTCAAAATTACATTTCCATGTACCAACAACGTGGCAGAATATGAGGCCCTCACCATAGGTCTCTAAATGGTAATCAAATGGAAAATTGAAAAGCTGATAGTGTATGGCGACTCCCAACTGGTCATCCAACACGTAAACCATGAGCACAAAACTAAGGATGACAAACTCTTGCCTTACAAGAAGATGGTCGATGACTTCAAAGACTATTTTGATGATATTCACTTTGAACAAATCCCAAGGCTCAACAACAAAGCTACAGATGCCATGGCAACAATTAGATCTCTGGTTAATATGAAGAAAGATAGCAAGAAGTGCGAGTTCCTAATTGAAGAGCTCCCCATTCTAGCATATGATGTTCCCCAATCAGAGCTAGTGTGTGAAATTGTTGGTCCGTTATCCCTGTGGTATCAAGAGACTTATCTGTACCTCCACGATAACATCATTCCCCACAACTTATCTACCTCACAACGAAAAAGATTCATCCACCGAGCCTCCCGCTTCCTCCTTGTAGGTGACACCCTATACAAAAGTGTTGATAACTGAGAGGGGGGGTGAATCAGTTATCCTAATTATTTCTTCTTTGAGCTTTCTTATTAATCAATGCAGCATTGAATCAAACAAAGAAACATTACCATGAAATAAGAAACACATGACACAGTATTTTTGACGTGGAAACCCTGTTAAGGGAGAAAACCACGGGGTGATTAACACAAAGATTATTCTTTGTTAGAAGAATAAGGAATTACAAAATGGCACTTGCCAATTAGGGCTCACTGCCCGAGCACACTGCTCACAAAGAGGCACACTGCCTACAAGGAGACACACTATCTACAAAAGAATGTTATATAATACTTGAACTGATTGGAAGCATCCACATATGCTGGAGTTCAGTTCTGGTTAGGCTCAGTACACTGATCTGCTGCACTTCATCTTTCCTCTTCTCTTTATTCTGCTTTCCTTTCACATACCGGATCTCTCTAGATGTTTCTACTCTGCTCTACACTTATTCACACATCAACAACACACAACAACACCTCTCACAACTAAATCCATCGTGCATATATATCTGCACAAGTAATTTCATCACCTTTCTAGTCGGCATCCGGAACAGTCTATTTTCTTACAAACTCTGTTCTGTCGGCTAAATCCTTGCTCATCAAGTAATGCGGATCAAGCATATACTTGTAGATATCATTAATCATGTCGGCCAAACATGATTCATGCCTTTACAACCTTTACCATCAACAGTAACACATCCGGAAAGCAGTCTGATGTTCTGTCAGTCAGTTCTTCCTCTGTTCTCACTGTCACTCAGGAATCCGGTACTCAACTATTCATATCTTTTTCCTTGTCCATCACCGGAGGCTAAATCCTTGGAATATACCACTCGAGGTAGTCCTTTTGACTTCCCCAAATCCACACTGCACCAAGATACTTCCTCTGAGAGATCCGGACCAAACTGTCGTACCTTGCCACATGCTCTGTTCTTGTTCACCGGACCACAACAATCTTCATTCTGACTTCTGGTAGAGACACACCATGACTTGCGGATATGTGGAATGACCTTTGTTGCCATCAATGACAACAACCATGAATCCATATAGTGTCTCTTGCTAACAATCTCCCCCTTTGGCATTGATGGCAACACTTAGTGAAAAATGACTAAGTGTTTACACTATGCTCCACCTTGGCTGATGCTCTATCTTTATATACAATTTCTGGAACTCCCCCTTAGTTGGATTCCTCATTTTTCACTGTTCCTCACTCCCCCTTTGACATCAATGGCAAAGGGTAGGGTCCGCACACAAAAATTTTCAAAAATTTTACTATACTTGGCTGTATATTACATATTCACAAAAACTGAAGAATGTCTGCAAAGGATGTCTTCAATTGGATGAGTTCTGTAGCCCAACTTTGCTTCATTCTATCCAAAATTGAAATGTGACCACTCAACAAAAATGCAAAAGCTTCTGCCCTCTTAAGATCTGTCAGATCATTGGTTTGGGCGGTAGTCTGAGCATCACTTATGGCCTCATGCATAGTTTCTAACTTAGGGATTATAATCCTTCTAAGTTCTCCCATCCGGTTAATTATATTCTTCCTTTCCTTCTCAAAGTTCTTTATTGCATTTGTGATTGCAATAGTTTGACATTCTTGAGTTACTATGGAGGAAGAGAGAGGATCAAAACTTTGAGACAAACTCAGTAGTTTGTCCTGTTCCTCTTTTATTTTCTTCTCAATTTCTACTGTTGCTTTTGACCAGGAGATACAAAATTTTTTAAATGTCACCGCCATCCATAAGAGCATTTTCTAAGCTCTTTATTCCAATACTCATATTTCTCCTATCATTAGAGATTAATCCTAGTACTTCTGAAAATCTCTTATCCAAAAACTCCTTCCGGACCTTTTCTTCAGCTGATTTTTCTAGAGAATCAAAATGTGTATCAACACTGCTGACTAAGGTTTTGAGATTACCGGAAGAGGAGGTTGTCGGATCTATCTAGACCGGTGGCATAATCTTTTCAAGCACTCTGGAAGCAACCTCTATCAACTCATAGTCTTCCATATGAGACTTTAGGAGTTTTTCATTTGCCTTAGCATTTGCAAATGAAGCTATCTTCATTGTCTATACCGGAGAGAGGGAATCAAAGTTGAATGGACCTTTTAGAAGCTTCGGTTCATCAATCTCTATTGTTTCTTGGCTCAGAAATTTTTGAACAGTTTGTGCAGTGTCTCTTGCCGGAGACAAATGTTTCTTCTCTTCTGCAGTCTTGGAACTGTCCTTTGGAATTTTCTCTCCTTCCACATTCTTACCACTTTCAGTTGTGGTTTTCTCTGTTGGAATCTTCTCTTTCTCTGCATCCTTGGTACTGTCAGCTTCTTTTTCTTTTACCGCTGCTTCTTTCTCCAGTAGTTTCTCTTCTTCTTTGGATCTAGAGACTGTAGGGGAAACCGGAGGAGAAATGTTGGTTTGTTCAGGGCCCATCTCTTCTGTTGCTTTCTCAGAAGTTTCTTCTGTAGCACTTGTGGATGAGGGATCAGTACCCAAGTCCTCTACAACAGGAAGATTAAACCTTTTGAAGGCCTTCCGAAGGATCTCTTCTGTCTCTATGGCCACCTTGTCAGTCTCACCAAGCATGAGTTGATTCATCCTTGCTTTACTCCTAAACTCATCTTTGCAGTCTTTGAATATTATGTTCATTGTCTTGGGATCAATTTGAGGATATAGCTGAATAGCTATCTGCTCCCGAATCTCAAGATCTTTTGCCTGGGCATTGTTCTTTCTTATTTCTAATTCCTTTTCTAGGCTTTTAGGAATTAGAGATATAATCTCAATGAAAGCCTTATTGTATATGTTCAGATACTTGATTGTGGCTTCCTGCAAAATCTTTTGGTCAGCCTCATTGTAGTCATCATAGAATTCCGTCATTGGTTGAAGGTTTCCATCCACTGTGACTGACTTGATTACACTCTCTAGAGACAGGGTGGGCTTTTCAACAAATACCTCTGCCATTTCTTCCTTGTCTTGGCCTGTGGAGGGTTTACCAGATCCTTTCTTCTTCTGCTTCTTTATTTCTTGTACCCCCTCATCTGATTCCGTTTCCTCTTCATCTTTCTAACTTGTATAAGCCCTTGTGGCTTTTATTTTAGACCTTTTCTCTCCTTTACCGGATGTCTGACCTTCCGGTTTAGATATTTTTGAGCTTTTGGTTCTGACAGGTGTAGATCCTTTTGATGATCTGGTCCAGGTTGAGGTTTCCACCAGAGCACTTTTCTTGCTTTTCTTTTCTGCCTCTTTCTTTTCTTCCTTAGCCTTTCTCCTCTTTTCCCGGTTGGCATCAAGTGCCTCCTTTGGGATGCCTAGGCCTTGGGCAATATGTTCAACTTCTTTTCTCACCTTCCTCTTTATCTCAGGTTCTCTGAGTTCCACATGGATCTTCACACTCAGCTCCTCAAAGGTTCCAAACCTTTCTGCCTTTGGATCTTTGGGCTGACTAAGCATGTGTTGAACATGCAGTTCCACAATCTGTTCATCAACCTCATACCCCATGGGCATGATCCAGACTGTCCTTGGCTCCACTGCCTCCATTAGGCACTGATCAGTATCAACCATGAAGCAGACTGAGTCTTTGTATTTTTCAACAATAGACTGGGGAATTCTTTCTCTTGCTTGCATCATGCTCTAGAAGTTTTTGAAGTATCCCCACAGGGCTATTTTTCTTGCTTTAGCATCCCCAAGTCCATGCAAATAATCTTTGATTTGGATGGCAACTGGTCTGTCATTCTGCCATATCCATCCACTAGATCTGGGAAGCTCATTCATGTAATAAAAGAATAGATAAAGGATCAAACTTCCATACTTGAAGGAGTTCTTCTTTTCCTTCTTGATCTTCTGCAGATTTTCCAAAAGTTGGTTTAGAAGAAGCTCACACAAATCATAGTCTGCATTCTCCTTTAGCATTTGGTAAGCTATGTAAATTGCAGTTCCTGGTACTGAATTTTCCCTACTGGAGTGATAGATCTTGTAACCAATTATTATAGATGCAAATTTGACATCCGGTTCAGTGATGTCTTCAATTGTCATAGCTCTCTTGTCAAATTTAGATCTAGTTGCATCACTAACTATCTGATTTTTGACAGACTTGAGAACAGGTAATCCACCAGATGAGTGCAGACCAGTTACAGCCCTAATTGCATCTTTGGTGATTTTGAAAGGCTTGTTCAACCATAGGAAATTGTCATGCACTCTGCTTAGAACATACCAGACCCATTCATCTTCTTCAAAATAGGGGAAATGAATGCACTGTGCAAAGTGCTTATCCCGGATGGCTTTGTACTGAGGTTTAATCTCAAAGGAATCATCTATCAACTGTTTGTGATAGATATCCATCAATTTCAATTCTCCAAAGTCTTCAAGATTTGCATGTATGTAAACCCTAATGTCCTCTGTATGCAATACACCATGCAGAACACTAGAGAAGGCTCCTAGGGGATCTACCTCCAAAGATTTGTATGGATGTTTCTTGAAAGAGGGGCGAGGTCTATCAAAGATCTTAACTATGTTCGGAGTAGCCATTTCTCAAAAGATTTGTAGTAAGATATCGAAAACGGAAAATACCTTATGCGCCTTCGGTTACACAGAGTGGTTGGATTGATTTCTGTATGTAATGACTTCTGCAAGAGATCTTTAGTGAACTTGATGAATCTTGTTGCAGAGCACCTTTTTTCTTCTTCTTGAGTGTAGAATGAGCAAGTGATTTATGAGAAATCCCTTATATTGCTCCGCAAACCCTAATATCTGATGGCAATAAATGATCGACCTACATTATTCTGGTTTGCCTTATTTGGATAACTTGAAGAACCGGATTAGTCCTGATCTATAAACATCATGCGGATCTTCCAACCATGAACAAATCAAGATGACACATCACAAGGACATCCCAAACACTTTGTCCAATCCGCAGAATAAGACAATGTGCTTCTGGATCTCTCTGGACCTTTTTGTAATCTTCTGGCATTCTGGAGCATCTCCTGGAATAGGTCTTACTTGATCGATCACAACTTCTTGACATCTTCATGCGGACCTCTGAAATCTTATTTGGATCATCTCAAGACTTATATCTACAAACCCTTTACTCCACATCTTGTGCCACATCCGACACCACTTGATTAGTTGGGGGAATAGGATTTTCTTTGAGTCTCCCCCTGAGCCAGAGCTCACCTTTAATTTTCGGAAGGAATATCAGCACCAGAGTTTGGTATGGATCCAACCTCTACATTCTCTGAACTTTTCTTCACCCAAATCTTGTTCATCTAATTCCTAACTTCATCCGCATTCATCTTTTGTTTACCCTTGTCTTGATTCTGATTATACACCGGACCTCTTTTGTCCTGATTCTTGCTTCTACAGACTTTTGCATTATGACCGGACCTATTACAGATTTGGCAAATAATATTTCCTTGCATATTTGACTGATAACCTCTTGATCTACATTGATTAGCCATATGACCTACTCTATTGCATGCAAAGCATCTACCATTGAATGATTTGTTTATTTGTATATTTCTGCATTCATGAGACTTGTGTCCATACCTTTTGTAGTTAAAGCACTGTCCAGAGAAGGATGAATTAGTCTGATTCATTCTCTTTCTGCACTGATTAGCTTTGTGACCAAAGTGATTGCAGCTGTGGCAGTATCCATTGAAGGATGGATATCTTTGAGCATTGGGCTATCTTACCGGAGGTCTTCTAGGCCTATTCCTTGGATTTTCTGATCCAAAATTCTTTTGACCAGATCCGGAGCTTTCTTCTTTCTCATATCCCAAACCATACTTGTCATCTGCCCTCTTTTGACTTCCAAGAAGAACTTCAAGTTGAGCAGAACTTATCTTGAATTTCTCTTTATATTCATTTGCTGTTTGAAGATCTCTTTTGAGAGAGACAACTTGATCCTCAAGTTTTTCTTCATTATCTTTGGCATCTTCAAGATTAGATTCAATATGTCTGATAATCCTGTCCATCTAGAGGCAATCTTCTGATTTCTCTTTAAGAGATTGTCTTAGATTGTCTTCATCTTTTCTTTTCTCTTCAATCTCTTGAGTAAACTTTATAACTCCTGATTCCATTTCATTTCTTACCATAATGACTTCTTTTGATAACTTTTCACATAACTTGGTTTTCTCAGTCAATTCTTCATTTGTATTACTTTCTTCACTTTGTCTTGCCAATTGTTGGAGCAGCTCCTTTCTCTTTTTCATAGAGAGACTTAATTTGTCCTTTAGTTCTCTCATGAATTCATTAGCCTATTTGAGTCTTTCCTTTAATTCATTGACTTCAGAGTTTGACTATTCAAGATCCTCAAGGGCAGTCTTGAGTTGCTCCCTTAAACCATATGTGTCCATTTGAACTCCCAGATCTTCCTCAAGCTGTTAGGCTCTATTAGGAGGAACTTAGCTCTGATACCAATTGTTGATAACTGAGAGGGGGGGTGAATCAGTTATCCTAATTATTTCTTCTTTGAACTTTCTTATTAATCAATGCAGCATTGAATCAAACAAACAAACATTACCATGAAATAAGAAACACATGACATAGTATTTTTGATGTGGAAACCCTGTTAAGGGAGAAAACCACGGGGTGATTAACCCAAAGATTATTCTCTATTAGAAGAATAAGGAATTACAAAATGGCACTTACCAATTAGGGCTCATTGCTCGAGCACACTGCTCACAAAGAGGCACACTACCTATAAGGAGACACACTGTCTACAAAAGAATGTTATACAATACTTGAACTGATTGGAAGCATCCACATATGCTGGAGTTTAGTTCCGGTTAGGCTCAGTACACTGATCTACTGCACTTCATCTTTCCTCTTCTCTTTATTCTGCTTTCCTTTCACATACCGGATCTCTCTAGCTGTTTCTACTCTGCTCTGCAATTATTCGCACATCAACAACACACAACAACACACAACAACACCTCTCACAACTAAATCCATCGTGCATATATATCTGCACAAGTAATTTCATCACCTTTCTAGTCGGCATCCGGAACAGTCTATTTTCTCACAAACTCTGTTCTGTCAGCTGAATCCTTGCTCATCAAGTAATGCGGATCAAGCATATACTTGTAGATATCATTAATCATGTCAGGCAAACATGATTCATGCCTTCACAACCTTTACCATCAACAGTAACACATCCGGAAAGCAGTCTGATGTTCTGTCAGTCAGTTCTTCCTCTGTTCTCACTGTCACTCAGGAATCCGGTACTCAACTATTCATATCTTTTTCCTTGTCCATCACTGGAGGCTAAATCCTTGGAATATACCACTCAAGGTAGTCCTTTTAACTTCCCCAAATCTGCACTGCACCAAGATACTTCCTCTGAGAGATCTAGACCAAACTGTCGGACCTTGCCACATGCTCTATTCTTGTTCACCGGACCACAACAATCTTCATTCTGACTTCCGATAGAGACACACCATGACTTGCAGATATGTGGAATGACCTTTGTTGCCATCAATGACAACAACCATGAATCCATATAGTGTCTCTTGCCAACAAAAAGGAGTCTTGATGGCACACTTTTACGATGTTTAGACTCTAGAGAAGTTGAAGTAGCCTTGCAAGAGGTACATGAAGGCATTTGTGGGGCACATTCAAGATGGCCTACTCTAGCTAAGAAGATCCTGAGAACTGGGTACTGCTGGCCAACCATGGAACGAGATGCCTACTAGTTTATAAAGAAGTGCCGACCATGTCAACAGCATGGAGATCTCATTCATGCCCCATCATAAGAATTGCAGCCAATTACGACTCCGTGGCCCTTCTCACAGTGGGGGCTCGACCTCGTAGGGAAAATCCATCCACCATCATCCAATGGCCTTAAATTCATCATCATCGCTACCGAATACTTCACTAAGTGGGTGGAAGCCATACCACTCACTTTCACTATTGGAACACAAATATCCAAGTTCATCCTCCATTATATCATATGTCATTACGACATTCCCCATTCCATTATCACCGATAACAGAAAACCATTCAAGAACTAGGAAGTCTGTACCTTGTGCAAGAAATTCCAAATCCAACACCACTTCTCCACCTCATATTACCCTCAAGGTAATGGTCAAGCAAAAGCTTCAAATAAAACCATCCTCCGCATTCTAAAGAAGATGGTTAATGAAGCTGGCCATGACTAGCACCTTTAGCTCAATCCCGCCCTATGGGCCTATCATACAAGCATCTGTACACCCACATGAACCACTCCATATTCCCTTGTATTCAGATCTAAAGCCATCTTACCTATTGAGATCAAGCTCCCATCTTTAAGAGTATCTTTGCAAAACATCATCACTGATGAAGAATATCGAGTCGCAAGGTTGCATGAGCTAGAATTACTAGATTAGAAATGTCTGGATGCATTAAACCATCTGCAGGCCTACCAAAATTGCCTCAGAAGAAGGTATCACAAGAATATCAAGAACCAAAAATTTGAAGTAGGCGACCTTGTCCTTATGGAAAACCAGAAAAATTTGTAGGAGTGCCCTAAGAAAGGAAAGTTTGAGCCTAACTGGTTAGGGCCCTATGTCATCACTGCTAGTTATGGATCAGGAGCATATCAGCTTGCAACACCTGAGGGGCAACCTCTAGAGGAGCCTATGAACATTTTGCATTTGAAAAAGTTATATGCATAACCCATCAAGTATCCCAAGCAAAAAAAATGCAAAAAAATCAAAAAAATACCAAAAATTCCAAAAAATAAAAAAAGTCAAGGAAAACCCGAGTACAATAAAGACATCCAATGGTGAAAATCACTTCGGTGACACCTTGGATTGGTACCATGGTGAAAACCTATTTCAGGTGCCATGCATAGTGGTCGGTCCTACCATCTAATAAGTACTCTTTCTATTACGACACTCCATACCAAAACACCTTCCATGGCTTGGAATTCTAACACATCAATTACCCACCCCGCATCAGCCCACCCAAGGCTAATTCGTGAAACAGAGATCCTTGTAATCTTCCTTCTATACATGTAAAATTAGAAAAATCCAAAAACATTAGAAAATCAGAAAAAATTCCAAAAATCCACTCTCATGACATCATCATGATTCCCAACATACTCATAATCACCCACAATCATCATCTTATCATCAATATTTATCCTAAACCATTCCCACATCATCAAGTCTTGCAAGAACTACATATTCATCTCACCCGCATCTTGAAAGTACCTTGATCCTGTGGACACAGGGTATGTAGGCAGCCTAGAATACTAAGGAAGTATCCAGTACTTAGGTACATAAGATGCACCCATCCAACCCATTTGGATGATCCCTATCTATTGAGCTTGCTAGACTCAACAGATGATACACACGCTAAGCATACACATGAAAACATCACACCTCATGAAGAAACCATCAATCAACATACCAACTATAACCCTACACAGGGCCCCAATGTTCTTTTACCCATCTTTTGAACATCATCCAACACAATCTAACTGATTCACGTCCTAGGAAATATTGTTCCTACTATGGACAAGAATCTATCATCTCATCAAACACTTATCTTGGAAAGAGAACATAATGGCTATTTGTTTTGTTATTGTTGGTCTTTTGATTCTTGATTTTTATCTTTTGAACGTAGGAAAGCAACTTTTTTTTTCAACTAGTATGATGGTATGCAACATTGACTAGACAAGTTGCACTATCATCATAAGAGGTGGAATAGTTACAAAGTACTCTCAATCATTTCACTCTCCTGCTTGTTTGTGTATGTTGTGTTTGTGGGTGGAGTTCATTACTCCAAGAATAGTATTCATATCTTGAAGCTAGGGTCAGTTCTAGTATATTGATCTCCTTTTGCATCTAAGGTTCTTCATACCTTCTGTGTACTAAGGGCTTATGCTATGAGTCCCCTTCCCTAGGCTAGGCAAGGTTATACTATCTTGGGTATGCATGGAATCAACCTATTGTTTGTTTGTGAGTCTAGTCCATGCAATTTTGGGATAAAAATCATCACTTAGGTCATTTCATACCTTTGTGAAAACTATCCTACATTGTTATAATAAACTAAGAAATGCTCTCAAAATAATCTTATGCAACTACTATTGCTAGCTCAAAATCATCCTTCTAATCATCCATTCAACCATACTATCTAGGCCTCGATTTGAAATCCCCTCGTTTTCTAACTAACTTCACTCCTTAATAATTCTCTGAATCATCCCAACCAATCTAACATATCCCTAATTGAAACCAATTCCACCCCCTCAATGACGTGATAAATCAGGACCTAACAAACCTTTTTCCCTCATCCCCTACCCGTACCCAACCCATAAATCATTCTCCCCTCCCTACCTATCCCCCTACCACGAAACCCCATCGTCCAGGGTTGAACAAACATATCACCCGTGTCATGACTTGAATACTGTACAAATCATTATCCTAATCACCTAGTTGCATTGCATTATCATTTGCATACATATAGGCATATATATCCATTTCCATTACATGTTAGATCCATAATAAATGTTTATTAATATGAGAATTTATTTGCATTTTACATCCACATCATCACAAACATGCATACATCACATTATTTGAGCCCATTTAGTAATCAAACTTCAAATCCTACCATCATAGCATACATACTAATAAATTTTGAAAAATACATAAATGCAAAATAACATCAATAGTAAACCATCACAACATTTAGTACATCCATAACATCAACATAATACATCTCATAAACACAACACATCCATAGCATCCCATAAAATCATCACATCATCATAATATGCATAATCAATAAACATACTACATCCATCAACAAAAGCATCATTTTAATCACATAAACACATCATAAACATAACATATAGACCATCAAAATTATCATCTCATATATCATCATCGCAAAAAATGTACATCGCTCATATATACATCAAAAATATGTAATGATATAATGCCTCCAAGAGCCAAAATAATACATCATAACGCTGTCAACCCTAGGCTAATGAACCCCTCCCTGATTGAGTAGGAGAACCCCTTGGACCCTGTGGTGGCTATGATCCTTGTGGTGGCTAGGGTACCTGTGGTGGCTGGGGTACCTGTGGTGGCTGGGGTGCCTGTGGTGGCTATGTTGGCTATGTCGCAACCTACTAAGGTGATGGATGAGCTACAGACTGAATCAACCTTGATCTATGAGAACCAGAAATCATAGATCAACTCTGCTGAGTAAAGCTGGGAATTCACTGCTCCTGAAGAATAGCTGTACAGTAAGCTCCATAGTAATAATCTGCATGTGAGGCCTGTTGTGATGATTGCCTCTGCTCCTCCATCAACTGTCCCTATAGTTGTATCATCTAGCTCTGCAGTTGTACTATCTATGTTGTACTCCCTCCTGCCACTAATCCCTGTAATATGGCCACTTCAGCCTATAACCCCAAAATTTGACTAGTCAAACTAGCCACCTAAGCCTCTGCTGCCTCACAGAGCCCTCTCTCTCTATCTCGCTCTACTGTCAAACCTATAATCTGTGCCTATAAAGTACTGCTCTATCCATCTCCATCCCCACCACCTCCATCTATGGCTATGGAAAGTCCCCATAGCTGTGCTAACTCTTGATCCCACCTCTATAAAGTGTCCTCATAGCTAGCTATCCAAGAACGAAGGGTAGCTACCTCTGTCTCATCCTCCTCCTCTCGGCCTCTCCGCCATGATATATGTCTCTCTACAATAGTCT